>JANRMT010062856.1:49801105-49871173 GCA_026402145.1 Polypterus bichir lapradei
ATCTATCTATCTATCTATCTATCTATCTATCTATCTATCTATCTATCTATCTATCTATCAAGCTGAGAGTTACTCATCTAGTTATCTAGAACAGAGGTTAAGGTGCTATATCCAAACCTTGATTAATAAATAGAATAGGAAGCAAGGAAACAATCTGCGAAGAAAATTACATTCGGAAAAATCCACTCTTAAATGGAATAGATAGGGCCAGAGATGGGCAAACAGAAACCATGGACTAATTACCAATGAAAATTACTTACATGAATATAGCTTAAAGAATGGCTAGAGTGTCGTGATAAAACAGAGCTACTTTGATACACCACTGGGACACTGAAGACGTACAGCACTGCTCATTACTGTAACCATGAAATTAATAACATCTGTTAGAAATGGTCTGTAATGATCCCTAACCCAGATTTAAACTGAAAGAAGTAGCAATTCAAGGTGTAATGTGAGCAAAATTGGCCCAAAAAGAGGAATGTTTATGGTGAATAGATGTTTCCCAGAATTATATGATGTTTAAAGTGGTGCTCCTCAGGGATGAGTGCTGGGGCAGTTGCTCTTTTTAACATGCATAAACCAGCTACATAGGAATGTAATCAATAAGCTGGTTAATTTTGCAGATGATACCAAACTAAGTAAAAGGGCCATCAAGTAAAGAGTGACTTAAACAGCAAACAGGCTTGGGCAGATTTGTGGCAGATGAATTTTAAAGTAAGTGAATGTAAAATGTTACATATAGCAAGGAGAAATACTAGATTTGAATACACAGTGAGAGGTCTAAAACTTGAAAGTACCACTTATTAGTAGGACCTAGGAGTCATAGTGGACTTACCACTATCTACATCCAGACAGTATACAGAAGCGATCAAGAAGGCTAACAGAATGTTAGATTATATGTCCTAGTGTGTGGAGTAAAAGTCAAATCATGTTATACACTATATGGACAACAGTACATACCTCTTAATTATTGAATTCAGATGTTTCAATCAGACCTATTGTCACAGGTGTATAAAATCAAGCCCCTAGCTTTGGGGTTTGTTTCCTGCCTTGTGCCCTGTGTTGGTTGGGATTGGCTCCAGCAGACCCCCATGACCCTGTACTTAGGATATAGTGGGTTGGATAATGGATGGATGGATAGCTTTGCAGTCTCCATTTACAAACATTTGTTAAACAAAATGGGTCATTCTGGAGAGCTCAGTGGCTTCAAGCATGGCATTGTGATAGGATGCCACCTTTGCAACAAGACAGTTTGTGAAATTTCATCCCTGCTGGATATTCCACGGTTAGCTGTAAGTGGTATTATTGGAAAGTGGAAGCGTTTAGGAACAACAGTAACTCAGTCATGTAAAGTCACAGAATGAGATCAATGACTGCTAAGGTGGATGGTGTTTAAAAGTCACCAACGCTCTGCTTACTCCATAGCTAAAGAGTATGGAACTTCCAATTGGATTAGAGTAAGCACAAAAACTTTGCAGTTTCCAACTGTGGGCTTCCATGGCCGAGCAGCTGGATGCAAGCCTCACATCAACAAGTCCAATGCCAAGTGTTGGATGGCGTGGTGTAAGCAGTGGAGCAGTGCAAATGTGTTCTACAGAGTGACGAATCGCACTTCTTTGTTTGATAGTCAGATGGGCAAGTTTGGGATTGGCGGATGCTGGGAGAACGTTACCTGACTGAGTGCATTATGACAACTGTAAAGTTTAGTGGAGGAGAGATAATACTGTGGGGCTGTTTTTCAGGGTTTGGGCTATGCCCCTTACTTTCAGTGAAGGGCATTCTTAATGCTTCAGCATACCAAGACCTTTTGGACAAAACCATGCTTCCAATTTTGAAAAAACAGTTTAGAGAAGACCATTCCAGCATGACTGCGCCGCAGTGCACAAACCAAGGTCCATAAAGACATGGTTGGATGAGTTCAGTAAAGAAGAACTTGACTGACCCACATAGAGCCCTGATCTCAACCCTATTAAACACCTTTGGGATGAACTGGAGTGGAGATTGCAAGTCAGGCCATCTAATCCAGCATCAGCGCCTGACCTAATAAATGCTCTACAGAATGAAAGGGCACAAATTCCTACAGAAACACTCCAAAATCTTGTGGAAAGCCTACCAAGAAGAGAGGAAGCTATTATAGTTGCAAAGGGGGACCAACTCCATATTAAAGTCTATGTACTTGAAAGCAATGCTATTACCTGTTGGCGTAATGGCCTGACGTCCCAATACTTTTGTCCATATAATGAGTATTGTACTGGAGAATCCTCACCTGAAGTATCGTGTGCAGTTTTGGTCTCATAATGTATAAAAGACATAGCAACACTAGAAACAGTCTACAGAAAGAGTGACTAGGTGGATTTCAGGAATAAGAGGTATGAACTATAAGAAGTTGAACTTTTCACGTTTAAGCAAATAATGACATAATCAAACTGTTTCAAATTATGAAAGGAATTAGTACAGTGGATCCCAGCTTTTACTTTCAAATAATTACATGGGACCACGGCTGAAAACTTGTTGAGGGCAGCTTCTGCACAAATATTAGAATGTTCTTCTTTTTACAAAGAACTTTAGATGCATGGAATAATTAAGTAATGTGGTGGAGAGCAGAACTTTAAGGACCTTCATTCTTGGTCTGATGTTATGTTGAACAGTTGAATCGGATGGATGAGATGGTTAAAAAATTTGTTTTTAAGGAATGTGAAGCAATAAAGAAGGGGAAAAACAAAGTACAAAAATGAAAATAAACAAAACGTGTGATCACTCTCTGCATCCCTAATATAAAAGCTCAGTCTGTGTCTGCCAATGGGATGAGTGATCCACTTTCCCTTATCATCAAACAATGGCCCAAGTTTAAAACACTCTCATTTTGTTTAATCTCTCTTAGTTTTCCTCCCACCAGTTGAGTGCATGCCACCAGTTCTTCTTGTCTCAAAGTTGCCCTCACTAAGAATAAACCACTTTCAAGCTCACTATCAGTTTCACTTTTGTATTAGCTACTACTAATTCCAGGATTGTGGTAGCTCTATACTGTATATGCTCAAGGAAAGCAAGTTTAGAAGTCCCTCTGAAGACCATCATTTAGCATTATAGGACTGAGTCTGCATGCCAGCATTCTCAGAGGAACTGTTTCCCACTTGTTCCCATTATAACATCCGGACTTTCTTGCTTAAATGTAGGTGCCCGTGCTCACAGGCCTTCAAGGACTCTCTGCACACTTAAAGTGCAAATCATCCCATAGTGATGTCCATGGTGTCTTCCTGGATTGACCACAGAAATGTTCGACTAACCTTATTTTCAGTGCCCTGTAAGGGCCTTCCCCATCCACTTTTCTCCTGCCTGCAATTCCTAGCCCTGAGTGACCTCTCACTCTACCGACAGAAATGATTTCATATCACAAAGAAAAAGCTATGAGACTGGATGGAATTGGCCCTCAAGTTCTTAAGGCCTGTGCTACCAACTTTGTGGTATCTTCTGCTACCTGCTGAGTTTGACTCTAAGGCTCACAGATCAGACATCATGGTTATTTGATTCCAATGCCTGAATGTTATCTGTTCAGTGTTTTCATATTCTCTTCATGTCTGAGTGAGTTTTCTTTTCTCATCCCAATAGGCAAGCAGATTAAGTTAATTGGTTATTCCAAACTGTCACTATGGGTGGATCCTGTGAAGGAGTGACACCATCTCCTGGGCTGCCTCCTACCTTCTGCCCAGTCTTCCCAACATAGGCTCTAGCATCTACAGCCCTGAACTGTGTTAAAAATATCTGAGTATACACTACAATATTGGATCTAATACAAGATGACTTGGAAGCCTGTTCCCTGGGAGTAAAATGATCTTTATCAAATTTATTATATCCCAGAAATTCCATACAAGTAGATTGAATAAATACAGAAGTGATAAATATGGAGGGGCAGCACGGTGGTGCAGTGGTAGTGCTGCTGCCTTGCAGTAAGGAGACCTGGGTTCTCCTTGCG
This sequence comes from Polypterus bichir lapradei, assembly GCA_026402145.1. NCBI lineage: Eukaryota > Metazoa > Chordata > Cladistia > Polypteriformes > Polypteridae > Polypterus > Polypterus bichir. Next base: position 49,805,076 of record JANRMT010062856.1, read on the forward strand.
TGGAGTTTGCATATTCTCCCTGTGTCTGCGTGGGTTTCCTCCGGGTGCTCCGGTTTCCTCCCACAGTCCAAAGACATGCAGGTTAGGTGCATTGGTGATCCTAAATTGTCCCTAGTGTATGCTGGATATGTGTGTCCTGCAGGTGGGCTGGCACCCTGCCCGGGATTTGTTCCTGCCTTGCGTCCTGTGCTGGCTGGGATTGGTTCCAGCAGACCCCTGTGACCCGGTGCTAGGATATAGCGAGTTGGACAATGACTGACTGAATATGGAGTAGCAATGTGGAGCACCATTTCATTAGCATAAAGAGACACTTTCAAGAACTTTCTTTATAGTCCTCTAAAATTCTGGTAGTTTGTAAGGAAAAAACTAAAAGTTCAAAAGCAATAGCAAATAGTATTGGATATAATGGGCATTTCTTTCTGTCTGGTTCTGCATTCTAAAATGAAACACTCTTGAGGGTCGCAGTGTAATAGTTTAATCTATGCACATATGTATGGTTCAAACCCAAATCTGCATAGCACAATGAACAGATATCTCTGTTTGACCCTATTAAAAAGGAGTTCTGTGGCCAGTGGTAGCAGGACCTTCGGAAACTCAGATGCTGCAGTGGTGAACACTATATTAAACAATAAAAACAATGTTCCAAGTACTGATGAACATCACCTACAAAAAGTATTTACCCACTTTGGAAGTTTGCAAATTGTATTATTATACAACATTGAATTCCAACAGATTTAATTTGGCTTTTGTGACACTTCACAGCAACAGCAAAAAAAAAACAAAAAACAAGAAAATAAAACTCTGAGGTGGGCTGGCACCCTGCCCAGGGTTTGTTTCCTGCCTTGCGCCCTGTGTTGGCTGGGATTGGCTCCAGCACTGACTACAAGCGCAATAAGGCGTGTGAATGAATATGAATAATATGAATAATGTTACATCAGTGCCACAACGTTTTCCGAAATGTACTATACAGGTCATAAAATTAATTATTAATTAAAATTAATTATTTTATCATATATACTGTATCTATCTCTCTGTTTTTTTGTCAGTGCAGCTTTGATATCATGTACCATAGGGTGTATACTAATTCAGCGTGAGCAGGAACACTAAATAATACTGAATAAAAAAAATTCAAGTGACAGTGAGATACAAAGAAGGCAGATTCACCAGCGTTTGTGTGTCAGCGTTTATCCCTCCAGATCAGAGAATTTCCAGTTCCAGTGTCTCAAAACACCACTCACATCTACAGTTATTCCTAGTTTCTAATAAAAACTAGCAGTGTCAGATCTGGGGTGGTGGGGGGAGTGGGGGGTTGGAGCGTGAACATTACTGAGAGAATAAAAGTGAAAAAAAAAATGCTAACTTTTACAAGTACCACACATTTACACGGCTGTTACAGATTCAAATCAAATGTATGTTTTTATTATATAATAGTAATAAAAATAGCACCTCACTACTCAAAACGGTAACTGATGGACCCAGGAACTGAACCAGAAAGCTCTTGATGCTGAGTCAGCAACTCTTACCGCTGCACCAACTAAGCAGTCATGGCATTGACTTACCCAAAGCAACTTCTTTTTCTTTGGTTATATTCTTGAATAAAAGCGCACTTGCTTTGTTATACTTGTACCTTTTGTGAAAGTGTTTATTTGATATTTGGCCTTCAGGCCTCACACATTATACACTTCATGTCTACATTTTGTCAATTATTACTAAAACATGAAAAACTTTTCTGTTTTAGTGGTGTTTACATAGATTGTTTTAGACACGGAACACACATGAAATAGATTTATTCCAAATGAGGATATATTATTTATCCTCTACAATTCTATGCACCTCACTCTCAGAGAAACCGCTGGGGCACTGAGAACATTCTTTGCGACTTGAGCTGCGGTGGTGGGGTGAGGGATGGGATAGCAGCTGTTTGCTGCTTCTGCTGATCGACACATTTACAACACAAAAGACGCTGATGGAGAGGTGCGAAGGAATTTAAGGTGGCCCAGGATTACTAGTACAGTAATCCCTCCTCGATCGCGGGGGTTGCGTTCCAGAACCCCCCGCGATAGGTGAAAATCCGCGAAGTAGAAACCATATGCTTGTATGGTTATTTTTATATATTTTAAGCTCTTATAAACTCTCCCACACTGTTAACATTATTAGAGCCATCTAGACATGAAATAATACCCTTTAGTCAAAAGTTTAAACTGTGCTCCATGACAAGACAGAGATGACAGTTCTTTCTCACAATTAAAAGAATGCAAACATATCTTCTCTTCAAAGAAGCGCCGTCAGGAGCAGAGAATGTTGAGAGAGAGAGTGAGATAAAAGCAAACAATCAAAAAATCAATACGTGCTTTTGTGCTTTTAAGTATGCCGACGCACCGCAATAAAGCGGCATTTTGTAGAGGAGCCTCTGTATCCTCTAGGCAAACAGCTTCTGTGCAAACAGCCCCTCTGCTCACACCCCCTCCGTCAGGCAGAGAGAGAGAGAGAGAGAGAAAAAAGCAAACAATCAAGCACTGCGCGGGAAGCATATCGTATATCATTGAGGAGTTTTAGTTAATACGTAATACATGCTCTGATTGGGTAGCTTCTAAGCCATCCGCCAATAGCGTCCCTTGTAAAAATTAACTGGGCAATCAAACTGAGGAAGCATGTACCATAAATTAAAAGACCCATTGTCCGCAGAAATCCGCGAACCAGCGAAAAATCCGTGATATATATTTAGATATGCTTACATTTAAAATCCGCGATAGAGTGAAGCTGCCAAAGTCGAAGCGCGATATAGCGAGGGATTACTGTATTTTCGTAGGCTTCAGAAATTCTAGTGTTAATATAACACACCTAAGTCACCAGTGGGACAGCCATTGCTTTTAGAAGTGAATTAGTTAATTCAATGGAGATCACCTGTCTGGAATCAAGGGTCTTCTGTTGAGTCTAGTATAAATGCACCTGTTTGTGGAAGGTCGAACTCTTGCTGAATGTGTATGGTGGTGTAACCTAAATAATGAAGACAAAAATAACACTCCTGCCAACTCCATCAAAAGGTGGCTAACACAAGAAAATATCCAAGCTCGTAAATATCTCTTGCAGTTTAGTTAATTCAATTAATGATAAATGAAATATGCATGGCACAACTGTAAATCTGCCTAGAGAAGACCAACCACAAAAACGGAGTGATTGTGCAAGGAAAAGACTATTATGGAAGGAAGGAGTTACAAGCTACAGTCAATTAACTTGGAAAGACTATGCAAACAATAACTGTTGCCTAGGAGATTCACCAACCTCAGGTTTATGGGAGATCGGAAAAGAGAAAGTCACTGTTAAAAAAACGCACATGACATCTCAGCAGAAGGCACATGGGAGATGCTCCTATGATCGGATGAGACTAAAACTGACCATTTTAGCCATCAGAGTAAATGCCATGTTTTAACACTACCCATTATCCAAAACACACCATCCCCACTGTGAAGCATGGTGGTGGCAGCATCATGCTGATTGGATGCTTCTCTGTAACTGGGTGAAGGCTTTTGAGGGTGAAGAGTAAAATGGATGTAGCAAAACAAAGAGAAATCCTGTTAAAATCTATATGACAACTTTACTTTGGGAGAAAATGTTATTTCCAGCAAGAAAGCAACTTCAACTGTCAAGCCACAGTCGCATAGGAATGGCTCATAAACAACAACGTGAAGGTCCTGGAGTGGCAGAATCAGTGTCTTGACTGTAATTCCGCTGAGAATTTGTGGATGGGCTTGAAAAAGGCTGTTCACTCCTGATCTCCATGCGACCTGACAGAGCTTAAGCCATTTGACAAAGAAGAATGGTGGGAAAACTGCAGTGTTTGAAGGGGCAAAGCAGATAGAGAGAGCGAAAGTGTGCACACAAACTGACGGCTATCATGGCTGCCAACAGCGCATTTACTAAATATTGGCTTGAAGAGGGTGAACACTTATTTAATTTTTTATTTGTAATTAATTTAGAGTATTTTGCAGAAATCTGTTTTCACATTGATTTTAAAGAGGCTTTTTCTGTTCATCAATTTAAAAAAAAGCTAAATTAAACCCACTGTGACTCATTTTCTTTATAAAATGAAAACACGAAAATGTCCAAGTTTGAACACTGCATAAAATTAACCTTCATTAGGTCGTACTCAAAACATAACACCATATCTCCTACCCAGTACAGAAAGTTTTGTATACAAAGAGGCCATTATAATTGAGTTCTTCATGTACCATGTGTTGAAAAGAGTGGCTACATTTAAATAGCTAGGATAAGTGGTAGCCTGAGATGGAAAGCTAGATGAAGAGATGACTCTCAGAGTGTAATGTGGGTGGAAGGTGGAAACATTGTAGGAAGGTATCAGGAGTATTGTGTAATCAAAGAATTAAGGTGAAGCTTAAAGGAAAGGTTTTTAAGACAGTGGTAACAACAGCAACAAAATGTATTTATATAGCACATTTTCATACAAATAATGTAGCTCAAATTGCTTTACATTGATGAAGAAAGAGAAAAAAAGGCAAAGTAAGAATTAAAATAAGAGAACACTAATTAACATAGAATAAAAGTAAGGTCCAATGGCCAGGGAGGACAGAAAAAACAAAATAAACTCCAGACGGCTGGAGAAAAAATAAAATCTGCAGGGGTTCCAGGCCATGAGACCACCCAGCCCCCTCTAGGCATTCTACCTAACATACGTAAATGACCTCAATCAGTCCTCATTGTATTCAGGGTTCTCATGGAAGGACTTGATGATGACGGTCACGTGGACTTCTGGCCTTTAATCCATCAATGTAGGGACATCACGGTGCTTTGATTAGGTGGTGGTGGCACAGATCACCACCACAGAAAACCGGAAAAAGAACAGAAGAGAGTGTAGGGGTTAGTGCGGATGGATGATGGATGGAGCTGAGACATGAGCAGTAAAGGGAGTACAGGAGAAGTAGTTAGATGTGGCAGAAATGAGAATGTTGAGATGAATGTGAAGTTACAAAAAATACAGAATAAGAAATGAGATAATCAGAGTTGCAGCAAAAGTAGGAGAGATAGCTATGAAAGTACAGGAAAGAAGGTTGAAGTGATACGTATATGTGATGAGAACAGACATTGAATATGTGAGCAAAAGAGTGGTGGGAATGGAAGTACAGGGAAAGAGAAAGCAAGGGAGTCCAAAACGGAGGTAAATGGATAAATTAAAAGCAGATCTGAAGGAAAAGGGCTTCACTGGGAAGGAGGTGCAGGACAGAGCTGTTTGGAGAAGGTTGATCAAGCACATATAAGTGGAAAAAGATGAAAATGAAGAAGAAGATATTGAAACAATGAAGAACGTTAAGATACTGGTGCTGGGTGAGTTGTGGTCTTAAGCACTCATTCGTGAGAAAAGAAAAAAATCAAATCTAATTAGCTTGTCCATGTGTTACAATTTGAAATACTGCATATGTACGCTCTGTTCCTTCCATATATTATATTACACTAGTAGCTGAAGTGTTATGAACAATAGTTGTTGGTAAATTAAAGTATGCCTGCTGCCCCAAAAGGTCTTGTGCACCAAAGTTAGATGGGCAATTTCAGTTTGCAGTCAAATGACCAGGTTTTGGTGAACACACTTCCATAACTTGACTCTTTTTTCCTCCTTGTACACTAACACTAATTGATTGCAAATACTACGAGGTGTGGCAGAAAAGTAATGAGACTGATTTTTTATTTACCAAAGTTTTTATTTTTTTCAAACATCAATGTTATCCCCTTCAAAGTAGTTCCCTTGGGCAGCTACACACCGATGGAGACGTTGTTCCCACTGTTGGTAGCAGCGCTGGAAGTCTTCAACCGGTATGGTCTTCAGCATGTCCGTTACACTCTTTTGGATGTTTTCTAAAGTCCCGAAATGACGTCCTTTGAGGACATTTTTCAGTTTAGGAAAAAGGAAAAAGTCACACGGACTGAGGTCAGGTGAATAAGGGGGCTGGGGAACCACAGGAATGCGTTTTTTCGATTGTCCTTCTGCTCAATTGTGAGGTTTTTCGGCACCATTTTGGCACAGACCTTTCGCATGTGCAAATGTTCAGTCAAAATTTGATGAATGGTAAATCTGTTCAAATTTAATTGTTCACTCAACATTCTTAATGTTAATTGACGGTCTGATCTCACAAGAGTGTTCACACGTTCGATGTTTTCATTGGTTTTCGAAGTTGAAGGCCTCCCTGAAAAACTTGAGCTCGGGATAAAGAATGTTCCCCATAGGCCTGTTTTAACTTTTCAAACATCACACTTGCCGATTCTCCAAGCTTAACACAAAATTTAATGGCACAACGGTGCTCCAAATTCCGCTGTTCCATATTGCGTGACGCACAACCAAAAACACAACTTCACTAATAGCAGTCACAAAAATCACGTAGTTAACGGAAGGAGTTGAAACTCGCACTGAGCTATGGGAGGGTACTGATACACGTGCTCTATCAAGGACAACAGCGCAGCGTTGCCAGATCGCTTGCAGTGTTGCCAGTCTCATTACTTTTCTGCCACACCTCGTATATTTGTTCATGGTGACACATAGTAAACAGATTTTTTCTTTTACTTAAGTTTCTTATCTGGGACTATTTTCATAAACAGTGCAGCCTACGGGGTGGCTCATTTTTTGATGTGTTGTTTGCGGAGAGGGGTTTTGTGTAAACTATACATAAATGTGCAGTGCCACATTCTTTATGATCTGATGACTTCTGCTAGCATACAATCATATTTAAGGTGTCCTGTCAGAAGATAAATCAAATTTTAAATAAGCTAAAATTTGTGGTATTGGCCCCAATCATTTTGTAAACTGGAACCTAAAAGAAGGAAACTGTGGAAAATGTTGGTTAGCCAACTTGCCTTTAGGGGTTGCATCAAAATAAGCTGATGCGGTAAAATGGTTACTTGAGGGGCACTGAAACCAGTGCATGTGTGCAATTCACATTTAGTATTTGATTTTTTTAAATACTTTTCCAAAATGCAAAAATGTACATTTTAAATTAATTAGCACCTCCAAGTTGGCCTGGTATGAGTGTGTATACTTGTGTGTGCTACAATCCTGTGACATCATACATAGAGATAGTTGTCCCCACCTTGTAGCTAATGTTGTTAGAGCAAGCTGTGGCTCTCAAAAACACTGTGATGGATAAAACAGATCGCAAAATGGATGGATGCTTTTTAAGGCTGTTAATGTTCATCCCCTTTCCTAAGAACAGATGAACACAACTTGTTTTAGACACCCTGACTTGACTTTGAACCCCATAAACACACCATACCTCTTAATATGCAGCATCCATTTTATTTCAAAAGTATAATAGTAAAGACTTTAGCCGGTTAGGTATGAATGCAAGAAATAAACTACAGCATCCCAGGAATCAAGTGTGATGCCCGTTCCACATGAACACTCTGTCCTGAAGGAAATTGAAATGAAAATTCTAGAGAACATGTAAAGGAAAATCTTGGGTGATTTCAGATAGGCTGTTCGGTATTGTTTTGCTGTAATAAATCTCTCCCTTAAGACAGTTAATAATGCTTTAGTATATGCTGCAGTTAATACAGTTATATATCTGACATAATTTACAGCTGGGAGTATTACAGTTGCATTTTTATAGCACACAGCGTAGTGTTTCAAAAATGGGCCACAGCAGGTCTCTTGCAAAAAAAAATCTGAAAGCATGAAAAGTTCCATCTTTCTGTAAAAATGAATTTAACAGAAGAAATGGGAAGTTTGCTGGTGCTTGCAAAAAAAAAGAGCATTTTTTTAGCCCTTCTTCCTAGTTAAGGAAGATACTAACTGGAAGCATTAAGAGTCATGAGTTTTATGTATTCCATACTTTGTGAAATTTGAATGATGTGCTGCTTATTCAAATATACTATACATGGTTTCAAACAATATAAAAATGTAAGTAGATGTTACACTAGTTATTGCTGCTTTGTCACGGCTCCAGGTGCTTGGGGTCTAGTCACGATATGATTGTTATCTGTGGGGAGGTCACAGATTCTTTTGCTGTGTCATGTATTTTTCTCCAAGTATCCCTGTTTTGTTATTATAACACCAAGAGGCACAGGTTAGGCTGATTGCAAACTCTAGAATGGTTTTACATGAGTCAATATAGGTGTGTGAGAGAGTTTGAACCCTGTGTGCACTGACTACCTAAAAAAGGAAGAAATCTTGGGAAAGGCAATTCAGAAAGAGATGCTCTTCCAGGGTGGCTGTACGTGCAGTAAGTGTCAATAAATACATTACACAAAATCCTCTTCACGGAGCTAGATGGACAATCTATCATGGCCACCTCAGAAATACATTAGTGCAAAATATTTTGTACTTGCACAACACTCCTCATCAAGTGTGGACGCAAGTGCAGCACTCTCAAAACAAAATGCAAGTGTACACTATTCCCCTCACTAAATACAGAACTATCACATGCAGATTTATTCAAACACATCAAAAAAAATGTGCAAACATAAATGAAAAAGAACAATATCTGTCTATCAGTTAATTGTAGGACCACAGTCAGATTGTATAAAAGAAGTCAGACAAGCCAGACACAGTCAGAGTTCTGGAGACCTCGGCCCCTATTGGACATTCTACAGCTGAGTCAGAGCTGGGCCAGCCAATCTGATGAACGGACCCTCCTATCTCATGATTCCACTGCTCCTTTTATTACTGCAAATATTTGTTATGCACCTTCTGTTGGAATGTAAAATGTAATGTATTTTATTACTATGTGCGTTACCAAAATACATCCAATAGATGGTGCATTGCATGTTGTAATGCTGAGGATTATATGTACATTACTTACAGTAGATTCAACTCGTCTTAGACAGGTAGCCCAGCTACTAGTATATTTTTTTTTCTGTTACAGCATATTTTTTGTATAAATATTATTGAAAGAGAAAGTGGAAAAGAAGCATATTATTAATCAAACCTCAATTATCACCAATAAAAGGGAATAGATTCTTTTGGTATATCACTTGTCAGCAAAAATACTTAGTGTATGCTTTACTAAAGCTTAAAGGAATAAATTCTTTACTAACAGGTGTGGCGTGAAGATATAAGGATTTTTTGAGAGGACAGAATGAATGCTAACTTAATTTAGTTATTTGAATCATAGTATCAGATAAGAAATAAAGTAGTTAAAAGACAATTAATTGATGCAGTTTATTTTCCTTGTCTGAACGTTATCTTTTAAAAATAACATTTTCCAAATAAGTTCTGCCACTTTCACAAATTGTTCAGCACATCCCTGTTTTTATTTAACAATTAAGTAAAATGTTTGAATTGCATAGGTAAATTATTCCTGAAAAATGTATGTACTGTTTATACAGTATTTGTATAGGATAAATCTTGAAGAATTTAACAAACAGCCTAGTTTGAAATATTTAATACTACTTACTGACATTGTACTGAATGCCGGAGGTTCTCCTCTGCAGCCTGTCTCACACATTTGATATTTTCTGATGTTCTTACAGTCCTCAGTGGTCTGGCAAACAAGCCCTTCATGCTACCAGTAGACTGAAATGTATCAAACCACTTTAAAATAGTGCTATAAGAAGACATTTTTACTTGCCGAGGCACATTAAACTTAATACAAAACCTTTTCTTCTTTTACAGATTCAGATTCAATGTATGTAAACATGCAATCAGGCACGCACCAGCTGTCCACGGCCACTGAAACTTCATTTCACAGTTGTGGCCACTAAGGAGCATTGTAGCACCCTAAACCCCAGACACAAGTCCCAGGTGCAAGCAAATAATTTATTGCACAAGTACTTTTCAGTACAGGCTTCTCTTTTGAATACACTGTACAATACATTTTTACTTGTCCCTTCCTCTCCCTCTCTTCCTTCCTTCTCTCTACTGCTTCTTGGGGAGCTTTGTCCTCTTCCACCTGATCCTGACTTCCCTCCGGAGTGAATAGGAATGTCCACTTTTCTATCAAATGGAGGAGACCTTCCGGTGACCCCACATTGCATCCAGGAAGCACTTCTGGGCCAGGAGAGTAGAACTTTGCTAAAACAGGGAAACCTTCTTCCTAGAGCTCCCTCTGGTGGCTTCCATGAAACCCAGCCGATGTTCCTATTGCAACTATAATTTCCATGGACCATAAAGGTGTGTATGTGAAGGACCCACCAGAGTGCAGCTGCCAGCTGTCATACTTTGGGAGTGCATGGCCCCAGGAGGTGGTCTCCTTCCTCCCTTTCATTATCTTTTATTATTTATTGGTGTTATTTGAAGAAAATAACATTCCATGCAATCATGTCAAAGACAGCCAACAACAAGAGTAAATCTATCAAAAAAAAAACAAAAAACAGTAAGGAAACCATTCATCCCAGCATCCCAGTATACCAGTCAACCCTTGTCTTCTATGACACAGTATACGAGGTGAGACAAAAATAACCAGACTGGGCTTGGGGCTTTTCTGGAAAACTGTCTGGAGGTCGGCTGAACATCATAGAACTATATCCCATCCTAAATGCGCTCTCAAATCACCGACCATCTAGTTATATCCTGTGAATAGCCCAGTCAGTGTTTACACAACAATCGTTGCATGAGTTGCCACTATAATGTCAGGAGAAAAAATCGAACAGCGAATCAACATCATATTTCTCATGAAATTGAACAAAATGGCCACAGAAACTTATGAAATAATAAAAACAGTGTACGGTGATAACAGTTTGTCTCGCACACAAGTTTTTGAGTGGCACAAATGTTTCAAGGAAGGACAAGAAAATGTGGAAGACGTTCAACGCCTAAGTCAAGAGGGAGGTGAGTGCCTCACCAAGACAACTCTCCCTCGCACAATGCTTTTTCTGTAATGCAGTTTTTGACTGACAAAAACATTCCTGTCCTCGATCATCCTCCCTATTCACCCGATTTAACTCCGTGATTTTTCTTGTTCCCGAAAATCAAAAGTGACCTGAAGAGAACACAGTTTTCTTCAATGGATGAAGTGAAGACAGAAACGGCAAGCCTGTTGAAGAGCCTCAAGCAAGAAGACTTTCGGCACTGTTTCAATCAATAGATGTATGGAGTATGTATGGAGTGGTGTAGATATAGGGAGGGGGAATATATAGAAGGTGACAATTTTTAGAATGCTGTAATTCAGCAATAAATATTTTTTTTTACCAATCCGGTTATTTTTGTGTATCACCTCGTATATATATATATATATATATATATATATATATACAGGTGCCGGTCATAAAATTAGAATATCATGACAAAGTTGATTTATTTCAGTAATTCCATTCAAAAAGTGAAACTTGTATATTAGATTCATTCATTACACACAGACTGATGTATTTCAAATGTTTATTTCTTTTAATTTTGATGATTATAACTGAAAACTAATGAAAGTCCCAAATTGAGTATCTCGGAAAATTAGAATATCAATTAAGACCAATGCAAATAAAGGATTTTTAGAAACGTTGGCCAAATGAAAGGTATGAACATGAAAAGTATGAGCATGTACAGCACTCAATATTTAGTTGGGGCTCCTTTGGCCTAGATTACTGCAGCAATGCGGCGTGGCATGGAGTCGATCAGTCTGTGGCACTGCTCAGGTGTTATGAGAGCCCATGTTGCTCTGATAGTGGCCTTCAGCTCTTCTGAATTGTTGGGTATGGTGTATTGCATCTTCCTCTTCACAATACCCCATAGATTTTCTATGGGGTTAAGGTCAGGCGAGTTTGCTGGCCAATCAAGCCAATCAAACCCGGTACTGGTAGCTTTGGCACTGTGTGCAGGTGCCAGGTCCTGTTGGAAAATGAAATCTGCATCTCCATAAAGTTCATCAGCAGCAGGAAGCATGAAGTGCTCTAAAACTTCCTGGTAGATGGCTGCATTGACCTTGACCTCAGAAAACACAATGGACCAACACCAGCAGATGACATGGCACCCCAAACCATCACTGACTGTGGAAACTTTACACTGGATATTAAGCAACGTGGATTCTGTGCCTCTCCTTTCTTCCTCCAGACTCTGGGACCTTGATTTCCAAAGGAAATGCAAAATTTACTTTCATCAGAGAACATAACTTTGGACCACTCAGCAGCAGTCCAGTCCTTTTTGTCTTTAACCCAGGCGAGACGCTTTTGATGCTGTCTCTTATTCAAGAGTGGCTTGACACAAGGAATGCGACAGCTGAAACCCATGTCTTACATACGTCTGTTCGTGGTGGATCTTGAAGCACTGATTCCAGCTGCAGTCCACTCTTTGTGAATCTCCCCCACAGTTTTGAATGGGGTTTGTTTCAGAATCCTCTCCAGGGTGCGGTTATCCCTATTGCTTGTACACTTTTTTCTACCACATCTTGTCCTTCCCTTCGCCTCTTTATTAATGTGCTTGGACACAGAGCTCTGTGAACAGCCAGCCTCTTTTGCAATGACCTTTTGTGTCTTGCCCTCCTTGTGCAAGGTGTCAATGGTCGTCTTTTGGACAACTGTCAAGTCAGCAGTCTTCCCCATGATTGTGTAGCCTACAGAACTAGACTGAGAGACCATTTAAAGGCTTTTGCAGGTGTTTTGAGTTAATTAGCTGATTAGAGTGTGGCACCAGGTGTCTTCAATATTAAACCTTTTCACAATATTCTAATTTTCCGAGATACTGAATTTGGGACTTTCATTAGTTGTCAGTTATAATCATCAAAATTAAAAGAAATAAACATTTGAAATACATCAGTCTGTGTGTAATGAATGAATCTAATATACAAGTTTCATTTTTTGAATGGAATTACTGAAATAAATCAACTTTGTCATGATATTCTAATTTTATGACCGGCACCTTTATATAAATATATATATATACACACCGTCCCTACCGACCCAACCTCCATAACACCCTGAAAATGGTCACATCCTTGAACCACACCCATTATTTTCATTTCAACATTTCAAGCTAGTGTAGCAGTCTCTTCACCTCACCAGCTTGTCGGTATCACTCCCTTTGCCTCCCCTTTTCTTGTGCATGTCCTTGCTTATCAGTCATCTCAGGCTGATTGTTTTGCAGGGAGAGGGGAGTTGGTAGTGGTGTTATGGGGAATATTTATGATATTTTTTTACTATAGAAACGAAAGCTCTCTGTGATCCGTCAATGGCGTTCTTTATGGGCCACGTCTCAGATCACATACTACAGCAATAAATAGTACGCTAAATACAGGGCGGTATATCACTCACCACAGAATTCGCGCTTGGATGAACTTGACTAATTTTACCAGACAATCATGTGGCAACCCATCACAAACATGTCCACGATCCAGTTTGGGTCATGACCCACAGTGTAAGAAACACTATTCTACAGAAAGGCGTGTAGTCTGTTTCTTTTTACTCGGCTGAAAGTCTCTTTAATTCAGAAGAAGGTCATACTCATTAATTGAGTATTTCTGAATGTTTGTTACCAGCTTCTTGTTTTTACAACTGTTTTTTATTTTTATAATCTATTTGTATTGGGCTATGTAGAGCCATACTTGGGGAAAAGCCAGTGGGGTGATTTAATAATGTTCGGCAAATTTGTGCATTCAGAAAACAAACATAAACCAAAATACATCCAGCTTTTATTATTATACCACGTTTCAATATGTAAAAAAGACAGAGTAGGCTGTGTGGACATTCTTAGCTGCCTTTTCGAACACAGAGTCATGGGGACACAGTTCATGACAGGACACACATCATACAGACATCCACACTCACTCATCCAGGTCACCAACCCTCCTAAACAGCACACCTTTGGGATGAGGGAAGAAACCAGAGTATCCAAAGAAAACTGAGGCAGGCAAGAGAAGAACACCAAACAAACACTGACCGGGCCAAAACATGAACCCAAGACGCTGGAACTAAATGGCAGTACTGTTAAGCACATTAGGAAAATATACAAAAAGTCATCTTTCATTAACATTTCAAACCTTCTGACAGGTTCGCTTTTTACATTTGGTTTAACAAGTCTGTTTAATATTCGTGTTTATTTAACATTGATTTGTGTCAAACTCAGAAATAATTTGTTTATTGGAAAGTTTTTTTTTATTATTTAAATGAAATAAAAAAAGAAAACCTCGGTTTGGTTGTAGGTGAAGATCCACTTTAGCTGGTTAATTCCTTTACTGTAAAACAGACACTTGTGCCTTTTCTTTTAACACTGCATTCTGGAAATAATGCTACACCAGCTTTCTTCATGAATATCATCCTTTTATATAATATATACTAATAGAAAAAGACACACAGATTTTTATGAAATGACATAATAGTGCTTATTGTTTCTGTATTTTGACAAATAGTTGTCAATTTGTTTTATCCCCCAAACCAGTAAACAAGTTTGTGTAGTGAGGCGTTGCAACACTTGAAACCTTGTTAGGTGAATTTTTAACCAATGAGGTGGAACAACGACTGATCAGGTCATCTTTGTTTCAAAACTTTGATCAAAAGCTACACTTTGTTAGGTTCCTAATGCCTTAAATGTCACCAGAAAAAAGGGAGAGGACCACTGGCATGCTGCAGGCAGTGATGTCACGTGCCAGTGTTGACAGATACTATGGATTAATCTGCTCCACTGTGTTGACCTGCAGGGCAACTTTAGTCCCAAAATCTGGTCATCCTTGTGTGACCACACCAGAACAGGGCCAACACACCAGGCTGGTCCATTTGAGATCTGCCACACACACTGCTTCTGAAAATGCAAAGTGAAAGTACAATCAGGGTCAGACTCACTGTTCTGGGCCTAAGAACAAGGTGACCTGTCAGAGTCCCTTTGCTTGCTCCCTTCCGCAGGACAATGCCAGGCCACACAAAGGCTTTGTGGTTACAGCTGTCTTCAGGAATGAATACTGGTGGGCAAGTGCTGCCTTGGCCTGCCTTCTCTCTGACTTTAACCTCACAGCCCTCGAGGTTAAGGTCAGGATTTCCACATCCAGAGAGCTGACCCTCTGCCTGTCACTGGCTACTAACTTTGTCAGGCCTATCAATTAAGGACAAGATAACAAATACAAGCACAGATTCAGAGACCCATTCCCCTGTGTAACAGAGGTGTTAGAAAGTGTTGGCTCACATAAGTTACTGGACTGCAAAACAACTGTTGTTAAACTTCACAAATGGTATTGTTTTCCTGATGTTTTTGTTGTTGTGCTATTTTGGGTTCTTGTTATTCTCACATGTTTATGGTTATTTCAACAATGAAGGCTGAAATTTAATTCAGGTGGAATTTGTTCTTTATAAGTATAGCTTGAAGTGATAAAAGTGCAGACCTACCAAGTAAAATTTTGCATATGGCGTATTCTTTGACTATTACCATCAAAATGTTGATAGAAAGCAAGCACAAGATTAATCAAGGACATTCCATAGTTTATTGAATGTTAAACAAGTGCTAATTGTCCTACTGTTATTAGTATCTCTGAGATGTCCAATATGCAATGCTTAAAACTCCTTCTATATTACCAGTTTTAAAGCTGGTACCTGTGTTATACAGGATGGCAACAGGGCACAGACAGTGAACTTGATTCAATTTGCACAAAGACAGAGGCGGAGATTTTTTTTTTTATCTTGTAATAAATGAAGCTGAGTATTAATGAGTATTTTGGAGGAGAGGGTATTTTGTGCACTGTGCAGTATAAATAAAGTCTACTTTTGGACTTTTATCTGGTGTCTGGCGTCTTGGACAAGGGTTCAAGGGAGGGATAGTGCCCCCTATCTGTCACAACACGTTATTACTATTTTAGCATACTTGCTCCCAACACTTAAACTTTTCAATAAATACATATTTTACCACTGTTTAATGTTAACCTAAAATAATCTGTTTAAAAAATATTTGCTTCCCAGGTACTCCCTGCATGGAGTTTGCATGTTCTCCCCGTGTCTGGGGTTTGTTCCTGCCTTGCGCACTGTGCTGGCTGGGATTGGCTCCAGCAGACCCCCGTGACCCTGTGTTTGGATATAGCGGGTTGGATAATGGCTGACTGACTGACTAAATGAAGTGACAAGCTTGATTTAATGTCTTAGGTTATTCTACCTAGTAATTGGAATTTGGAAGTATTTTTTCAGGTTATTGATATAATAGATGGGTGACATAAACATGGTAAAAAGCATGTCAGGGTTGGTAAAAGTCCCACAAAACAGCCTAGGACCTTCATTAGCCTGCCCAGATATGGCCTCGCCCTAGGCAGCCAGCCATCACCCACCACAGGCAGATTTTGAATTACTAGATGCAGAAAAGGGGAACTGGCTTATAAAATTTAAAATATCTCAAAAGTTTAAAAAATATTCAAAAATGTCCTGCAAGAGAGATGAACTGTTGAACGTCTGGTTTGAACAAACAATTCCCAAACAATTTAGGATTTGTATAAATATACAATTTATTACAGAAAAGCAAAAAGGAAGCTCAAAATTAAAAAAAAAAAAAAAAAACGGCAAAGAAGTGCACAAAGAATTTACATTAAAAGGCATTCCAAGATGAAGTAATCCAATTGTGAAATTCAGAAGCAGTAATTCCAGAATAGAAGTGAAATATCAAAAAAACAAAACTCCTACAACAGTCAGTGAATCACTGCTAGGACCTTCCTTATCACCTCAATATAAAGACTGATGGTGGTCCCAGCAGCTGTGACATCAGGGTGGCCCTGTCTCCTGGGGTTCTATCCACAAAGTAAAAAGAATGTCAGGACACTTAAAGACACAGTACACAAATACCAAATAATAAACAAACATAACAGGAATTAATTATAGAAACATGAAAAAAAACTTCAACGATTACTAAGACAATAAACAGGAAAATACAGAAAGAGTCTGACTATAACATAACACTTGATATTTGATGGACACATTTTTATGATTAAGGTAAATATGAAAAATAATGTAGACTGGAAATAAATTTGTAAATTTGCCCAAATATGTTAATGTGTTTCAATTAACTGATAATCAAACTCAGCAATGCACCTAAGAAATCAGCAAATTATTTTAACTTGTAAATTCTTCTCTTCATATTACAGGAACTGGCACCCTGCCCGGGGTTTTTTTCCTGCCTTGTTCCCTGTGTTGGCTGGGATTGGCTCCAGCAGACCCCATGACCCTGTAGTTAGGATATAGCAGGTTGGATAATGGATGGACGGATGGATATTAAAGGAATACTCAACCCTATTTTTTTTTTATGTTTCTTATCCCATGTTTCTCGGAGAACAAACATTAAAAAAGTTTAATGTATAATACAAACCTTTGGGGACAAATGCTCTACGACAGCAAATGATGTGAAAAAGTTCATGGAACAAAGAAAAAGATAAAGTTCTGGTAGGCTGTACAGACTGCTGCTTTCTTAGTAAAAGACCCAGTTTTGTGTATTTTGCGCACAGTCCAGGTCTTCAATAATTGAGCAAAGCTGAGATCTATTTTTATTCAAAAATACATGAAACACAATAATGGAATCATTGCAAGCAAAATGAATCGACATGCTTCGCAAGTAGAAGGAACTATTACTTCTATTGTAGTCCTAAGCTGGAACTTGTATCTTGTTTTATTTGCAGTGGAAACAGGCAGAATACCAAAACAATATTCATTGTAGAAAAACCTGAGTCATTAGTGGCACAAAGGAAGTGTGCACCCTAACATCGTTTCAAATTACCAATGCTTGCCTTTTCTGTTGTTCTCTGACAATGCACTTCAAGTGGACATACAGTGCCTATAAAAAGTATTAATTCTGCCTTGAGGTTTTCCACATTTTATTGTTATATAACATTGAATCACAGTGGATTTAATTTGACTTTTTTGACATGGATCAACCGAAAAATATTATTTCATGCCAAAGTCAAAGCAGATTTTTGCTAAGTGGATTAATTTCATAAAAAATACAAAATCATTCAAGTATTCACCACCTTTCATCCATCCATCCATTATCCAACCCGCTATATCCTTACTACAGGGTTACGGGGGTCTGCTGGAGCCAATCCCAGCCAACACAGGGCGTAAGGCAGGAAACAAACCCCAGGCAGGGTGCCAGCCCACTGCAGAACCTTTATTACGATACATCTAAATCATCACTGGTGCAGTCAACTGCCTTTTGAAAACACAGAATTAGTACAATGGAGATCACCAGCCTGGGGTTTCAGTTGGTTTTAGTCTAAATGTACCTTATCTGTAATGTCCAACTGGTGGTGAGTCAGAATGGTGGCCACATCCACACAATGAAGAGAAAGGAAAACTCCCAGCAACTTTGTGAAAAGGAGACTGAAAAGCACTAGTTAGGAGATGGAGACAAGGAAATACCCAGGTTACTGAATGTCCCTTGGAGTTTAGTTAAATCAGTCATGAAGAAATGGGAAGAGTTTGGCACAGGTGTCAGTCCGCCTAGGGCAGGCTGTCCAGTAAAGGTTAGTGATCATGTAAGGAGAACATTAGTAAGGAAGGCCACCAAGTGATCCATGATAACTCTGAAGGAGTTACAATCTACAGTGATTGGGATTAGTGAGACTGAACAGACCACAACTGTTACCCAGGTGTTTCACCAGGCACAGCTTTAGGGGTGAGTAGAAAAGAGAAAGCCACTGTAAACAAATGCACAGAGGGTTTGACAGAAGGTACAACGGGCAAAACTGTCAAAAGTATGAGGAGACCAAAATGGAGCTTTTCGGCCATCAAAGTAAATCCCATGTTTGGTAAAAGTCAAGTACTACACACTATCAAAAAACACACCATCCTCATTGTGAAGCACAGCTCATGGCAGCATAAAGTTGTGACGATGTTTCTCTGTAGCAGGCCCCTGGAAGACTTGTGAGTAGTTTGTCAAAGGAAAATGGCTAAAACTTGCAGTGTCCAGCTGTGCAAAGCTAACAGAGACCAGTCCACACCGGCACAAGACTGTCACGGCTACCAAAGGTGCATCAAGTAAATACTGACTTGACAGGGATGAATATTTTACAATATATTATTTTGTGTTATATATTTGTAATTAATTAGAACATTATGCAGAGATCTGTTTTCACTTTGACATTAAAGAGTCTTTTTCTATTGATGATTGTCAAAAAAGCCAAATTAAATCCATTGTGATTCAATGTTGTATCACAATAAAAATGGAAAACTTGCAAGGTTGAATACTTTTAATAGGCACTGCACAGTTTCATTTTTATCGCATTACTTGAAGATTTTCTATCAGTATTCTTTAACTATATAAACAGGATGGCAGTACTGATTCTACGTACATAGAAAAATCCTTCACAGAAGTCAGTGTAATGAGAAAGTCCTGTTTTGAAAATGTAAATGCTACATGGCTGCTGATTTTTATAATCTGGAAGCAGACGGTTAGTAAGGCTACATAAAGTACTACTACTTAAGAAAGTTTACACAATTTGCTTTGTAAAGTACTTTAGAGTCATTATCAAAGGCACCATATGGAATAAAAATTGGTGGATTAGTCATATAGTGAGTGATGTATGATAGAATCTGCTGGATAACGTTTCTTTCTTTCTTTCTTTCTTTCTTTCTTTCTTTCTTTCTTTCTTTCTTTCTTTCTTAAATCACTTTGGTATTGATCAAATCAAAGTCATAAAATCCCTCATGTTCCTTACATTACAGCCAATTGAAATTCCAATAGAAAGGTCCATCAGCTCCCACAAAATTCAGCCAAAAATAATAATCATAATCAATGTAATGGCCACTGTGTTTTCCTTCTTCAATCAATACTGGATTGGTATCCCTCTCTGGTAACAGCTTTATTGAAGCCAAGTAGAGTTTCAATTGAATGATTGCAAAAGTCTCTTATTGAGAGAATCATGTTTAAAAATATATTGCAGATAAATTCGGAGCTCCTTTATGTAGGGCCCTGGCATAACCTAACACAGAGAGGACACCCTGAGGAGATTAGTATAGATTTAGGATTTTAGGGGCGTACTGTAGCAATGGATGAATACCTTCACACTTACTCCTGGCTCATAAATCTGCTCTTTATCAGCCACAGAATAAAGCTCAGAATTGGTGTTTATTGTTTGTATCTGGAACAAAGTGAAGAGACAGATAACTTGAAGGGTGAAATGCATAAATGATCTGGTGCCGATGGGATTAAATCACCCAGACACCCAATGTTATTTTGGGCCAAAAGTTAAGCAGATTTCTTGAAACAAATCAAAATATAAAGGCACCCTAACCAAACATTTATGAGGATGTGCCAAGTAATATCATGTCACTTCCTCCATTTTGCAAGTTGTTTTTGGATTCTTAGTGATTATAGTTCAAGGCTTCAACACCTTCAGAAGAACGTGGCAAGGTATTCATTCTTATTGTAACTGAGTACAAGGCAGGATACACCCTGGGACACCTGGAAAGGGTGGCAGTCGTTGACACACAGGATCAATTTGGAATCAGCAATTAAATGAATCTTCACGCAGACACTGGGATTACACTTGGACAATCTCTGGGTACTACCCACTGTGCCACCATACCACTCTTTCTTTTCATATCAGATATCCAAACAACAAGCTCAGTTACAATGAACACCAGAAGCCTGTCATGACTCATTTTACTCAGAAATAATTTCAGAAACAAAATTTAAAAACAGTAGCAAGGAGAAAGAAATGTGTTATAAACTTCCTTAGTTCTGAAGAGGAACTTGAACCAAAACACCCTTTAACTCTTAGTGACCTCCTTTCTTATCCTTTCCTTCCACATTTTTATTTTTGGACAGGTTATATTTAAATATCATCCCTATTGTATGCTAGGTTTTATATTCATGTACCATCTACACTGTAGTTCCTACATTTTTTGAAGGGCTTTATTTGAAATACAATGTACACCAAAGATACATAAATTTTAAAGGCAGAGGAATCAATCTTCTACTCTACTAATCACAAAACACTGCAACAGAAACATTGTTTTGTGCACTTCTCAATCTGTCAGCACCTTCACCATTTTCTTTTCCGTCTGATTGTAAAGGTGCTAAGTAGCGGACCCCATCATGAAGTATGCCAGATTAACCCAACGCGTCAGAACATGAATAAATACACTGCTTTATCAGAAATTATTTCATTAGAGACAATCTGTGACAAAACCTCAATGTAGTGCCACTTGGACAGAATGTAAAAGCATATTATAAAGAGTAGAACAAAATAAACAAAATGTTTCTTTATACACTTTACGTAAAACTCCCAAGTTAATTTTATATGAATTTGCAAATGTAGATGTGTCAGTGAATGGGACTTGTATGGTTTAATGCTTTGTATGCCCATTCCTGCCTTGCACCCAGTGTGCCCCCTGGATTAAATAAATTTGAGAATGCCACACTGACATTGCACTGTGCAATTCTGACACAGACATTATGTTCATCTTGTTCAAACCAAAGCACTTGAGTCCCACTGTAGAGCCAGCTGAGCTAGAGAAGAATGATGGCTTGTGTCAGAAATTTAAGATTGAAACATTAGAAACATTTTGACAAAATTAGGCCATTTAGCCCAACAAACCTTGACAATCCAAACCATTTAATTTTTCCAAAATAACATCAACTTAAGTTTTGAAGGTCTCTAAAGTCTTACTGTCGGCCACACTACTTGGTATCTTAATCCTGATGTTTGTGCAAAATTTACCCATAACAAGTTTCCAGCTGTGTCCCCATGTTCTTGTCCGCCACCCTACTTGGCAACTTATTCCACATGTCTATAGTTCTCTTTGTGAACAAAAACTTTCTAAGGTTTGTGCGAAGTTTACCCTTAGAAAGGTTCCACCTGTGCCCCCATGTTCTTGTTGAACTCATTTTAAAGTAAACAGCCTCCATCCACCATATTCATTTCTTTCCATTGTCCTAAACTGAACTGGTCCGACTCCTTTAGTCTATCAATCTTGTCCAATTTCAATAAATAACTGTGTCATTGGCAGCACTGTGGTACAGTGATTAAGATCCTGGTCCATACACTGTTTGGAGTTTACACATTCTGTCTGTTTCGGCATTGTTTTTTTTTTCTCCGGGTGCTCTGGCTTCCTTCCACATCTTGATAAAGAGAATGAAAGTGACTGATGACTCTAAATCATCCATGTGTTAGTGAGCGCGGATATGTGTGTAAATGTGACCTGTGATAACTTCTACATATTCCAAGGGCTGGCTTCTACTCTGCACCTGATATGCTCTTAACTCTGAATTGGGTTAAGAGGGTTCAAAAGTAATGATGACTGCTTGTCCATCTAAATCTGTTCTTTAGTACAATGGCTGAAGTAACCCTGAACACTTGATGTCAGATTCAGCTGCTATAGTTTTGTTATGCTGAGCTACTGTATGAAAATGTGGACGTTGCAGAATTCAGAATCTTTTATATTATTAAGAAACAATTCTTATTTCTACTGGTATATAAAAGATTATGAAATATTATACATTAATCATAATTTGTTTGTAGTAGCATTACTTAATCCACCAGTGTGTTGTATTCTTTTAATCCCATAGAAGGTTGCAGGATCAGACATTATTTGTGCTGCATAAGACATGAGGTATGAACTAACCCTGGGCAGGGCATCCTATAATGGGAAACTGTGCATTTACTTGCCATTCCACACAGTCCTAAAATAGAAATGTGAGCTTAATTCAATTTTCAATAATTTAGTTCTCATACGCTTCACTCTAAAACTAAACCCTTGGCATATTCATTCAAGGCAAGGCAGATTTTACTTGTTGACTCATCTGTTACACTTCACAAACTCATTTCTTCCTGACATTTATTGTAAGACACGTATATTTTGACCTACCCAGCTTGTTCATTGCACTGGTCTAGCATCTAATCCTGCGTTTTTTTCTTGCCTTGCATCCATTGTGACCATGAAAAGCAGTGGCCAATGGAATCTTAATTGTGTTCCATAATGAATCAATGAACAATAAAAGAGAAGGACAACACAGGGAATAAAGTAAAGACTGCAGAGGATGATAATAATCAAACTCCTTCAGTTTTCTGGCTTAATCTTTGGGAAGCCAAAACAGGACCTGGAAGTACAGGTGCTGGTCATAAAATTAGAATATCATGACAAAGTTGATTTATTTCAGTAATTCCATTCAAAAAGTGAAACTTGTATATTAGATTCATTCATTACACACAGACTGATGTATTTCAAATGTTTATTTCTTTTAATTTTGATGATTATAACTGACAACTAATGAAAGCCCCAAATTCAGTATCTCGGAAAATTAGAATATCAATTAAGACCAATGCAAAAAAAGGATTTTTAGAAATGCTGGCCAACTGAAAGGTATGAACATGAAAAGTATGAGCATGTACAGCACTCAATATTTAGTTGGGGCTCCTTTGGCCTGGATTACTGCAGCAATGCGGTGTGGCATGGAGTCGATCAGTCTGTGGCACTGCTCAGGTGTTATGAGAGCCCATGTTGCTCTGATAGTGGCCTTCAGCTCTTCTGAATTGTTGGGTCTGGCGTATTGCATCTTCCTCTTCACAATACCCCATAGATTTTCTATGGGGTTAAGGTCAGGCGAGTTTGCTGGCCAATCAAGAACAGGGATACAATGGTCCGTAAACCAGATACTGGTAGCTTTGGCACTGTGTTCAGGTGCTAGGTCCTGTTGGAAAATGAAATCTGCATCTCCATAAAGTTCCTCAGCAGCAGGAAGCATGAAGTGCTCTAAAACTTCCTAGTAGACGGCTGTGTTGACCTTGGACCTCAGAAAACACAATGGACCAACACCAGCAGATGATATGCCACCCCAAACCATCACTGACTGTGGAAACTTTACACTGGACCTCAAGCAACGTGGATTCTGTGCCTCTCCTCTCTTCCTCCAGACTCTGGGACCTTGATTTCCAAAGGAAATGCAAAATTTACTTTCATCAGAGAACATAACTTTGGACCACTCAGCAGCAGTCCAGTCCTTTTTGTCTTTAACCCAGGTGAGACGCTTTTGATGCTGTCTCTTGTTCAAGAGTGGCTTGACACAAGGAATGCGACAGCTGAAACCCATGTCTTGCATACGTCTGTGCGTGGTGGTTCTTGAAGCACTGACTCCAGCTGCAGTCCACTCTTTGTGAATCTCCTCCACAGTTTTGAATGGGTTTTGTTTCACAATCCTCTCCAGGGTGCGATTATCCCTATTGCTTGTACACTTTTTTCTACTACATCTTGTCCTTCCCTTCGCCTCTCTGTTAATGTGCTTGGACACAGAGCTCTGTGAACAGCCAGCCTCTTTAGCAATGACCTTTTGTGTCTTGCCCTCCTTGTGCAAGGTGTCAATGGTCGTCTTTTGGACAACTGTCAAGTCAGCAGTCTTCCCCATGATTGTGTAGCCTACAGAACTAGACTGAGAGACCATTTAAAGGCTTTTGCAGGTGTTTTGAGTTAATTAGCTGATTAGAGTGTGGCACCAGGTGTCTTCAATATTGAACCTTTTCACAATATTCTAATTTTCCGAGATACTGAATTTGGGACTTTCATTAGTTGTCAGTTATAATCATCAAAATTAAAAGAAATAAACATTTGAAATACATCAGTCTGTGTGTAATGAATGAATCTAATGTACAAGTTTCACTTTTTGAATGGAATTACTGAAATAAATCAACTTTGTCATGATATTCTAATTTTATGACCAGCACCTGTATTCACTGTTCTGAGGAGGTGGCCAGCATTTTTGTTTTAGGAATCCCCTCTACTGCTGTTGCACAGTCCTTCTTATCTCTCTTCCTCTGATACTTGTGACCTTCCATCCCTACCACGGAGCACACCTCCTTTCTACTTCCAGGCTTATCTAATTGCACTAGAAGGTGCCATTTAAAAATAACTTAGGGTTTAGTTACAGGTTTGCATTTAAGAACCAAGGCCACCCTACAAAATATTGGGGCTGATAGCCTATTTTGTCCCACTTATGGCTCTTGTCAAGGAGAGTCAAGACACAATGTGCCTATGAGCAGCTCCAGGGATGTAGTTTTGTGATATAATTTTCATTTCTCTTTGCGTTATGACACCCACACTGTTCATTGCACTTCAGTGACTGTCATAATGCAATTTCCAATATGCTGTACCATAATAATTTTCAGAAGAGATGACATATTTGGAGCTGTATGCATGTAAGTACTGTTTGCCCAATATAAAATGTTTAAGCTTACCTGGAAATTCAATTTGAACCATACTGAAAAAGTCTAAATAGTCATATATCTAGCTTTTAAAATTGTAGGTATGTATTTTTTCATTTCAAAGCAATTGAATTTACTTGGACCTGTCTGACATGAGATAACCAAAAGAAATTTCCAGTCCATTCAGACAGTAGTAGTAGTAGCTAAATGTATAGCTCTTACTGGAAAACCCATTGCCATTTTGTTGCCTTTGGAAGCTACTCTGAACTCACTTGAGGATGCCAAATTCTCATGCACTGTGATATGAACACAAATTTAGCAACGACTGTAAAATATGTGACTATTGCTCGCTACAGGTATTCTACTGAGATCAAGTACTAATGACTGCGGCTTGTGGTGTGCCATCATGAGGTGGACCTCCTTGTGGCACACTTCTATTTCGAACGGTACTGGTGTGGTTTTGTTTTTTTGTCATTTGATCTTTCTCTCTCCACTTGAGTGGCCAGAGCCTTTCTTTGCCTCCTGACAGGAATCTCCCATTTTCATTTTTAAACTACCAAAAGTTCAGTATCATTTAGATACATAAAAATTATACAAAAATACCAACCAAACTTTTGTCCTTATTTATTAAATTTTATTACACACAAAATAATTGACCAAATAGGAGCATGGTGAGGGGAAAAGATGGTTCATTATAAACAATAATCAGTGATTAACAACATATTCTTATCTCTCTATATAAAAAGCGATAAGATGTCCGTCTGTCCGATGTCCATGCCCATGTCATCTGGCTTCCACAAGAGGGCAAGAATGTCCGATGAACAAATGCAAGTAGGCAGCATAAGAAAGTAAACCGTGTAGCATGCGTTCGTATGTCTGGGCATCACACCGTCCACAACAGGGCTGAAATGTTCGGCAAAAAAAAATCAATAATAAGCACAAAGAAAAAAGGATGTAAAGGTTGGCACATGACTATTATGTACCATTAAGCCAGTTTTGAGAAATTACTGTATGCCTTTGGAATAAACATATTGTTAATATTGGTAACATAAGTAGACTTAATCAGGATTTTGTGGCCTTCTTTGTGGTTGGGTAGAAATTTTAACTTTGGGAAAGTTGACTTCCAATAGTACACTAAAATATAGGGTGGTCCAGATCTAATCATGCAATTTTCATTACGCTATAACTCATAAAGTTTATTACATAGAAAATCACCCGAAAAATCCAGGACCATCGAGAAGTGTGCGAACTGACGACATGAAGCATCATCTTCGCGCTGAACTGGAATCGTCCCTGCATAAATCAAAGTCATCCAGACCATCTGGATCTGCATAATTAGATCTGGACCACCCTGTTTTTGCAAAAAATATTAATAGCAAACCGCAACAAAATCCTTTGTCAGTAAACACAAAAGAAATGGACAGTCCATCAGTATTGCTGACAAATGTATTTTTAAAAAGACGGCAAGAGGATAAAAAAATAAAAAAGGTTCTTGCAGAACTTTATAAGTGGCAAATGAAGAATACAGTAGATAGCAACATTATGCCTAACTTTTTTTTTCTGTGAACCTGTTTAAAGTTAAGAAGAGCTGAAGAAAAAAAAATCCCTTGTATTTCAGCTAGGTGATGTATTTTTGCTTTCATGAAGCTTGATTTTATATTCTCTTTTGAATATAGGAAAGAAAGAGTGAGAATCTAGTGAGAAATATTTTTGGTAAAGCTACAGTATTTAGTATTCTATTTTCGCCACAGTCCTAAAAGTTATTATTTGTTTGAAAAAATGCATTAAACAAAAGTCACGACTATTTAAACCAGAATTCACTTTTCCACTTCCAGAGTCATCGTGAGACTCCCAAATGGGAGTTACTTTGAAAATCTATCTGGAGTGACAAGGGACCTGATCAGAGTGGCACAAAGCATTGATATTTGAACTGGGTGTAGAATGGGGACCTAATTAGGGTCACACAAGAGGATATCCAAGGTGGCAGAAGGAAGAAGGTGACTAGGCTTATATAAATGCTTCTATATTTGATCTAGAGGGAATGAGGAACTGAGGATATGATACGAATCACACAGAAAATATTCAAACTGGGGAACAGAACTACACAAGTGAAAGTCCAAACAGGGTTTGGAGCTGAGTAGACTTATATAAGGCTTCTTTGTTTGAAAGGAGTTGAGGGTATGATCAGGATTATACAGGGGAATAATTGAACTGGGGAAAAAATCAGAACCATTTTGGGAGAGGGGGTTCTGATCAGACTTAGTTAAGGCTTCTGTGTTTGAACCGGAAGGACTGGTGAAATGACCAGATTTACTTTGGAGAAGTCACTTATATTACCCAGAGTCACTTTGGGGATTAAGGTCTCATCTGAACTGATGGAGGCCTGTATCAGAGTCACAGAACGGAATGACCAAACCAGAAGTAATAGAGCAACTGATTAGAAGCATACAGAAGAATGTACAAAATGGGCAACTAATCACAATTACACAGAGCAGTAACATTAGAATTAAGTATGGAGTGGGCCTAAAGAACATAAAGTCAGCACACAAACTGGGTGGAAAATGCTCTGTTCAGAAATATCAGATGGCATTATCTATTCTGGGTGGAAAGAATGCCTTTTATACTCAGAGCCACACAGTAAAGTGTGTAAAGTCGATGTAGGAGTGACATGCTTAGAATCACATAAAACATCAGTGTGTGTAACATGAGGGCAGATAGTCTGGATAGAGTAACAATGGAAGTTAGTACTCTGTCTGAGGAGAGAGGAAGTCCAGAGTTTCACAAGGAGTCAGTATATGAAATGGCAGGAGACAGAACCTAATGAAGGTCCCTTAAAGTATCAGAGTCTCACATGAGTAGAGGAGTGACCTGCTTAACGTCACATAGGAGCATGTCTGAAATGGGTGGAGATTACACTGGAATTCAGCATCTAATCCAGGAAAAGGAGGTCCTTCTAAGAATCATATGGGTAATCAGTGCTTCAACTAGGAAAAGAAGAATCATGCAGAATGAGGCACAATCATTGCAGACACAAGGAGTAACACAGAGTTGCATAAGGTGTCAGTGTCCAAACTGAAAGAGGGCATAATGATCTGAGTTATTGGTAGTCAGTGATTGAAAAGGGAAGGGGACCTTCTCAGAAACACACAAAATAGATTCCAAACTGGGAGGGGAGGTGATTTCATTGAAGTCAATATGTGACCTGGGAGGGCAAGGATGAAAAGGAGGGACCTACTCAGAGTCACGGTAGAAGTTCAGTGGTCAGACTGTGGGGTGATTAGGTGATTAGAGTAATGCAAGGAGTGATTGAAGTCAGAAAATTTGTTGTAAGCCACCTTAAGCTTCAGAGTCCACAATAGATAGGGAGAAACCTGATCTTAGTCAAATGAAACTCAGAGAAGAGGTCACTCAGAGTTACATCTGTCAGGCATATTGGTTTTCGATCCCTGGACTGGAGAGAGCAACTGCAGAGTGTAACATAAGATATCAGAATCAAAACTGGTATGGGACCAGCTATCGGAAGTCAGTGGTTGAACTGGAAAGTGGGGAAACCCACGAAGAGGCATGTTGGACACTAATTCCCACACTGTGAGCAAACAGGAGAGGGGAGCTGATCAGGGTCACACTGGAGTTTAGTGTCCCAAATGGGACTGCTTACAATCACAGTGGAAGTCTGTGTTGAAAAGAGCATAAGCACAGAAAGATTTAAGGAATCATTATTATGACATGACTGGCTGGCTGGGGTTTGTTCCTGCCTTGTGCCCTGTGTTGGCTGGGATTGGCTCCAGCAGACCCCCATGACCATGTTTTAGGAAAATGGTATGGTATTATGACACTGTGATGAATTGCCGGCCGTTCATCCTGGCCAATACCCCCAAGCCGCCAGGTGGAGCCCTCCCTGCAGTATGGAGGTGCCCCGAAGACCAGGAAGGCATCATGGACATTGGAGTCTTTATGCACAGCCCTGCTGGATACCATAGGGGCCGCTAGGAGACGCTGCAGGGAGGAACGACGTTTATTTGCCTTACGCCCCGGAAGTACGTTCAAGTCACATGGACAAGGGGAATGACGTGCTTCCGGGGTGAAGAAAAGGACTTTTGATCTGACCCGGAAGTGATAGGAGATCACATGGACTGGGGATTGGAACACTTCTGGGTCAGGAATTATAAAAGGATTATGGGAGCTTCCAGACGGGGAGCTGAGCTGGGTGGAAGGGTGGCAACGTGTCTGGGAGTGGAGGATTATATTACTGAGTATTTGTGTAATTTAATGAGTATTTTGGAGGAGAGGGTATTTTGTGCACTGTGCAGTATAAATAAAGTCTACTTTTGGACTTTTATGTGGTGTCTGGCGTCTTTGACAAGGGTTCAAGGGAGGGATAGCGCCCCCTATCTGTCACAACACGTTATTACTATTTTAGCATACTTGCTCCCAATACTTAAACTTTTCAATAAATACATATTACTGTTTAATGTTAACCTAAAATAATCTGTTTAAAAAATATTTGCTTCCCAGGTACTCCCTGCATGGAGTTTGCATGTTCTCCCTGTGTCTGGGGTTTGTTTCCTGCCTTGTGCCCTGTGTTGGTTGGGATTGGCTCCAGCAGACCCCCGTGACCCTGTAGTTAGGATGTAGCGGGTTGGATAATGGATGGATGGATGGATAGTCTGCTCAGTCTTCTGCTGTACCATGGCACAATGCACCAATGCTATGCAGTAAGCTACAGACTGAGCTATGTTATGTGAAGTCCCTTGGTGGGCATTCCTGCCTTTTGAGTCTTTTACATTGTCACCCCTCTGACTCTGTGCATTCTAATAAATAATTGATGCTGATATTGGTTGTCACCCATGGTGCATATCTGCAAAGAGTGCAGGAAATCTAAAGCTAGATTACAGATAAGCCCATGCTCTAGTTTAAGTGCGTAAATGTCAGAACAGAAGAGTTAAAGGTCCCCAGGCTCCACCTACAACTGCAGCAAACCTAACCTGGGCTCATGTCAGCAAGGGGCAACCTCCTTTATATAGAAACTATGGACTTCATCTAGCCAGAAATTCAGTGACTTCACTTTATTTAACAAAATTTTGGATCTTCTCCAACATTTGAGCCAGTTTTATTGGAAACAGGAAAAGAAAATGCTAGATGCAGCCAATCCAAAGTTCCCTGTACAATATGGGAGCTGTTATATTGCCCTTAAGTTAGCATGGTAAGTATGCCACTGCATTTGATCAAGATTTGCCCTGAAGTATGAAGGAGGGAAAAAAAAGTTAAGTTCAAAACAAAATAATCTTGAACTCAGCACAATTTTAAAAGGAAACACAGTTAGATTTTGATATGTTGCTTTTCGGAAGTAGCTTAAGGCTTGTAAAAGAGAAAAACGAAAGGTCTATCTTGAAGATCTGTCTCTTTTTTCAACCCCCAATCATCCCGCCGCTGGGGGCGGGCGGGGGCCCCACTTACATTTAAACTTCAAGGCAACAGTAAAGGAAAACATGTCCTCTGCTGGGAGCGGAGTCTTGGGAGGCCTGCGCCTGACAGAGATGAGGCCGTGCATAATGATTGTAGATCAGTATAACACACTTGAGGTTTTTCTATCAGGCACTTGTGCAGCCACCCACATTTTCTCCTGCCTGCTTAGCTTAACTGTCGCCTGGGGGCCTCACCTGATTCTAGCCAACTGAGATGATGGCTGACAGCTGCCTGCATAATAAATATCCATCACACCTCTGTGTGGGAAATCCATTTCTTAGAAATGGTTAGTAAATTCCAAAGTTTGAATGCACAAAATAACTTTTCAAGGTAGGATGGTCTTTTTATTATCATAAGACAGCTGAGCAGCAATGGACATGAAATCTCAATAAAATGTATAATAAAATGTGACATATCCATGATAGTTGAATAGTTGTCACATCTTTCCTTTCCATTTTCCTTTATGTTCTTCTGTGTACTGCAAGTTAGAGACCCCAAAAAAGATAATACTAAGGTACTTTTGATTGGGAAGAGCATTTTATTAACTCATATTTGCATCCTCTTTACTAGATTGAGGTCATTGTTGCCTACGGCTTAGAGACATGAGCATGGTGGACTTCATGGTCTGATTTCTTAATGTTTTATAAAAATTAAGGTGGACTGGTGATGAAGCCCAGGGTTGCTGACCTGTTCAGGGAAGATAGCCAAAGTGTATGTCTCTCGGAGACTGTGCTGGAACCTGAGGGTTGCTTAAAATGTAGGAATTTAAATGTGCATTAGCTGAAGAAAAACATAAACAGAAAATTTGAGAAAGCAAGGACTGAACACACATATCTTTTAAAAATTAATTGTTTTATTGTGTTTAAAGTTTCATTACAGATTAGTAAGATATACACCACAGTGTTTAACGCAACTTAAAAACCCCTTTTCCTACCCAATTGGGGTACAATGTAAGAAAAACATTTAACACAAAGTCATCACTCAAATATACTAAAATAAATATAATAAGTTCTGCAATGGTTTGATAAGTTTATTGACAACAACAATAATATGTGCCACCCAGATTCTTGAAAAATCCTTTCCTTTTAAGGTTAATTTGGTTATTTTTAATTTTAAGTAAAATAGGGCATCTTTTACACTTTGTTATATGGTAATTAAGTTAGGATTGCTGAGCAAGGTAAGACAGAAGCAAGGAGTTGCATTACAAGTTATTGTTATAGATTGTTAATCAAGCTGCCTTGCTCCATTAGAAAATCTCCAAACACGTTTATTTTTCAAGTTATCGAACTAAATATAGCATCCTGAAATTATACTGATCCTTTTCATGATTAATAGGAACAACAGGAACCAGATCTACACTAATGCCATGGCACCAGGTGTTTTTTTTCCAATAAAGGAGGCATTAGTTAAGCATTGATTACATAAAGTATAAGAAACAGAAACTGCATACTTGCCAAGAAATTACCATGAGCCTATGTTCCAGGGGTACTAATTTTCCATTTTGCTGATTTTAATACTCCTGCTTTGCTTTTATGTTGTAGCTATGATGGCACCACCATCTTACAGTAGGTCATTAGAAAAATGTAGACAACAACAGGTCATTCAAGAGAACAAAGTTTGTCAGTCCAATTCACTTAATTCCTCCAAAATAACATAAAGTGTTTTTTTTTTGCACATGCACACTATTGTCACTATTTGAAAATGCTATGCCATTTGAACATGAGTTGTCATTTGAACATGTTTTTTTTTTCCATCTTGCCTGTACTCTGCATTATGTTACATGCTACTGAAAAAGTAGACAGACTTCTTCTTTTTTGGGTGCAAACACCGTCAGCATGGCACTGCCAAAATTTACACTGGGTGTTACAGACTCAAATCAATTGTATGTTATTTTTATTTTATAGTAATTATAATAGCAGCTCACTACTCAAAACGCATAGCGCAGAGATTTGAACCGAAAACCTTTTGGTTATAAGCCACCAGTTCTTACCTTTGCACCATCCAAGAATATGTATTAGCTTTCTGTTGATTGACATTTGAGCTTGGGTTTGTAACTCATTGGCAACAACATGTAAATTGAATGATTTTTTTTTAAACTTTGATTGTATTTTTGAATAAAAGTACACGTGTTTATTTGATATTTGGACTAAAGTCTTCACACATTATACACTTCATGCCATTATTAGTATAACATGGAAAAAGTTTCTGCTTTAGGTATGTATTCAGCATTTCTTGAATTTCTCACATTTCCTTTCATCCTACGCTTACCCAGATCTTTGTAGACACGGAACACACATGAAATGCATGTATTGCAAATAATGATATACTGTATTATTTACCCTGTACAACTCCAGGCCCCTCACCTCACACACAGATAAGGAGCCTTGGCTTGAGCTGGGAGAACTTTTTTGCCCGAATTGAGCTCTGTCAATGTGGGGAATGGGATAGCAGGCTGCTTGAGGCTTGTGCTGATCGACACATTTACAAAACAAAAGACGCTGATGAAGAGGTGCGAAGGGATTTAAGGTAGGCCCGGATTACGAGTTTTTTCGTAGGTTTCAGGGATTCTAGTGTTAATTTTTTTTTAAAAGGTCTTATGTATACTGAATGGCTGGTTCAAATAGCCCCATTGTAAAGATTTTATGTCTCATTTGAAGTAGGAAATTTCACTACTGTACAAATCTGCTTTCCCTTGTCTGTTTAGTTTCACATGAGGTTGACAGCCACAATGCTACACTAGCTGAAACAGCAGTACTTGAACCACTTATGCCAACAGAGTAACATGTGCTGTCCACTTTAACCGCTCTAGACAAACCAGGTTATCAATTTTGTGTTCACTGAATCCTACCATCTTAATGCAGACAAAACTACAAGAGCAATACTATATATTGAAACTAATGAGGAAATTGTGTTACTTTTGCATAAAAAAAAAAAATCCAAGATATAACATTTTCAAACCTGCTTAATCCAATTCACTGCCACAGAGGCAGTTCCTCAACAGGACTGTCAGAAGAACACCACCTATTACCTACCTCTCAGTCCCCTGTGCATTATGGAGAACTATCAGAAATGAGGTCCGTCCCAAATAGCCTAAACTTTCTGTGCTTAGAGGAAAAGCCATGCATGCACAGGGATAACATGCAAAATCCAAACAGATATCTATGCATGGGATTCAAACCCAAAATGATGGATCAGTGTGGTGACAGTGCGGCCATATGCCACCTTTTACCACACAAGTATCCTAAACTAAAATTGTTTAGTATTAGATTGTAAAAAATAATGAACTCTCTCTTGTTACCCTAACTATTGATGCTTTCTATTTACAGCTGCTACAAGGAAATCACTCTTTTTTGAACTTCAGTTGTTTAGCAACACCTCAGTTAAAAAGAAATCTCTAAAAACAGGATTTTATTAATTTTGACATAACATAACATTCTCAAAGCTATTTAATTCAGTTCTGCATAAGGGTGACAGGAGTCAATAGCCCATTCTGGCACATGCAAAAAAATAGAATGGGATAGAACAAGGCACATTCATGCACACTTCCACCACACTCATATATGACAATTTGGTATCATTGACCTGTGTAGTCTAAGGATGCTGGGGAAAAAAAAAACAGTATCTAGAAAAAGTGAAAAAAGTAAACTTAGAGGAAAAAAGCAAACTCTATACAGATAATTGTGAAATTTGAACCTATAGTAGGTGAGACTACAGTTTAACCACTACGGCATTTTTTTTTTTGGTGTTAAACGCTTGTTTAGTTAGGTCAGGTAACAGATGCTTATTATCTCTGTAAATTTCTCTTTTAATTCAGAAATAAAGATATTGGTAATAAAAGTAACAGACCTGTAACTGGAAACTCCCTCTGAGGATGTGTGCTGTGTCACTTGGCTTAAACTAAAAATTGACATGAGACTATGAGAAGGGAGACACTGTCTAGTACATTCGGACTTTGCAGTACAGTTTGGAGGCCCTCTCCATCCTTAAGTCTCCTGAGGACAAGTAACGGCTTTCTCTAAACTCGTGCGTGGAGTGCATGTTATAGCTTGCCTGGGTGTTTTTAGAGAAAGAGTACACACAAGACAGTGAGAGCATTAGGCCGGAGTGCCAAAACATTGTGGAAAAGATGCTGATTAATGAGCTAGACTTTAACACTAGAGTGTGAGAGCCTGTGGTTGAATCTGGAGGCTGGGTCTCAGATTCCCCTGTCAGGTGAATGGCGGGTCATCCACCTCCTGGATGACCCCTACTATTTGAATGTATGGGGCGGGGGTCGGCTTTTGAGAGGGAATGGAAATCTCCACAGTTTCTCTGCCAGCCCCTTTCTCGCTCTCGCTCTCACCTTCACTTCCCAGCTGTCAAATCACAGCCCAATGTTTACTTTGCCTCTGATCCAGTTAATTGTTATTCTTTGCAAATTGGAGCAGTGTGTGACTCCTTGGTAAGAAGTGGGAGGACAGCAGCCCTTACAGGACTGGGAGTGAGGCGGGTTTGAGTACTTGTTAAGACACAACGTAGTGCTTGGCAAGCAGCGATTTAGCACTTATTATTGTTGTGCCGATTTTCAGATGCTGAGGGTGCAGAGTTTGATTCTCAGTACAGAATGGAGATGTGCAAAGTGGTAACTGGGTGCTTGTATGTAGACTGGTGGATAAGGCATTATCATTATTAGTACTATTCTTCATTTGGCAGAGGCCTCTTTCAAGGTGACTAAAAAAAATAAACCTAATTTATATACTAGGAGAGTGATTGGAAATTATAAAGTTAACTAGCAATAGGAGCAAAAAATTCAAAGTGGAATGCAATAAATGTAATACTACAATGAATTCCAAGGCTATATCTGATGTCTAAGATACTGGGACCCTTGGAATCAACAGATGGAAAGATTTAGTGATCATTTTAGAAGACCCAGCATAGACTTTATTGTAGAATGCCCAGGAGTGGGAGGCCAGGCATTTGGCCTAGGTTTACAGGACTGTGACTGTTTTTGACTTTGCCTTTTATAACTGACAGTGGACTGTCCAGTGGTTCAGGCTACAAAACAAAATTTGCTTAGAATGATGACTATATTGCATCTACCCATTTAATAACTTAATTTTTTCAGTTTATTGGAAGCAATAGTCTATACTTACTGCGTTAGGGACAATGCAGAAAGCCACAATGAACACACTTTCACACACAATTACTCTCACTGCAATATGATTACTGGACATCAGTGAAATCAGCACCACACTTGGATTTAAACTCAAGTCTCATTGGACCGTTTCCTACTCATAAATATGGACCAAGTGTGCAGATTTACAGTCCATCTCTCTTATTTCACATGAATGTCCCATATTTTCAACATTTTCAAACATCCTTGCTGAAAATTCTGAAAAACAATTAAGCAGTACTGCATTATTCTTATGCTGTGTTAATTAAAGATATATGGTCATGTGAAAAAGTAAGTACACCCCAAGATAAGGTTTGACTTTTACAATATATTTGAACAGACAAACAATAGATCAATCTTGTTGAAAACAGTACCTAACAGATAAAGGTGATATACTTTAATAAAAACACAAGAAAATTTTGCCTTTTTAATCATTTATTCAGCAAAAAGTTGAAGGGTACATCGGGAAAAGAATGTTGAGAATGGAACCACTAGACAAGAGGAAAAGAGGAACGTCAAAGAGCATGTTTATGGATGTGGTGAGAGAGGACATGAAGGCAGAAATGATGTAAAATACAGGGATAGATGGAGACAGATGATCCACTGTGGTGACCCCTAAATGGGAGAAGCCAAGAGAAGTAGAATTGACTTCTTGTAGGGGCTTTGCACACCAGCCCACCAGTCTCTGATATCGAATCATTCTGAATCTGACAACTGTACCATACAAAATTCCTTCATTTGCAAGATGTTTGATGGTTTGCTTGAATGTTTCAAATCCCCCTACAACATTTCAATGGGATTAAAATCATGACTTTGACTAGGCCACTCCATAACCCTTCATTTCTTTTTTTTTGAGCCATTCCTTGGAGGATCTGCTAGTGTGCTTCAGATCATTGTCATGTTAAAAGGTTCATTTTCGGTTCAACTTCAGCTTTAGGACATGCCTCCAATTCTCCACAAGCACACTTTCATGTGATGGAGAGTTCCTAGTTGACCTGTTGACTGCAAGCTACCCAGGCCTTGGCCCAGTATGATGTTCTTCTCCTGAACCGCTGTCTTCACTTTGCACCAAAAATGCCTATTGTTACTGTGGCCAAACAACTCTATCTTCTATATGTTCAATGGCAAAATGTAGTCTTGCACTAATGTTCTTTTTGGACAGACACACCCTGCATGCAGGTCACATTTGTGCAGTCACTATGTGATTCTA
Organism: Polypterus bichir lapradei; assembly: GCA_026402145.1. Classification (NCBI taxonomy): domain Eukaryota; kingdom Metazoa; phylum Chordata; class Cladistia; order Polypteriformes; family Polypteridae; genus Polypterus; species Polypterus bichir. Next base: position 49,841,920 of record JANRMT010062856.1, read on the forward strand.
GATGCATGCACCTGGACACCAACATTTATAAGAGTTACCTGCAGATCCTGTGATGAAATGTACACATTCTTGGAGACTTCCTATAGTATTAAATGGCCAGCTCTTTGGCTTCATTTGCTGAGCCAGACAGTCTTGGCAAATTAACAATCATTGACACCTACACAACTTGGAGATGATTTTCCTAAGAGTGAAATGATTGATTTCAAACAATCTGGTGATCTTTTTAAATCCCTTGCCAGACTTAAAGGTATCCCTAAGCAGTATTCCTATTTTAGGACTTCCTTCCCACTTTACCTGCCTTCTCTTTATAGTTTATTCCCCTCCACTGGTTGAATGGCCCCAAGCTGTTGCTTAGCTTGTTAAGTGTGCATCACGCACCTGGGCACTGTGTGAGGTTAGTGTGTTGTCCCTGTCTCTGTGCAGTTTACTCCCATTTCCTGAAAAAGCGTGCATTATAGGTTACTGGAAGTTCATAAATGTGTAGGAGGGATCCCTGTGTTGCAATGGTACCGGACTTTGCACCTAAATCTGTTGGGATAGGCTGTGCCCCCAGTGACACTGAAATGGATTAAAGTAGTTTGAGAAAGTGTTTTCACATGTAGAGTTTTTAGGTACTTTATTAGGTACAGTTTTGCTGCAGCTTGCAGATAGCAAGGCTAGAATTAGGCAAAACCAACATGAATCCATGGATCCTTCCTGCCTTGTGTCTTGGACACCAAGCATGGACTGGAGTCCCAGCTGGAATGGTTCAAGGTTGTTTACCTGGCCAGTTTAATGGGAGGATGGAAGGAAACAACCACCCGGAGTCATTTGCTCCTCCAGTCCAACAGGTTGCACCAGCTCTCTGGTGGGTCTTCCATATACACTCCTGCAGGGCTTTATGGGAACTGCATTTCAGTAGCAGCCCTGAAGGGTCTTGTGAGAACCACCAGAGGGATCTGTGGGTAGGAGGTGTCCTCTCTTTTAGGAGGTTTCACCTTACCTGGAAGTGATTCCTGGATGCAATGTGGTGGCACCGGAAGTACTCCCATGTGCGGTATAAAGATAGCAACTGCTCCTTACTCAAGGAGTCAGAGTGGTGTGGAAGAGAACAAAGCTCATTTGGAGGAGAGAAAGGAGAGGAAGGAGATGAAAGACAAAGAGAGGGAAGATTATTGTTTAGATTTTGTTGAGAGATACCTGTGAGAGGTATTTATGGGAAATAAAATCTTTATTTGAACCTGTGGCCTATATTTGTATTGGTGTGTTTGGTTGCTTAGGGTTTGGTGGTACCCCCTACTGGTCACACTGGGCTTGTGGTACTAGTATTATGGTGTGAAGGTGGTTGTCTGTTCATACATGGGATTTTTTTTTTATCAACTAAGCATTATTGCTGACCATGTGCTTCTCTCTCTGGCTGCACTGCACTCTTTTTTCAAAACGACATTTCAAGCAGGGTAATGTGCCTGATCACATCATCTCAATCTGGCTTCACTAAACATGGTGGTGACTGCTCTTTACTTCAATGTCCTGCACAGATCCGAAGATCTTGAACAGAGCACCATTGGGAGAAGGTGGAACTGGAGAAATATGTGACCAAAAAACCTGCAGGAACCGAATGACGCTTTCAGGCCACAATCATTAAGAAATGATTCTATCACCTTGTTGATTCCACACCTTGAGGAATTCTGAATGCAAAATTGGGATCTACCAATATTTGTGGCAAACTCACAAATATTCAGTTAACATTAGGAGGATTACTTCAACACTGCTAAAGTGAAAAACAATGCCTTGTTAGTGAAGGATTCTCAATGAAGAGCTCTCATTTGACTAAAGCACTTGTGTAGTTCACCTCAAAATCTATGATAATTTCATTGAAAATAATGGGAATGAAATGATGTTTGAAAGACTGAAGATGGTACGGTATATTGTATAGTAACAATGTTAACGTACTGTACTGGTCAGACCTTTAGGGGTTTGATCTTATGGAATCCCTGGATTCAGAAGCACTCCAGCTTTAAAGCTGTTCTGTCCAGATTCTCGAAAGTTGATTCTGTTCCTCTGGACATAGTTTTTTTCTGATACGTTTCATCACTCATCAAAGTTACTTCCTCAGTACTGATAAAAACTATGTGCTTAGGAACAGAATCAACTTCTAGAATTTCCTTACCTGGATTATTGAGCATGCATTGAGACGTTCTCTCCAGATCTTTCAAGTCTGATTGAGTGAGATACATGAGCAGCTGAGCACAAAGACAAACTCACATACCTCTTTTTATTAATCTGTCAATTTTTATTTTATTGTTGTCTTATACAGTAAGTGCTTCTGTAAAGCATAACCATATTATGGTTCAAGAAGATAAAAAAAATAAAGCAGAACAACAGTTAAAGGAAATGAAGAGCAATAATACATTAATAAAGAAAGAAACTTCAGAAACCAGAAAAATAGATGCAAATAAAGGAAGACTGACACTTGAATTGATTTTTAGACAGTCTTCTATATGGATGTGAAGGAAGAAGAAAGAAACCTGACAACGATCCATGAACAATTTTCAGAGATAAAGTGCCACAGCTTAGAAAGCTGAGGCTCCCGAGTAGCTAACAAGTTTGTCTTTGGTCAAGTAGAATAGTGGCAGAGATTTTATGGTGTAAGCAGGATACATGTGTTCTCATGATTGTTAGATCTTTATAAGTGAATTTGAAGGTGCTGAAGACAGATCTGTAGTGGACACAGAAAACTTCCTCAATGTCAGCCTTCACGGAGATCTACAGTATATAATTGAGATTTTTGCTGTCAGAACTTTGGCAGAACCATTTAGGATGGCAAAGTCTCATTCAACAACTGTCTCCATGTGGTATACCAATTGGAAGCTAATTATCTTAAAAGCTAGAAGCCTTTGTTTAAATAACGTTTAGTTTATATAAAGCCATATTCCTAGTAATAGGAAGCAGAAGGCTAGTTTCTTTTGGCAAAATGCCCCAAAATCCATCCAGCATTTAAGACGTGTCCTCTGCAAATTCAGATTAGGTCCATTCTACTGTATGCAAGCATTAAAGGTACATTTGTGCTTTCTGCACGTCATAAAAGCTGCTGATCTTAAAACCCTGGCTACAGTCCAAAAATCCAGCAACATCTGGAACATGGAATGCATAAGCCATTTGCCAGCAGCAGCAGTCAAGCAGCTTTAAATGTTTTTGAGGTATTGATGAGTGAGAAATAGTTCCTATAAAATTATGAAACTGCTTCCTGAAAGGTTAACAGTAAAAATCCATGAATTCAGGATTGCAGTAGTAAATAAAAGATCTGTCATCGAGTCCAAGGTGCTCCATTTAAGAGATGATTTATCTACATATACACTGCTCGTTGTCAGATTTCAAAGGGTGTGGAGCTGTGCAGCTCCAATTCCTGCTAGTCAAGTACATATCCACAATTAGTCCTTAACATTTCGGGGTCATCCAGTGGAAAAAATATCAAACCATTTGTAATGTGCATGGCATGGTGGTGCTGTAGATGATGCTGATGCCTCACAGCTGTAACATCTTGATTTTAATATCAGCCTAGGCACGGCCTTGGTGGCATTTTCACATTCTTACCAAGTCAGTGCTGGCTGTTCTCCAGGAAATCTGGGTTTACTCCAACATCTCAAAGATATTTGTCCCCTGAAATGGATGGGGTACCCAATGTAGGATGTAAACTGTTGTGTACCCTTATGACCAGGAATTGGATTAAGTGGGTTTGATAAGGTACTAATGGCTACTTCCAATTTGAGTTAGGGTGACATCAAATGGGACACAAACATTATGTTCTGTATAGGAAACTGTCACAGACATATTCACCTCCTTTGTTTATGGACAGTCAAATGACTTTCTTATCTTACAATTTCCAATGCAGGATCATGAGGAGATGAAGTCTATATTAACATCCATCCATCCATTATCCAACCCGCTATATCCTTCATTGGGCAAAAGCTAGCAATCGTTCCAGGGTGGGACATCAATTACTTGCAATTTAAGTGTGGTAATGTTGCAGATATTTGGGATACAGACAGGAGGCAAAATTCCTGAGTAAAACCCAAGTGAGCACAAAGAGACTTTGAAATCTCCACACAAACAGTGAACAGGTCCGGAATGACCTTAAGGTGCTCCATACTTTGAAGCAACAGTGTCAGACATTGTGCCGGTGTGCCTATAATTTCCTTGGTGAGTGAATTTTTAGATTCTGTCAGAAATGTCTAGCACCTTAAATGGGATGAGATGATAGAAATGCTTGATCTGGCAAAGAACATAAAAAACAGCCTAAATTTGTACCAAGACTGGTATTCTAAACACCTGAACTGCACCAGGGCACCAGACAGTAAATATTTACCTGGTGATCTCATTGCTTGTGCTAGGTGCAGGGCTGACTGTGAGTGAAATTCTTAGTGAAGCTGGAAAATGGGCAAAAAGGAGTATTAAATGGAGGGACTAAGGGTAATACAGGCCAGTCAAATGAATATGCTCTTTGTGGCCATTTAAATTAGATTCTGCCTAAACAGTGTTACCTTCTGAAGGTTCAACTTTGGTGGTCTTTTGACTCTGTTGTTGGAGGCCAAAGCAGAGTTGATCCAATTGACTAGAGGTAAATGAATACTGCACTTCACCATTCTTGAAAGATGCACAAAATGAGCCAAAATATGCTAACATAAAACTCAGAAGTAAAGTAACCTGTATAATTGATAATTACACCTAGAGAATAAAAATAAAAACTTTAAATCACTTTATTTTTTTAACATCCTTTGCACCCACCATAGTCTTTTGTATGACATTAAATATACAGGTATAATGTACAATAATATAAACAGTGTACTTTACAGAAAAAATATTAACTATAATGTAAATTATTAAAAAAACAAAGGCCATAGAAGAGGGGAAATCATATTCTGTAGTGCAGCCTAATTAATAAATGAGATAAATAAAAGTTCTTCATCCTTAAACCTGCCTTGTCCTCTTTAGGTTAATAAGGCACGGGTACATATCCCGGCTGTACTTGGCACAAGTCAGTAAACAACCTGCACTTACACACAAACCCACACTAAGTAGTTTAATGTTACCAGGCAGCCTAAACTTTATGTTTCTTCAATAAAACAAAAGGGCAAGGTGAGGATGTGCAGACTCTGCACAGTCAGTGACCAGGAGCCTCATGCATAATGCCGTGTGTAGAATTCACACTCTAACATGGCGTACGGACAAAAGCGGAAATGTGTGTACGTACAAAAAAATCCAGATGCATAAATCTGTGTAAACGCTAATTTCCACGTTCTGCTCCATAAAGCCCAGTCTGCGTGAAAAGTAATGTACATGCACGCGCCTGCTGTCCCGCCCTGTCTCCTCCCAGAATTACGCCTCTTTGAATATGCAAATCAATATAAATAGCCCTTAAGCTCAGTGTTCTGTGAAAAGGCAATGGCAAAAGCATGGGGGGAAATAGAAGAATTTCAGCGAATACCAAGTGGAGGCAAGGAAAAACTTACTATTTGTTGGTTTAAACAGTGGTATAAGCAACAAAAGGAAGTTGATTGAGTGACATAGAGTGTTTGAGAAACTCAAAAGCTCAAGTTCACAAAGTCGCACAGTGCCCAAAATAAAAAAGAAGTTGTCAGATATCAAAGTCACAGTGAAAAGGCGAGTCGTAGCCCACCGTCTGAGTTTCATATGAAAGTGTATTAGGGTACAGAGAAAAAAAAATAGGCACACAGTGGGAAAAAGCATGAAAGGTCAACTTTAATCTTTAAATTTCCACTTTAATCACGTAGTTTATTTTGTCATTAATGTAGAACATCATAAATTTCATCTTAAAATCGTTTAATCTACTAGTTTCTCAAATCGCATCGTAACTAAAGAACCACGTTAAATGCTTTGTTTTGTATTTGATCTTCTATGTGCTCTATGTGTGTGAATCACTGTGTGCTTCTTAAACCGACTTTCTCTTCCTCCGACAGGACACAGAATCCATTACATTTGTGATATTACAGCTCTCTGAATAATTAAAATACTGAGATGTATACTTGATATCATTTTCATTATGATAGGAGTTAAAGCCTGCGGTGGGTTGGCACCCTGCCCGGGATTGGTTCCTGCCTGTTGGCCCTGTGTTGGCTGGGATTGGCTCCAGCAGACCCCCGTGACCCTGTATTTGGATTCAGCGGGTTAGAAAATGGATGGATGGATAGAAGTTAATGCATGTTATTAAACATGGGAACACCGTGGCACAGTGATTGTTTATGCCTCACGCAAGATGCTTGCTGCGCCGTGTGCTACCTTCGATGAAATAATTTATTGCAGCAGTACTGTCTCTTTCAAACGTACTAACCCCCAATTCTTGTCCTTACTTTTCTTTCTCCAAATACCCAATCGCCACACAATCAGCTCTGTAATAGACATTAAACTATCTGTAAGCTTAGAATGCAGATTCTTCAGAACTTTTAAGGGACATTGAAATAGCTTCATGTGTTTAATTACAGTAGAGTCTCGCTTATCCGACATAAACGGGCCGGCAGAACGTCGGATAAGTGAAAATGTTGGATAATGGCAGGTGTTAAGAAAAAGACTATTAAACGTCAAACTATGTTATAATTTTACACATTATGAACCTAATAATCATGTTTTACAACAAAACAACAGAATAAATTAACTGAAAAAATGAACTTACAGTTACAGAATTGTCTGGAGTTAAATACAGTATGTACTGTACTTAAAAAGTTCAGTCCTGTGATGATTTAAAGACAATGTAATTAATTGCAGTTTCTAGAGCCTTAACTCCGTCACTCATATAGTCAACATCCGTACGAGCGTATACTGTTTACTACAGCAATGTGACTGAGTGTGCGTGTGTTTGTGCTGTGACGTGCAAGTCCCTGTCTTGCACCCGAAAACTCGAAGCTGAGTCTCAGTACTTTTAGCAACAGCAGCTTTATTCAGCTTGAAACAGCAACAGCGCGGTTATTTATTTTAGCGAGATCTGCCATTCTCCTATACACAGACACAGCAGTCAGGCAGGGTCGGCGGGAAAGTAACACTGTGCCCTGTGCATTTATAATGTTCCTTGTTCCTTGTATCACCCATCGATGGCAGGTGCTTATAGCATGTCCGTAATCTTTTTGGATTGGCCTTTATGGCGAACTGCTACGGGGCTGGGTGACTGCGATTGCTTTGGGACGCTCTTCCCTGTGTCGTCCAGTTGGATGGAACCCCACAAGAGTTTAGAAACTCACTCACACCAGCCATGATTCTTTTCAAAGGTAAAGTGCAGGTTAATTTGCTTTATTTATTTTTACTTTATATTATGTATTAATCATTTTTATATGAATAGTTTTGGGTTGTGGAATGAATCATCTGAGTTTCCATTATTTCTTTTTGGGAAATTCGCATTGATATACTGTACGAGTGCTTTGGACTGCGTGCACATTTCCAGAATGAATTATGCTCGCAAACTGAGGTTCCACTGTAATTAGCTGCAGTAGAGTCGGGAGCAACAAAAAACAGAATACGCTCACGCTCGCAACTTGCAGTTCTTGTTGCCGATTGATGCATTCTTTTTTTTTTTTTGCGGTGGGACATTGGATAATACGGAATGTTGGATAAGCGAAGGTAGGATAAGTGAGACTCTACTGTATTCTTTTCTTCCAGTGTCATGCCAGTCCCAGCAAGAATACAGTGCAAGGCAGGAACAATCCATGAACAGAGCGTCAGCTCCTTGTTAGCGCTGCAACACTGTGTCCTCACATGTTTATTTATTAACAATATAGATTATTTAAATTATGTTAAAGTTTTACTTTGCTGCATTTCATCTTAAAAATGATATTGTCATCATATGTAAATACGCGCTTTATAAAGTGGCTCAGGTTGTGCAATATTATAACTGTATTGCAAGTTTACAGTGAGGTGATTGTACTTATAAGTACAAACAGTTCTACCAGGAGCACTTGATGGACTGATTGAGTTCGTTTAGAGTTCTTGGGATGAAACTGTTTCTGAACCGCGAGGAAAGGCTCTGAAGCGTTTGCCGTATGAGAGCAGTTCAATAGACAGCATGGCTGAGGCAGCGTGTGTACTGTATACCGATAATTCTCTTTCCGATCAGCTGCCGTACAGTTGTGATTCACACTCAGATACAGTGATATAAATACTCCAAGTGGTGCAGTGAGAGTATATTGGAAAAAGATGATCTGCTGTGGCAACCCCTAACGGGAGAAGCAGAAAGAAGAAGAAGAAGGTGCAGTCAGAGTAACAATGCTAAAGCAGCTATTGTATTTAGAATAGTTTGACCATTCCCTAGACCATTATATTGTTACAGGTTCATTACAATCAGATGCATTAAACTAATAAACAATATGTGGTTAATTTCAGTGTAGTTATAAAGCCGTGTCAGGGATGTGGATCTAAAAAAGAAAGGGAAACCACACAGGAACAGTAGCATTGCTTTGACACTGGGTGCCGCCAGTCTGCAAAACCTTGCGTACGCCAGGGTTTGTGCTACCGTGAAAATGTATGTGGCTTTACGCCAAGTTTAGGTTTTATACATCGGGATTTAAGCGTGGAAACATTCGTACGTAACATTTTTGTGCGTACACACCATTTATACATGAGGCCCCAGGCCTGGAGTTTAAACCCAATCACCTAGAGCTGTGATGCAGCACTACTAACCACCACATCACCTAGCACAAAAACAGTATAAATGATTATATTGTAGTTGTAGTGAACAAAAATCTGTAGAAAAGTGAAATGTATTATTTAGAGTACTTATTGTCAGTGCATTACAGCTAATTTAAATAGTGAAAATTACTCTAAAATAAATAATTGCATTTCAGGTGACCTATTTTCATAATGTCTTCACCCAGACAATTGTATTATCACCTCATAAGAAATATTTCTTAAGTACAGTTCTTCTTTTTCTTCTTTTTCCTCCGTGGCTATTCCCATTTTTATATGAGGTCACTAATTTGTTGACTAGACTTGACTAGAGGTTTCAGCCTGATTTTTACAGCTACATACTGTATCTTTCCTGATGCCAGCCCTTCCCATTTACAGCTGCTTGGGACTGTCTCCAATATGGAGGCTGCATTAAAGGATATGTTCAGAATTTTTCAGGTCGAAGTGATTTCTAAACAAAACATGGCATATATGCATTTGCCACACCAAACTGTGTTTTAAAGTTAAGCAATATATATACATTTCAAAGATATCTCACCTGTCTGGTATTTTACAATGGAGGTTCTGGGGCGTGGAGCACCACCAAAGAACAGAAGCCTAAAAACTTACTGAATATGTCCACTTTGAAGCGGCGAACGTTTCAGTACAAGAAAACTTGCTTTCTGGGTTTCTAATGCCTGTTTGTGACAACAAATGGGATCTAGAAATATTCAAATTTATTGCATATTCCTGGTCCTATTTTTCCTGTGTTAAAGATGCGTTTTCTATTTGCTTATGTGATACCTGTAACTTTGTGGGAGGAGTTCTGACATTAATACAAAAGCAAATTAACACAATACCAAGCACACGACAGGAAAAGGTTACTGTGATTTTTTTCTTTTGAGAGGAAACCGCACCTCAGGGTAGTGAAAGGTTATTGTTGAGGAAGACAAGCTCTGATGGAAAGTGCACAGTTGGACTTCTTTTAAAATGGCCGAATTTCATAATATTGTTTTTTTTATATTTGAAAATAACATGTAAAACGTATTTTACATTTTTGTGCAATCTCAAGATGCACGTCAATGTTAATATCTCTTATATTAAATTAACCGGCAGATTTTTAAGCTTTATTTTCCAGTGGTGCTCCATGCCCCATGGCTTCCATTGCAAAAATGCCTGGACAGGATAAGTATTTTTAAAAATTTATATAAAATGCTTAACTTTGGAAAACAATTTAGTGTGGAAAATACATTTATAGCAAACGTGAAAAGAAACAGTTTCAACTTAAAAAAGTAACAAACTTATCCTTTAACATAGAACAGTTAGGGAATATGCTAATTTCTTGAGTATGTGTAAGATGAAGAGAAACTAACAAATCACGTAGCACAAGTGACGATCGAAACTGTAACCCTGACTCACTAGGGACAGCACAAAACAGGACATTACCTAATCAGTCATTGGAATTGTTTACATTTGCCTTTGTTTTCAGATAAAATGGTGCATTACAAATAATATGCAAATAAATTTATGCAATACAATGTACTCTGTGGCAAGCTGCGCTTACAACGTTTTCATTGTATAACAATCGTTTTGTATTTGAACCTACCAACTGTATTTTTTTTCACAGTAGGTTTTTAGTTAAAAATTTAGTTGAAAGCAGTTTATTCATATATTTATTATTTTAAACTGCTAAAGTACAATACAATACACAATTTGTTTATTTGTTTTCACTCCCCCCAGACAATTGTTGCCCATCTCCAACTTCCTGAGTGAGAATGTATGGCTCGCTTTATGCCAGACCTGGGAGCACTTCTGATGCCACAGCATTGTATGGAGGAAGCACATCTGGGTCAGGCAAAAGTCATCTATAGTATGGTTACTTCCTCTTAACAGCACCCTGTGATGGAACCCATGGCACACTGCAGACCTATCTATCTATCTATCTATCTATCTATCTATCTATCTATCTATCTATCTATCTATCTATCTATCTATCTATCTATCTATCTATCTATCTATCTATCTACATACAACATATAGAAGAAGCCATGGGTCAAGCAGATAGATATATGCGTTTACTGGCATGTACTACAAGTCCTGTAATTTCATGTGCTCAGTCCGACCAGATTTGTGTGAAGAATTCCACATATGTAACACACGCACACACTCACACATATACTGTATATATATAGTAAAATAACAGAAATAGATAAAGGGTTAGGGCCACACCAGTTTCTCTACTTAATATCTGGTAAAGAACCCAATTAATAGAAATAGCAAAAAGTGATTATAAATGCTTCTAGTGATGCTTAGGCTTCTCATAGCCTTCTAAACCAGTTGTCTTTCCAGTAGGAGATCTTTTCCTTTTTATGTGTCTGGTGTAGAGTGATCTTGGACTTCCTGTGGTGGTGGAACTTGTAGCAGAGAAGCAGGAGAGGGATGGGGGGCTAAAGATTTGAGATACAATGTGATATCAGCAGCCTTCTGGGGAGATTTTCCCCCATTCTAGAGCAAACAGAAATTATGTAAAAACATGTGTCACACCTAAATCCATCCATCCATCCATTATCCAACCCTCTATATCCTAACTACAGGGTCACGGGGGTCTGCTGGACCCAATCCCAGCCAGCACAGGGCGCAAGGCAGAAAACAAACCCCGGGCAGGGTGCCAGCCCACCACAGCACACCTAAATCCTTCCTTGTAAATATTTCAGTTGGACTTAAAACCATGCAACACACCCAATGCTCATGTGCTTGACTATAGTAAATATACAGTATGTACATTGCAACCACTAGGGGGCATTGCAGCACCCCAAACCCCAGACAACTGCAGTACTCAGTGTAGTCCCTATCCCAAAGTGTCACTAGTAAGGTTAAGACCTTATAATATAGTAATAGTTAATTAATATATGCGACTAGGTAGCCCCAATATTAAGTTGTTACCATTAACTATAATATTGTGTATGATAAAAGTAATGAATTGGCAACTACTTAATACAATCAATGACTATTTTTAATAGATCTAATAGATCTATTGTATAATTACATATGTTTGCCACAGTAAAGGCCCATCCATTCATCTGCTCCAATACTAAATTTAGTTAATCCATTTAATTAGTAACAGGGACCACAACCCATCCCAGCAGCATCGGCACAAGACAGGCATCAATCCTAGGATGGTATTCAGGGCGAGAGTTCCTATCTGCCTCATAGGTGTCTTATCAGCTGCCAAAATCTTAATGAATAAGATTGTCATCCACAGAAATTTCAGAATTCACCATTATATCAACAGAAAATTCAGAAATTACCTCAAGTATATACATTACAGTTTGTGAGACTGAATTCCATTTGATGTCCATCATCCAAGAATAATCCATCTAACCCCTGACGAGAGGTGCTGGCTAGATTTCCATTTTGGACCAAAGTTGGCAGCTCAGAACCATTTCTTTGGTCCTTTTTTATACCTAGTAATACACAAGCGTGATGGTGCTCCTCAACTGTGCTCCTTCTGCCATTTTAACATCTGTCCAGAGCAGACCAACACGATTGAGAGCCAGGAGTCTGAGCAGTCCCATGTAAAAGCTGACACAGGAATACTTCAGTGTGGTGATTTATTCTAAAGTAAAAGTGAACTCCATTTATTCAAGGGCATAAAAGGGATTTAGAGGAATGCAATAATGGCAATTTAAAATAGTACTCATGAAAAAATAAATACTTGCAAACTTGTGAAGTGTAAGCCAAGATAAAGTAAGCCCTCAGAAACCTGCAGAAGAAATGCCTGGAACGCTTAGCAAACCACTGAATGTGTTAAAGTAGCTCACATTTATCTGACGGAGGGAGACAATATTACAACCTAAGGACACACTTGACACACAGATGGCATTAATAATCTGGCTCCATCTGATTAAGTGACTTTGACCTGCTGTTATTTGGTGTATATTAATGAAGTACTGTGGTGAAAGTCTCTCAACTGTTCAAAGTCTACCCTCTATCAACAGCTTTATTCCTGCTCTACACAGGATGTTAAATTAACTGAGGCCTTATTCTTATTTTCTTAAAATAGCAAAATGCGTATTAGAGTCTGCTTGTATTCATAAGACTTAAATAGCTGATGAGAAACACTCTTAAATCAAACATTTAATATAAAGCTAAACTTCCTTCTGTATTTCACACAACATTTGATGCTTAGTAAGAACTTTTCATTCTGCCTCATTTATCAAATGTTCAGAGATATACTTGCAGACCTTCTTATGAGGCACCGAATTCAAATTCACCAAAGCGGTCTGTGAATGAAACTTGATTGCATCTGTGCGCATACAAGTATATGTTAATATTGCACAAAACCTGTCCATATGTTTTACAATTAAATAGCAAACTTTAAATGCCATATAAGAATAGGTTTAGTAATCATTGAAATAAGAATTAAAATAGAAATTTGAAAAGGAGAACAGGAAGGAAGGAAAGGAGGAAAAACCTGTGTGCTCTTCCACAGAATCAATTTGATTGTGTCAGGCTCTATTAAATTGTAGTTATGAAAAGGATTAAATTTGTGTGTCATCTGTTACAATTAGTATCCTTAAAGAAAAGGAAAACTCCATCTATGTGAATCAACCTAACAACACATCTTCAGGCTGTCAGAGAAAAATGGTGTACACAGAGATGACTCAAGTGAACACGTTCGAGAAGTCCGTATGTAGGGAACGAAACAAGTGATAAGCAGGGAAACAGTTGATTCGCACAGTGCCAACCAAAAAAGACTGATTTAACTCAACAAAATATGGAGTATTCTAGTTCCAGTTTACAGTGGATTCAAGAAGTATTCAGACTCAGGACTGGATCTACTATGAAACTAATGAAGCTTAAGCTTCAGGGCCCCAATTCCCGAAGAGTCCCTAGAAATGTCTGTCTATGTTGCTTTAAAGGTGGGTGTCAACTTAATGCAAAAGAGTTTTTCAATAATAATGATAGTAATAATATAGTGTAATTCAATACAAAATAATATTTAAAATAAAAATGAAAAGGTTATTAGAGTACTGTGTAGGCTAGCCGTAAATGAAAACATGTTCAAATTAAGGATGTTTCATTCTAAACATATTCTAAATGTATGAGGATAAAGGTGCCCCCATAATAGCTGAAAAAACTTAGTCCAACACTGTTCAGACTCCTTGATTTTCTGAACACTTTACTGTGTTGTAGATTTATTTTTACAGTAAATGGATACATTTTCCATTTTTTCCCATCAAGAACTTGGTTGAAGTCCACTTGTAGCAAACTGACTTGATTGGACACCTGTGTATATTAAGTCCCACAATTCATACTGCAGGTCAGAACAAAAACCAAGCCATGAAGTCCAAGGAACTCTCAACAGACTTCTGCAATACGACTGTGGTGAAGCATAAACCAACACAAGGGTATAAAACCATTTCGAATGCTTTGAATGTTTCCATGAGTATGTTGAACTCAATTATTGAAAAATGGAAGAAGTTTGGAATTTCCTACAGCTAGCCATCTGGCCAAACTGAGTAAACTGGAAAGAAAGGCCTTGCTCTGGGAGGTGACCAAAAATCTGAAGGTCAGAATTTCAGAAGACCTTCTGACAGTTTCTGCCATCTCAGCAGTGCTCCATCCATCAGGTGTTTATGGTAGCTAGATGGAAGATGCTCTTGAGTAAATGGCTTATTAGAGACCACTTGGAGTTTGCCAAACTACATTTAAAGGACTCTGGTCTGATAAGACAAAAACTGAACTGTCCGGGGAGAGCCCCAAGCACTATGTCTGGCAAAAACCAGGGACTGCTCATTACGTGCCTAATACCATCTATACAGTGAAGCATGGTTGTGGCAGCATTATGCTATCGAGATGCTTCTCAGTGGTACGGACAGGGGGACTTGTTAGAATTAACAGAAGGATTAATTCAGCCAAATATAAGAAGGTCATAGAAGAAAACCTGCACAAGAGTGTATGTGATTTCAGATTGGGGTGATGGTTCACCTTTTAGCATGACAATCACCCAAAGCATACAGTCAAGACAACACAGGAGTGGATCCTGGACAAGTCTCTGACTGTCCCTGCCAAAGCCCAGAATTAAACCCCTGATAACATCTAAAGAGAGACCTGAAGATGGCAGTTTACATATTCTTACCATCCATTCTAATGAAGCTTAAAAGGATCTGCCAGGAAGAATGAGATAAACTGCAGAAATCCAGTTGTGTGGATTTACCCTAGAAGACTCAAAGCTGTACTTGCTGCCAAAGGGGCTTATGCATTCTAATGGACTAAGGGCCTCAATGCTTATATGATTGAGAGATTTCAGTTTTTGACTTTAAAAAAAAAAATTTCCAAAGCTTTCTGAAAACATATTCACTTTGTCATTATGGCATAAGTGGCAAATGGATCCATTTATAATTAAATCTACATCACGATAAATTGTGCAGGAAGGGAAGGGGTCTAAATGCCTTCTGAATCCACTGTAAAAACATTGTAAGCAGCCATCTCTAACTACCGCATTCATTAAATGATAACCAAAAGAACCTGACTAGGAGAAAAAACATGTTTAGTAGCCGGTGCCACAAATAAGTTGTTCATTCATTGACATCTGAAACATTATGTTCTTTTGAGGCCATGTAATTAATTGCATCAGCGATATTTCAGTAAGGCCACAATGCCATAGACACCATGGTTTTTTGGATTTTCTGTGCACTATAGAATACAGTGAATGAGAAATGTTTTACTTTAGAGTAAGCAGTTGTTAAAATTCTTCATTTTAAAAACATTAAAGCTATAAAAAGAAATGCAAAATGACAGTAACAAATTTCAGGAATTTCAAGAATTTCAAAAAGAGAAGTCACACCTTGTTTCTGAAATTTAAAGTGGCACAACATAAAATCCATATGGTTGTACATTTTAATCCTGTAACTCACTCAGAGGGACCATAACTGTATTTGTTTTTATTTCTTCTTCTTGTGTTTTCTTCCGCATATGACTGTTTCTCCTGATGTCAAACTGTAGCTTTCGTTTCTTTCCTATTGTTTTACTGTATTTTCTATCACAAGTACTGTAAATAGTGTTCCGAGATTTTACAGGTAAAGAAGAGTGCACATATAAATAGGAATTTCACAGTATTCTGTACATATGACCATGGTGACCCTATAAACCTCCATCTAGGATGGCCGTCAATGGAACATGTCCTAGCATAACATATGACCTATTATTGGCTCTTTTTGTGATGGACTGCAAAGCAATACAGAAACTCAAAAGACCATCATCACACAGTCATTAACTGATCACTGATTAACTGATTCTCTAACAGATCATGACCTGCCATTGCTATTACTCTTTGGTACTTGATGAGTACTCATATATTTGTTCAAACTAAGTGGTCATATTTTTCAACAACTACCATAGGTCTATTCATTTCCAAATAAGTTTAGTGGTTTAATTTAAATTTGTAAATAGGAGGAAATTATTAGGAACAATACTAATATGGGCTAGGGCATACTTTTGGTTTCAAAATTGACTCAGTTCTTCGTAGCATGGGTTCCACAATATGTTGGAAGCATTCGTTTGAGATTCTGGTAGATGCCTGCATGACTGCATTACCATATCCCAAAGGTGTTCAACTGGATTCAGATCTGGTGACTGGGAAGGCCACTGAAGAACTCTGCACTGAGTGAGATGACTTTTGTTTTGTGACATGGTGCATTATAATAGTGGGAATGGCCATCAGAAGATAGATAAATTGGCCAGGAAGGGATGAATGTGGTCAGCAA
Organism: Polypterus bichir lapradei; assembly: GCA_026402145.1. NCBI lineage: Eukaryota > Metazoa > Chordata > Cladistia > Polypteriformes > Polypteridae > Polypterus > Polypterus bichir. Next base: position 49,858,335 of record JANRMT010062856.1, read on the forward strand.
CAATACTCAAATAGGCTATGACATTCAAGAGGTATTTAATTGGTTTTAATGGGGCCAAAATGTGCAAAGAAAACATTACCCATACCATTACACCACCACCAGCAGCCTGGATGGTTGACACAAGGCAGGTTGGGTACATGGATTCATGCTGTTGGCAACAAATTCTGATCCTACCATCAATGTGGCTCAGCAAAAATCAAGATTCATCAGACCAGGCTACATTTTTGCAGTCATCAACTGTTTAGTTTTTGTGAACCTGTGCCCACTGCAGCCTTACCTTTCTATTCTTGGCAGTCAGGAGTGGAACCTGAAATGGTCTTCTGCTGCTGTAGCTCATCCACTTCAGGGTTCTGAGATGCTTTTCTGCTCAACACAGTTGAATGGAGTAGAATCTGAGATACTGTAGCCTTTCTGTCAGCTCCAAACAGTGTGGCCATTCTTCTCTGACTTCCTTAATCGAGGTATCTCTATTAGAAGAAGTGTTGCTCATTGGATGTTTTTTGCTTTCGCACATTCTGAGTAAACTCTACAGACTGTTGGGCGTAAAAATCCCAGGAGATCACTTAGTTACAGAAATACTCAAACCAGCCAGTCTGGCACCTGCAATCATGCCACAGTTTAAATCACTGAGATCACATTTTTTTCCCTATTCTGGTGTTTGATGTAAACATTAACTGGAATTTCTGACTTGAATCTGCCTAAGTGTATCCATTGCATTGCTGCCACATGATTGTCTGATTTGAAAATCGCATGGATGAGGAGGTGAGCCTGTTCCTAAAAATTTACTTAGTGAGTGTAATACCCGAGGATAAAAATACTATTATTAAAAGTCCTTGTTATGTACTATTAAATAACTCTAAATGATGTCACATCAGTATTGCACATTCATTCCAGAGTTGCACAGATAAATGGACACACATAGCAATGCTGTAAGTCCACACGACCGAAAAATCTTTAAAAGAAATCGATTGGATTGTTATCAGTATGTAAAGTGAAGTCAGTATGCATGACTTCCTATTACTTAACCAAAAAAATAAAATTCTGAAACAAATTAGTTTTTACCACTACGTATGTTTAACCCTTTCTTAATAAACTCAATGTTATATTTTTGACTGACACAAAAATCAACTTACAAGATCAAGATACAGTATGATTAATCTGCACATGCATGTAGTTTCAGCAACCTGAGGTTAAGAGTCATGCTAAGGGTCACATTGCAAGACAGAGCCTGATCTGACAACAATGTGGTGTGCTGTCCAGTGCCTTGGCCACCTCATCACACTACCTGCCAATGTGTCCATCTCTTCATTTCAGCTTCAAAAGACCAATAGTTTTTAAACCTGAAAGAGTGAAATGAGGAAAGAACTGAGAATCTCCCCCACTGCTCAGAAGCAGGCATGTATATACTATAACTAGCTCATTTGCTAAAAAGTTTTGTAAACTCTCTTTTATATGACACATACAGGTTAACAGCAAATAGGCTTTTGGATAGTGCAAATCAAAAACAAATGATGAGTGTGTCAGTTTTATCTACATGGCAGGATCAGTGAGTAACATGGTTTTAATTAGAGTTTAATAAGATGCATGTGTAAGAAGACATTGTAACTATTTAATTGCTGGTGTAAGTGCTCAATTAAAATATGGTGAGTGTCATTTTCAAATTAGATTAATTATAATGATGGCTAGATTGGTAAAAGGTCAACATTTAGTTAGCAACAGACTTAATAATAGGGATTGGTCACATAAGTTAAGTGCACTGTAATTGAGGTCGCAAGATGAATAATGGTGACACAGCTGCACGTTTAACATTTTGCATTCTGGTTGTGATGTTGGCATGGTGGCACAGTGGTCAATGTGTTTGCCTCATAGGTTCAGAGACCTGCAGTAGGTTTAGTTTCTGATGTGATTAAAGATTTTTATAAGTTTGAATCTGCTGTCTATTTCCATGTATGTTTTTTTTTTCCTCTAAAGAAGTACATTAAGCTTGACTGGCATTCATAAGTGAGTATGCGTACCTGTGAGGGACTGATATACTATTCATGCTGTATGATGTTTCAAAGATATGTTCTAGCTACACTACATTCAAACTTAAAGTGGACAAAATAGGCCCAAAATGGAAAGAACCTTGGTTATGTATGCATTTTATTGTTTTTGACTTTGGCATTACTGTTTTAATTTCAATGGGCAATAAAGATTTTGTTTCCTAAACACTTCTGGGTATGTCTTAGGCACTTTGAACTGCTAATCAGATAAATCCCTTTTAAAATTTTCTATCACATACTGTTTTATTGTGTTTGCTTATTTTTGTGATTTTCACACATTTTATAAGTGTATTATGAAGCTTGGGTCACAAAGTTGCACAGGAGACTGGAAATGGGAACATATTTCCAAGGAGCAAAATCTTTAATGCTGAACTGGCAGGACAAAACCTTATTCAGAAGGAGTTTGTCAACAGCAGAAAAAGCACACAGGGTGTAGATGTCAAATGCGGCGGTCCAGCTCCTTTCTCCAGGTCAAAAGAACACCAAGTCCTCCTCATAAAGCAAGTTCAATGGTTCAGAAGCAGCAGCTGGAGCAGAGGCAGTGTTGGGGAGAGAGGACAGGTGAGTGAGCTGTTAGGTTGATCGGGGCTCGCCCTTTTAAATGTTCTAAACCTCACATAAGAAGCATGCTACCCAGTAAACCTGTAAGTATGCAGCTGATCCCGCAAAGGGGACGGGTAAGAGTGTGTTTAAGAAGGAGTTTCTGAATGGCAGTTGTATTCCTTTGCCATAGGTTCACCATTTAACAGAAAGACAGCTCATAGTTAAGAGCACAAGAGCTTGCCGCTGGCTGAGAAATGCAAGAGGAAAAATGGAGCAGGGGAACTACTGAACTGCACATGAGCGGCGGTCGCCACCGTTAAAGGCAACCGTTATGGGCTACTAACCAGTGAGACTGGTCACAATATATATAGTACAACAACTACAGCTGGAACATCTGTGGAGATCTAAACATAATGGCACTGCTACATGTAGTGCAGTACAAATATACCAAGTATTGCTGTTTCATTTACAAATATGACAGTCATGATAAAGTGTCTCATTACATTAAAAAGAACTGGTCTCTACTTAAACATTTGTATTCAGGGCAGAAATGTGTGCCACATAAACCACTTTTCAAACCCAGAATAGTTTTTCCTTTAAGACAAAACCAATGAAGGTCAAAGTTTTTATATCGTTTTCAATAATAAGTGATTCAACTAGTGAGGATGCAGGACACCACCTGGAAGCCGTTCAAAGATGTTGCTGAAAATGTTGGCAACTACAGAGCACCACAGTGTAGCGGTCTGGTGGCGCTAAGATTCACACTGTCGAAGGGACGGTGATTTATTTATTTATTTTTTTAGTGGAGATTCCAGAGACACACCCAGCAATGGCTCGACCCTCACACACTCACAAACAGATACAAAAAGCCACCGGAAATAAAACAGCAAATAAATAATGTATTAACAAACAAATGAAAACAACGATCCCACCCTAGCTCCCCTTACAGCGATTATACATTAGATACAACAAACCACAAACAAAAACTACAGACAATCCAGACCCTGACCAAGAAACGATCCAGGACAAAAATGAGACAGCACAGCTATCGACAAGAACTTCACACACGAATCACAAAAAAACTTTTTTTCCTTGGTCTCACTGGCCTCCTTTTAAACGCCACGCTGACCTCCTTGAACCCAACAGCCCCTGCACCCTCAGAAAAAGACCAATCAGAGCCACTGCAGGGATTGCTGGGAACTGCAGTTTCATGCCCCAGTAGCAATGCTACAACAGTACATCCATCTGCGAAACCATGAAGTACAACATGTCGCTAAAGATTCACTTTCTGCATTTGCACTTGGAATTCATCCCTGATCATCTTGGTGTAGCTATTGACGAACATGGTAAAAGGCTCGACTAGGACAATGCAACAATTTTAAAGTGACATCAGAGCACGTGGAATCTATTGATGCTGGATGACTATTGTTGGACACTGAAATAATAAGTTTAGATGCTGAGTTCAAATGAAAATCAGCATTTTTAGTTTAGTGGAACTAATGGGATTTGTCTGCATAATTATATAACTACAGTAAACACACTAAATTAAATAAAAGTTAATTTCATGTTTCTCTGAATTTCCTATGTAATACAGCCAATCTGAAAATATAAATTGTGCTTAGCTTGAAGCTGCCTATCATCATCACCAAAACTTTTTCAGGAAGCAAAACATTTGGAAATGTGTGTTGTCCATAATTTTTCTTAATCAGTATTATTATTCTGTTTAAACATATTTCGATTGCCAAGGTTTCTCACACAGAAGGACTAAATGGCTGTCTTCTCCACTCCACAATCACTGACCCTTCAAATGCACAAGGAGCATTTCCTCTGCTGCTGAAGTGCTCTCATAGCAGTCATTTTCCCGTGATGTTCTCCTCAGACTGTGTCATAAATTGAAGAGAATTACTACAATTAAGCTAGAAAAAATGGTTGGTCATGCCACCTGACTAAAATAATGACAACATCAGCCTCTTGTAATATAGGCCTAGGTAGGCACATAAAATGAAAACATTAAATAATCAGCATCATGATGTACCTGATTTCCATAGTGATAATAGATTATGAATTTGACTTTCGAATAATAGGAAACCCATAATGTTCAACTGGAGAGATATGGGATTTTTGTGTGTGAGTTCTGGTGCTAATCTTTATCAAAATTCTTGACATCTGCTTTCGGGGAACAGATAGGATCTAAATCATATAATGCCCTTCTGTTCCATTTTGCTTTCTCCCAATTAAGTTTGACACACTTTTTAACACTTTCAAAATCCATTTCTATACCAATCAAAATATTTCCATTGATTGTGAAAAGCTTTCTCAGTGCTTCTCATTGGCTCCCACCATTCTTTGGGTTTGGCATACACCTAGTTTTGTGTTCTTGTCATATCCTTAGTAGCCAATATATCATTAATGTTAGCAATTTATCATTAAAGCTTTTTAGTTTAATCATGTGCAAGGATTTTTTCTTTGTTTCTTCTTTTATTAAACACACATTTATATAGCAAAAGCTAAAAAGAAACCAAGACCCAGAAATGTGTATAAACATGACAGTGTAACTGGATCGAGACGAAAGAACTTTCTGATTGCTAATGGCTTCAAATATTCTGTCAAACATGACACACATCAGATGTCACAATCTTTAGGTGAAAAATTACAAAAAAACACACATTCACCCTTTCATTTTACAATTGGGTACATTTTCAGTAAGCTCCCAAATGTCTGCAAGATAGTAAATGTTCACATTTTCTCTTAAACATTTTTAATCTAATTGACCAAGGGATTGGTGCGATGGAGCATCTCAATATATTTTTTGCAGAATATGACACATGTCCATTCTGTACATTACCCCCCTTTCAGATTTTTTCTAGATCTTTTTAATTGTGTTTTCTATCTAATGCGTTTCATGAAGTTTCCCTCAATTACAGAATACAAATCATCTAGCTTTACAGTGGTGCAAGCCATCAGATTTCTAACAGGTTGTTTAAAAGCTTGTGTTCTGGTCATCTGAGAATGGCATCCTCTTGGTTCTCTGGTCCTAAGCCTAACAATTAATAAACAGACAGGTTTTCTTTTTCTCAAAGTGGTCTGAAAAGAACTTCCCTTCTTGCTTTCTGTCCCCCTCGTTTTATAGCTAATTGTGTTATGTGACTGAAAGAGGCAGACTTTAAATTGCTAGAGGTAGCCTCACTTGACCAAGCAGATTCAGGACGACTTCTGGTTGCCTTCTGGGGTGTGTCCTTCCTGAGAAACTTCCGGTCCTCATCTGAGAAAGGAGAACAATACATTTTGAGTGCCCATGATTTTCTCTGTGCTCATGTCTCATTTCTCATTGTGATAAGAATTACTGGAATAAATCAGTACTTGAAAAATGTCCAAATGTCACTAGAAATTAGGCCACTTTACTGGCTTATATTATCAAAACAATAAAAAGTGATGTTTTGCTTATTAAATCATTTGAGGTAAATACTATGCTATCCATCAGTCCGTTCCCTAAACCTGCTTACTTCAAACAAGAACACTGACAGCCCTTCTTGACAGATTTCAGTACATGACAGGGTCCAACCCTGGAAGAAGTGCCAGTAAATATCAAGTCAGGAAGTTCATATTCCTTACTGAAGTATATAAGTTCAGAGTTTTTGAAGGTAAGGATATAAGTTTTATCATAAAACTGCCGTAGAGTTATTCGCCCCAGATACTTGATTTGTTCATCAAAGCTGTATTTAGGATTTTTATCAACCACCATTTTTCTCTGAGCAATTCAAAAAAGGCACACCAATGGGACACATGTCCAAATGTGAAACAGCAGGCTTAAAACTTAAATAATATGTTCGCTTTGAAGCTGAGATGTTCCTGCAAATTTATTCACATATTTAAAAACTGCTTGCACAAAGCATTTTCTCAAGGATATAATCCATTTTTGTGTGATTCTATCATTATTACAAGAAGTCTGGTTTTACACATCACTTCTCTCTTTTTTTTTAACTGTACAGTTGCTTTTTTGTCCTGAACTCTGAAGTTACAAATTTACTGGTAGCTAGTGTCCTGGACTCTCAAGTTACAAATTTACTTTAATAACAAACCTAAGTCTATACATCATGTGATTTTATTTTTCATATTTCTTAAAACATTTCAAAAGTGTTATTCTTACATTCAGAATGATGCACTGCATTTTCACAACTACTCTTACAAAATATGCAGTAAATCCATTTTTTGATAGTAAGTCATCTTAAAACACTAAGAAGAAACCTTGTTAAATAATCTATCCATCTGTTATCTCCAATTCAAGGCACCAGAGGGCACAAGCAGAACTGGGTGCTGATAAGAACCAACTGATTCCCACATTGTGAAGCATGCAATTTTCTTGTCAGAGCTCCTGTGATCCACAGAGAGCCTGTGTGGAGTTTGCTAGTTCTCCTTTTGTCATTATTGGATTTCTCTAAGTGCCTCGGCTTCATCTAAGCACATTTATATTGGAGTAACTGGGGAGACTTTGTTGTCACAGTACTGATGCCTAAATGCATTATGTTATTGGATGCTTAACAACTACACCAAATTGCTTTCCGAATGTGTTCTGCTACCTGAATGGCCTGTATCTATTCTGAAAACTTAGATACAATATAGGAGTTGCACAAAATAAACATTTCACAGATAGCACTTAATAAAATAACAGATAACTGATTCATTCTTATGTCAGTTTTTAATGTAACATTCAGTGGCTCCGGGCCCTAAAATGATTTAACCAGGCTTGAGAGTGTTATGTCATGTTGTAATTACTGGGTGACAATGAGGCATGCATTCTGTAATCAGCAAAATGACTTGTTTATTATATATTATATATATATTTATATATACCTGTATGATTTACAGGTTCTGTTCTGATCATTATGAAGCATTTGTAATAATTAGCAGAGGAAGATGCTATTCAGTTTTCATTGCCCTGCAAGACTTAAAAAGATGCAGATCTCAGCCCAGTCAGTTAGTGCTAGAGGAGTAAAGTCCATGTGGCAATCACACAGAGTGGATTGAGATAGTGAAGCGGCATTTGTCAGGAACCCAGCCAAATGAGGTCATAAAGATGGAGAGTTAGATGTCACGTTGCCAGAGACAACCCAGTGAGTCACAGTGCATTCAAACAGCAAGTAAGAAAGTTTTTAATTTGTTTTCTTAAAGGGACAGGCCTTCTTTAAAGGAAACCACATGGAATTTTGATTTAAGGGCTCGGGGTGGGTGGCACGGTGGCACAGTGGTAGCGCTGCTGCCTCGCAGTAAGGAGACCTGAGTTCCCTTCATGGGTCCTCCCTGTGTGGAGTTTGCATGTTCTTCCCGTGTCTATGTGGGTTTCCTCCCACAGTCCAAAGGCATACAGGTTAGGTGCATTGGTGATCCTGAATTGTCCCTAGTGTGTGCTTGGTGTGTGTATGCCCTGCAGTGGGCTGGCACCCTGCCCGGGATTTGTACCTGCCTTGTGCCCTGTGCAGGCTGGAATTGGATCCAGCAGACCCCTGTGACCCTGTGTTAGGATATAGCGGGTTGGATAATGGATGGATGGATGGGCTCAGGGGTACAGATTCATGTTACTTCACGCGGCACAGTAAATCATTATGTTTGGTATTAGAATTAAGATACACCTTTATCAAGTGATTTGCTTGGTTAACATTAACATATACAGTGTAGACTTCAGCTGGGCTCTTGAGTTGTTCAGAAATAAAATAAACATAATTGACCCTTTAAATCAGAGGTCCTGAAACTCAGCCTTACACCTTTAAAGTGACTGCAGGTTTTTTAAATTTGTTAATTAGAAGTCAGTTATTGCTGCTGAAGATATTATTTCTCAAGAAATGTTTCAATGCTTCATTTTAGCAAAATGACTTGCAAAGATTCCCAACCCTTGTTTCTTTCACTCTTAAGCGATGGCATTCACTAGTTTCAATTTTTCTTATCTTCTTAACTATCTACTGTGCAAGGACACTGTTGTTTATCCCCGACATGGGGCCCCAGTAGACATGACTGAACGACCAGCGGATAGAGATTCAGAGAAGCAGGTCAGAAGGATAGAGAGCTCAGTTTCAGAGTAGCCAGCAAAGAGAATTTACATGTGTAGTAGAGAATGGAAATAAAGTACACAGCACTCACTTACCAGAGGCTGAACGAGGAGCCATCATGTCACCAAGACAGATGGGCATGGATGCACGAGTGTGGGAAGGTTTAAATAGGGTGGACTACACCTGAACAGGTGTTGATGTTCAGTTCACGTCATGGTGTGACAGTTTATTGGGAGACCGTGGGTAACGTAAATGAGGAGTGGATGGACAAAAGTGTTTGCAGTATAAAACCATGGGGGTTGTCATTCGACCAGGTCTTCGGGCTGAAGTATAAATCTGCGGTACTGATTTGCTTAGTTAAGTAGTAAAGATACGTATCGATCCTCGTATAGAGTAGGTGCTAAGATCAGATTCACTTCCCTGATGAGTTTGTGCGAAGGGATTTTGTGTTTAGGGGTGTTCAATGTTTTGTTTTTTTTTTCTTGCCCTTCTGCCTAATTTTTTGTCTTTTTCTGATTTTTGATATTTTCAGCCTGTCCTTCGTGAACTGTCTTGTAGCTGGATGAAAGAGGAGGAAAAGTTGGAGCCACTGTAAATATTATAATTAGCACCTGAACTAATTTTCTTTTGTTTTGAAAGTATCTTTGCATTGAACTTCATAAATATTTTTGCAAGGCAATTGTTTTGTGTATAGTTTAGACACCTATTTTTGAATGGTTTTTGTTCTGTCTGAGTCTCACGTTCTACATCCACCGGTTGTTCGGTCTACTGGCACCTCAAGTCAGCAAATGTACAACAGTGTCCTTGCATGGGGCGTCACAGCTACCAATTAACAATGATGCACAAATGACAAAAGAGCCAGGGGATCATCGTCTAACTTGGTCCCATTTACTGACGTGTAAAAAGTGAACGAGCGAGATTAGTAATCCACCCTGGTCCATAATTCATTTGGATGATAATTACATTTGAATACACAATTAGAGGTCTGAAAATTGAACGTACACCTTATGAGAAGGATTTAGGAATCATAGTGAACTTGACACTATCAACTTCCAGACAGAGTTCAGAAGCCATTAAGAAAGCTAACAGAATGTTAGGTTATATAACGCCCTGAGGTGGGGAGTACAAGTCCAAGGAGGTTCTGCTCTGGCCTTATAACACACTGGCGAGGCCTCATCTTGAGTACTGTGTGCACTTTTGGTCTCCAGGCTACAAAAAGGACATAGCAGCATTAAATAAGGTCCAGAGAAGAGAAACTAGGCTCATTCCTGGGCTACAGGGGATGAATTATGAAGAAAAATTAAAAGATATGAGCCTTTTTAGTTTAAGAAAAAGAAGATTAAGAGGATGTGACTGAAGTGTTTAAAATTATGAAGGGAATTAGTACAGCGGATCGAGACTGTTAATTCAAAATGAGTTCATCAAGAACACAGAGACACAATTGGAAATTTGTTAAGGGTAAATTTCATACAAACATTAGGATGTTTTTCTTCACACAGAGAACAATGGACACATGGAAAAAGTGGTGTAGTAGACAGTAGGACTTTAGGGACTTTCAAAACTAGACTTGATAATATTTTAGAAGAACTGAGTGGATAGGATTGGTGAGCTTTATTGGGTTGAATGGCCTGTTCTTGTCTATATTGTTCTAATGTTCTAATGATATTCTCTTAAAAATATCAATCTACATCGTAAAAATTACTTGACTTAACAGTATGAAAGCATTAAAGACTCATACAATTAAATTACAAGCTCTTTTGACACCAAGAACTGTTTTCTAATTAGGCAATTGGGATGGAACAAAAACCTACATCCACTGAAGAAACTTGAGGACCCCCAAAATTAAATGATGAGTAATCTACTATATAATAAAACACTGAAGTCTGTGTGTTTAATCCCTCTGATTCGTTAGTTTGACTTTAGTGTGATTGGTCAGTTTAGCTTTGGTGATGCGATCAAAAGTGGAAGTGTGAAATGCATACTGAGGAGAAAAGGTGCTCGAGACACACTAAGAGCATCACCTTTAAAGACGGCATGTATCAAATTGAACAGGAGGTGAGAAAGGTGCCTTAAAAATAATGGCATTGTATGAGAAGTAGGCTTTACGGGAACATGTTCGAGAGGAGTGCCAGTGAAGAGACATTAGTAAAGGTGTAAGACACACACCAACAGAGTCATCTTCAAAGGCTTAAAGTAGAAAAACAGGAGGTGAGAAAGGTGTATCGAAAATAACAGTCTTAGAAGCAGCACTGAGAGAAAGAGCACCAGTAAAGAGACATTCACACACTCAGGAATACAGAGGAAAGGAACTGAAGGTACAAGTAGAGCAAGAGATCACAAATATTTTTAATTGTTCTATTGCCTGTCTTTGACTGGCACCATGGCTAGTCACAAAAAAAATAACAAATAAGGTATGGGACAGACATTTCAGGAGTCCGAAACTCCTGTCTAAAGAAGGAAATGACGAAATTAACTCAATCCAACTAAATTCAGTTCTAAAAAGGGATTTGACTTGCAGGCTATTAACTGCCCTATCTTATATATAAAATCACCCAATTTTTAATCTGAGTTTCCTTCCAAATCTAAAATAGTATTGACTGATTGATGGTCCACAGACTTTCAGGTCTCACTTTGAACACCAGAACATTCAAGGCTTTGTGAAAAGCCCATTGCTTCGAACTAACTTTATCAACTTTTTTTAAAGTTTCAGCATTCCTCTGTCCACTGGTGTGTGGAATGAGTTTCTGTCTTATACAGTTTGTTTGAAATAAATTTTTGAAATCTGCTCTTTCATTTTGAATACCCCTGTATATAGTGTGTGTGTGTATAAACAGTACAGTGCAGTATATAAAGGTATTTATATTAGCAGATCAATAAATTAATATCTATCTATCTATCTATCTATCTATCTATCTATCTATCTATCTATCTATCTATCTATCTATCTATCTATCTATCTGTGTGTTTAACTTGTAGAGTATGACAAAATGCAGAGAAATCACAATTTATTAAATTAACAAAGAATATCAACTCTTCTGCTACCCCAATGCTCTTGACTATACCCAGTCTTTTTCTCTGACATTTGGAGATTGTAGGAAAAGAACCCAGCAATTACCACTCATACCCCTTCCCTTTAAAATCCTGGCTAACATACCTCTACCACTGATCGTTTACCCAAGCTGATCTCTCATATGGTGTGGATATTTAAACACTGTTTGGTGTTAACTTGTTTTGAAACCTCATAGTCACTTCTAGAGTCAGTGGTAACTAGTCAAGCCTTCATAGTGACTTCTGAACACAGTGACCTCTGGTGGCCCCTGGCTGCATTGTCCCTGTCTGTTTTGTCTTAAATTTATTTACAAACATTCACACTTTGTGTCCTCTCTATCTGTTCCTGAGACTCCAAGCTGCCATCTGGCCATAAATGAGAGTGTGCTGCTGTCTTAACTTAATCTGACACACAAAACATATGTTTGTTGAGTGCACTTTCAATATCAATATGTTTTATGAAGTGCTAGGAGTTAAAGCTGAATTATGACTGTCAACCAGTTTTGAGGTATTATGCATGTAGAATGCAAGTAAAAACACCTATTTTTAAAAATTTCTCTTAAAATAACATAATGACACAAAGCTTATGTACTTTTCTCTCTTCACATCTGATCAGATGACGCAGAATTTTCAGCTTATTTATTGTCTTATGAGAACACAAAATACTCTACTTAAATTCTGGTCAACATATAATAACGTTATTCACAGAAAGTGATTTTGGAAGACCAGTGTCTAGGTTAATTTCTGTCCAGTTTATTTTGTTACAATGCATTTCTCTCCTCCTTCCGTGCTGCAGGCATGCTCTCCTTTCACATGGCTGACTGAGGAGAACTCCGGCCTTTTTATATGATGCTAAACGTTTTCTCCATTGCAGCCCTGAGGGGGCTCTTGCAACTCCATCGTCAGAGTCTGGCATGTACAAGCTGAAATGCTCACGGCTACAGTCTGCGCTTGCACAAATCAGAGCACGAAATGTGTAAAGCGATCTGACAAGCCCTTCACCAAGACATCAGTGCAGCTCATCTGAGAAGTAGACACGGTGTGGCACTTCCTCGGACTTAAAGCTCCACATTTAGAATCACAAATTTGTTTCAAATTCACATAGAATATTACAAAAGATTATTCTTTTGTGAAGTGCCTTCACAAAAAGAGAGGTATATTTTTT
>JANRMT010062856.1:49877188-49920714 GCA_026402145.1 Polypterus bichir lapradei
ATAGATAGATAGATAGATAGATAGATAGATAGATAGATAGATAGATATTATTTGTCCTCAAGGGGAAATTAAAAGTTCACAGAAGCTCAAGAAAAAAGAACTATAATAATACAACAAAACACTGGATAAAATATTACTAGCCGGGTGTGCTGCTGTCCTAGTTAAGTATATACTCAATCCCCAAACAGAATGAGAAGGAAGCTGGTCATCTTACCTCTGCAGCTCCCAGTATCCTCATTTTTCTGATATTTATCCCTCACTCTTTTCTTTCACCTCTCATTCCTGGCTATATTGCCTTGTTGTCATACAGGTATCATCTTCTTTCTCCTATCTCTGACTTCCGTTGGTGTTTACTTGCAGGCTTCTCCTCAAAAATCACTTCTTGTTGTCAAGGGTGTCATTTCAAAGGTTAACCAAAACAAGGCCATATTCCATAGTCTTCCCATAACTCTAAACCCAGATATCCTGTTAAATGATCAAACACATAGGTTTGATCTTATGATATGTGTCCCAGTCAGAACTGTAATTTTTCCAAGAATTACTCCTATTTTCTTAGAAGATATGATTTGGCCTCCTTCAAGTCCCTCAGTACCATGCTGCCCAGTCTGCATAACAGCCCAAAGCATGGGGGTTCAGGGCACAGATTGTTTTACTGTCTCCCGTGACAATTTTAACAGACCAGATACTTTGAAAATGTCTTTCACTGATCTGAGGCACACCAATAGGAATTGCCAGGTACCAGGAATTGCTTATCCTTTTCCTGATCTACCTTTCTCATCCAGGGTTAGGTCTTCTCCTTATTTTTGGTCAGCAGAAACTCTCTTAGCTTCTGACTTGTTAACCCCCGACTATATATATCTTTATACTGAACTGTACAATAATAGTTCAGAGTGGATATTTTTGAAAGGAAGTCTTTCTGTCCTTATTCCCCAAGTGTAATTAAACCTTAAAGTCTTTCAATAAAATACATGTTTAAGTAATTTTAAACTTGTGTTCAAAGGTACAGCACCCTGCAACCTTGATTAAAAATGTTTTTTTGTTGCAAGCGCCAGAAAACATTCTTTGTGGCTACAAGAATCTAATTGATGTGAATTAAAAACAATAGGTAAAAATTTATTATCCATGCATATGCAATGATAACTTTTAAGAGGCATTGGTTTAATTAAAATCACTTTAAATATTTAGCTAGAGTAAAAAAATAACAACAAACTAGCTACTGAAATTGCTTTAGCCAACCTACCAATATAAAAGTCAGACTGCTGCCCATTCCACTGGATTGTAAGTCATTTGTTCTTCTTCGTCTTTCTACAACAGTCATTCCTTCCAGGCTATTTTAACCCTCCAAATAATGGCAGACAATCAGATTTAGATTTCTCTCAAGATTTAATAAATTCTTTACTGTAATTCCTACTTGGAATTCCTCAGACCTTTTATAGCATAGTGGGCATAACAGGCCTCTCCTTCAAGTATCCTTTGACTTATTTATAGCATAATATTCTCAATCTAGTCTCACAGGGCACAACAACAACAACAACACTTATTTCTATAGCACATTCTCATACAAACAATGTAGCTTAACATTCTTTACAAGCTGTCAAAGAGAATGTTACAAGAAAAGAAAAACAAATAACATTATGCAATAATATTAAAGAATAAGTAACAGAAAATACATATAAATCTATAATATTTTAAAAAGCAGATAAATATCAAGTAAAAGTAGAGTGCTTATATACAATTTCACAAAAGATGAGTTTGATGAAAAGGTCAGATGGCCAGGGGACAGAAAAAAAAACAACAACAACAATAAAATCCAGTTAAGCTGGAGAAAAAAACAAAATCTGCAGGGGCTTCGAGGCCAAAAAGACTGCCAAGCCCCCATTGAGCATTCCACTTAACATAAATGTTCTTAATTCATTCCTCTTTGTTTCATATGAGAGGATTTGATGAAGTTGGTCTCATGGACAGCTTGAGCATTGGGCACAAATCGACCACCACAGAACCAAAAAAGACAGCAGGGAATAGTAGAGATTAGTAAAGATTTAAAATCCCTAAAAAATATAATAATTATAATAATAATAATACATTTTATTTATACAAGGCGCCTTTGAAAGATGAATATGATTTGATATTTCGGAGATCCGCAGGTAATGAGTTCCAGTGCTTGGGAGCAGAATGGCTGAAAGCTCTGCTCCCCATGGTGGTTAGACGGGCGGGAGGAACGGTCAGATGGGTTGAGGAAGAGGATCTAAGGTTACGGGATGGAACGGCAACATGTAGAAGGTCAGACAGATATGGAGGTGCGAGGTTATGGATGGCCTTAAAAGTTAGTAGCAGAATCTTAAAATCAATACGAAACTTGATCGGGAGCCAATGAAGCTGCTGCAAAACCGGAGTAATATGGTGAAAAGATAGAATTCCAGTGATGATACGTGCTGCAGAATTCTGGACTAACTGAAGCTTATAAAGAGATTTATTAGGGAGACCAAAGAGGAGTGAATTGCAGTAATCCAGCCGAGAAGTGACAAGACTATGAACAAGAATGGCAGTAGTATGAGGAGTGAGGGAGGGGCGAATGCGATTAATATTACGTAAGTGGAAGTAAGCAAACCGGGTAATGTTATTAATGTGACATTGGAAAGATAGAGTACTGTCGAGGATGACACCCAGACTCTTGACCTGAGATGATGGGGAAAAAACAGAGTTATCAATAATAAAAGAAAGATTATTGGTTTTGGATAATGATGATTTTGAACCAATGAGGAGAACCTCAGTTGTGTCACTGTTTAATTTAATAAAATTTGAAGAGAACCAGGATTTAATTTCAGAAATGCAGCCAATAAGTGAGGGTGGTGGAAAAGAGGAGGTGGGTTTACCAGCAAGGTAGAGCTGGGTGTCATCAGCATAACAGTGAAAATTAATGTTATATTTGCGAAAAATATTGCCAAGGGGAAGAAGGTAAATAATAAAAAGAAGAGGCCCCAGGACAGAGCCTTGGGGCACACCAGAAGTAACAGCGGTGCGTTGGGATGTGAAGGTAACTATATGCGTATATAGTCTATTAGGAGTACAACTAAAATGTGGCTACGAAAAAGACAAACTAAAATAAATGGTTTTTAGCAGTTTAAAATGTTTTACAGTACTATCCTGGTGAATTTCAATTAGTAAAGTATTACAGATTTTGGGTACATAACAGCAAAAGGCCACCTCACCACTTCTTTTAAGCTTGGCTCTTGGAATTATAAACAGACAACCGTTAGAAGATCTAAAGTTATGAGTTGGAGTGTAGCGGCACAGGAATTCCAAAATACAGGAAGGGGCAAGATTGTTTAAGACTTTATATACCATTGGTAGTATATTAAAGTCACTTCTAAATGACACAAGTAACCAATGTAACAATTGTAAAACTCGTGACGTGTGCTCAGATTTTCTTTTTCTACGTAAGATTCTGGCTGCTGTATTCTGCACTTATTACAACTGATTGATGTCCTTCTTAAAAAGAAAAAAGTGCATTACAGTAATCTAGTTGACTGAAAACAAAAGGGTGAACTAATTCTGCAGCATCTTCTAAAGTTATGAGGTCTGACTTTTGCTAAAAAATGGTTAATATGCGGTTTAAAGTTTAGGTCAGAGTCAATGATTAACCCTAATTTCTCTACCTCTGCCTTGACTTTTAAACTTAAAAGGGATTTATTTCTAATACCTTCTCTATTTGCATATTTGTCAATCAGTAAGATTTCTGCTTTCTGTATATAATTATCAGGATTATAGAACAAAAAAACCTGACAACTTTAATATAAAAGACCTCATTGTTATTATACAAGACAAAGAAATGTAAGGCTGGCAGGAGAGTGTTTCAACCATTGTGTGGCCCTTTCGATTGCCACCCCATGCAGTGCTCGTTCCTGCCTCATACTTGATGCTGTTGGAACTGACTTGGGTTATCTGTGGTAAGAAATTGGACTCAGCAGGATCAGAGAAAGGATGATTACACTTGGAGAAAGCCATCAGTATATTTTTCATCACCATTTAATTCAATTGAATGGCAGTAAGGGGTACAAAAACAAACAAAAATAAACACACACACACACACACACACAACTTATAAACCACTTTGTTCTTCCTGTGCAACAGACTTAAAATATTGCATGTAAAAATTGACTTTGCTAATGAATTTCATAATTGTAAGTTTCATCGTGTATATACACTAACAATAAAGATGAGCCAGAAGTCAAGGTCATAATACTTTTGTGCTGCCCAGTTGTAGTAAACACACAGATTATAACTAATCTCTTTTAAATTACACAAATGAGATTCTCTACACTCCCTTTATGCAACATTTCTGCCCAAGGAGGCCTTAGCCTTTTGTTATATTTACTTTGGCACAGCCCCTTTGTCTTTTGTTTTTTTTTAATAAATGCCTTGAATTCTCTGCAGCTCTGAATTGTTTAATTCTCTGCTGCCTTTTTCTTGTGACTTCCACTACTCATCCTAACAGATAATTCGAGCACACTTCTCGGGCACACTTACATTTACTTACAGAGCTTTACTCTCCATCAGGTGAAAAGCCTGGTGCTGCTCCTTTAACAGTATGATCACTCAGGATCTCTCAGTTAAATAAGTTCAATTAAATAAGTGCTCTTACCACCACCATCAAGCACCGGTTAAAATCTACCTTAGCTATGAACTCATACTGCTGTCATCTCAGGGGATGGTTTAAAATCTACTAAGGATGTCTAAAGAGGCTTAGAAGGATGGAGTTTATTTTTATATTTTTCATAGTAATAGAGTTTGTTTTTATTTTTTTGATAGAAAAGTTGAAAATTTCTTCCTTCAGTTGTATTATTTTAGTACTTCTATCTTCAATATGCCAGGCTAAGGGAGGAAGGCAAGGAAAACGATGGATAACTGGAGTTATGTCAAAGGCATCATATGTAAAGAATCGTTCTCCTGTTGTTTATTCTTGTCTTCTTGTTCGTATTTTCTGAATGACTTCAGGAGTCAGGGATGTCTCTTCAAAGCTATTTGGCCACCATGTCCTATGTGTTGACCCAAGTTTTCCTGTATCTGTAACCTAAGAGATATTCTCAAAAGGCGTAGCTTTGATTTACAGAATCATAGTGAGCCAGAGGCAGACTATGATAAAGAGCTGGGGCACCACCCTGGTGACCCCTTAGAACTGAAAAGAATAATCATGCAATAAATGTGGAAACTTCTTTCCAGATGTATGTTCCCAATTGAACGTCCTTCCGGCAGGAAGAGGCAGATCCAGGTGGATGGACATTGGAAGTGACGTCAGTGGTGTAAGAGTCGTCAGTTTTTTCAGTCTTCAGATGGAGAAAGAGGAAAGGCATTTGGACATAGTGCCAACGCCTGGAGTAGCAGGGAATTACAATCACCAGAGCCCTTAAGCCAGGGGTTCTCAACGTCGGTCCTGGGGACCCCCTGTCGCTGCAGATTTTTGTTCCAACCAGCTTCTGTTTTTAATTTAACTCCTGGGATAATTAAGTGAACTGATATTTCCCAAGTTTTGTGTTTAGGGAACAAAATATTAATTAGAAAACTAAGTTTTCTAAAAAAAAAAAAATATTAAAACGTACCAAGCAGTTATATAGGAATAATGTATTTTTTATATATATAAAATGACAATGACAAAACAATTACATTGTCAATCATGTTACGTTATTATTAAAATGTTTCCTTTTCTTTTTACTTCTCCGCTGCCAAGCGCGGGTATTTTGCTATATATATATATATATATATAGATATATATATATATATAGATAGATATGACAACAACACTCATATCAATGACAAAACAATTACATTAACAATCAAGTTACGTTATTTTTTACATTTTTCCTTTTCTTTTTCATAACTTCTTTAACACAGTACTTCTCCGCTGCGAAGCGCGGGTATTCTGCTAGTGTCTTATAAATGTAAAATTCATGCTGCTATGCTTTTCTGAATGTTGAATAAAAAAAAATACCAGCTAATTATATGAGCTCAGTGTTATCAGGTGTTGTCACTGATTAGGAATTTGGTTGGAACAAAAACCTGCAGCCACATGGGGTCCCCAGGACCAAGTTTGAGAAACACTGCTTAAGCTATCCCCTATGCACACATGTGTGACCCAGGTTTCATTTTGTCTTTGGTTAGAACATCCTGAAATACAAGGCATAGAACACAGCAATGATGAATAAAGGATGTGGGTGTTTTGGAGCTCACAAATAGAGGAGAAGCTGGTCTGTCTGATGTTTCGTAATTTATGTACCATGACAGAATAGAAGAGTCTACAGCTGAACAGTACTGGATCCATCTGGCAGCACTTTATTGGCTGTCACAAAAAGAGCCAAGCATGACTGTTCTGAAAGGTCAGTACGTTCCTGCTAAAAGTGACATGCCCAGCATTTTTTTGGAGTGCAAATTAACATGGTCCAGCCAAAAGCATATTTCATTGGCAATCACCTAATGTCCTGAGTTGATGCTGTGTTTGTACCTACATCATGGGAACGAATTCTAGTTCTGTACCACAGGCTTGTTTGTAACAGTGTTCACTGGTAATTGACCAAACCTGCTGTTAAATTATTTTGATTTGTATTAATTATTTCATTGAATGCCAGTATTTCAGTTGGTTAAATCTAAATTTGAACAATAGTTGAGATGTCATTCATTTAAACCTCAACAATAATGATCTCTTAAGTTTCTTGAAAACATCTCGTTCTGTTCAAGTTCTTATCAAGAACACAATATTTAATAAAACATCTTAGCTGCAGCAACTATTCTGAAAAAAATTCTGTGAAGCCAGACTCAATGAATTCAAGTAGCTTAGGGGTTGCCATGATTAATATGAATTACATGTAATTATTTTTCTCTCATGAATTTAAACATGTTCACTAAGTGCCAACCTTGTAATTACATAATAATTATGCAAGGCTGGACTGTGATGCATAACTGGAACATTGCTATTTAAAATTAACCAGAGGAGCCAGCCCTAGCACAAACTTCCATTCTTTAGCCTTGTTAAAATAAAGGTGTTGGACAAAGTGACAAACAAAATGTTTCCTTATTTTTATTTTGTTTGTCATGAAAAACAAGGCAACATGTTCTGAAAAAGTACAGAATATTATTATTAGCTGGTGCAGCTCATTATTTTTAACAGAATTTTAATACACAGTCTTATATTTTCTCATGCAAAAGCTTTCTGGGCTACATCTACAATGCAAGGTTATATCAGATAAAATATTTACACTGCATAAAAGTCATCTTCTCCAGTGCCTTTAACTTTAAGTGCACTATGAGAAAACACCTCATGCTACAACGCCCTTCACTCTGTTCTTTTCTGTACTGTTTGTCACAAACATGGACTCCACACAAACACTCAATGCGAATATCTCTTTCTTATCTTTTTCTGTGCAAAGGTTGTCTGCACAAACTGTGATCTGAGGTGCAGAGTTTCTTTTTAAAGACTCTGCTCTATTTCATAAGCTGCTATAGGTTACCTGGCATGCAACACAATATATGTGAAATTCTCCTGCTGAGCACTGCCATTTTTTACATGACTGGTAAATTCAGCACCTCCTGTTCTTGAGTGACAATTAGACAACATTCATGCATAACTATAAAAAAAAAAACAAAAAAAAAAACACAATAACACTTTATTATAATAGAGAGAGAGAGAGGGGTTAGGAGCACACACTGATACAGTGCATAAGCACTTTGAGCTACATTATTTGTATGAAAATGTGCTATATAAATAATGGTTGTTGTTGCCGCACCCACCACACAACATACAAGCTCAAGATCCAGATTTGGACCCAAGTGCAGCCATGCAACGGGTGACACCTCAGCACCACACTAGTTCAGATGGAGTGGAACAGTGTGAGGGTTTTTAATGTGGCTGGAGTGCCAATCCTGCCACCAACCCCCAGGTTTTTTCCCTGCAGGTTGGAGGGCCTACATGAAGGGATGGATGCAGATTAACGTTATACCCAGGACGGAGCAATTGCAGGTTAAGGGCCTTGCTCAAGGGCCCAACAGAGCAGAGTCCCTTATGTCATTTATTAGATTCGAACTGGCAACCTTCCGATTACCAGTGCAGATCCCTAGCCTCAGAATAGATGTGAAATATTTTTTGGGTTAGTTATTTCGGCGAGTTAGATCAAGTATTGCACTTATCCTGGTACAGATGCAACTGTAGCCTCTCTCTCTGAGACTTTATATGAAATGGTGGATGCAGTTAATCAGCAATGCTGTCTCCTTGGTTGCAGTCTCTGCCCTTCACTTTACTGCCCTGTTTTTGCTCCTTTTTATTTTTGAGGTTCTGTTGCATGGGAATTACAAAAAAAAAAAAAAAGATGGCAACACTTTAGTATGGGAACTACATTGGTGCAGCTACTGCATTAGTCAGATCTTGCTACGTAACTAGATATTATTTAAGACAAAGCAACAATGAAAACACAGAATCAGGGCTACCAGTTATGCATTTACCAGAGGTTTGTTTGTGTTACATAGCAATAACTATATTTTCCAAACTCTTAAATCTATTCTAAACTGTTAACAAAAATAATTTTCTCTTTGAAAAGTAAGCTTTGGTTACCAGCTGTCTGCAGATTTAAAAAATTGACATGAGAAGTTTCAGTCACACTAAAAAGTATCTCTATATATAATCTTCATTTGGATCTTGATCTTTGTTTGTCCGCGAATGAATTATAGTAGAAAAAGAAGCACTGGATGGCAGTAGAGAGACAGCTAAAACATAGGCATTGCATTAAGAATCTCCTCCAGGCTTATACTACTGAGGACTGTAGTACTCCAGTCACACCTCAAAACACAGACATTCAAACTAAACAAATTTTTGTGCTTTAAATTAACTAAAGAGATCTTCATTTAGATCATGATCTTTGTTTGTCCGCAAAATTCCACACATGCGTAGACAACCTTCCAGTTTAGTACGTTGTTGCTTACTCACAGATGTCAACAATGTGCCGGAATAACAAAAGGGGTAGTGGACAGTGTTACGCTGGTTAGCTCCTGAGGCCTGGTTAGAGAATGAGATTGCCGAAGATAAAAGGTACGTGCCTACGTAACATATGGATGAAAGAAAGACAGTGGGTAAAATGAATGACAACGTAACAGCACGTTCCGGAAATTATTATTGTTACGTTGTAGCCGGCGAGTGCTGCGCGTCTCACAGTTGTACCGTGCCTTGCTCACATGTCAGTGAAGTGATCCCTATTTATGCTTTAAAGAGCCTGGATACCTATGTGTCCCCCTTTTATAACCATTGCTCCGTGTATATTGCCTTACTCTTTGGATTGCCACAAAGCAACCTGCGAGATTGGAGAAAGGTTGAGAAGACATAGTGAGAGGAAACGATAGCGTTGTGAAAACGAGACGGACTATGAACGGACAGAAGCAGAAATGCTCCTATACCACCGCATAATTACTATTCGGACAGTGATTCCGAGTAGCCCGTTCCTATTGAATCAATGTCCAACGGTTTTCTTTTGTAATTTTGTTTCCCTTATAAAAAATCATAATGCTGTGCGACGAAGGGCCCAGTTTCACGACTGGCAGCCGCATTTAAACAGGGAGCCCTTCACAGACATCTTTAACATGCGCAACGTAGTTGGGCGCACATCGCTAGTACTATATAATAAAACACTGTTGTTTGTGTGTTAGTCCCTCAGAGCAATCTGATCAGTCAGTTTGGCTTTGGTGATTTGATTTAACAAGAAAGTGTAATTGCAAAATGGTATAGGTGACGGGGTGACAAGAGGTGACAGAGGAGCCTCAAAATAATGGCAGAGTCTGAGAAACAGACTTTATGGGAACATGCTCAAAAGAGGCAGCACCAGTGAAGAGATGTTCAGACACACACACAAATACGGAGGAAAAGGTGCTGGAGGTACATGTAAGGCAAGGGATGGCAAAAATGGTAACATTTTTCTATTACCCGTTTTCGACAGCTATTGAGACAAGTTCATTATAAATCAGTTATTTGCAATACAGTAGAGCCCCACAAAGTCGCGGTTCAGGGTTCACAGACTCAGTTGTTTGTGAATTTTTCCTTAGAACATTTTTTAACCACATCCAAAAGTAGCGGTTTTTCACAATTCGTGGGTGCTCTAGGAACGCAACCCCTGTGAATTTAGGGGGTGTACTGTAAATATAAATACTAGGGATTTGCACCCTGCTCGCCAACCCACCGGGCCTGTGTTACGCACTAGCCACTTCGCATCTCTGCTGCTCGCATTATGAAGAGGGGGGCTGAATGCACCCCAAGGAGACCCGGTCGCTCCTTCAAAACCGGTGATACAATGGGAAACAAATACAGTTTTTATCTTTGCTTGATCAGCTGCTGACTTGTTGCTGCTTGCATGCTGTATGATCTGCATCTCGTGTGGCTCTTCGAACATTTAAAAGCCTGTACAGCAGCTGTCCTACACTTTGTCTTTTACGGCCATGGCCATGGTTAAATTTCTTGCAACTCTTGGTTAAGTTTCGTCTCGTGGTACATGAGTGAAATCTAACAGCGTCACATTAAATTTTGATAAATTCTGAAAAGAATGATACCAAACATATATATGTAGGTTTTAAAATAAGCCCAATTTCAAGCGTGACAAAAAACATGACATAAAAACGTGACATAAAATTGTTACACAAAATCGTTGCACTTTTAGGCTTAGGATTTTATATATAGAGAGTAGATTTTATTACATATTCTATTAGCAATAATTAATTGTTGCTGAAATAATAAGAATCCTGAAATGCAGTGCATATAAAAAGTATTTGCCCCTTGAAAGCTGTCACATTTTATTGTTATATAGCACTGAAGCACAGTGGATTTAGTTTTTATATCTTTTTTTGAAATGAATCAACAGAAAAATACTCTTTAACAGTAAAGTGAAAACAATTCTCTGCAAAGTGGTCTAAATGAATGACATATTGTATAAAACATAAACTGTTTGATTGAATAGATATTCAAATGACAGGTTACCTTCAGTTTTGCATATCTGGACAATGCAGTTTTTTCCCATTCTTCTTCTTTGCCAAACTGCTCAAGCTCTATTACATTGCACGGGGATCATGAGTGAACAGCCTTTTACAAGTCCAGCCACAAATTCTCAAAAGGATTGAGATACAGACACTGTCTTAGCCACTCCAGGGGTTTCCTGCTTGGATGTAGGCACAAAAAAACGTGTCTGCCAAAAAAGTGATTTATAAAACCTGACATACACACATTTCTATGTAATTTACCCTTTTTAATTCACGATACTCTTGTAAATGTGTGTACATGAACATGCCTCAAATCCCACCCTTAAACAAATATATTATATATTGAATATTCTAATCAACCTCATACATATTCCAACACGATGCTGCAGACCTTCACTGGCTGGTAGAGCAGCCTCCCACCATCTGCATTTGAGGAGTTCCATGCTGCACTCCACAACTGAACACGGTAGGGTACTACCTCTCTTCTACATTCTGGAGGTCTGGGAAAGGTGTAAGGCACCAGCCTCTGAGTGGGTGGCCACTATCACCTGGCATATGTAAATGACATGATTGCTGTTACTGTTGGATTATTAATTAGGCAGCTATGCCAAACTAGGCAGCAGGGGTCCTAGTGGTGAGGTGCACCTATGGAGAGCCTGTTGACTCAGGGTTAGAGGAGTAATAATGTGTGGTGCCTGCTGTTTCAATACAGTTTGAAATAAATTAAAAACTTGGGAATTATTCTGACTGGTCATTGGAATTTTACAGTTACAATGAATAATAAGGACCATATGAAAGACTGAGGGTTCAGCCAGTTACCTTCCCATCAAGCCAGCCATCATGTATAGCAACATGAGCTAGTGATCCAGGTCATCTTGGAATCACAGATGACTTGTGCATTAATGGAATGTCTCGGTTTATGACTAACGAAAGCAACTTCACTCTCACTAGGTGCCCTTATTACAATATGAGTTCAATTAAATGCCTCAATTACATTAGGAAAATTGACCACTGCTACAGATTACCTTTCATGTTCACAATTTTTTATGTTGGCAAACACATGTTATGTTTTATGTATGTACACCCATATACAGAAACTCAATGTAGTGTATCATCAGTCAGTTAATGGCTTCCAGTACAGCAGGATGGAGCAGAAGTTGAGATATTCCTGACCTGTCAGCCAAATCCCTGAGAACAGACAATAGGTTTAAACTGACTGAGTTTTCAGTGCAAATACGCAACATTAAGCAATGGAACTAAAATATATCTGTACATCATATTCACCACTTTTGAGAAGTAATACATTTGTCATGTCAATGTACATTATAATAACAGCTCGAGGATATGTACAGTAAGGCATGTGAGTTGTTTTTTAGCTGGTTTGCCTGTATTTCCCTACTTGATGAAGGGTGTTGTCATTTCCCAGTTCCTCTGAAATGTTGCGTATGGATGGTCCAAAGTTGCTGTAAATATATGAAAGTTCTCTCATCACTCTCTCATCAGATCTCTTTTTTTTTTTTTATAAATCCTGACTTTTACAGGAAAGTTACGTAAACATATTTTGAGCCTCTTTTTTGTGCGTATGCATGTTTTATATATATCGGACCCCATATTCTTGTTTTAAGCCATTCCTGTGTTGCTTTAACTTTATGCTAGGGTTCATTGTTGCTGCAAGGATTTCTGTGTATTGTTACTGCATTTATTTTACCCTCTATACCCAATAACCATTCTAGGATCTGCAAAGAAGCATCCAAACAGCATAATGCTTTCTCCACTATGCTCCATTATGTGATTTGTTTTTTTTTATAGTATGTGGTATTTAGTCTGATAGCTGAATTTTGGTGTCATCTGACTGAAGAACATTTTTCCAGCTGACTTGTGTCTTCTGGGAAACTTCAGCTGCAATTTCATGTACATTTTTTCTTTTTGCACTTTTCCATAAATCTGCGACTGAAGCACACAGGCTACGGTTATTATCTGCAAAATCTCTTCAGTTTTAGCCATCGTACCTCCTTTTGAGACCCTTTTGCAGTCCTTTTAATGGCCTCCCTTACTAGTCTTCTTCTGGCATGATCACTCAGTTATTGTGGTTGATGTTCTCTAGACAGATGCTCTTCCAATTTCTTTAAGTGTGATTTACCTGGATATCGAGTGTCTTGGATATTTTCCAGTCTCCTTCCCCTGACTTGTGCCTTTCAGTCCCTTTGTCACAGAGTTGCTCGGAGTGTTCTTTTGTCTTTATTGTGTAGGTTAGACCACCAAAATGACTTTCTACAAGTTGGACGTTCCAGATAAGGTGCATATAGACTACAATCAACTGAAACCCCAGCCAGGTGATCTCCATTTAATTAATGAAGTGATTTCTCAAACCAATTGGCTGCGCCAGTGATGATTTAGGTGTGTCATATTCAAATTGGGAAGCATTTGTGCAAGCAATTATCTTGTTTTTTATATTTGTGATTAATTTAGACCACAATGTAGAGATCTGTTTCACTTCTGTCTTCTCCTTTATAAAGTTTATCTCTTTGTGTTGACCTTGTTATCCCATGATAAATTCCTAGTACATGTTAGTGTACCTGGCCAATAAAGTGAATAATGATTCTGATGATCAATGTCAAAAAATGGCTAATTAAATCCACAATTATTCAATGATATATAACAAAAAAATGTGAACATTTCCAAAGGGTGAAAATGTTTTATAGGCACTGTATGTTATTGCCATTTTTCATTATTTTATATTATCTTAAAACCATACTGTATGTTTTGTAACATTCATAGTAATAATAGCCACAGATAATAAACTACCATAGTTTAATTCAGAAATCTTCATCAGTCTACTTATCTCTGCTGTCTTGCATTAAAAAGATGAATGCCATTTATACTGTTATTATTCACGTGAAAATTGCTCCAAGGTGTGAGACACCATTGTCACACACGTGCGAATAGTAGGGAGCTAAAAGTCTGAGTAATCATAATACCACCACCGACCAGGAGGTGGCAGAGTGTGCTGACTGTGTGTCTCAGTTACTTGCAGACCATTCCCGGGAAATCCCAGCAGGTTCTGGCACCCTCGATGACATCACTTCCAGGTCCGGCCCAAGAGAAGATGTCACTTCCAGTCCTGAGAACATCACTTCTGGGTCTGGCTCCAGAGATGATGTCACTTCCGACCCTGAAAACATCACTTCCGGTCCTAAAGATGACGTCACTTCCTGACTGGGCCTTTAAAGCTGCCATCTTTCTTGTCTTTGATCAGTTCTGTTTTGGACTCAGTCTTGTGAATATCTCTGTTCAATCATTTCAATTTTAGCAGCCTGGATACAATATACGGGAGGCTGCCCCAAACCTTTATCATGTCTTTTGGCATTATTTGTCACACCATCATAAAAAGTTAAAGTAGGGTGCAGCTTTTGTGCAATAAAAGGGAGAAAAAGCTGGAGAATAAACTGCTTGTTTTGTTAACAGTTCTAAGGAGATGATATACTATACTTCATTTTCATATTCAAAAAATTATCACATGTGCAGTTTTTATATGGTGCCTGTGCCAGCATGCCTTTTTCTCTGGGTGTTCCATTTTTCCTTCCACATCCCAGACGTGCTTGTTTTGCTTAGATGAAATTTTAACTTGTAAGTGTGGAGGTACCTGACTGTGGTATATGTGTGTAGTAGCTAGATTCTAACTTGTGTCCAGTGTTGATGGGAGAATATCCAGCTGAACTGAATGGATGAAAAACTTACCATCTACTGAATATTTTGGCCTCACTCAGTTTCCAACAACTTATCAAGACCTTTATAACATAGCTTCTTGCAAACTGAAATGAAATACCTATAATCTAATAATGATACCCATATTCCTCTTGGTCAAACATTCTGCTTATTTTAGATACCATATCCACCCATTTTAATCCCCTGAGTCTCATATGTACATTAATAAATTTTAAATGTATGTTTTTCACTTGGTCTGGCCACCCCATCATTAACATTGTAATGCTTACAGGGACTAATACAGTGAGAAGTGCTGTTGAAAAGAGAAATGTCAGGAGAAATTTGTAAAAGTGAGGGATAGAATTGAGGATTTAAAGCTGTGCAATAATAATGATAAATTTGTGAGTTTTCTATTACATGATTGTAGAATCTCTCCATCACCAGTTAGAAGTTAGAAAGGCAACATTGCCAGTATAAAATATCTTTAATTGAATTAACTTAATTTTTCACCATATCTTTGAATTAAGTTGTTCAAGATTAAATGAGCATGTGAAAGTAAGTGAGACTATTTCTATCCAGATTTATAATTTTAAATTATATTTCTGTCAAAAACTTCTAAGTAAAAAAAAAAAAAATAAAATAAAAAAAAAAGGCCGCTTTATGTCATCATTTTTACAGGAATAGTGAACGCTTACTCATGCAACTAACCACAGGCAAAACAGTGCTCACGTGAATCAGGATGAGAATGGGAGAGAAACCTAATGATTCATCATGTAAGATCATTCACTGTCAGTTTTTGCAATTTGTTTAAGTGTATTTCTTATTCATCATAACAATTGCATGGTTTTCCATTGTGAAAATGATATGAGTGCAATTGAATTATGCCAGACGGCTTCATAAAGCTTGGTATAAAGTTTATTGTTATTTCAATGTTTATTACTAACTTTTACAACACTTCTAAAAAACAGTGCAACTGAAAGTGACCAAAGAGTTTTTATGGGGGTGGGAGGGTAAGCTAAACTTCACATGGGGAATGTAAAAGTCATCAATTAGATAGATAGATAGATTAAAACATGAACCTGGATACTGGGTGAGATAAACTGAAAAATAAGGATAGGCATTGGGCAGAAAATACGCATTTAGGACTTCAATATAAAAGATTACTAGCAAGAGAAATCAAAAAAGGATGGACAAAGTAACCATATCAATGGATCAAAAGTAACAAAAAAGAAATAAATAATACATATAATGTGAGAAATACGTATGTACATTTAACACTAGAATCACTGAATCCCACAATACAATTCTGCTTGGCACCATAAAGTAAAATGGGACTTCCACCTGCAACTATAGTCACTTTAGTACGCGAGCAATTCGTTAGTGTTTAGATCTGGCAGTGCCATGATGACAGTGTCTGTATGCGCCCAAAAAGAAGAAGCCTTTGATTTCAGTCTGTAACACCCGGTGTAAAGTTTTGCTACCTGTAAAAGAAACCTTCACTTTTTTCAAGAGCAGAATTAATTTCAGATTAAATGTTACTTACCCAAGCAAAGAAAAATAAAGCCATCGTGTGAGCAATTAAAGAATATGGCCACACTATAGCCACAAGCACAGGCACAAACAAGTGAAACTGCTGAATACATCATTTAGATAAGTATTTGTGATCCTGGCAGCCAAAACAGGGAAGTGTATACCTTGAAACTGAGAATTTAACATGATTAAAAAACTAAATTTCTCATCAAATGACCATTTAATACAGGGGTGGGCAAAGTCAGTCCTGGAGGGCCGCAGTGGCTGCAGGTTTTTGTTCCAACCCAGTTGCTTAATTAGAAAATAATCCTTGCCAATAATAAAATTTCATGACTTGTTAATGCTTTAAATCTGCCATGTCAGGTCATTCTCATACCCTAGATTTTATTTCCTTTCTAAGGATATCGTCCAAATTATTTGTAGTCTAAAATTGAGGAGTAATTCTCAGCCCTTTACTTTTTCTCTTCACTTTCCTTCTAAGTATTTAATTAAACCAAATAGTGCACATTAAATACACACAGGTGTAAATGGAAACAAGTTAAATGGAGAAATGCTAGTTTCTTTAGTCATTTGCATCTTATTGCTAATAAGGAGCAATTAAAAACCAAGAATACAGCTGTTTAAGACTAAAGTAGGCAATAAGTGTTCAAAATCTTAATGAGCGAGACAACTAAAATGGAGAAGTATTACTTGAGCAATAGGTGCTTCTGATTAAGTAACTGGGTTGGAACAAAAACCTGCAACCACTGCGGCCGTCCAGGAATGACTTTGCCCACCCCTGATTTAATAGAATATCCCCTACTATATACTGCTCTGTTGTTTTGATTGATGTTTCCTTACGCTTTTAGGGTTACGGCTTATAATAAAAACAGCAATACCCTAAAAGCTTGCCCATTTTGCAAGCTAAGCTTAAGGCTATTATGAAATTCTTAGGTAAAATTGAATAATCTTATATAACATTATATCATAATATCTTATGTAACTTAAAGCTTAAGCACTTGAGATCTCTGCTTCATCTTAGGGAAACTACCAATATAATTTTCCAATGTTAGAATGAGGTAATTGACTAACGAACACCCCTCCAGAAAGTGGGGATAAACTAATGGGAAAGCCCTTACACACCTCCTGTGAAGCGGTGCTAGGATCAGTAGGACAATCTGCAAAGCACCCCTCTTAAAGAAGCGGTATTCAGAAGAATGGGAGAATCAACATGAGTCAGAAATTACTGGTAACATTACTTGATTGGAGGAGGTAATAAAATTCTGCATATTAAGAGTCAGATGATGTAATCTATTAGTCAAGGTGATATAATCAGAATAAAAGTATATAAGCAGATGAATTGACTAACTGATTGCTCACTCCATGGACTCAGACATTTGTGCATACCTCTGTGCAAATAAAGAAATTTTCTCCATTCTCATCTGGGCCCTGTGACTGCCTTCTTTGAAGTTGAAGGAAAGTTTTATTTTTTTCCATGACACTACCTGAGTCTGTGTGCTTTTGAAGCAAGTTACAGATCCTTTTTTGTGAAATAACCCGCCAACAGCGTCACTGCTTGTTACATACACCTAACCAATGGAAACATTATTAGGATATTATAGCAATAAGGCTTTGATTTCTGCAAAATGCAGAAATGTAAAACTGTGCAGTTAAAAATATCTCCTTTGCTGTAAAACATTTTCTATTCCTATGCAACAAATATTTATGAATGCATTCTTTCATAAAATGTCAATTTTCTTGAGCATTTATAAATGAAATTATGTAATTTATTTATGAAATTATTACATTATTATTTTAATTATTATATTTTCTGTGGAAAACAGAAAATGTGCAAGAAAAAAGGTGGGCATTCGGCTGTTGCAAGATAATGCAGTGGGATGGCAAGCGGCATTGCAGCTCCAATAGGATCAACGTGTGTGCTTCGATGTTTGATGAATGACCCGATGCGGTGAAACAAATCATCAAACTCAAATTCTATCACATATTTCATGCTGCTCTTCTTTATCCATTTCTCAAATAGGCAATATAAGCACCTCATATTCCTTATCGTAATGACTTGATACCTTCAAAGGTCTTGCATACCATCTTCTTTGTCTCGGTTGCCATTTTTATTTTTTGTACCTTTGCAACAGCATCAGAAGGTTAAGAATTTTTATCTTTAACAACTTTCTTCTCTGAGCTCACAACACAGAGAAACCGAAAATTGTTTTCTCACAGTGATGATTTCACACACTGCCACCTGGTGAAATCCAGTACACACACAAGTATAGTCAGAACACTACTTGCATGGCAGCAGTGTCCTCAAATGCACATGTCACAGAGCATCAAGTATATCCCCGACCTTACTCGTATTACTCAGATAAAAATAAAAAAAAATCTAAGAGCGGGGTGGAGTTCCCTATAGAAGTTTTGTGATCAACTACTATATAAAATTGAGGAGGATTGTCACCCTGGGGTTTCAGATGACTACACTGTGTAATTTAAATAAACTGTTTACCATTAATCAGAGGCTATGTTGTATATGATGGGCAAAAAGATCAGGGGCTTGCTGATAGTGATTTTGAATACCTGGGACTGAAAGATCAGGGGCTGGCTACCAGAGATCAGGGCTAAAGCAGCTCATGCACCCCTCTCCCGATGCCACTGATCCAGAACCCTACTGAGCATAAAGTTGGGCAGTTAGAGGAAGACACTTGATTGATGGGAAATGTGGGAACACAGTATGAAGAAACAGAGTAATGGTAGGTGAGAAAAGTGTGTGTTTGGAGTAGTATGGAAGTAGGAAAGTAGTCAACCCACACCATCTAGCAGATCAGCAGAATGGGGCAGCAAATTGTAATTTCTATTTATCTCTGTTTACTTAGTACTGTTGTTCTTCTTGAGTTCATCCCTCCTTGGATGCTTTATTAAAAGTAATAAAGATATTTTCCCTTGTTTATTTTGGTGTTTTTGCCATTATTCTTGGTTTGTGAATGTTAACAGAGAACCTGTTATCTTCAACTGTCTCCTCAAGCCAGATTTTGGGCAAAAGCTGACCAATGAGAGAGGGGATGTGAAGGAAGTGCTTGCATGTGATACTTTGGATGTAGGAAAATGGGTGTGCTGTCTCACCGCTCAGGCAGCGACAGCTACTGGGGTAAGAAGCCCTGGTGGGACAGAATGGCTTATTTTGTTTTTCTTCCTTCTTACATAATTTGTGTTCATGCTTTATTTATCTTTTCTTTGTTTTAAATATATAATAAGCACACCTTTTTGAAACTTTTGACTCTCTGTTATTGTTTCTGGTGTGTCAATCAGCCTACCAGGTATAACAAAACCATTTCTGACCCTCTAGTGCTTCACAAAACTACAGCCATAGCCATTATTCAAAATTTGCAAAACTAGCAGCTTCTTCCATCGACTGTGCTAGAAGGGAGATGTTGGACAATAGTAAGATTCACAGCATGATAGTGTGAGATGAATCACTGCTCACAATTAATGTAAGTGGTCACCTCAAGGTTGCTTAACACACAAAGATGAAACTCTAAAGTTCTATACAGGCAGATAAGTGAAAAGATAAAACATTGTCATATCTATAGAAATATTAACATTGCAATGCACATTATGGTGTCTAACATTGTGGTGGTAATATCACTGGTTTACTGCATCAAAAATACCACAACTTTACTTATTATTTTTCAGGCAATCCATCCATGAGATAATGCTCAAACAAGTTTAGTCATTCACCAAGGCTATGATCATATTGGAGTGGTTGAAGAAAATTTTCAGGTCACCACATTGGCTTCCTGTAGCAGCAAATATTCAAGAAGATATCAAGGTATATGGAGAGGACCTGTGCTTCTTCGACCCACTCAGGTCTGCTGATGTGAGGCATCTGATAATGTCAGCTCTGCGTGATCTCAAATTTCAATCACTTTTGATGATCAATTTTGTAACCTTGTCTTGTAACACTTGTTTCCAAACGGTCACACCGGCTGATGTTCACACAATTATGGTGACATCTTTTGTAAGTCACTTTGGATAAAAGCATCTGGTAAGCAAATAAATATAAATGTAAGATTGAGAGTATTAGAAAGGCTTTGTTAAAGGTAATGCCCAATACTAATTGTGATGTTGCATGACATAAAAAGAGCAATTTATACTTGAAAAGCCACTAAGGTTACTAAGGTGAGGTGGGGCAACAACTGGACCACATGACTATGAATGGCTAATCAATGACTAGAGAAAACACTTGGTTGCACGTATTTCTGATAAGGCTTGCTTAAGTAGTTAACAAATTCAAGGGAACAAGTGGGGATTAACTAATTTATTGTTTTAGAATTACATAAATGTTATCAGTTAATTCTGAGTTTCTTTCATATTCTTTATAAATCTTTCAGAATTCACTGCGAAGTGTAGGCAATTTTAAAATAACAGGGTTCAATATGTTTTCATATCAATCTGTAATCTGTGTGTGTAATACCATACTCAGATTCATGGTGATTGGCACTTCTGCTTAATCATCCAGATTAGATTTTCAGCCTACACACCTTTGACTTGATTTCCTGCCCCATCCCAAAGAGAGCTGAGTTAGGTTAAATCGCGACTCTGAGCTGGCTCCTTGTGACTTTTTTCAAAAGTTTTAGCAGTAGACGAGCAGCCCATTCAGAGTGGATTCCTGCCTTGTGCTTGATGCTCCAACTGACTCCAACTCCCCAGACCCTGAATTGAATTACACAGGTTAACAAAAAGGAAGGGTGGGTGGAAATTACCATGCTGTGGTGTCTTGCTGAAAGTCTAAATTACGTACAGAGCAAATTATAGGTTTATAACCAGCTATTCACTTTGATTTTACATACATAAGCACACATGAATCCCAAGCACCCATAAACTGGGGTTGATGCTCAGCATGAAGGAGTTAAGTGCATTGGACTGAAGAAGTGTACTGCCTGGCAGCCTCCAGTTTACACAGATGGAGCCTCTCACTGGATAAACCGCAAAAAATTCCTCCCACTGTCCAAGTTAGCACTTCTCAGGGAGAGAATGTGACCCAACCCTCGGCTCGCCTCCCCCAACCCTCCCCCCATACTGTCTTCCTGCTCTGAAAACTTCAGCAAGCCCGGAGCAATTGAGCACATATTAAACAGTGAAGCCTGAAGCATTGGATTCAAGCAAAAACGCGGCAAACATGACCAGAGCAGCACCCTGTGTCCTTAGCCGAGAGGTGCTGTGCTACGTGTGGAAATGTACATGTTGAAATAAAGACGTTCTTGTGAGTCCTCATTGTGGTAGAGGGTCTCAAAGAAAGGGCAATGAAATACAAGTCCTATGGCTTTGAATAAACTGCAGTATTTCTTTAGGGGCAACAAATATTTTGTTATCTTTGAAAACGAGCTATCAGTAAATGCAATATATTTAAAACTATTCTGTCTTGTATGGCCTCATAAACAGGTTTGTCTACATCTAAAAGCACACACATTTAGAAAGCTTCTTTGCCCCCCTAGCAAGCCCGTCAGTTTCCTTTTCAGCATCGGTGTTTCCAGCAAAGGCCCCTCCAGTCCGCCTGTTCTGCCTCTGAAGGTCTTGGCCTGGGTTGCTTTATAGAGCTAGAGCATGAAGGGGTTAAAGCTGACTAGCAATTGACTACTCTGGCCTGACGGTGCACGCTTTTGGAAAATGAATCACTGCCACAGGCCATAAAAACTGCTATTTCAGAGGAAAAGCCAGAGTTAACCTCTGTGTCCCATTTCTACTGTACGCTAATGAACTGCTGTCATCATTAGAGAAAGCAAAGGAGGCCTGCCAAGCAGTTTAAGAGAGTGAGAGAGAGGGAGAGCGAGAGAGAGAGAGGGTGAGATAAATATTATAAGGACATTAAAAAGATGGGTGAGCAGTCGTGGAGAGGGAGAAGAGCAAGAAAAGAGAGAAAGAAAGGGTAGTTTATTAGAAAAAGGTGAGCAGGCAAAAATGAATAATGGGGACAATGCAAGAGCCACAGGAGATACATAGATAATAAAGAACATGTTACGTTGCTAATTTTCAAAACCTACTATCGAGCAGTTCAAAAACTTTTACATGATTCATATATCTTGGTCAGATGGTACTGCATCAGAGAAGTCATTTTTATGCTATAGTCTGATCTGCAATGACTCACGGCATGTATGTGAACTTGAATTTGTAGAGATTATCAACTCTGAGCAGGATAAAGCTTGCTGAGCACATTTTGCAAAATCCATGGAGGCAATGAGTCTTGATATTGTTTTCTCACTTTAATGGACACATCTCATTGAGGCCTGACAGGAGTGTATTTTACTGCAGAGGGTAGTGCTTTTGTTAAAATGCTGTTTTTCCTGTTAAGGATTCTAGGGATTCTGGGCATGTTCACTAATTATTTTTCAGTTATTTTGGTGACTGTTACATTTTTGAATTCATTTTTTTTTCTTTAAATAGCAAAGTTGTCTTGCATTTTAATAAAATGAATTATTATCTCACAGTGTTTGAAAAAGAGTGAAAGATTACAACTTCAAGATCAATCAAAAGAAATTCTGTGATGGTCTGATGGAATCCAAAATTCCACTTAATAAGGAAGTAAATGCATTTAGGAAGGCAAAACCCACTCTCACCCATTCACAATCCATATTTTTGTCCTATTTGGAAGTAAAGTGTGCAGTAAATTCAGTGCATTGAGAAAGTATTCAAACCCCTTTACTTTTTTCACATTATATTATGTTGCAGCTTTATACAAATGTTGTTTCAATTAATTTTTTTCACTCATCAAACTACACTCAATACCCCAGAACGACAAAGGGAAAACAAGATTTTAGAAATCTTTGCAAAATTATTACAAAAACACACACACACACTGAAATATCTCATTGCTAAAACTATTCAAACCCTTTGCTAC
Organism: Polypterus bichir lapradei; assembly: GCA_026402145.1. NCBI lineage: Eukaryota > Metazoa > Chordata > Cladistia > Polypteriformes > Polypteridae > Polypterus > Polypterus bichir. The sequence continues at coordinate 49,900,305 of JANRMT010062856.1, forward strand.
TTGAAAGCTGGCTCAGGTGCCTCCCATTCTATTAATGTTTCTACACCTTTTTTGAGTCTACCTGCGGTCAACTTAACTGACTGCACACAACTGTCTAAGGATGGTCCCACAGTTGAGCAAAAATTAAGCATGACGTTCAAGGAATTGCTAGCAGAGCTTAGAGACAGGATTTTGATGAAGCACAGTATTGGGGAAGGCTACAAGAAAATACTTTAGCACTGAAGGTTCCAAAGAGCACAGTGACCTCCATAATTCTTAAATAGAAAGAGGTTTGAAACAACTCTGACTTTTCCTAGAGCTGGCCTCCCAGCCAAACTGAGCAATAGGGGGCAGAAAGGCCTCAGTAAAACAGGTGACAAAGAACCCTTAGGTAACTATGGCTGAGGCTCCAGAGATCCTGTTGTGAGAAGGGAAAAATGACTAGATGGATATCCACTGATCGGCATGGGCTTTATGACAGAGTGTCCAGATGGAAACCTCTCCTTAGTAAATGACACATGAAAACCCACTTGGAGTTTCCAAAAAGACACCTAAAAACTCCCAGAATGTGAGAAACAAGATTAATCCTTGTATCCTTAATGAAAACCTACTCCAGTGTGCTGTCAGCCTCAGAATGTGCCAAAGGTTCACCTTCCAATCAGGACAATAACACTAAACACAAAGCAATGACTACTCAAATGAACATCTCCAAAGAGACCGGAATATAGCTGCCTGCTTCCAACCTTACAGAGTGTGGTAAGCCAGCCCCGGACACAGACAGACAGACACCGAATGTTCCAAACATATACACGGTTTATTATCAAAGTCCGGCACACAACACAGTGCTCTTGCACCAAACACCTTTATATCTGTCCTTTTCTCTCCTCTCTGGACTTTTCCTTTTGCCTTTCCACCTCTCCTCCCGAGCGTTGCCTTCTTCCTCCCAACTCGGCTCTCTTGCTTGAGTGAGGCGGCCTCTTTTATAATCACCTAGATGTGCTCCAGGTGCTCTGTGACAGCCTTCCGGGGGCACTTCCTTGTGTGGCGGAAGTGCTGCATGAGCAGCCGGAAGCACTCCGGATGTCCCTGGTATTCCTTCCAGCAGCACTTCCCGGTGAGGCAGAAGTGCTGACATCCAGGGCTCCTCAATCCTCCGGGCACCCCCTTGCGGTGGCCACAGGCTCCAATAGGGTTGAGCTTCCATGCTCGGTTCCCGTTGCCACCATTCAGACCAGGGCGGCTGCCCTTTTGTGGTCCAGGGGAGGTGTAGTCCCTCTCCTGGTCCTTCCAGGCATCCTGGCCGGGCATAACCTCCAGCCGTCTGCCACAAGAGTTTGAGAGGATCTTCAGAGAAGAAGGCCAGAAAAATTTCCAGTCCAAGTGTCACATCATACAACAAGACCCCAGGATGTAATCACTGACAAGATTCCTAAAATTCCTTTTTTCTTTGGGCATTCTGAGGTATTCTATTGAGAGTTGCTCGATGAAAAAGAAAAATGAATTGAAATGATTTTAGCATTAGACTGTAACATAACAAAATGTGGAAAAAAGAGAAGGGGTCTGGATACATTCTGAATGCACTGTATAATAAAATAATGCAGATTTACTGTAGCATTGTATAATCCCAGTGTCCAGCGTCTGTACCTCATCTAAATGTACTTCAAGTGCTATTTTATGAGCGTGATGATTTCAGGCCAAAGAATGTAAGAAAGGTCCTTTAACTAGTAGCAGTTTCCAGCCCCTCTTGCAGAATTCTTACTCACTTATACATGGCATGTCCAGGGTCTTCTCTTGTCTTTGGTCTCCTGTACCCTACCCTGTGCATGTTCAGTGAAAGTTACTAAATAGGACACTCTTACCACATCCACTGATATGAGCAACAATTCTAATCCAATATCTCTTTCTTTACCTACTACTCAGATGTCCTTGGATAGGTGAGGATGAGGGTGTAGTGTAGATTGATGGGTAAACCGAAAGCTTTGTCTGAAGACTTAACTTCTTTTCACAACTACTACCCTGGAGAAAGTATTGATAGCATTGTACCAATCTTTAGAGGACGGTCACAAATCCCTATGCTTCTCTTAAACATCTGTGACAGCTTTTATATCATAAGCAGTGAGCAAACCAGTCTTTGGCGAGAATTAATTATGCTATCAGATTTCTAGGTGGTCAAAATAAATTGTTCACACACTAAGCCCTAGAGATCAAATTCAGGGCTACAGCATAGCTGTGGAACTGTATAGTACTGTTTGCATCTTGATATATTGAAAGTTACAAGCAGGACTATATAGAAGATCCCCTCTTGGTAGAGTCTCACATCCACCTTATTTGGGATTTACTTTACCTCCAAGAAACCTCACATAAGCAGGCTCTGTAAATGTGTGGATCAAATGATATGCTACAGCAGCCTCCTAAACTTTCATAAGTTTCATAAAATAAAAGTAGACAGAAATACCAAACACCCACAATGCCTCAGAAATTTGCGGAAGCTAAAGAATTGGTTTACTGTTACTTGGCTAGAGCAGAATTCACTTTGATTCCATTTTTAACAGAAGGAATAAAGAGAAAGTTGGTGGTATCCATTTGATTACCACATCCACAATCTCATAAAGGGCTGGATACTTTGCATATTATTTTGGGTAATCCAACAGTGAAAACTTTCTATTATTTAACTCCAAACTGCACAGAAGCAAACTTGTTGTATGCATGTACAAGATTCTACTATGTTCAGCTCTTGTGAGCATCACAAAACAAACAAGGACTTCACTCATGGTGTAGCTCTGAAATGGGAGACCACCTCAGTTGATAAGTCTCCCAAGCCGATGTTGTTTGCATACCATAACATAACATAACATTCGCAAAACATGTAATATAATCCAGGTTTGAGGAGATCAGAACCTATTCAATAACAGCAGGAGCAATGCAAGAGACAGCCCTGGACAGGACACAGTCCACTGCAGAACCCAATCATGCATAACCCCACTTATATTGTCAATTAACCTAAGGGTACACCTTTGTGGAAATCTGTGAGAAAACCTAAAGTATTCAGGATCAGAATCACACAGACCTGGAGAAAACATGCATACTCTTAATGGATAAAGATGCTGGATCCTTCATGTAGCAGTGCTACTATACCACTCATTTTGAGTTTAAGTGTCTTTAGTTACATCTTAGTCAGTTGTTTTCAAACATCTGCAAAGCCCCTAGCGTAAGAGAAAAGTGATAACCAGATGATTTAGTTGTTAAGACTCCTGATAACATAGTCACTCCACCACACATGATTCATTATCCAAGAAGACCATCAACTGTATTTAAGAACAACAGACAGCCAATCTAGGATCGCATTCTCACTCCTGGTTTAAGCTGATCACTGATTCATAGACTCTGATTAAGCCTATCATATAAAGTACATTAATACTAAACTGGACCAAAACACAAAGTATACTGTACATTTGATAATGTCTAAAACATGCATTTATCAGGAATAACATGACATTCAGTCCGTCAGGAAGTATTCGAGAAACAGAAAGTACTTAAATAAAAAAATGTTTGTACTGAGAGCCCCTCGATGTGGATCTCTTAGGGAGATGGTGCTCTCCAGACAGAGCTCATGTCTTTAATCACTGCAGCTGGTATGGCAGATGCGGCTTTCTCCCACTCAAGTGATCAACAATAATTTTCCAGTGTATGCTGAAATCAGAGAATAATTATGATGTTTAAGACTATAATGGAAAGTAGCAAAATGTTCAGTTTTCATTTATTGTCATAATACATAGAGTAGTGTATATAGTGCAGTAATGCATGTCTCCTCAGAACAACTGACAACAGTTAAATAAATAGTATTCAAAATGAATGGCCTTAGCACAAACAGTTGGAGTACCAGCAGGGTAACCCCTTTAAAAAAACAGAAAAAGACTGAAAACAAATAGCACATGTGGGTGCAAAAAATATAAGACTACATATATAATACATATTATATACACAATATGTATACGAACAGTTTCTGTCACAAGATTTGTTCTTATAATTAGCTGTTCAGTAATTTATTTTATTCTGGGGATAGAAACTATCCCTTAATCTTCAGTTGTGATTGCCAATGGTATGCTACTATTTGCCAGAAGGCAGCAAATGTTTTCTATCTACTATACAGAAGGAAGCTGGATGCCAGTAATATTCTGCGCCACCCTCACCACCATCTGCTATGCTTTACAATCTTGAGCCGAGCAGGTGCCATACCAGTACATGATACAGCTGGTGAGGATGTACTCCACTGTGCCTCTGCAGATGACTGTGGGAACAGATGATGAAATGCAAGCTACCTCAGATATCTGAGGAAGTAGAGGCACAGGTAAGGCAGGAAATGAGCTAAAATTTGTTGTGTCCTCTTCAGTTCTCAACAATACCCACCTCTGATTATAGATCGAAGTGTGGTCTGCCTTCTGCTTCCTGAAGGATATGATCAACAACTTGGCGCTGCTTACATAGAAGGTAAGATTGTTGTCCTGCCAAAACTGACTCAACAGGTAGAAGACCACTTCTCTATGAGCAGTCTTATCATCATTGGTGATCAGGCCTGTAATGGTGGTGTCATTACCCAGTTTATGATGACATTTGATATGTGTCTGGCCACACAGTCAGGGTGGACAATGAGTACAGAAGTAGCCTCAGCACACTAACCCTGTGGACTGCCTGTTGAGGGTCAGTGTGTGGAGGATGTGATGCTGCCAATCCAGGAGGTGATCATGACTATCTGGAATGTTATGTTTACTGTATCCCAACAGCAGTCTCTCAAAGCACTTCATCACAATTGAAGAAAGTGCCACTAGTCTGTAGTTATTCAGACAGGAAAGGGTGGTTGATACATTTATTTTCTTAGACATAGCGATAATTGTCTTTTTGAAGCAGATGGAGAAAACTGTAAACATTGAAGGTGTCACAAAAGATGTTAACTAATTGGTTGCTACAGGTTTTAAAAAAACACCCTGAATTTCCATCCCAATTGGATGTAATATGGATATTAACTAATTTAAAAGCCTTTCTTATATCAGGTACAGAAAAAAGAAGGATGAATCGTGAAGACACAACTGAATGGTACTTTCTTTGTTATCTCAATGAAAGCTGGCTAAGAAAGTTTTACGCTTATCACAGTGAAAATGTGGATGAGATTGGATAAGCTTTTACCAGTCTTTAGTTTGTAGTCTGTAACTATCTCTGATTCGTGTTGAAGTTTGAACAAATCATTACAGATGCTATTCTTGATATCTAGGTTATTATGGTACTGCCACTTAGCCACTTTGACTGCAGTTTGTATCTGCTATACTTTTTTGTTTCCATTTGACTAACTTCCTGATGTTACCAGTGATCCATGATTGCTTATTATTAAAAATGTGAATTGTTTTCATAGGCACATAGTCATCCACACATTTTTTTGATGAATCCAGTTCTGACATTTGCATACTTAAACAAATCTGAACAGGAGTCTCTAAATATGCTACAGCTTACACACTCAAAGCAATCTTGCAGTTTTACCTCTGTTTCTTTAGTCCAGCACCGTACTACATTTTCTTGCCTACGCCTCATGTTTCAGTCTCTTCTTGTAAGCTGACTGCAGGAGTACTGACACGTCAATGGACCATTCAAGGAGGGGCACAGTAGCAGGCAGTAAGTGTGTTTCATGGAGATGTAGAAGTGATTCAGAGTATTAGCACCCCTTGCGGGGCAAGTGATGTGCTAGTGGTATTTTATAGTAAACTTTCTTTAAATTTGTTGTGTTAAATGAAGTCCACGGGAACAATACATAATCCCTAATGATATAAACATTAATATTCCATAAGAATTACTGAGAATTTGTGATGAACGAAATGATTTGCATGAAATTTAATTTGCAGTAGGACTCAATGTTTTGCACAAAAATAGTGAAATAAATGGCATTTCGCTTCCAACAAAATATCTGCCAATGACACAAATTGACATAAAGAAAGGCGTTTCTTTCTTTCCTGAAAGCGCTTTCGTGCATTATTTCTGAATGCTTTGGCCTATTATTCAGTATTTAAATAAAGATCTCATGTGTTGTGTTTGTTTTGGTATTATGATCCCCATTTTGCCATTTTTTTTAGTATTAAAAATACAAAAGATACAAAAGAGAGTGCAATGAAACTTGAATCTCCATGACATTTTGAGTGTGTCAAAAATGGTTGCTATTAAGTGAGTTTTGCATTTTGCAATTGCGAAATTGCAAATGAAACAAATATTAATGTCAGTTTTGCTAAACTGTATATAAATCAAAACTACCCTGTTTTGTTCATCACTAGAGGGGATCAAGGTGACATTATGTTAGCAAGGACTGACCCAACTAACCTATTCATGTAATTTTTCCAGCTGCTTTCAGGAAGCAGTTAGAACAAAAGTGTAATATAAGACCATAACGGTCTGCCCTCGGTTATTTCTATATTGCATTGTTACTGACAGTGAAGTAAAATTTAATGTAAATTAAATTGTGTCATTTAAAAAGAATATTTTCAAGACAGGTGCACCAGTTTTCCTCCAATCAGACATTTTCTTCCCTCAAACCTCTCTGAAACAACCTGAATACCTTTGTGTTTTTCATAAAATGGCAAACAGAAAATTTAAAATGTTCTTGTTTAAATCAAGAAAGGGCAGCTTCTAGTTCTAGGTATTTCAAAGCATCACTGGCACATATGGTGTGAAATGGCATGAGATATCTGTTGAAACCTCCAAAGTCTTCATCCCTGACATAGATAAAATTTCTGGGTGTAATGTCCACAGCTCCATTTAGAAGAACAAAGACAATCAGTTGGCTTTAGAATGGGCTTTCTATCTTGCAACCTGCTTTCACCAACCAATCTTTAACTTACTTGTTGATATTTTAGATATTGTCACAAGGGATTACACATTAAGCAGAATTACAAAAGAATATCAATGATCTTAATATCAGTAATAGTAACAATAATAGTAATAGTATGATGGCATAAGTATATACAATTAGCATAGAATAAGGTATGAATATCTGGATAGAATTACTAGGATTTTGTAGAAATTTAGTTTCTTAATAGTGGATGTTCATCCAAGAATGATTTTTATGCAGCCTCATAGAGACCTGAACTTTAATCTAGCTGCTTAGATCACTCTGCTGATGGCCATAAGAAGTAAACACTGAGGTACATAACTTTATTTGTGAAGACTAACACAAACCAAATGAAGGTAACTTGGAAAAGACAAAAATAATAACATACAGTGGTGTGAAAAACTATTTGCCCCTTCCTGATTTCTTATTCTTTTGCATGTTTGTCACACAAAATGTTTCTGATCATCAAACACATGTAACCATTAGTCAAATATAACACAAGTAAACACAAAATGCAGTTTTTAAATGATGGTTTTTATTATTTATGGAGAAAAAAAATCCAAACCTACATGGCCCTATGTGAAAAAGTAATTGCCCCCTTGTTAAAAAATAACCTAACTGTGGTGTATCACACCTGAGTTCAATTTCCGTAGCCACCCCCAGGCCTGATTACTGCCACACCTGTTTCAATCAAGAAATCACTTAAATAGGAGCTGCCTGACACAGAGAAGTAGACCAAAAGCACCTCAAAAGCTAGACATCATGCCAAGATCCAAAGAAATTCAGGAACAAATGAGAACAGAAGTAATTGAGATCTATCAGTCTGGTAAAGGTTATAAAGCCATTTCTAAAGCTTTGGGACTCCAGCGAACCACAGTGAGAGCCATTATCCACAAATGGCAAAAACATGGAACAGTGGTGAACCTTACCCGGAGTGGCCGGCCGACCAAAATTACCCCAAGAGCGCAGAGACGACTCATCCGAGAGGTCACAAAAGACCCCAGGACAACGTCTAAAGAACTGCAGACCTCACTTGCCTCAATTAAGGTCAGTGTTCACGACTCCACCATAAGAAAGAGACTGGGCAAAAACGGCCTGCATGGCAGATTTCCAAGATGCAAACCACTGTTAAGCAAAAAGAACATTAGGGCTCATCTCAATTTTGCTAAGAAACATCTCAATGATTGCCAAGACTTTTGGGAAAATACCTTGTGGACTGATGAGACAAAAGTTGAACTTTTTGGAAGGCAAATGTCCCGTTACATCTGGCGTAAAAGGAACACAGCATTTCAGAAAAAGAACATCATACCAACAGTAAAATATGGTGGTGGTAGTGTGATGGTCTGGGGTTGTTTTGCTGCTTCAGGACCTGGAAGGCTTGCTGTGATAGATGGAACCATGAATTCTACTGTCTACCAAAAAATCCTGAAGGAGAATGATTGGCCATCTGTTCGTCAACTCAAGCTGAAGCGATCTTGGGTGCTGCAACAGGACAATGACCCAAAACACACCAGCAAATCCACCCCTGAATGGCTGAAGAAAAACAAAATGAAGACTTTGGAGTGGCCTAGTCAAAGTCCTGACCTGAATCCAATTGAGATGCTATGGCATGACCTTAAAAAGGCAGTTCATGCTAGAAAACCCTCAAATAAAGCTGAATTACAACAATTCTGCAAAGATGAGTGGGCCAAAATTCCTCCAGAGCGCTGTAAAAGACTCATTGCAAGTTATCGCAAACGCTTGATTGCAGTTATTGCTGCTAAGAGTGGCCCAACCAGTTATTAGGTTCAGGGGGCAATTACTTTTTCACACAGGGCCATGTAGGTTTGGATTTTTTTTTCTCCCTAAATAATAAAAACCATCATTTAAAAACTGCATTTTGTGTTTACTTGTGTTATATTTGACTAATGGTTAAATGTGTTTGATGATCAGAAACATTTTGTGTGACAAACATGCAAAAGAATAAGAAATCAGGAAGGGGGCAAATAGTTTTTCACACCACTGTATCCATTTTGTTTTCATTAAGCTGCTTACAAGAGTTTGTAACATTTATGAGGAGTAAATTGTAACTGTAATAGTGTAGCCTATTAGTATATTGTGGCATTGTAATTCCACCACCATTTAGTGTATAAAATAATGATCCTTTTAGAATGTACAGTAAGTGAACAAATCAGAAATAAATTCAGTAAACATGAAGACAAAATGAAAGAAGAAAAACAAGGGGGGAGCACACAGTGGCAGAGTGGGTGTCTTGGGCCAGCAAGCTGCCCCCATTCTGCCAGCTTAGTAACTAATGATGTACCTTCTCAGTTTGTGTTATCAATACCTCAATGACTTGAGACCCAGCATCTCAGCATCGGGGAGTTTATCAGAAACAGATTGGCCAATTACCCTCTTGACCTCCCTGCGAGTTCTCATTACATCTCATTTGTTTTTTAGTCCTGTCGTCACTAAATACCACTGGGTGATGTATGAGTCCCGTGGAGTGGACCTGATTGATTTATGTCACGTACTCGTTGTTTGAGGCTTTAATAACCATGGTACAAAAGCTTCTTCTCAATGATGCAAACCTTTAGTAAATTAGCCCCTAACCTTAATATAGAACAGATACTGTATGTCGAATATTCACATATGTTGTAGGTAAAAGGATTCTACAAGACACATATTGCACTCTGTTTCACATTGTATAAGTCATTTCAAATTCAGTTACTGAAGAAGTAATTTATAGTATATAAAATACATACATTTTGAAAGGAAAAGTCTGATAAACATCCATAGACAATTGATTGTACCACGGTTCAGCACTTCATAAATGTAATTAACCTTGACTACAGTCTAGGGCAGATGTTTTAAGACCGATCATGTGTGTTGTCATAATTTTTATGTTTAAGCTGAATCATTTCTCAATTGAATAAAAAATGTATGTACATGCTCATTTTTTTTTCTAATTTTTCTTATTCTCCTTCTATAATTGTTGCATTGATAAAGCATACTGTTACGTCTAGAGCAGGGGCACAGCAGGTAACTCAGGTCTTGATGTGCTGCAGTGGCTGAGGGGTTTCTTTAAAATCAGTTCATTCAGTTGACATCAATCCATGCTATTAATTGAACTTCTCACTTAAGAAGATAGCTTGCCTCTGCCTCCGGTCTTCAATCTCATAAAATACCAATAGTGTGGGTTTTACTTCTGTGTGAAATTCAGAAAAATGATTATTACTTTCACCCCTTTTAACGTTAGTTCTCCATATTTTTTGCTTAATTTTCCTTTATTGTACTGTTTTTTTTTCCTTTATCCAGATGTATTAGCCTTTTTCGTGGAAACTGTTTTAATAAAGCATTTAGAAAGAAATGAGAAAATAAAGTAAGTAACTCAGGGTTTGAAGGCTAGTTCACTTTTATAAATTTTTTTCAGAAAAGTAAAATACGTATACATTCTGTAGGAATTTCTGACATGGTAGAATGAATGCAGGATGCAGACATCTAATTAAATGACATGGTCCATTAACAGCAGGGGCTGACCTCAAATGAAGAAACTGGTGAAAATAAAAACCGTCTGCCACTGCGATACTCCAGAAGCCATAGACTAGTGTGGCTAGAGTAATTATGATTTGGATGTTATGGCTAAAGAGTAATGAGCAAGGCTACTTCATATTTTCTGAGATCTGGGTTTGGATTCCGGCCTGGTCACTGTCTGTGTGACATCTGCACATCATCCCCAGTTACTTTTAAAAGATATGTTTTTCTCGTTATTTGCCTACACTAAATCTTTACCTAAGACCACCACAGACAGAACAATCCAGACTATGCAATGGCTGGAGCAATCTGGCTGAAACTTTTCCTAGAGAATTTTAGATTAGGTAACAAACTGTACATAAAAAAGGATACAATACTTTCAGTTGTTTTAATATAACTTAAATTTCATCCTTTTCAGCATTTTCTGAACTTGGCAAAACTTTATTTCCTGTAGTTAGTGCTGTGAGTTCTTTCCAGATTCTTAAGATATGCTTTTGGTTTGATTGGCATTACTAAATTGTCCCAGAGTGGATACATTTTTGAGACAGAAGGTATATTTGTATTATGATCTTATTGGGATGAAATGCTACTGTTAATGTTCATTATGTTTAGCATTATATTACAGACATGTAATCTAGATTAGGTAATACAAACTCAGATGTGTCTGAAATGTTTCAGATGGCTTTAAGTTGTCTATATATACAATAGCACATGCAAAGGTTCAGGAATGTTACTTTGAAAGACAGAAGCACTTGAGCTGGTGAATGACTTGTATAATATTAGAAAAATTGGCGCTTATAATGCCTTTTATTACTTTGAAATATGAAACTTGCGTATTAACAGATGTAATCCTACATGCTTGTGAGTTAAGTTTTGTAAGAGGATGTGTTTTCACTGCAACCAACACATCCCTATAAAGTGAAGCCACATCTTCCCAAGTCTTAATTGTCAATATGCCCATTGCCAGTCAAGTGGTGTATTGAGTCATAACTCCTCACCTATAAAAGATGGTGGCAAACATCTTCTAGTATGCAAGTATTAGATTTAAAATAAAAATCTTTCAGAATTTTAGTTAGGAGAAGGAAATCCTAGTCTGGTTTTAAATTTCTTTTTTATTAACAAAGATTTTTATATTTTGCTTTGGGTTATACAGACTTTCTAGTTTACTTCTTCTAACTGCTTCCCATTGTCCATTTCCTGGTCACTGATATCTGTTCATCCACCTGGCACTGTTGTTCTTAAAAACTTAATTGAAATTTGGAGAATGTGGAAGCCATTTGAGTAAGCTAAACTTACAGCCACGTTCATGGCACCAACAAGAGGTAATATTTGTTTTGTAATATGCCATATTAAGGTCTCTAACTGAAAAACATATCAATTTAAATTCACTAATTGAAAAATGGTGGACAGTAGCCATAAAGAGATGTACATTGTCAGTAACATTGCTTAAATACAATGTTCCATTGATATGCAGTAAATATCTGTTATAATCCTAAAGGAAGCAGCCTCTCAAAGAATATGTGTGTTTATGTTAACCCAGCATTTTCAACATGTAAACAATATTCAAAAGCTATTAAAAAGGCAAATCAAACATTACTGTATATTGTAAAAACTGTTGAATATAAATCAAGTTATTCTCAGACTGTATAACACAATAGTGAGGCCACGTCTGAAGTGTTGTGTTTGAAGTTCTGGTCACCATGCTACAAGAAAGACATAGCAAAACCTGAAGCTGTGCAGAGGAGAGCAACAAAGTTCATCCAAGAATTTAAGGACATGTCCTGCTGAGACAGACTCAGACAGAAATACCTGTTTAATCTCATTGCATGAGAGCCTAATCCAGGTCTTTAGAATTCTCAACGAAGTTTGGGTGATGCATTGGCTGACATCAATTTTAATATGTAACAAGTTAAAGGCTGGCTCTGGTGGCCTTTTCATATCTGAGTTTTCCTAAAAAGATATTCTGTTACTTTTTCTTAGTTCCTTCTCTCAGGATTACACATTTTTGCCAATGTTTTTTGAGTTTGTTTTGGTTTGACAAAAGAGCAGTCTGAATTTTGGTTTTGATTTCTTCTTAGATTTTAACTATGTCTCATCTTCTGATCCATCTCTCTCAAAATTCTATCTCCCTCTTTTGAGGGTAAAAAATATCTATATAGCTAAAGCACTTCTGCAGCAGAAATACATGCTAATACGTTTACTAAGAGACCTCATTAACTGATAATGTAATGCAGGGCCTCCACTACTGTTTCAGTAGACTATCCTGATGTTAAATAGTCTACATCTATTTTATGGCTTTTTTGCCATAAGACTATCACAGCTGAGCCACAAGCATTTGAGGTTTGAATGAATAAAACTAGATTAAAAGAAAAGGTTATCTGCTTCCATCACCAATTTGTGTCCCAGGAACCTTCACTCAGATAGGGCAAACAACTTGATTACTGGATTACTGGAATGCCAGTACTGCAGTTTGAAATATGTATACACAAATGCAAAGACGTAGGCTGCTAGACACAGTGGTGAGGTTTTTTTAAGTCATGTTCAATTTGAAGTGATCTGGCTCTTGTCAAATCAGTATTTGCCAAATGATTATACAGGGTTTTGAATTGTGCAGTAAACACATATCAATTTATCTGCAAAGCCATTAGGCTTTTTCAGTGTGGGCCTTATCAGGTTGTGTTGCATTCAGTAGCATTTGGTCCAGATTCAACATATTGCATAGCCTGCCATGAACTTAGGTTCATTTTGATATATTCTAAGGGAAATAAATGTTTCCTTCACAAAAGAAAGTTTCTTTGTTGTCTTTCAACATGGATAATCTTTTGGTGTGTAGAAAGACAATAGTGAACTGATATGGAGGAGCTGACAAAACCAATAGAACGCAACCATGTAGCCAACCAAAGTGAACACCATCGTACCTGCCCCACTTGAACACTGAGACCTGAGGCTGGAGCCAGAGACATGGAGACAACCCCAAGAAAAGGGAACACACCCCACAACCTTTGCGGTGCTATTGAAGAGGCATATGGCGTTCCATTGTCCCCAAGGAGAGGACCTGATGGACTCTGGGTGGACACGTGGAGAGAGGCACTGCGGTTTCATCTGACCCACTCGTAATCCCTTTTTCAGGTATGGTCATACTGAATGGACACCCTGTCCTTGTTCTTTATGATTCTGGCAGCAACAACAAGAACTCTTATTTGTTGTAGGCCAATACATCCCAATGGAACAGTATGATGAATCCTGAAGCTACATCACTGCGGTCTCTTGGTTACTGGCACAGGTGCATTTAAAGAGACTGTGAGTAGTGGTGCTCCCGAAACCACTATACTCCATGAGCTCAGGAAGAGATTGGCCCAACAGAAAATCTGGGGTTGATTCGCCATACCTATCTTCTTACTAAGGGCAAGGAAGCCCAGCTCAGTGGAGAGTTCTAGCCATGCAAGAGAAAAGGTAAAGGGGTGTCTACGCAGTTTGATCTGGTGGACCTGGGGCTGGCTGGTGAAGATGACACCGGAGACCTGACCACATCCAGCCTGCCCCTTGATTTTCCAGGATCTCCTGCCACACCATCTGACCTAGTCACCTCTCTACAGCTTTCTTTTGCCCTCTACCCTTATCCTTTAAACTGGAGCAGTGGAATGATGATTCTTTCAACCATACAAGGAATGACGTTACCACACTAGATAGACAACCAACCCGATGGGAATAGTCATCGCTGCCTTGCTTTGTGTTAGCAAACAATCTGTTATATCAGGTGGTGAAACACCAGAGTGAGCAGCATATATAGGCATTGAAAAACCCTAGAAAGAATTATTGGCCTGGTGTACATGAGTAGGTGTGCCACTTTTGCAAGTCCTATCCTGAATGTCAGCTCACCCAGATACCCTTACGGTACCTTGCTCCTCTCATACCGTTGCTCCTAATTGACATTCACTTTAAGCGTATTGGCACGGATAATGTTGGCCTGCTCAAAACTTCAGCTCGGGGCAATAAATACATCGTCATCCTGGTGGATTTTCAAATCTATCACCCAGGGACTGGTTTTGAGTCTTCTCAAGAGTTGGTATTCCCAAGGAGGTCCTTACCATCCAGGGGATGCTCTTTAGGTTGCACACGTTCAGGGAAGTCACCAGGCTGCTACGCTTTAAACACCTCAAACTGTCCATATATGGTCTGGTTGAGTGCTTTAACTAAACACATCAACAGATACTGAGGAAGGTGGTTAGAGCAGATGGGAGAGACTGGGACCAACTCCTACCTATAGTCTTGTTTGTCTTCTGTGAGGTCCCCCAGGCCTCTATGGGGTTTCCCCTTTTGAGCTCCTTTGTGGTAGATATCCGAGTAGATGTTCAACCTGATTAAAGAAGGTTGGGAGGGACAAAAGCCTCCGTGCTTACATAATATTTTGGAGTGTGTTGCCAGGCTGTGTGACAGCCTCATAAGGCTCTGATGGAGCATCACGAGAGCGTTCGGACTGCTCAGGCCCAAGTCAACAACAGAGGATCCCTCCTTTACAAATTCAGCCCTGGCCACATGTATGTTTGCCACTAGTATCACAGGAAGTGAAGGTATGTCAAGTCATCCATTGCAGGAGTGAAACTGCATTTAGCCATTGTAAAGTAATTAGAGCCAGGTATGGGCATAAGCAAAATCTCTCAAATTTCAAATGCTCCCTAAGGTTTTCTTGTCATTTGTTAGGAAAGATCCCCGTTTGTATAATGGGTATAATAATTTGCATTTATTTATTTGGCCAACGCTTGCATCCAAAGCAACTTACAAGATTTGAGATACAATTGGTTACATTTCTTTTTTTTCCAATTGTAGCACAGATGAATGAAGTGAATTGCTCAGGGTCACACAATGTCAGTGGTGGGATCTGGGAGCCTTAACCACTGCACCACACTGCCGTCCTAATAATAGTTATGTTATAGAAGAGGAAAAAGAATAACCCTCAATGGCTTTGATTTCATAGTTATGTAGACCAATTCTGGAATGATAACTCACTCCTACTGTACTCCACCCCAGTCCAGTTCTATTTACTAAGCTGCCCCTAGACATTTATAAAATTTGATTTTAACTCTGAGCCTCTGTACAGTGCATGCAGATGGTGGTCCTTTGCCTCCTTTATTGCTTTTCCTGCCTGTGGCACTTCTGTACTCTTCTTCTTTGCAAAAAAAAAAAACTAAAAAATGCTCAAAGATGGAAACAACCTGCCAAATCCTGCGAATGAAGTCATTATCAGGTTGATGATTGCTAGGGTGTAATTATTCCATACTGTATAATTGAATAGGAAGTCATTGATCTGCAGTTACGGGGAAATGTCTGTTTTCATTGCCTTAATACGACTCTTCACACATTAATCTCCATCTACAACTGTGCACCATCCCCCATTCTCACTTTTGCAAGGGCAGGCACTGTGCTGCTGAACTCATGGCAGTGCCATTAACAGCCCAATGCAAATATTTTTTCATGGACAATCAATAGTCATTTGAGAGGAGTGACCAAAAGTCATGTTTGTCATGTTAATCTTTCTTGCTGCTTTAGCTAAGTGAAATGTCCTCTGCAGAGTGCGGATAAACAGGGAAGAATTGTCGTGAAAAAATGTCACTCTAGCCCACGTGCCCGCATGACAACAGTCACACTGCATCACTGTGATGATTACTAGTGTCATCTAAGAAAATATTTCAGAAAAAATTTGCAAATATTTCATTAATGTACAAATCTCTAGTTTACATGACTTTTTATTTAATATGGAACCAATAATATAAATTATTACAGGGAAATTTACAAATCTAACGTAATATTAATACCTTATGCAATTAAAGAACTGAACAGTACAATGTTGGGAATGCACACACATAAATCACAATATACAGTAAACAATATACTATAGCTAGGCAACGGAAGAACAGTGTACCCAAGAGGGTTTCTACAACGGCCCATAGCAACTAAGTGAGCCTTATGGACTAGATGGTCTACACTTGTTTGCCAAGTGCCTTATGCTATTTTGTTTTATATTAATTCAGTACGATTGTGGTGTAAAATTGCAAAATAGTGTCCACAGTAATAGTGATAGACAAGGTTATATGATGTGCTGCACAAATTAAAAGAACAATGTGGAATAAACAATACATCATCGCTTACATGCATTTCCTTACATACTTGACATGTTGACAGCAAACCCCACCTCTGATATTGAGAAAACAGTCCAAAGTAGCTAAAGCCAAGGAAAGAAAGAAAAAATACAGTCCATGTAGAAGACATCAACAAACCATTGTTCCAAATGTCTTCTCCAGGTTTTACTGGAAGGGCTGTATGTTTTTTCATTTTTTTCCTTGATTAATGAATATACTTTTGATGCTATTCTGAAGTAGATCAACACTGCCAGGTCTCTGAGTTCAGACATCACTCACTGACAGTTTGGGCACATTTCCCTTCATTTAAACATCTAGGCTTGGCAAAGAGCTTGTGCCAGTCTATTAAAACAAGGCTTTCTAGTGATCTTACCTAATGAAGATTTTGAAAAATTGAAACATGCAGGTGAAGAATACACAGACGTTGTCAGCTGACAAATATCTGTAAATGAATTAATCATTAATCTGGCCATAAGGATCTGTCTAAACACCATAGCAATGATAAAAGCTAAGCGATTGGATTGTGTTTGTCAAACAGCACCAAGCAGAAGGCATGGCTAAGGTTACTGTCGTGTCAGGCAAGCACAGCATCACAGAAACTCACATATTCAATTGAAAACACAGAAAAGCAACATAAACTAAGGAATGGTAGCATGTTGTTGCTCATTTCTTATTTACACATTCAGTTCTAAATGTAATGAATGCTCTTGTGAAAAAGAAATAGACAACTAAGTAATTTGGAATAAAGAAGAACAGGAGATTAAATACTATAACATAGCAGGCAGAATCATTGTCTGCGTACAAGCTAAGTTGACAAAAAGCAGAGATGCAAAGTGTCTCAAAGTAAAATGTAAAATTGAAAGTAATGGTACAGAAAATTTAGAAATGTTTTTAAGAACCTAAATCGCGAGTTTCTACCCATAAATTTTGATGCTGCTAGTACTGTGCCATCATCTTATATACAGTAGGTGGTAATGTAATACATTTGAGGGACATGTGACTGGCAATAGACAAGACTAGCCATAAACAGTGTGGCTGCAGTCATTCAAATAGTGTATGCAGCTTAAAAAAAAAAAAAATAATGTCACAATTACATCAAAATATAATGCTAAAATTTAATTTCCATCACAAATACACAATAAAAAATAAACCACAATAATTGAGAAACAAATACTATGTATCAAAAATGAGAATCATGACAGTAAATAGCAGTTGATATTATAATGAAGAAAATCATAGTTCATAGTTGAGTAAGTCTACAGGGTGGTCCAGATCTAATTATGCAATTTTCATTATGCTATAACTTATTAAGTTTATTACTCCGAGCCTGTATCCAACTGAGTGCAGGACAAGTGGGACATTACATGGAAAATCAGTGAATTAATTCAATGCAAGTCAATTTTCGTTTATTACAAGATATTTCGAACATTTCTTTTGTCTTGTATTGTTTTCTTGCATTGCATTAAAAGTTGCATAATTAGATCTGGACCACCCTATACAAACCCTATGATGTGCTGGCACAACAGCCATTGATGGTCCCTACTTTGGCCCTAATGCTTCTAGAGCAGGCTTAGATATTGCAGCCCTTATAAAAGATTAATGGAGCTCATAAAATGGATATCGATAGAAATACAGTATAATTTTGTCCCAATTACCTTAGTAGCTAAGCTAAAGATATTATAAAGTTTAAAGTTTTGTCAACTACAGATATATTTTTGTTCTGTCATTCTATTTGAAAAATTATTTAACTATATTATTTTAACTATTTATATTGTTTGTTGATTTGAAATTATCTAATACATTTGATTTTAAGTAAGTTACTGTATTTGACTCTTAGGTAGCACAGTGTTTGTGGCTACTGAGTTATGGTTTGAATCCACAGCCTGGCTATGGCTTGTTGGAGCTGGACATTTGCTGTCAGGATAAGCTTTGGTTCCATGCCTTACTTAAGTGGATTAAGAATATGACATACTGTAAGAAAATGGTCATACTGTGTGCGTGGGCATTTTTATACAGTTTTGTAAATTATAGTAGTTTTGTAATACCAACAATGTCATTCATTATTTAACCTACTTAGTCAATTACAGTGTCATCTGGAGCTAGAAACTGGAACCAACTTAAGATGAGACACCAGCTGATGACAGTAACAATATTACCTACGGCAGTATGGTGACACAGTGGTTAATGCTGGGAATCCATGTGTTGCCTGTATGTATAAATTGTATGTTTTCTTAATGTCTCTAAAGGGTTAGGTTTAGGGATTTTTCTTCTAGTTACTCCAGTTTTCAACCAATACTCAAAAGACATGAACGTTTATGCTATGATGACTCTAAATTGATCCCACAAGAGTGTGCATTAGTGGGCCCTATAACATGCCAATACCATGTCCGAGATTGGTTCCTGCCATGTATGCTGTGCTGCTGTGGCCACAGCCCCGATGACTTTGAACTGGATTACTTGGGTTTGAAAGTTATGTAATTAAACTGACCATACCTAGCAAATATCTATTGATCCATCCATCCATCCATACAAAACTAAATCTACGTAATCCAGAATTGGAAAATAGAAGTATGATATTACTTTCAGTGTTAAAATAAGAATGCCATTTATTTTTATTTATTCAAACATAGGCAATACCATATCCTCATTTTAACAGCTAGTATGTTGAACATTTTTATAATGTGATGAACAACTTCCACTATGCATGCAGTAGTATACTGTAAGTGACACTAAATACCACTCAGCAGCATTATGCTGCCCTTTAGTGACAATCAGCACTTAAAAAAAATCTTCTGTGACTCAGCCAGATGCAGTTTTCTAACAGATTCAGTTTATGTTTAAAATAAAGAAAATAGTGTGTGTCTTAGTAATAAATTGATGGAGGTAGGAAAGTTTGACAGCTATTTCATTTTTCTGTAAATTTTCCAAATTAATGAAAATAATTGTATGGAAATCGCTGCTAAGTGGAAATGACTGGTGTGGAAATAGCAAGAATATATTTATTATTCTTTGCAGATGTCAGCAATGGGACATGTTAGGCATATAACCACTAACTCATATTAAGGTATCAAATTTAAACAATTTAAGATGTGGATGTCTGAGGTGGCAGTACAAAATAACTTAAAAAGTGTTTATTGCTCAATTGAACAAAACAGTGAAAAACTGCCTTCATAAATACATTGTAAGAGCAAGGGCACTGTTATTGAAGTGACCCTGCCAATAACTTGTAGTTATGTTAAAAAAAAAATATATATATATATATATATATATATATATATATATATATATATATATATATATTGTTGGAGATGGCTGGGGTGGTGACCCAGCCGGGACGCCCAGGACGACTGGAGGAGGGCTTGCGCCTTCCCTAGACCATGTGGGGGCGACCGCCCTGGTTGCTTTGGAGCTTGGAAGCTCAACCCTATAGGGGCTCATGGTCACCGCTAGGGGGTGCCCCAATGCCTAGAGAGCCCTGGACCTCAGCACTTCCGCCACACCCGAAAGTGCTGGTTGGAAAAGGATCGGGGACACCCGGAGTGCTTCCGGGTACACAGCCGGTGCTTCCACCACACAGGGGAGTGTCGGCGGAGGCTTATCAGGAAGCACCTGGAGCTCTTTCGGGTGTGGTTAAAAGGGGCCACCTCCCTTCATTCAAGGCTGGAATCGCGTGGAAGAAGGACAAAGTCTTGGAGGAGAGGAGTGGAGGCGGACAGAAGAGAAAGACATTGTGAGAAGGCCTGGACTTGAGGGGTGACTGGTGCTGCGGCACTGGGTTTGTCCTCACTTATTGTAAATAATAGAGTGTAAATAAACGTGTGTGGTAATAAACATCATGTCTACCTGTCTGCATCCAGGCTGTACCCCACAATATATATATACGAAATGATATATATAGAAATCACATATATATATA
>JANRMT010062856.1:49921114-49955463 GCA_026402145.1 Polypterus bichir lapradei
TATATATATGTAGAATAGGAGATGGCTCCAGCCAGGATGGAGGGCGTGCCTGTTCCCAAACAAAGCTATACAATGGATGGATTGGAGGAAAATGTAGTAGATTGTGCAGTCCTCTGATATACTAGGTGACAGCACTCCTGTGCTGGTATGCATATGCATACACCACTCAGATTATGCTGGAAATGGTAGTTCCATTAGGAAACCCTGCTGGGTACTATGATTGCCAACAGGGTGAGCTGTAAGGAAGAGCTGTCCCCACTTTGGGGGTCTTCCACCTGACACATAAGTGCTTCCACAGATCAGTCTTTTAATACCGGAAGTGCTACTGGGTGCAGCATAGAAAATGGCCACCTCACCTTCACTTGGGAGTTGGGAAAAGTTGGACAATGCTTGCTGGGAAGTGTAGACGGAGTGTAAAAGAATAATCATTGGTTCTGTTTAACCTGAGTTGAAATATTTATAGAGAAGCCTTTAAAAGGTATATGAGAGCATTAAACAATTGTTATTAAAAACCTGTGACTGTGTCGGTGAAGTTGTGTCTGGGTTTTGGGAAGCTGTTACACCCCCTAGTGGTTACTTGATCATATGTAAATAAAGCAGAACGTCCCAAAAGGCTGGCCAGTCATCTGGCCTTAAAAGTCTTTGTGTTTTCACCAGCATACTTGACAGCTGTAGTTATAAATGGAACATGATTTACCCTGGTTCTGCCTGGGTTGTGGTGCCAGTGAAAAAGAGGTAATAAAGTAGACAGGAAGTTTATGCAATATTTTATATTTCTTAATGAATAATGGTGAAACTGAGCAGATGCCTGAAGATTTCCTTTGAACATGTAACTCTGGCAGATTAAATCCATTCATAACCAGATACTTTGCCAGTTATGGGAAATGGTGGCATGAAGTCAATTTTGAAGTATTTGAAGTCATACATAGTATTTTGCTGATTTATTAGTAACAAATGATGATTTTAAACAAATGCCATGCATTTTAGATGTCTTCATATTGGTATACTTTGAATTTAAGTAGATAAAATGCATCTCTACATGTGAACCATCCATTTTTTCATCAATTCATTTTATCATTTTCAATACCCACTTGTTCCTTCTTAGGTCATTAGGTTCTTGAACCTTTGACCGAAGACTGTACACTGTAATTGGCACTCTCAGCACCAAACTCAAGACCTAAAAATATTGTTTTGAATGACTTTCTTTATATTTACAGGTGGCACTTATCATCTCATAGTAGCAAGGGTCCCCAGTATTGTGGAATCTGAAAGTTAGCCCAATGGTTGTGTATTTACTAGAGGGGCTACAGATTTCTTGATTAATCTCACAAAAACATACATTACAGTATGTTAGTTTGTCTTTCAGTATATGATGAATGTTTGCCCAGCACTTGTGGCCAGTGTGTGTGAGTAGGTTGAGGCTATTCTGGAACCTTCCAATGACTTGGCAAGGGCTGACAGCTTATTTGACAGGCAGTTCTCAACAAACCTGGGAAAATATTGACATATACTGAGTATATCATCATGACCATACTGAGGATGCATGTACACAATCCTTGGAAATGATGTCAGTTGAGATTGTGTTCATTTCTGTGGCAGAGGTCATTATGGAGGCTAAAAATATTCTGTAGTTTCAAGATAAAAAGCATGGATGAAATCCATCTAGAAATGCTGCAAGTGCTGGATACTGAACATGTCTCTCCAGTGTGGCATAAAAGGTGTAGGTGATGTCTGACATTCAGAGATGAGGGAGATAATGCAGTTTAAAAAAGGAGGACAGGATTGTTCTATTTGCACATTTGGTTGATGGAACAAAGATTTCAGTTGATAATCCAACATTAGGATTCTTCCATTGCAAAGGAACAGTGAGTCAACTCTTAGTCTTCAAAGAAATATCCTATGGGTATTAAAAGGTTTTCTGTTATGACTGTATATGCTTTACAGAGTTGAAAAAGGCTGTTAATTCTCTACCCCTTGGTATCTGATGGGTAGTGTTGAAATAGTATTGGTTCTGGGCTTGCCACTGGAGTATGCATATGCAGGAAGAGAGTTACATTTGCACACTTACCATTAAGTCCATTTAAAACAACCATATGACTCAGACATAGGTGCATCCTGTCTACATTCATTTTCGTGATTTTCAATAACAGCCTATAAATGTGCAGCCAATGCATTTTCCTAATTTTTCCAAGACCTTTGGCATGCCTTAGCCACAAAATAATTTCTGCATGATTTAACACCATTCTACAGAATATGCATCTATCAGTTTGTTATCCTGGAAAGAAGAGTAGGTCTTATTGAACCATCATCTATTGGCAATAGCACCTTATACATGAACAGGAGTCATCATTCAGTTAACCACAGTGAACATAATCTGAAATCACCATTTACAGAAGGTACCCAAGAAGGCCAGTGGCGAGCATTGTGCTGACATTACATGTGACTAGCCATTTGAAAATGAGCTGCTCTGTAAAAAGTAAGCATTTCTTAGGAAACATAGGGGTCAGTAAAAAGAAGTCACAGGGAGCTGTTGACCATAGCAGATGCAGAGCAGTTAAAGGAAGGCAAAGATAGCGTCAGAAATAATCTGCTATTGTAAGTCACCATCCAGATTGAAAAAAGCCTTCATATTCTTTGGTGGGGACTGGCTCTAATGTTACTCTCATTTGGAGGAATTCACTCCATCTTGACTTGGGCTAGGAGCCCACAGATTTGTTTGAGGACAATGATTGGGGAGCAGAAAGCAATGATTGATAGGCGGAAAGTGAGTGTGCAATCACCTGGGTCAATGCCTGGCAGGGACGCCCCTTTGGAATGTGTTCAGGGGGAGCAGCCATAGACTTTGCAATACCTCCCCATGGATGCTAGATGGCAACCCCCCCTGGGTTGGAGCGGTGCTTCGGTTTCCCGCAGGGCTCCATTGGAATTAGAGTTGGGTGCAGCCCTGTTGGGTCCCGTAGGTGCTGCCAGGGGGTGCTGCAGCTGGGACTCCTGAGCCCTTATAGGCAGTGTATTCACCGCAGCCAGAATTTGGCTGTCACCCACCTGGAGCACTTCCGGGTGGACTATAAAATGGGCCAGCAGCCACCACTCAAGGAACCTGAGTCGGGAGGAGGAAGAATACACTTGCCAGGAGGAATGGTGGTGAAAGAAAGGAAGAGTCTTTGTGCTTGTGTGTTTGTGTGCTTTGGGACTGTGTTTTGCCTGTGGGACATGGGGAAGACGTGCCCCACAGGTGAAGAAAAATAAGAGTTTATATGTTTTTATATGTGTCTACGGTGTGAGTCTGTGTCGGGTCAGGCACCAACATAGCGCCTTTCTTACCATATATATATATATAGTAAATTATCTCTCCCTCCTTTTATATATATATAGAGAGAGAATAAGTGGTTTTCCATCCATCAATGTTCTCAATCTGCCCCTCCTAAGTCCACATAGTCTGTTTTTATTGATTATTTTTCTCAAATATTATCATGTCTCTTGTACTCATTTACAGCTGAGTAGACTATTAGGATGGTTATCAGACAAGGTCCAAAGGTAGGATCAAAGCAGTGTTTTTGATATTTGAGTGACACTCTTTCTATCAGTCATCTTGCTAATACTCCATACCAGATAAAATCCTCTTCAAGAACATCAAACTAAGCCAGACAAAATCGACAGTAGTCTGGTGGTTTTGCTCTTTGCCACACTTTCGTGTTTGAATCATCTCAGAAAGGAATGAGTCAGAAATTACATTTCTGCAAAACTTTTTTTAAAGGCCTTGCCTCATAGTGCTCCTAACATGAAAAACTCGAGGAGAAAGTCACTGATGATTTGCACTTAATAATTATACTTCAGCAGCTTATTAGTGTCATTTGCTAGAAACTATCATCAGGGCTTGACTAAAATAATGGCCACATGAGTGGATGTAGTTTACTTCTTCATGATTTAAATAACAGCTTTACAGGGAATGTTTTATATATATAATAGGAGTACACTAGAAGCTGTTGTATATTCTTGTAACAGTGGAAAGCCTTTTGTATTATCTGAGGGAATATTCCTCCAGGTCAGGTCAGGTCAGATTGGGGATCACGCACGTTGCCGCACCCACCACACAACTGAACACCCTCCACCCTCCAGATATGTACCTCTATCAGCCACAGTCAGGTGTTATGTGGTTGTCCCCATGGTCTGGTCTAACCAATCAGGTCCTCAACAATGAGAATATTGAGAACTGGATCACCCTCAGGGAATCGCGCCACATGGTGGTAGTTCCATAAATGACGCTCCCTTACAATGCAGGTAATGTTCTTCATTTTGGACTCAGTGAGGAACCGCTCATTTAATTTAAAGTCAAACCAGTGGTACCCAAGGATTCTCCAAAGAGACACAGTACCGAAGGTGTCCAGGCTTCATCTCAGGTCACTGGATAAGCATCCATGTCTTACAACCACATAGCAAAACAGGAACTCTAAAATACCAGGACTCTAAAGACTTGGACTGTCATCCTTTGCAGAGATATCAGGAGTGCCACACACATTTTCCAGTGGTCTTATGACCCCCCCCATGCTCTCCCAATTTGTCTACTGACTTCATAGGAAGAGTCACCAGAGACATAATGTTTTTTTATTCAATATTCCTCCAATCAAAATAAGAGAAAAATAATAAGGTTGTATAAAAGAAATTTGACATGGAGGAAAAACAAAGAGCATTTAATGAAGAAACGAACTGAAGACATCTTCATGATTCAGATTTATATGTTTATATGTTGACTTCTCTTCTAAAAGACATGAAGCAAAGGAGACCCTGCTCATCATTGGGGGACCAACACAGCTCCCACCGGAGAGTGGTAACACTTTCACTATGTTTCATGTTGCTCAGTTTCATCACTTGTTGAGAACTGGAGGGCATTAAGAATAAAGAAACTAAAATGTTTATAGTAAAAAAAAAAAGAAAAATGGTACAGGTTAGAAGTGAATGAAGTAGAAATAACACTTTACATGGTATTACCTCAATTGAACCTATTTAGGTAGAAGTGACCCAAAATGAACAATTAAAGCCTGCCAAGTTGATCCAAAAAAATCAGCCTCCTTTACTGTCTGGTCATTTTAACATATTTGTTACGCTCAGAATGCAATGCTGTTTTCCATTTTACCATAAGTTACTTTAGTTGTAACTGCTTTCCAGGCTCATATGTAATGTGTGTACAGCTCAAGTTGCCTGTGCTGTTTTTCTTTGTCTTATTTGCATTTTTTTCCTTTATAATGGTATGATTATGGTTGCTTCCATTTTTTATATTAATTTTTCATGGGCACCACCATTTTCGTAAGGCATTGTTCTCTATGACGTTGTGTGGCACAAAAGTCGTGGTGCATGTGTAACATGATGCATAATGTAATAATGGCTATGTTAAGATCACATAGTTTTAAGGAAATCTAAACTTTGTTTGAAATAATGGGAAGATTTCATTAGATGCCTATCGTACTTGAAAAAGTTAATTTAGTTTTGAATCTGGTTTTGAGCTAGTGACTTCAAGTTTAGTGTTGCCCCGTGAAGTTTGATTACCGATCTTCATTAATAGTGTACTGACCTCTGTTTTGCCCAGTGATCCTTCTGAAATCACTTAAAGACAAACAATTAGATCAATGCTATTCTCTTTAAAAACCTGTCTGAGGGGGCTTGTGGGGAAGTTCTCTTTGGTCATGAGATGCTCACGTGGTTTTGAAATTCTTATATATCGTTAAAGTAGTAAATGACTTTCGGGTAAATGCAGATAGAGGCCGTTTATCTGTTCTCATCCTCTTAGATCTGAGTGCCGCATTTGTCACCAGTGATTACAACTTTCTTAGAAATCACCTTAGTCAATGGGTGGGCCTCTCTGGCAGTGTCTTAAGTTGGTTTGAATCCTACCTGGCAGGTAGAAAATTCTTTGTTAGTTGTGGTAATTACAACTCAAAGACACATGATTTTTCTATATGGTGTTCCACAAGGCTCTATCCTGGGTCCGCTGCTCTTCTCAATCTACATGCTTCCGTTAGGTCAGATTATCTCGAGGCACAATGTGAGTTACCACAGCTATGCTGATGACACACAGCTGTATTTATCAATAGCACCTGATGACCCAGACGATGTTAATTCACTAACACAATGTCTTACTTGTGTTTCTAATTGGATGAGTAGTAATTTTCTCAAGCTAAATAAAGAGAAAACAGAAATTTTAGTGATTGGCAATAATGGACACAATGAGGTTATTAGAAATAAACTTGATGCATTAGGATTAAAAGTCAAGACAGAGGTAAAGAACTTAGGGGTAACTGTTGACTGTAACCTGAATTTTAAATCGCATATTAATCAGACCACTAGGGCAGCATTTTTTCACCTAAGAAACATAGCAAAAGTTAGACCTCTTATATCACTGAAAGATGCTGAGAAATTAGTTCACATTTTTGTTTTCAATCGTCTAGATTACTGTAATGCACTCCTCTCAGGACTACCCAAAAAAAAACATAAATCGTTTGCAACTAGTGCAGAATGCAGCTGCTAGAATCCTAACTAGGAAAAGAAAATATGAGCACATTTTTCCAGTTTTGATGTCACTACACTGGTTACCTGTGTCATTCAGAATTGACTTTAAAATACTGCTTATGGTTTACAAAGCCTTAAATAATCTCGCTCCATCTTATATATGGGAATGTCTGACACCTTATATTCCTAATCGTAACCTTAGATCCTCAAATGAGTGTCTGCATGGAATTCCAAGAGCAAAGCTTAAAAGAAGTGGTGAGGCGGCCTTCTGCTGTTATGCACCTAAAATCTGGAATAGCCTGCCAATAGGAATTCACCAGGCTGATAAGGTGCAGCACTTTAAAAAAAACTGCTAAAAACATTACTTTAACATGGATTTCTGATAACTTCACTTTCATTTAATCCTCATACTCTGTATATATTTACTTCATTATAACAACTATACATAGTGGCTGTAAAATCCGTACTAACCCCTACTCTCTCTTCTGTTTCTTTTCCCGGTTTTCTGTGGTGGCAACCTGTGCCACCACCACCTACTCAAAGCATCATGATGTTCCCACATTGATGGGTTAAAAGCCAGAAGTCTACATGACCATCATCATCAAGTCCTTCCATGAAAACCCTAAATACAAAGAGGACTGTCTCATTTATGTTAGGTAGAATGCCCAGAGGGGACAGGGTGGTCTCATGGTCTGGAACCCCTGCAGATTTTATTTTTTCTCTCCAGCCATCTGGAGTTTTTTTTGTTTTTTCTGTCCTCCCTGGCCATCGGACCTTACTCTTATTCTATTTTAATTAGTGATGTCTTATTTTAATTCTTACTTTGTCTTTTGGGGTGGCATGGTGGGCAAGTGGTAGCGCTGCTGCCTCGCAGTTAGGAGACCTGGGTTCACTTCCCGGGTTCTCCCTGTGTGGAGTTTGCATGTTGTCTGCGTGGGTTTCCTCCGGGAACTCCGGTTTCCTCCCAAAGACATGCAGGTTAGGTGGATTGGTGATTCTAAATTGGCCCTAGTGTGTGCTTGGTGTGTGGATGTGTTTGTGTGTGTCCTGCGGTGGGTTGGCACCCTGCCTTGTGCCCTGGGATTGGCTCCAGCCGACCCACGTGACCCTGTGTTCGAATTCAGTGGGTTTGGATGATGGATGGACTTTGTCTTTTATTTCTCTTTTCTTCATCATGTAAAGAACTTTGAGCTACATTGTTTGTATGAAAATCTGCTATATAAATAAATGTTGTTGTTGTTAATTACTAGCCATGGTTCCTGCCGAAGACAGGTAATAGCAAATATTTTTAATCATTCCATGTCTTCTGCTATGTGTACATTCAGTGCCTTTCCTCTGCATTTGCGTGTGTGTGACTGTCTATTCATTGGCATGCATTCTCTCAAGCCTGCTGTAAAACCTGCTTCTCCAACTGTTATTTTTAAGGCTCCTTTCTCGCCTCCTTTCCAGTTTGATACTTTCGGTCTTTGAAGGCGACTCTGTCAGCATGCACCCAGCCTTTATTAATGTCTCTTTACTGGTGCTCCCTCTCTTGAGTACATTCCCATAAAGCCTGCTTCTCAGACACTGTCATTATTTTTGAGGTGCCTTTCTTACCTCCTGACCAGTTTTATACTTGCCATCTGTGAAGGTGCCATCTCACACTTCCTTTTTCAATCACACCACCAAAGCCAAACTGACCAATCACACCATAGCCAGATTGATCTTATGTTTTATTAGACAGTAGACTGTGCTTGGTAGATGATTACTATTTTTCTTTATTGCTTAGTAAAGATATTTTAGTTTTCTAGCCTTTCACTAGCAAAATGTTCATACTGTATAGGATTAATATAAATCCATAGTGTAGTTATCCTACAGTTTTTACTGTTGCAGATCAAATGCCAATGCTCATCCAGTTAGTTTTTTAAAGTCATCTCTTAACAAAATTTGAGAACATCTGAGGAAAAAGCATATTGGTTGGATTTTTTAATGGGTGGTAATGGCGAACGCCTCTTAATTAGATCAGAATTTGTCTACATTTGTAATTCACAATCAGATATAAAATAAAGAAAACTGTAGGTCAAAGGAAACATATTAAAAACACTACTTTGAATTTTTGTGCAACTAAATCAGTTATTAGCAGACCATACCAGTGGATATTGGAAGTCATTAAGCACATAACTTTTGCTTTTAGAATGATGGTTTAAAAAGTGGACCATATTAAAAGGTATCAACAAGATGCAAAATGCAAACAGACATGAAAAATAAATACATACACTATATTTTTAGGTGTTTATACACTTGCCTATTGGTACCTGAGACTCAACCAACTGCATTTAATCAAAAGACCACACACTTTAATGTGACCAGCATCTTCCCCTTGTTGGAAAGGTATACAATATCTATGAAATTACAGTATTTGCTGTTGCCTCATATAATTTCACCTCTACAACAAAAAAAACGCTTGGGATCCATTTAGAGTTTTCCTAGCAAGTACTTTGATTCTAAGGCACATTGAAAGGTCTGGAGGCTTATAATTTAATGGCTGATTTGTCAATCTTTTGGAATTTTATGAGTCTGTAGTTTCAAATGCATGAAATGCATTGCATATTTACATGACTTCACTCTTCACTCTGAAGTAAAATTTGTGTGTGTTCTGCTTTCTTATGTTTGGGCTCTCTCATGC
The DNA here is from genome assembly GCA_026402145.1 of Polypterus bichir lapradei. Classification (NCBI taxonomy): domain Eukaryota; kingdom Metazoa; phylum Chordata; class Cladistia; order Polypteriformes; family Polypteridae; genus Polypterus; species Polypterus bichir. The sequence continues at coordinate 49,930,284 of JANRMT010062856.1, forward strand.
ATTACACATGCAGTACCTTTTATGAAGGTAAAGGAGGAGCTCTTCTTTGCTGGGGCACCAGACCCTTGCAGGCCACACACATGCAAACACATTCAGTCACTCCTGCCAATCTGAATTCATCAATCAACATGGGAGGAGGACACCCACACAGACACAGGGAAAACATGTAAAAATCCACAAAGAAAGCAATTGCGTCAACATTCGATCCAATCCTCCTTGAGTTCTAAAGCAGCTATGCTAACTACTAATCCTCGGTGTTCCCACAGCCATTTTGCATTTAAGTATTATTAGATAGCAAGCTAAGGACAGTTGATAAAACCCAAAGAGGCATTGTAATTGGTAGATTCACCATGTGATTTGTCACCTGTCACATTAACAGATTTTCCTCCTTTTAACCTCTACATGTTCTAGTGATGGTAATCCAACTTCCCAGCCCCCCCCCCCCCCATCCTCCTCACCTCCCTGAAAAGAGAAATCAGCAGGAAAGAACGAGACCTGCTGGCGTCTGATCACATACCACAGAATAATGACTTGGCTAGGTGAGCCACAGGGGGCCTAGCTGAAAAATATTTTTTAATTAATATGTTCTTATTGCATCTACTTAAAAAAATGCATACATTAATAGAAGTGGATGAGTATGCCACAGCTCTCTTTGATGTACACCAGGAGTTTTAGTGCGCTATTTTATACAGCCACATAAAAATACTAAATTAAGATCCAAAGTGTGAGGCTTTAATTGCATTGTATCTGCCCCTTGTGGTGTATTATTTAGATCATGATGGCTTAACTGAGGTAATATAGCAGCCTGAAGATCCAAAATTAAATAGCTTTGCCTCTTCTGTAAAGCACATTAATGGTTCAAATATACAAACTTAACTGTTCCGACTTATCCCATTTTTAAAACTATGAAGGCTTAATTGTAATTTATCTGCCACTTCCTGTGAGTCAGAATTTCTATTATGATGGCTTTTTTGTTGTATGAACAGAGGGGTAAATCAAGGGAAAATGTGTCTTTGTCCCAAACTTTATGGAGGGCACTGTATGTGTAGTTCACTTTATACTCAATGCCAGCCACTTGCAAATTATACTTAAAACTGTAAGTGCCTTCTATCTGCTATTTCCTTTTAATATTTAAATTAGGAGGCAGCATGGTGGTGCAGAGTTAGCGCCGACACCTAATTGATCCTCGTTCTGAATTTTATGGTTGGTCATTGTTTGTGTTGAGTTTGACATTCTCCTTTGGTCTCTGTGATTTTTCTCTGGGTTCCCTAATTTTTGCATCCATGTTCCCAGAAACGTGAGTTTTAGGTTAATTGGTGATTCTATAGGGTCCTCTTTGTGTGTCCTGTGATGGGCTATAATTCTTTTTGCCTGTGCCCCATACTCCTGGCATAAACTCAGGTATCTCATGACCCTGAACTGGAATAGGTAGGATTGGTTATATTGTTATTTAAAAAGGCTTACCCATACTACATCTTAAGGTATGCGCTATTAATATTCTGACTGTAAAACCTTACAGTTATGAGGCTTATGCAATTAAAGCAAACCTTCCTTACTCTAGTTCAGGGTTACAGGGTCAGGGAGCCTATCCTGGCAGAACTGTGTGCAAAGCAATAACCAGCCTTGGACAGGGTGTCAGTTAAAGTAAAGCCATACACCTTAATTAAACTGCTCTGTGTTTAGCCTGTTGCATGTTAATCATTATTGACTATGTAGGTTCACAACTATGCAGGGTTTGTGCCCTGTTTTGGGTATTAGCAATTAAATTCCTTTCTGTATTTAATGTGTATAAGCTTAACTGATGAACAGTGATATTATTCAAATTGTATTTCCTTAAGGCTGTTTAGCTTATTTACATTTGATATATGAGAGCTTAGCAAGATATTGACAATTAATAGTAATCTACACCGGATTACACTGGAATAACTGAACTGTAATGTGTTAAACTGCATTCATTTTTACAAATGTACAGATTTAGCTGTTCCATTTTTGTACTAAAATTTGAACTGTGACATTGCCCTCTTACCACATGTGCCCCTTTATTTATGTTAACACTTGGCTATACTTAATTAAAATTGAAATTGAAATTATTTCTTCATTCCACTTTGTTATTTTCACTTTATTTTTCATTCCTTACACCCAAATCGTTTCCCTTTTTACTTGGTCTGTCTCATCAAAGACATTTTGATTGTGATAAGACCAAAGGATAAAAAAAGAAAGATGACATCAGTGCTATTTCCACAATAAATTCTTGTTCCCTACTTAAAATTCGACTGGAAATTCCTCCATTCATGGTGGCATCGATTTTGGACCAATTCATAACAGAGTATGGTACAGTTTTCCTTTATTTTTATCATTAACTGCTGGATGATGAATAGATATTATAGCTTTAAAATAACCCAGGGACAGAACCCATTTGAAAACAATCACACAGGCTGGAAAAGGTTAATAACTGTTGAGCAAAAATGAGAAAATTTAAGAACTGTCATCCTCAAAGGGACTACGCTGGATATAAGGGTTGTGATTATTCTGTTTAATTTCTGATACAAAATACTAAAACAAATATATCTCTTTTTGAGAACATGTAAAATCACACTAATACAAGTACAAGCAAGACTTGCAGCTTATTCCTCTTGAGAGGAGTTTATCCCACGTCTTTGATACGAATTAGCTTAATTGGCACCACAGCCGAGCAGAAGCTGTGATTATGCAATAGACGTGACACACAGCACCAGCACCTATTCACTCGGATAATGCCGGCCTTTCTGTAAATTGCAACTCACAGTCTGCACCACAAACACAGGAAGTCAGGGTTCTTGAGGCCAGACGGAGAGACTCTGGCACTGCCACTTTCAGGAATTCTTCTCACCTCCATCTCTTTATGAGGTTTAATGACCATTGTAGTATCACAGCCTGGTATTTAGATGATTGGAGGTGAGATGAATAGGTCTTACCTGCCAGAGGAAGAAAATGGGAACACTAGTCAGCAAAATCTGAGGTCTTGTCTAGACTCTTTAATGAAAAAGTGGTTTACAGGTTGGCCTACGTTCATGCTACAGCAAGGAGGAAATCTGAATTTTGAAATAGTGCCTGCGTATTCCAAGCGTCTGCTCCACGTATCCTGCTAGCTAATGTGTCACTTAAACTGTGAATGAGTGACCCACGGCCTTGTAAAACATTGTAGCATATTGGGTTAACAAGTGCATTTCTGTTACTGTAGATGTAATACATGTAACTGTTTAATTAAAAATGCGGACATCACTGCCTACAGTTCAGCACTTGAAAGTCTTGTGACCACAGTTTTCCGTCACACATTACTTCAGGAAGCTAGCTGCTCACTGCTTTTTGTTTAGAACAGCATAAAATCCATATGTCAAGGGTTGCTTTTTTGATATGAGCTGACTAAACTAACTGGGTCAAAAGTCAGGGTTTATTTTCATGCACTATATTTAGATATTTTTGGTTTTACAGTGTATTGTTTTAACGACGATATAATTTTAGATTGCTTTGTGAGAGTCTTTTAAGCTACAGTATGTCTCACTTTTATTGTCACTGGAATAAACAATTAGGTTAAAATGGCCACTTGCTATATTTGACTATAAAACTAAACACAGCTTTTCTCTCAAGCATCTATTTTCTATAAATGATTGAGACTTACAGTCGTTTTATAAAAATGCAAACACTGCAAGCAACCTTGACATATGCAGTGCGTAACTTTGCTGCCTCACAGTTTCAGACGAATTGGTTCAAATCATGGCCAGCTCAGTGTGGGGCTTGCATTAAAACTCCAAAGATGTGCATGTTATCTGAATTAGACACTCACACTCAAAGCTTGCTTGAAGTGGGTAAGTGTGGGCTTTTATGAATGTACTCTGCAATGGCATTGGCATCCTGTCTAAGTCTGGCATCTGCCCACGGCTGCTGGGATAGGTTCCAGGGCCTGTAACCCTAAAATGCTTGGAACAAAAAAGTGAGGTAGCATCATTGCCATAATCAATTATATCACTGGCTAGAGAGAGAGAGAGAGATTAGGAGCCCGCACTGATATAGTGCATTGCCACACCCATTACATGACAAACCAACTCAGGATCCCAGATTAGAACCTGAGTGCAGCCATGCAATGGGTGACACCTCAGCGCCACACTAGTTCATATGGAATGGAACCAGTGTGAGTTTTTTTTATGGTGGCTGGATTGCCAGTTCTGCCACCAACCCCCAGGTTTTCCCTGCAGGTTGTAGGGCCTACATGCAGGGCTGGATGCAGATTAACATCATATCCAGTACGGAGCAATTGCAGGTTAAGGGCCTGGCTCAAGGGAAGTAGAGTCACTTTTGGTGTTTACGGGATTCGAACCGGCAACCTTCCAATTGTATCACTGGTGAGGGTCAACAAAAATTATACAGTAATATTTTTATCGTTGTCTGCTTTCGCAGTTCCCGATAATTTACAAAAGTATCAATGATACAAAAAGTTTATTTTGTATATCTAAAGCTACATGTGCCTATAGAAACCAATGTGTAATAAATATATGAAATCAAAACCGCTCAACCTTCTATGTAGTGTGCCGCAAGACACATTATGAATGGCTCCTTACCCATTTTCCCAGAGCAAGGAACACCAGGTGGAGCTGCACAGAGAGGTCATCAACTATTTAAGGAGATCATGCCAGGCATGGAAGTGCTTTCCAGATGTGACGATGCAGCACCAGAAGTACCAACATTGAAGAAGCCACCCTGCATTTCCCGGGGGTCATTGGTTTCAGGAGGATGCGGTCAAGGTTACTGGGAGGCGTTGAGAAGGGAGAAAAGAGACAAAGAAGAAAATTGTATTGTGCTTGGGTGAACTCTGTAAAGAAACCTGTTTAGATGTACTTCATTATAAACAAATTCTTATTAGAATCCAGGATAATCGTGGCTGAGGTTTGGGATGCTGTTACACCACCTACAGATATACTTTAAGGGGTTGATTTATCAATTTAGTCGAATGATCATGTGATGTTTTGATGACTTTTACCATTCCAAAATATTGTGTATGCTACAACAATTATTTATTTAACCATCCATTCACTCAATACTTCATCCAGATTTAGGACAGGATGTGATGATGTGTAAACAGGCCTAAAACAGCATCAGACACAAGGCAAATTAATTAATAAGCTTCAAGTTATCTTGTGTTACTGAGCTCCTGACTAGATAACTGCGATTTTAGCTTTTTATTTTCTCTCAGCGATAAGTCTTTTGTTCAGCATCTTTTGCTGTCTCCCTGAAAACCTGGTGGCAGTTTAAAATGCATGGACTGGAGGAATTCGAAGTGAGAGTTTTAGGAAGAAGCCCTGTGGATGTGGCCTTTGTAGCGCAGGATTTTGCCGCTATTCACTACACACATTTTGATGGGTTGTCCCCAGACAATCATGTTTGGCACTGAAAAACTGTCATACCCCTAATGTCCCAATCTAAGGCTTTAGCAGGAAGTTGGGGACATGAAGTACAGGGACTGAGAGACAGTGGGACAATAAGTGAGGCAGACACAGCTGATATAACAAATAATTAAAACTGTTAAAAAAATGTTCCATTGAAAAAATATCAAAAAAGGCACACAAACACTGCAATGATGAATTAAGATCCATCACCCCCGTGACCCTGTAGTTAGGATATAGCGGGTTGGATAATGGATGGATAGTATGAATTAAGAAAAAAACCAAAAACAAATGTAAAAAAAAAAAATAGATTCACTACATGACAAGCACCTTAAAAAACCTTCCAAAGAAAAAAAGATGAACCCCCTTTTTAATGAGCTCCAAAGAGTCAGCCCTTCACTAAACAGAATGCTTAGCCTGCTTGCTCCCTTTATCTGAAAACTCGGGGGTAAAACTGGCTTGCCCTGGCCAATCAAAATAATGGTCTTTTCCCTACCTGTAAACCACCCTGCAGCTGCCTTAATTCTTTGCGTATTGACCTTCTCCTGGTCTGAACTTAACTAATCTTGGCTGGTGAAAAGACTGGCTTTTATTCCGGGTCAACAGTCACCTGACCCAAGTCTAACAACCCTCACTCTCCCTGGTCAGATGCCCAGCCTAAGGGATATCTCCGCAGATTGTGCCTCACGCACGCCTACACTCTGCAGCACCCTACACCACGTCTGCCCTGTACACCTGCAACTTTCGTCTTCCACATGCCTGTTACTTTGCAGCATCCCAAATTCCAAACACCATAGTTGCACCAGAAGAAAACCAGGATGAAGCATGGAGGGTAACAAGCACGTATTTCCTGCTGAGGGCTCTTCAAATGGAGACGTGCGCCACCCCTTTCACTCCAAGCCAGACAACACACAGCTAGCTGCTCCACATGTAAACCCGGGGAACAAACCAGTAAGTAAATGAGTACCTTTTTTCTTTTATTATAAGGACAGTTAATGCAAAGAAATAAAAAACAGAGCAAAGTGCTTTTAAATTACCACATCGGTGTGGGGTAGTTCCTCACAGAGACTAGCTGTATCATGACAGTTCACCTGCACACACCACATTATCAAAGAGTTTTTGGCCAAAAACAATGTGGCTGTTGCTTCACACCACTTGTATTCAACAGATTTCACTCCATGAGACTTTTCATTCCCAAAATTAAAATTGAGAATGGAGGTACAAAGATTTGCTGCAGTGTTTCAAATCCAGGACAAACGTATAAGGCTCTAGACCGGTGATTCCCGAGGGCAATTCGATTTTTAGGGGGGCAATTCGAGAATTTAGGTACGCTGAGTAATTTATAAAATGAAAAAACAGAAATTCACTGTGAAAAATGATAGAAAAAAATAAACAAATAATTTTTATTTTTTACAGATTTATATAAACATAGAAGGGATGGTGAAGAACCCTTTAATTTATGATTTTACAACCGGCTTGGGTTTTTCTACTTAGAAATCATTTTTACCATTAAAATAATATGATTTGTAACAATGATTATAAATTTTGCAATATGTCAAAAATCTAAAATGATCAAAATATTACAGAGAAATCTGCCATTAATTTTTAATTATGAATATCACATCTCTTATTATGTTTTCTATATTTAAACTGTATATTAATATTAAACTGTATTTGCTGTATTTTCATATTACTTCATATTATATTTTTTTTAACAATTTCTTAGTGATTTCTTCAACTATCCTTTCCCTCTTTTGTTTCCATGTACTTTGGAAGCTTCTTTAGACCAAATTAATGACATTATTGGCTTTCTCCACATGAGTAGTAGAGTTCATTTTCTGAATAGGTAATAATAAGAATAAGGTATATGTTACAGTGGAGGACATCATGATTTTAGAGAGACCTAACGGGGCATGGCCAAAAAAAGGTTGGGAACCACTGCTCTAGACACAGTAACAAAAGATGAGTATGGATCCAGGAGTGGGAGAAATGGCAAGACAAGTATATAACCTCTCAAGAGGAGAGATTTGAATGAGACTTAAAGGGAATTGCTATAAGTTTTATAATTTTTTTTTTTACAGTTTTGGGAATTTTTGGTTCTCCACTTATATCTATTGTGATGGATGGCCGGCTTCATATTCCGGCCCTCACCCCCAGGCCGCCAGGAGGAGCTCTCCCGAGAGCATGGACGGGTCCCGAGTTCCAGCAGGGCCTCATGGACTATGTAGTTTTTATGCACAGCCCTGCTGGATACCTTGGAGACCACTGAGAGTCGCTGTCGGGAGGCCAGTAGACTCATTTGTGCACTATCACCCAGAAGTTCGTCACATGAAGAGCGACGGGCTTCCGGGGTGAAGCAAAAGTACTATTTACCCTGACCCAGAAGGAATAAGGACTTATGAACTGTTGGGCAGGAACACTTCCGGGTCAGGGAGTATAAAAGGACTGTGGGAGCTCCCAGACGGCGAGCTGAGCTGGGTGGTAGGAGGGCAACGCGTCTGGGAGCTGGAGGATTGGATTATTGATTATTTAGTATTGGATTTGGTTTATGAATATAGTGGAGGAGAGGGTGCTTGGTGCACTTTATTAGAATAATAAAAATAATTATTATTGCACTTTTACCTGGTGTCTGGCGTGGTACCTGAGGGTTCAAGGGAGCGATAGCGCCCTCTACTGCGACACTATGTAATATAAATGAGAAGGTAAGCAAAATTACACCTTTTATTGGTAACACCCTAGTACTATACTATAAACCAACTTCTCTCTGTCTGGCATCACCATCCATAGGGTGTATTTAGCATTAACATTTTATGTGGCATTTCTACTCTGTAATGTGTGTATTAATATACTGCAATGAATTTTACATTCCAACAGATGGTGTATCACAAACTGCTGCTAAGAGCATATACCAAGTGCCATATGACTGAGGCAAAAGTCAAACTTACACTATAACTTAATGAAAAATTGAAATAAAAAAATTTATAGGAAATTAAAAAAGGGACTGCAGTTCATTCCGGTGATCTGCCCTCATTAATGTGTCAAGATGACAGAAAAAATAAATCTTGAAAATAAATAAATACAGATGGCATTGCCAGTTATAGGTCCTGAGTTTGGGACCCTCGTCCCAAACTCAGGGGCTCCAATGGGATTAATACTTCCTGTATCAGTCTTTTTTATTTTCTGTCATTTTTTCTAATTAAAATTCTGCTTCTTAGGTTTTAGTGATGATTGTATATGCTATTTACTGGAATTAAAAATGCAATATGTTTTATTTGTATATTATTTTAAAGTCATAGCAAAAAATGGTTAAAGCCTCAAGAAAAAAGAAAAATGGAGAACAGGCTTTTAAAGTTCAGAATATACACAAATGCCCCAAAAGAGAGGGGATAACCATAAACTCTGGCTTTTACAGAACAAAGAAACAATGAATCTTTATTAAAGGAACATTTTGATCAGTGTCCCCGCCATTTAGCTGCCTATAATGGCAGCGGCCGTCGTTCATTTGCAGTTCAGTAGTTCCCCTGCTCCGTTTCTTCTCCTGCATAACACCGCCAGCAGCACACTCTTACGTTCTTAACTGCGAGCTGTCTCTCTGTTAAACAGTAAACCTATGGCAAAAAAACACAGCTGCCCTTCAGAAACTCCCTCTTAAACAGAATTTCAATGAGAAACAGACACACTCTTACCCGTGCACTTTGTGGGATCAGCTGCAGGCTTACCGCGTGACAGGGTTCTTGCACAAGGTTCAGAACATTTAAAAGATGGCTCACTCTCCTGTCCTCTCTCCCTCAGACTGTGTCTGCTCCAGTCACTGTTCCAAGCCGTTGAGCCCACTTGATGAGCAGGACTTTGTGTTCTTTTGACCTAGAGAGAGTTTAGCAATAAAGATTCTGTACCTTGGAAACCTGATCTCTTTTCCAGTCTCCTGTGCAACTCTGTGACCCAAACTTGACAACATTTATTAGCAAAAAATGCAAAAAATCAAAATACTCAATAGGTAATCCACAGCAGCAAACTGAAAAACCATAGACATAAGCAAAATTCAGAAATCCACCAAAGCAATTAAAGGAGATACTTACAAAATAGAGCCCTGAAAGGTCCTCCACAGGGCATTCAATGAATCCCAAGGAACTCACTTTCCCAGCCTGCCTTTTAAAGGCTGGGGACAGTTCCCTAGTGGTGCGGTAAGGATGTTCCTGCCACTTGGGGGGGTCCATCCACAGAATACAAGAAACATAGTAGAATATAATTACACACATAGAAACTAAATAATAAATAAACAGAATGAAATTAACAGAAAATGCATAATTTGACAGATAATAAATGGATAGAACAATATTAACAGAATTGATTGAAACCAATAAGCAATGTTGAATAAATAAACAAAAAAGACTTTAAAAACAAATTCAAAAATAAGCTAGGGAATGAACAAACTGTTAAAACATAACAATTAGTTCATGTAAAAAACTCCATGGAGTGAGTGATTTGGGACTGACATGTTAGAAGAGACATGGCAGGTATTGCATATGGCAGTTAAATTCTGTTGCATTAAATTCAGTTAGATGACACTTCTGCACCTAAAATTTAAGTGCTAGACCAATAGTTCACCATTTACTGTATTGTGGACAGGGCCTGCTACCATGTATATATCACAATGGATTTAATTTACCTTTTTTGATTTGGATAATCAGAAAAAGACTCCTTAATGTCAAAGCGAAAATGGGTTTCTGCAAAATTATCTAAACTAGTGTCAGACACGTGCAAGTAGGAGTCAGCTAGAGGGCCTGAATAATGGCAATTCCACATCCAAGCAGGTGGCGGCAGGGTGCACTAACTGTCTTTCTTGATTCCTTGCAGACCATTTTCGGGAAATCACGTAGGGTTCCGGTGCCTTTGATGATGTCACTTCCTGTTCTGGCACCTCAGATGACGTCACTGATAGTGCCGACATATAAAGACGCCATCTTTGTTGCCATACTTCAGTTCAAATGTGGACTCCGATCTGTAAAGATCTGTGCTATTCATTAACCTGCCAGGATATAATATATGGGTGGCTGCCCCAAATCTTCTTGATGTCTTTTGGTGTTTATTGTGACACTAGTTACAAATATAAAACAGTAAATAATAGTATTCACCCACTTCAGCATTTAGTAGATACACCTTGAGACTTGAGTCTCTGTGTACATATCTCGGTCAGCTTTGCACTTTTGGACACTATAATTTTCCTCCATTCTTCTTTGCCAGATGACTGAAGCTTTGCAAACATTGCATGGAGATTGTGAGTGAATAGCCTTGTTCTTCAAGTCCAGCCACAAATTTTCAATTGGATTGAGGTGTGGACTATGACTTGGCCACTCCAGAACCTTCACATTGTTGTTTTTATGCTGCTCTTTTATGTTGCTTTGCCTTTATGTTTGAGGTTGCTGTTTTGCTTTAAAACTCAAGGTGTTGGTTTCTTGCAGCCTGCATTAGGTTTTAATCCAGGATTTCCCTGTATTTTGCTGCATTTGTTTTTTGTTTTTTTTTCATTATATTTTTATTAATTTTATTGCAATTTATACAAATCAATCAAGTTTTTACAAAAATAAAAATTGAGTTAAGGACAAATCGATCCCCACCCCTGAGAGAGAAAGCAAGGCAAACGGCGTGAAATTTAAGGCTTGTAAACATACCTAAATTAATAAATTCTCTGTGCTTTATGAGGTTATTTTAAAATATTACTGATTAGATCCTGCCATGTTTTGAAAAAAGTCTGTACGGATCCTCTGAGTATTTGATTTTTTCCAATTTCAAATAGTATAACACACTGACTTGAAAGAGGAGAGTTTGGGTTCTTCCAGTTTATCAGAATAAGTCTGCGTGCCAAAAGTGTAGTGAATGCAATCACAATGTGTTTGTCTTTCTCCACCATAAACTCATCTGGAAGAACCCCAAACACAGCTGTTAATGGGTTAGGAGGGATTGTGAGTCCAAGGCTATCTGAAAGGTAATTAAAAATTTTCGTCCAGAATAATGTTAATTTGGTGCTGGCCCAGAACATGTGACCCAGTGAGGCTGGAACTAGTTTGCAGCGTTCGCAGGTTGGATCATACCCTGGAAACATTTTGGAGAGTTTTAGTCGAGACAGATGTGCTCGATATATAATTTTAAGTTGTATAATTGTATGTTTTGCGTATATGGAGCTCGAATGAATTCTCTGCTTTGCTACTTTCCACTCCTTTTCTGATATATTAATTGAGAGATCTTTTTCCCAGTGTCCTCTTGGATCTTTAAAAGGGAGGGATTGTAAAATGATTTTATATATTGCAGAGATGGTGTCTAAGTCCTTGAAATTGAGCAATATTTTTTCCAGCATGGATGAGGGTGCAAGATGAGGAAAATCTGGAAGGTTCTGTTTAACAAAGTTCCTGATTTGAAGATAGTGAAAGAAATGTGTAGCTGGAATGTTACATTTGGAATGTAATTGTTCATAGGATGCAAAGACGTTGTCTATATAAAGATCTCTAAGCAAGTTAATTCCAATTTTTTTCCATATATTAAAAACTGCATATGTTTGGGAAGGTTGAAAGAAGTGGTTCTCTTGCAGAGGTGCCACAGATAGAAGCTTCTCCGTCTTAAAATGCTTTCTACATTGGTTCCAGATTCTAAGTGAGTGAAGCACAATTGGGTTATTTGTATATTGCCGATAGCGTGTGTTTATTGGAGCACAGAGCAAGGAATACAAAGAAGTACTGCAGGATTTTACTTCTATTGTGGACCAAGCCTGTGTATGTTCTTCTATTTGTGTCCAGGTCATTATCGCCTGTATATTTGCTGCCCAGTAATAAAACTGGAAGTTAGGTAGAGCCATGCCGTTTGCTGCATTTGTTTTACCCTCTACTGTCACATATATTTCAGGTAGAGAAGCATCACCTCACCTCACCTCACCTCATCTTGCTTCATGGTGGAAGTGTTTTTGATAATGTGTTGTGTTTGGCTTACACAAAACATTGGGTTTGTCAGTTTGGTTCTCATCAGACCATGGAGCCTTCTCCCACATTCCTTCTGGCAAACTCCAGCCAGGATGTCATGGGCTTTTTATTTTCCTCTCACTTGTGACGTTCTCCTTGTCAATCTCCCATTAAACATTAACTACTAAAGCTCCCTACAAACAGTCCCTCCAGTCTTACTCACTGTCACTTGTAACTCCTTCAGAGTTCTCAGTGGACTCTTGGTGGCCTCCCTCAGTAGTCTTCTTCTTGCATGATCACTCACTTTTTGCGGACACTCTTTCATTTTTTAATAACTGATTTAACTAGACTCCAAGTGATATTCAATGACTTGGATATTTTCTTGTATCTTGCACTTTTCAATTACCTTTTCACAGAGTTGCTTGAAGTGTTCTTTTGCCTTCATTGTGCAGGTTACGCCACCATACTGACTCACCACAACTTGGACCTTCCAGATAAGGTACAGTTAGACTACAATCAACTGAAACAACAGACTGGTGATCTCCATTGAACTAATTACGTGACTTCTAGAACCAAATGGCTATACCAATGATGATTTAGGTGTTTCATAGGTAATCAATTATTTTGCATTTTATATTTGTTATTATGATTAACTGTTCAATCATCTTATGACTCGGAATGAAACTGTCCTTGATTCTATTGGTGCGAGTGCCAATGGTCCTGTGCTGTTTGTCAGGAGGAAGGAGTGAGAAAAGCCACTGTACAGAATTGGTGATTTCTTTAATAATACTGTTTTCTTTTCCGAGACAGCATGTGTTATAAATGCCCTGAACAGAAGGCTGCTGGGTGCTGGAAATATTCTGTTCTACCGTTACCACCATCTGAATGGCTATTAGATCTTGAACTGAGCAGTTGCCAAACCAGGATGTTATGTATTCAATGAGGATGGCCTCTACTGTGTACCTGTAGAAGTTATTGAGAACAGATGGGGAAACTGCAAGCTCTCCTCAGATGTGTGAGGAAGTAGAAGCACTGGAGAGATGGTAATGTTCTGTGCTGCCTTCACCAAGCATTTCAGGAAATCTGGCCCAGAAATTCCCCTTGTCAAAAGACTTGTATAATTCTAAGGAATATACGGGGGCTCAAATTGAAAGCAAACGTCAGGCACATTAAATGTTATAACAACCTCCCCAAGACATACTGTATATTCTTATTGATGCCAGCATAGCATAAGAAAAACTGGCAATAGCAAAAAATGTTTATCCCTACTTCAGAGGTTTTGTAAAAGTATGTTTGCCTATTTGGCAAAGTTACTTATTTGTAGAGGTTATAAAAATTGGACAGGTTGTGAAAGAAACAAACCACTCTTCATGACAACTGAGGCATTGTGAATGCTGCTCATCACTTAGGAATTCCATGTGAATTTTACTTCAAAGTCACTGGTTTCAACCAGCAAAAGTTTGACACCTGTTTGTGAACAATGTCATCTGAAATGACAAACTGGGTACTCTTGGCAAAATTCATGTTTGTGGAAGATTGTCAAACTGTTGGCTGGTGTAGCTCTGGAAGTGTAAAAAATGGTTTAGAAGCATAACTAGCATTCTAGAGCTCTTCAGTGAGATGTGACTTGCATCTAGAATGTGTGAAATGATAAATCCACTGTGATGAAAGGCAAAGTTTGAACACAAAGGTATTTGCATACTGTATCTGGCCATGGAAATCCACATAGACGGATTAACTATCCTGGGGAGATAGTGGATGTGTGCCAATGGCGCATCGCATGTCAGGTGTCATTACATCCATCCATTATCCAACCCGCTATATACTAACTACAGGGTCACGGGGGTCTGCTGGAGCCAATCCCAGCCAACACAGGGCGCAAGGCAGGAAACAAACCCCGGGCAGGGCGCCAGCCCATCGCAGGTGTCATTACAGCCTCCAGAAAGTCAAACTGTGGTGTTTGTTCATCCACATTTCAATGTAGTTGGAGGATTACAAAACAGTAAACTCACATTTAATTTAAACCACAGGAAAAAGGAATACCTGGATAACTAATTTAAACCAGTCAATTTAGGACCAGCCCATCATGCAGTACATTACATCAATACGGGCAGCACACAATTTAATGTAAAGCAGCAGATTTGGAGAGATTCTGCTTCCTGATATAAGAGCAATAACTTCCATCATTCTGAAATGTTACCACAAGCCTTGCAGCATTCTGGTCAAATAATACACTGCTTTTATACTGATGGCTAGGTTGATGATTAATTTAAGATAGAGATTTGTAAAGCTGATGCCCAGAGATTTATGTTTTCCATATCTGAAATATTGTGAGGAGCCATACTGTCTAACAAGTCATGCTAAGCGATGCACTTCTGCCACACATTATTTTTAAGAGAGCAGCCAATAATGCAGAATGATTTAATTTAGGTTGGCAATTCATAATGTAGGTGAAGACTGTGCCCCATAAGCCTTTTGAAATGAAGTGATTTGTGCCTGTAACACAAATTATTTGTTGGGCCGCCATGTGAACTTGTTTCATTCAGACTATAGATTTGCCTCCTTGATAGAGAGAGATTTGAGGCCAGTGTTTTGATATATTACTACTAGCCTGGTAACACATCAGGTTAAGGAAGGCAATTGTACTATACATTATGATCAGAGCATCACATGGCAACAAAATATTTATCAGCAACAGAGATTAGTTAAATGCCAAGCTAGTCCACTAGAATATTGCAGCTCATTAAAGACAATATTTAATTTAATTAAACTGTTTTTGGTCTCATCCGTTACGGGAGATGGACATCTGAGGTGGAACTCCATTAGAAGTGGTGTTATTTTCTCTCTCTCTTTTTTTTTTATATATATATATTGTGACAGATGGCTGGGGCCCATGCCTGGCCAGGATGCCCCTTCACCACATCTTCCAGGGAGACAAGGATGGGAAGCCCAGTATCTCCCTCTGGACGCTAGGTGGCAGCAACCCTGGGTTGCAGCGGTGCCTCGGCCTCCCCCAGGGCTTCATGGGGATTGGAGTTCTGTGCAGCTCTGTGGGGTTCCGCAGGTGCCGCCAGAGGGTGCTGCAACAGGAACGACTGGCCCCTTTTGGGCACTGGTTTCGCCGCACCTGGAAGTGCAGCTTGAGGCCAGCAATCAACCACCTGGAGCACTTCCAGGTGCCTGATAAAAGGGAGCCAGAAACCACCACTCACCAGAGTCGGGAGAAGGAGGACTAAGCTTGAGGAGGAGTGGTGGTAGAAGAAGACAGAACTGTGTTGTGGGTCTTGATTGTGCTTTGGGACTGTGTTGGGCTGTGGGACACAGGGAAGACGTGCCCCATGCCTGAAGAGAAAATAAAGAAAGTCTTTTGGTTTATACGTACCTCCGTGTCCATCTGTGTTGGGTCAGGCGCCTATATAGCGCCTTATATTACAATATATATGTATATATATAAATGTATATATATATATATATATATATATATATATATATATATTGTAAAAGATGCAAAAGTGTACAACATAAAGGTTTGGGGTTTTCCGGCCCCGTATATTGTAAACGCTCCACAATCAAAAAAGAAAAAACTGGTCAGACACATAAACTAAACAGTTCATATACGCGACGCCGAAACATGGCGTCGGCGGCCATTTTATGAGGGAGGAGCCAGAAGTGGAGGAATGCTGGGAAGGAGCCGTGAGGGAGGATGGGATTGATGACGTCAGGACAAGATGAAGGAGGAAGGGCGGAAGTAACGTACTGCGGTCAAAACCCGGTTTATGGTGGCGGAGCGTCTCTTTTCCTGTAAGAAAGCAGAGGGAGAAAGTTAGTACCCCGCCATTCCCTGCCAGCGAATATCTTTCCAGGTGTGTTCAAATCCGTCCGCGGTCTCCTACTCGCGCGTGCGTGACTATATATATATATATACAGTCATATGAAAACATTTGGGAACTCCATTCTCTTAATTCTTTGGATTTTTGTTTATCAGCTGAGCTTTCAAAGTAGCAACTTCCTTTTAATATATGACATGCCTTATGGAAACAGTAGTATTTCAGCAGGGACATTAAGTTTATTGGATTAACAGAAAATATGCAATATGGATCATAACAAAATTAGACGTGCATAAATTTGGGCACCCCAACAGATGTAGTATATCAGTACTTAGTTGAGCCTCCTTTTGCAAATATAACAACCTTTAGATGCCTCCTATAGTCTTTGATGAGTGTCTGGATTCTGGATGGAGGTATTTTTGACCATTCTTCCATACAAAATCTCTCCAGTTCAGTTAAATTTGATGGCTGCCGAGCATGGACAGCCTGCTTCAAATCATCCCATACATTTCTGGTGATATTCAAGTCAGGGGACTGTGATGGCCATTCCAGAACATTGTTCTTCTCCCTCAACTGTGTTTTGGGTCATGGTCTTGTTGGAATATCCATCCCCTGCGTAACTTCAACTTTGTGACTGATACTTGAACATTATCCTGAAGAATTTGTTGATATTGGGTTGAATTCATCCGACCCTCGACTTTAACAAGGACCCCAGTCCCTGAACTAGCCACACAGCCCCATAGCATGATGGAACCTCCACCTAATTTGACAGTAGGTAGAAGGTGTTTTTCTTGAAATGCGGTGTTCTGTTTCCGCCATGCAAAGCGCTTTTTGTTGTGACCAAATAACTCAATTTATATCTAATCAGTCCAAAGCACTTTGTTCCAAAATGAATCTGGCTTGTCTAAATGAGCATTTGCATACAACAAGCGACTCTGTTTGTGGCGTGAGTGCAGAAAGGGCTTCTTTCTCATCACCCTGCCATATAGATGTTCGTTGTGAAAATTGCGCTGAATTGTAGAACGATGTACAGATACACCATCTGCAGCATGATGTTCTTGCAGGTCTTTGGAGGTGATCTGTGGGTTGTCTCTAACCATTCTCACAATCCTGCACATATGCCGCTCCTGTATTTTTCTTGGCCTGCCAGACCTGCTGGGTTTAACAGCAACTGTGCCTGTGGCCTTCCATTTCCAGATTACATTCTTTACAGTTGAAACTGACAGTTTAAACCTCTGAGATAGCTTTTTGTAGCCTTCCCCTAAACCATGATACTGAACAATCTTTGTTTTCAGATCTTTTGAGAGCTGCTTTGAGAATCTCATGCTGTCACTCTTCAGAGGAGAGTCAAAGGGAAGCACAACTTGTAATTGACCACCTTAAATGCCTTTTCTCATGATTGGACACACCTGTCTATGAAGTTCAAGGCTTAACGAGCTAATCCAACCAATTTGGTGTTGCAAGTAATCATCCCAGCCAATACCCCCAGGCCACCAGATGGAGCTCTCCCTGCAGCATAAAGGTGCCCCGAATACCAACAGGGAATTATGGACAATGGAGTTTTCATCCTCAACCTTGCTGGATACCACAGGGGCCACTAGATAGAGCTGCAGGGAGGAGCAAAGAATATTTGCCCTACGCCTCGGAAGTATGTCCAAGTCACATGGACAAGAGGAATGACGTGCTTCTGGGGTGAAGAAAAAGGACTTTTTATCTGACCCGGAAGTGTTCCTAGTCACATGGACAGAGGTCAAGGAATATAAAGGACTGTGGGAAATTCCCAGATGGCTAGCTGAGCTGGGTGGAAGGGTCAAGGAATATAAAGGACTGTGGGAAATCCCCAGATGGCGAGCTGAGCTAGGTGGAAGGGTGGCAACGTGTCTGGGAGAGGAGGATTGATTATTGTTTATTGTGATTGATTATTTAATGAGTATTGTGGAGAGGAGGATGCTTTGTGCACTGTTGATCTATACTAATAAAAGACAAAGCCCTCACTGACTGACTGACTGACTGACTGATTGACTGACTGACTCACTCACTCACTCACTCATCACTAATTCTCCAACTTCCCATGTAGGTAGAAGGCTGAAATTTGGCAGGCTCATTCCTTACAGCTTACTTACAAAAGTTAATCAGGTTTCATTTCGAAATTCTACGCGTAACGGTCATAACTGAATCCTACTTATGTACATATATACAGCCATAGCCTGCCGCTCGGTCGCTGTGTGAGGCAGAGTTGCGTCCCCCATCACCACGCCTCCCACGTAGTTGGCTGCCTGCCTATATTGCGTCCCCCATACCCACGCCTCCCACGTAATTGAGTGCCTGCCCATATAAGGCCGTCTGTCAGCAGCAATCCAATAGACACGTTGCCACTAAATATTCGCAGGGAAATCAAAAAGTTAATACCGGAAATTCCTGTTAAACATCTTAGATTCACGAGTAGCGATTTGGGTGGTGAGATGTCTATCGAGGTGATCACTGTAATATTTATATGTCATTGAAATGTATTATTATCAGGAATGGTTTAGGCACCTATGTCATCAGGAAGGCACCAGAAAAAGGGACCTCAAGGTTAGTATTATGGAAGTTAATTTAGAGCACAGATGCCGTGAATGTAAGAGCTGTAATAAATAAAGTTCCCCTGCATACTTTAAAAGAAAGCCTTGCCATCATTTCATTTTTCACAACTTGTGAAAACAAGACATGGTGTCAGAATAGAGGACAGTCATGGATTTTGTTGGAGATGCCTCGCCACAAATTGACTGGGATTCTCTTAACCTGCCGGGAGAATGGAAAAAGTTCCAACAGCACGTGGAGCTGATGTTTTCTGGCCCGCTAAAAGGCAAAGACGAGAGTGAGAAATGCAGCCACTTGCTCCTGTGGACTGGGGAAAAAGGAATAGACATTTTTAACACATGGACTCTCACCCAGGAGAAAGCCAAGGTACTGAAAACTTATTATGACTGTTTTGAGGCGATTGTCATCCCTAAGGCGAATACGATATTCGCGAGATACAAGTTTAATGAGAAGACGCAGGGTATAAACAAGACTTTTGATCACTTTGTAATGGAGTTAAAATTGCTGGTGAAGGACTGTGCTTATACAAATGAAGATGAGATGGTCAGGGATAGACTAGTGTTTGGCACAAACTCAGCGAAAGTGTGACAGAAACTTTTTAGTGCCAGGTCTAAGCTAACATTAAATAAAGCCGTGGACATCGCAAGATTGCACGAGATAACACAAGCACAGCTGAGAACCTTCGATGCATGTACTCCGAGCGACTCACGTGAACTGGCTGTGAACGCAGTACACACACAAAAAGCAAGACCTCCAAAGAGCACTGAACAAAAAAACGCATTACACAATTGAGAAGGCAGCAAAAGAATATGAAGCGAGTGACGCATACAAGCATATTGTAGCCCTTTGCAAGCACCCGAGCAAGTTCACCTGAGGTAAAGCCGGCAGCTGACCAGTAGAAATAACCGGCAGTGAGAAATTAAAGTCGATCGCTCAGCGGGTGGTGGAAACTTAAAGCCGACGGTCTCTAAGTGATTCAGCTGAACACGGAAAGCGCCAAAGCACCTATAAAAACGGCAAAGATGACTTCAACAGTTAATGTAAGTTCTATCTGCTCTCTGCCCATCAAAGGGCATGTTTATATGTTGTGTGTCCTGCAGTATGTACAGTTCAGGTTTTCCGGCTGACAATGTAGATAGCTTCACCTGCCAAAAGTGTTTAGTTAATTTAGAGTTGGTTGGGAAAATACGCGAATTGGAGGACCGTGTTAGGAATCTGATAGCGATTAGGCAAACCGAAAATTGGATTGACTCGGTTTGTTTAGACAATTCGGCTACTTCTGATTCGGCTTCAGTCTCTCCAGGTCCCACTGTAGTCAGTGTGCGGCCGAAGTCAGCAGCACCAATTCAGCCACAGGGCGAGTGGGTAACAGTAAGACGGGGGTCTAAGAATCCAAAATGTAGTTCCCCGGAACCCAGGTCACCAATTCAGACCCAGAACAGATTCTCAGCTCTCCGCAGCGCGCCTGTTTAAACTGAGAATAATAAAGTGCTCATAATTGGCGATTCCATAGTGCGGAATGTTAGAATTCCAAACTATGTTAAACCAGCAGTTAATATTAAGTGCCTCGTAGGGGCCAAGATTCCTGGCATAGAGGCCGCATTGGACCGTGTCTCCGACGATGAAGTATCTACCTTATTGCTGCATGTCGACACTAATGATATTATTTACAGCAATCTGAGGTATTAAAGCGGAACTTCATCTCTCTATGCACCAAAGCTAAAAGAAAATGTCGGAATTTAATTGTACCTGGTCCCTTACCAAGATTATATAGAGGGGATGTGATTTATAGCAGATTGCATTCCCTTCACTGCTGGCTAGAAACCTGGTGTGCAAATAAAAGCATAGCGTTTGTGAACAATTAGGATGATTTTTGGGAAAGGCCTGAATTTTTCAGAAAAGATGGTCTTCATCCTAACTGGAGGGGATCTTATGTATTATCTCAAAATATGGCAGCAAAACTGCCTGGTTGACTAATTAGAGCACCATCCAGGCCGCAGTCATGTGATCTTAAATCACAGGCTGTTGTTTATCCCACCTGTTATTTTCCTGAAGCTGTTACCCAAAACCCTTGTTGTGGGGCATCCAGTAAATTTAGTCTTAATACAAACCTTAAATTAATTGATAACCAAAAAATAAGCTGTATAATTAGACCAAGGGATAAAACCAGACCCTCCACCAGGGGCATCTGTAATAGAAATTTACTTCAAATTAAACAAAAAATATATCACCAGTTCAGAAAGAACCATGCAGTTTTAAATGATGCTTATTGAACATTCGCTCTCTTGGCACTAAAGCTGTTTTGGTAAATGATATGATATTAAGTACAAAATCTGATCTGTGTCTTCTTACTGAAACCTGGCTTAGTAAATATGACACTGTTCCCCTAGCTGAGGCGTCACCAGATGGATACTCGTTCCTTCATAAGTCTAGAGATTCTGGTCGAGGAGGAGGCCTTGGAATAATATATTGTAACAAAATGCAAATCACTTCTAAAAATTTAGGTAACTTTACATCCTTTGAGGCATTCATTTTAAATATTAAAACAGATTCCAACACAATTATAGTGCTAGTCTACAGACCACCAGGGCCATATTCATTGTTCATGACTGAATTTAGCAACCTTTTATCTGATTTGGCTATAAATTATGATCACGTTGTACTGATGGGGGATTTTAATGTACACATTGATGTGGAAACTGACACTTTTAGCAAATGTTTTACTTATTTGTTAAATTCAATAGGATTTTGTCAGATTGTCAAAGGTCCAACTCATAATCATAACCACACATTAGATTTAATTATAACTTACAAAGTTGAAATTCAAAATTTAAATATTACTCCATTAAATGAAGTTATTTCCGATCACTTCTTAATTACATTTGATTTAGTCTTGACCTTGCCAACGCACTCACAGATTAAAACAAAGACAGTGTGACATCTAGATTGTAATTCTGCTTCAAAATTTATAGATACCTTGAGTAAGTCGAGTGTAATTGTGGAAAACCATTTAGATCAGTTAACATCAAATGTAAACGTGGAATACAATTTAGTTCAGCTAACATCACATTATAATGTGACCTTGAAAGATGTTCTGGGCACAGTGGCTCCCCTTAAAACAAAAGTGATCAAAGCACATAGAAACTCTCCCTGGTTTAATAAAAACACTCGCGCTCTTAAATTAGAGTGTCGAAAACTGGAGCGCAGATGGAGAACAACAAAGCTACATGTCTTTCAAATTGCATGGACAGAGAGTGTTAATAAATATAAAAAAGCCATCTTTAAAGTTCGCTCAGAATACTATTCTACATTAATAGATAGCAATAATAAAAATCCTCGGGTACTGTTTAGAACAGTGGCTAAATTAACGAATGGGAATTCAGATCAACAGTGCAAAATACCAACAGATATTAGCAGTACAGACTTTATGAACTTCTTCAATGAGAAAATTAAAAATATAACATCCCAGATCTCTGCATCACAGTACACATGACACCCAGTTATACCTTTCATTTAAATCAAATGAAGTTTCTCCGATGTTGTCTTTATTTAGTTGTGTTAGTGAATTAAAGGAGTGGATGAATGATAACTACTTGTCTAAATACAGATAAAACAGAGATGTTAATTGTTGGAGGGAATGACACTGATCACAACAATATTTTGTCATCATTTAATTCAGTTGGAATCCCAATTAATTTTACTGAATCAGCCCACAATCTAGGAGTTATCTTTGATTCTAGCATGTCATTTAAAGCACATATTACAAAGTTGTCCAAAACATGTTTCTTCCATCTTAAAAATGTTAGGAAATTAAGTTGCTTTGTAAATAAACAGGATTCTAAGAAATTAATTCATGCATTTATCTCTAGTAGGATTGACTACTGCAATGCGGTGTTCACTGGCTGTTCAAACTGTTCTCTATACAGCCTCCAGTTAATCCAAAATGCGGCTGCAAGAATTATTACAAGAACAAGAAAATATGAACACATAACTCCAGTTCTTAAATCTTTACACTGGCTCCCGGTTAAGTTTAGGGCAGATTTCAAAATCCTCCTTTTAACATATAAAGCATTAAATGGCCAAGGTCCGGCTTACTTGTCTGAACTTATCATGACTTACAAACCTGAGCGCACATTAAGATCTCAAGATGCCGGTCTGCTTATGATTCCAAGGATTAATAAAATAACAGTGGGAGGTCGAGCTTTTAGTTACAGGGCCCCTAAACTGTGGAATGGTCTTCCTGCTTCTATAAGAGATGCCCCTTCTTGTCTCACCCTTTTAATCCCGGCTGAAGACTCACTACTTCAGTTTAGCATATACTGACTAGAGCTGCTGATTAACTGTACAGACTGTATCTCTGTTGTTAGTCATTAGCACTAAAACATAAGTAACATGATAGTTATAATCTATACTAATAAAAGGCAAAGCCCTCACTGACTCACTCACTCACTCACTCACTCATCACTAATTCTGGCTCACTAGGTCTCAACCTTTTCGGAAATAAAAACTGGTCTAAGGTTGTCTGTTTCTGTCTTTTCTTCAACACAGTTCTGTAGTATGACATGACATTGTCATTAAGCAAGTTAATGCAACGATTAGCTTTTTCTCTGTCTGGGTGGGTCTTCTCTACAAATGTTTGTAGCTCTGTCCATTTTTTCAGGATGTCCTTTATTTCAGAAGAGGACATTTGCTGCACTGATTGTTGATCCTTCCCCTCCTCTTCAGAAATCTCCTCAGCTGCCATTCTCTGTTGCTCAGCCAGAAGTTGCTGAAGTTCCTCTGTAGACAATTCCTCTGAGTGTTCCTCCACCAGTTCCTCAACATCACCACTGTCAACCTGCAAGCCTATGGACTCAGCTATAGTGACAATGTCATCCACAACAGGGTCAGTTGCAGGCTCAGGCTCCTCTACAAAGCCTTCAAAGTCTCTCTCCTCTGTAATTTTAGGCCACACTTTCTTCCAGGCAGATCTTAGTGTCCTTAGAGAGACATTGGCCCAGGATTTCTCTATTAACCCCACACAGGAAAGGACGTTGTAATGTTTCTTCCAGAACTCTGTAAGAGTCAAATCTGTATCTGAGACCATCTGGAAGCACTTCTGGAACAGTTCCTTGGTGTATAGCTTCTTAAAGTTAGCTATAACCTGCTGGTCCATAGGCTGCAGTAGAGGAGTTGTATTAGGTGGGAGGAAATCTACTGTAAGCCATGGGAATTCTTCAGCCAAATCTTCTTCCAAGTCTCTTGGGTGAGCAGGAGCATTGTCCATGATTAGGAGAGCCATGAGTGGTAAGCCTTTGTCCTCTAGATATTTCTTAACAGTAGGACAGAAAACCTCCCTGATCCACTCAAGAAAAAGCACTCTTGTTACCCAGGCTTTTGCATTAGATCTCCACATGACCCCTAGCCTATTCTTCATGACTGTATGTTTTCTGAACACTCTAGGTGTCTCAGAGTGATAAACCAAGAGAGGCTTTATCTTTAGGTCACCACTTGCATTGGCACATAACAATAAGGTTAGCCTATCCTTCATAGGCTTGTGGCCAGGCATTTTCTGCTCTTCCTGGGTAATGTATGTTCTCCTGGGCATTTTCTTCCAGAAAAGCCCAGTTTCATCACAGTTAAAAACTTGATGAGAGCAAAAGCCATTTCTCTTTGTTATCATTTCAAAGTGGCGTATGTAATTTTCAGCAGCCCTTTTATCAGCACTGGCTGCTTCACCATGCCTAACTACGCTATGAATCCCAGTTCTCGCTTTAAAATTGTGAAACCACCCCTTACTGGCACGAAATGTTTCACCACTATCACTTGTTGATGGCTTATCCTTTAACAGATCTGCATTTATAGCCTTGGCTTTTTCACAAATGATTGACTCAGATAGGCTATCGCCTGCCATCTGCCTTTCGTTTATCCACACTAATAATAGCTTTTCTACCTCGTCTAACACTGTTGATCGCGACTTACTAATTTGAGTAACACCTTTAGCAACACTAGCTTCCTTATACAAATCTTTTCGTTGTAAAATTGTGGAGATGGTGGATTTTGACATGCTGTACATGCTAGCGAGATCAGTCACACGAACGCCACTCTCATATTTACGCACAATTTCCTTCTTTGTTTCGATCGAGAACGTTTTCTTTACCTTCGTTGTCTTCTCTTCCCTACTTAACTTCTTTGGGGCCATTTTGATAGTAATTATCCAAATAAATGATATAAATCACTGCACTGAGAAAACATACGTCCACAAATACACATATCTCGACTCCGACTGCCGCTTGCAAATGCTCTCGGCTGTTTGTTTACAATCGCGTGAGCGGATACACGTGACCGCATCCGGGTCGTAACGCAAGTTGTTGGCCGTAAATCAAAACAAAAATTTTGATCGTAACTCAATTTGTTCGCATGTCAG
>JANRMT010062856.1:49955863-49984576 GCA_026402145.1 Polypterus bichir lapradei
TTTATCGTAACAACCAACGATTTATACAGGAAAATAATGACTATTAAAAAGGTTGCCCAAACTTTTGCATCCCACTGTACATACAGTTTTATTGCTTTTTTTACAGAAATATATTGTAAACTTATGAATAAAATGACAGTGAAAAAATATCACTGTGTTTTAAATCACAAAAAGCAAATAATTTAAGCTAGGAGTTTGGTCATGTACAGTATGTTAGCCTTACCTCTAAATATTCTACAGATTTTGAATAGTACTTTGCATTTCCTTTGATACGGTCTTAGTTCTTCAAAATGGCAACACATGTAGATTAACTATAGTCTTTATTTTTTTGTTTTTTTGATATGTGATGGCTTTTTTCCCTTGATAACTTTTATCTTTAATTGTAATGAGATTACATTTTTTTGTCACTGCCACCCCGCTCACTTCCAGTAAATGCATATTTCAGAGGCATACTAATGGTATGAAAATCTACCACTACCTGAAGATATCAGATGTGTGTGAATGAAAGCACAAGATGATTGAAAAGGGTGACTAAGTAGATATTATGTAGAGTACGCATTAATGACATCTGCTGGGTACTTAATTTTAGTTGAAAATAAATTGACTTCCAGTTGAAAAGAAAATGTCTTGGATTTAATGCTTTCACTTGGATATATGGATTGGTATAAACCGCTGTAACCTAAAACATATGTAATTCTTAACTAATAATTCCATGATATAATTAATATAACTATAAAAATACACTACATGCTGCTTGCCTACCTAATTTTATAATAAGATAGAGAAGTGAGGGATGTCACAGGGGGTTCCTCTAATATTTTTATTGACCAGGGAAGAGAACACTCGGATGATGAGTCAGGCTTAACTTTTGAACATGACGGACCTTTTTCCCTGAGTAATAAAGTGCAACAAGTGGATATTTAGGTGAGTGAGGTGTTTCATTAAGTTTCTGGCATTTTTCCATATACAATATATATATATTTATTTAGGTCCATTTAGGTCAATCTTCATTTTTGTCCAGTACGAATAATTTTTGTGTTTTGAGTTGACCAAGACACTACTGAATCAAACCATAGTAAGGAATGTAAAAATGTGCTGAAGTACAGCCCTATACAACTGGACGAGCAGTGATTAAGATAAATGAAAGTCATTAACTGAGGAAAAACACTCATTGTTAACCTTACTTTGTAAATGAAAAGATACATTAATCACAGAGCAGACTGAAAGAAATAATAATGTCAAAGAATTTACATGATTCCATCATGTGAAGAGTAAAACCATTTATAACTTGGGGTCAGGAGATAGGCAATTGGAGTCACCATAAATCCACAGTCAGTATGACCTCTTTGAGTTTTTAAAACTACTATATCAAGTGACTAGAAATTCTGCCTTTCTCAGATATGGAACTTTTTCTATCAGAATATTAAACACATAAAGTAATAAATGCTACTTAATCACTGGAAAAGTGTACAATATGTACAGTACTTACTTAAGAAGCTTTAACATGCTGTAAAACAAAATGTATAGAGAATAAAACACAAAATATTATCGAATCAGCTATATATAGATATAGTATATATGTACATTTTTTAAGAATGTGGACAGCATTAACACAAATTAACAAAAACATACAGTAACTAATCAAAATATTCACACCCTTGGGGGGTTTGACATTTATTGTTATACAACATTGAATCACAATGGATTTAATTTAGCTTTTATGACACTGATCCACAGAAAAAGACTGTTTAATATCAAAGTGAAAGCAAATCTTTGCAAAGTGGTCTAAATTAATTACAAATTTAAAACACAATATAACTGATCATATAATATTATTTACTAGATGCTCTTTTGCTAGCCATGACAGACTTGACTCTTTGTGTATAGGTCTTTCTCTATCAGCTCTGCATATCTGGACATTACTAATGTTTACCAGTTTTTTTCTTCTTTTTGGAAAAACTGCTGAAGCGCTGTCAGATTGCATGGGGATTGTGAGTGAACAGCCTTTTTCAAGTCCAGACACCAATTCTCAATTGGATTGAGACCTAGACTCTGCCTCAGCAAATCCAGAACATTAACATTGTTGTTTTTAAGTTATTCCTGCCTAGCTTTAGCTTTATGCTAGGGGTCATTGTCTTGCAGGAGAGCAAATCCTCTCCCAAGATG
This sequence comes from Polypterus bichir lapradei, assembly GCA_026402145.1. NCBI lineage: Eukaryota > Metazoa > Chordata > Cladistia > Polypteriformes > Polypteridae > Polypterus > Polypterus bichir. The sequence goes on from JANRMT010062856.1 coordinate 49,958,030, forward strand.
CAGAATTATTGCAGATGGAATCAAGTATTCCTCCAGGGTTCCCCTGTATGTTGTTGCAATCATTTTACCCAATACCCTCACAAGCCTATCGGGTCCTGCTGCAAACAAGCATCCCAACAGCATGGTGCAACAACCACCAAGCTTCTTGTGAATGGTCGCTTCTTATAATGTGTAGTGTTTGGCTTACAAAAACGTGGTGTTTAGTTTATTGCCACAAAGCTCAATTTTGGTCCAGTCAGATAACAGAACCTTCTTTTAGCTGGCTTCAGAGTCTCCCGTGTGCGTTATGGCATCCTCTTTGCCAGTTTCTCATAAGGCTGTGACTGGTGAAGCACCTGGGCAATAGTTGTTGTCTGCACAATCTCTCCAATCACAGCCCCAGTAGCTTTTAACTCCTTCAGAGATATCATAGGTCTTTTGTTTCATTTTTGAACAATCACTAAGTTTTGGTGGGCAGCCTGCTCTAGATAGATTTATAGCTGTGCCATAACTAAACTCCAAGAGGGACTTGGAAAGTTTCTTACATCCATCGTCTGACTTGTGCTTTTCAAATATCTTTTCACAGAGTTGCTTGGAGTGTTCTTTTGTCTTCATTGTGTAGGGTTGGCCATCATACTGACTCACTAAAGGTTGTACCTTCCAGATAAGGGGCATTTATAATACAATCATCTGAAACCCCAGACTGATGATCTCCACTGAACTAATTATGGGACTTCTAAAAGCATTTGATCTCAGTGATGATTAGGTACTTGTGGTATATAAAACAAAAGCTGCTATTTTCAAAAATTGAATTAAGAAAAGTTTTACAAATTTATGATTAAAGTTCTTAATTTTTTTTAAACTCTAAACAAAAATATATTTTAAATAACACTGTTTTGCAGTGAACACTGTACCCTAATATTTTACATATACAGAGCTGGAAGATTGTACATATTTTTGGATATTTTTAAATTTGCAATCAGGGAGTCGACAGATTATGGAAATACGCCAGGTCATAGTGAATCTGTGGTGTTGAACCAGTACTAGTATGGTTTACACTCACATTTTGATCTGATTTATTTTGAGATTCTTCCATTCAGTCAGTCTGAGTGGGTTAAAATGATTCAAAATTAGAAGAATTTTCCAAGAATTTAAAGGATTTGAAAAATGTGTTTCATAATAGGTAAAAACATTATGGATGTTTATTTAAAAATAACCCCTACTGTTCCACTGGTTTTCTCTATTTCATATTAATCAATGAAACACAAAAGGGTCGTTAGCCTCTGGAATGTAGTGGCTTGAAACATCAGAGCAGAAAATCTGGACTATTTGTAGTCTGGCTTTGTGGTTCATATTCCATCTGGAGCAGGAGTGACCCAATATATATAAATTCAGAGGTTTTCAAGGCAGCTTTCTATGTTGTGTTTCTCGTACCAAGTCTGACCAATAAGTGACATCTGCAGACATAGTTAAAGGTGGCAGAGTTAAAGATGCTAAGATTTGCATTGGGTGTGATGAGGATGGATAGGATTAGGAACAAGGACATTAGAGGGTCGGCTTAGGTTGGACTGTTGGGAGACAAAGTCAGAGAGGTTGCGTTGGTTTGGTCATGTGCAGAGGAGAGATGCTGGGTATATTGGGAAAAGGATCCTAAGGATAGAGCTGCCAGGAAAGAGGAAAAGAAAAGGCCTAAGAAAAGGTTTATGGATGTGGTGAGTGAGGGCATGCAGGTGATGGGTGTACCAGAACAAGATGTCGAGGACAGGAAGAGATGGAACATGATGATCTGCTGTGGCAACCCCTAACGGGAGCAGCCGAAGGAAGGTGAAGAAGAAGAAGATGTGCAGTTCAGAAGCTGAATTATCCTTGATGAGCTAAATATCTCCCTCTTATCAAGACTTACATTTTAGCAGCATTTTCGGGAAAGAAATGCTCAATAATGATACAGTTTTTAAAAAAGATATATTTTGAAGCTGTGAAAATGTATTCTAACTTTTGTTTGTAACAAACAATATGTTTTCTTAGACATTCTATAGCATACGCTTACCAAAGAAAACTGCACTGTAATCAAGATCTAGGCCTGGATGGTAGGTGTCACCAGCTTAAAATTCTTAGGACCTTCTAATCAGGTCACTTTAAACTAGTTGAATACTCTGAGACCTAAATCTAAAAAAACAACAAGGATGGTTCTGCTAGATCCAGATGGAGGAAAAAAATACTGAGATGTAAACCAATGAAAGAAACAGCAATATAAAATGGATTGTAAATCAAGAGTTTATTCATTTTCACATATATTTCTCCATTCATCAAAGCAAATATGTTTTTTCCAGAATGATCAGACAGTTGTGAGCTTCAGATTTGAGCATGACAAGTTGAGAATTGGCCTATACAAATTCATAGTGACAGGAAAGCAGCATGGCCACACATTTCAATTCTGTGTATTTGCATCAGTCCAGATGCTGGCAGCACCAACTTCCAGGGCTACAGTTACACTAAAATTAAGTTTGATTTTCTCAATGCAGGATTTCCAAAACATTTTAGATTCAGAAAACTTTATTTCCAATATGTCGGCCATACAGGAAAATTGGTTTCGGAATTAGTAATATAACATAAAATACTGAACAACATGAACACTGGCAACAGACAGAGCACTGTGTTCTCAACAGGGTGCAAACTAATAAATATCAATGAAAACTACAACATGGTAATAAAGGAAGGAGGATATATCTGATTGTGTTTATTAAGGACCTAAATGGCTATGCTATGGAGATGATGATTAGTCTGAGTGTCAAAGGACCTGTACCTTTTCTGGGATACAATTCTAGTAAATAAATGGCTGCTGGAGTGATTCAACACTGAATCAATCTTCCTTACTCTATTCTAAATCCTGGCAATGAACAAGTCATTTTTGATTTAAGTTGACTGCCAAAGATCTTCTCAGAAGATTGAATCTTCCTCTACTCTGGTCTTGAATTTGGGAGGAGGTAGAAGTGGTAGACAATGTCAGAAACACTGTCAATGATGGCTGAACAAAATTTCATTAAGATAAACTGAGAAATGTGATGTTTTATGCTGTTGTAGGAAGAATGATACTTTCCAAGTGGTAGATGTCAGATGCAGCAACTTTTGAGAATATTGGCAGGGGGAGGTGCTCATTTTATAGATGCACATCATAACAGTCCACTATGGCAGATAGGGGGCACAACTGAGCCACAAACCCCTGAACAACTAAAACACAAGCAGTCACAGCTCACAATAGAGGCATTTATTACAAAATGACTTACAACAGGTTTCTTTCAGGTCACAAAATCACCAGTAAACACAATAGTCTTCTTCATTCTCCTTCAGTCTTGCCTCTGTCCAGCCACCTCCCTCCAGCGAGTGCTGCCTTCCTTCCTCCCAGCTCTGACTCCCTGGAGGAGGCCAGGTGACTTCCTTTTATGTCAGACCCAAGGGTACTTCTGGTGCCAGGGCAGAGCCCAAAGGAAGCACTTCCAGGTCTGGTGGAAGACTTGAAGTGTAGGGATGTTGAATACCTGCAGCACCACTTAGCAACTCGCATGGGACCCAGCAGGGCTGACACTCAGCACTACAATTCCCATAATACCTCGCTGGGTTCCACATGGCTACTGTGGTCCTAGAATGCTGCAAATAGGGGATAAAAATATCCAATTTTAGGAGCTTTCCCTCAGTCTTCCCATATCTTGTCTTCCCATCTGGGAAAAGGTCTTCTACTGATCCTGGCCAGAACGCCACCTAATCCTGGTTGGCACTTACACTACATAAGCACAACCACTGTGGAATACAGTCTACTGCATTCGTTCACCCCTATTTTTATGCCACTTTTGTTGTAGAAACCAGCATTTTGCTTGCATTATTTTTGCCTAAATTTGTATTTTGCCATTATTATTTGGGTCTGTTTAGTCACATGAGAATGTTTTAATTTTCTTTGCTCTGCTGTTTTTTGTTACATTTACTACAATAATAATAATAAGTAATAGTGATGGGCTATTAGAAATTTTGAATGACTCTGTTCAGTGAGTTGAGGAAATCTATTCAACAGAGTGCAATACAAGTGCTATTGGTGCATGCGTGATCTCAAAAGGGTTTATTGTTTTTCAGGTAGACCATTAAAGCACATCTGCACATAATGCTGGTCTGGTTTACAACTCCAATGATTGTCATTTACTTATGATTTTATTCAAGTTTGAACTGAATCATTACTGGCGAATGAGGTCTTGATCACTTATGATTCTCTCATTCATCATACAAGTACAATACATTAACAACACACCAACACTAAATATCCTTAATATCAAAGAGGTACAATTCATTATTGAAATTGTTTTAAATAGAATGTAGGAAAATTATACTAAACTAATTTATACTGAATAAAGTAAATTACAGTCACACAAAACTGGAAATTATAAAATATTACTCTAATTTATAAAAAACGTGCGTTTTCAACTTTATAAGTTCCTATGAATCCTGGCACAGACTTTTTATAGCTCACTGACTGTTCTTGTCAAAAAAACAGGCACTGATACTTTTAAGTTGGAGACTAAATCAAATCTGGTGAAGAATAACTTTAGGGTAACATAGCTTATATCTTTATAAAGTGGCATAAAGGTTTCAAGAATGTCATAAACCTTTGTGGGCATGTCAGGAGGCCAGATAGGGGTCAAGTGAACAACAAAATGTACTGAAAGATGACTAAGAAATCAGCAGATGTCATGTAAAGAACCAGAATGGACGTTTGTTATATGCACAGAAAGTTCAAAGGTGGTGGCTCAACTCAAAGGTGAAGAACCAGAATATAACAGACTTTTATTTTACATCAGTCACTTGGGTGTAAACCAACAAACCAACCAGAGTAAAATGTATACATTGATGGACACGGTATGTAAATTCAGTTTATAAACTGAACCTCTAGTCTTTGTTTCTCTGATCATTCTGACCAAGCTGTGACAGACTACTTTTGAAGAATGTCCCCACCAAGGCATTTTGCTGAGGAGTAATTAGAAAATATAATGAACAGCTTTTCTCCTGCCTGATTACTGAATTGTCCTGTTACATGATGTTTTTTTTCTTTAATAAGCTGTTACATTTCTACTACAAATCATTCACTCGATTTTGTTCACTTCTGATTCTTGAACTAAATCAAACCCATAACTCATGGGTGGTTTGCAAACTACATGGCAAATCGTAAAACCACAGCTTTGCTATCAGTCAAGAGAGATGTGTTCAGCACGGTGAGAGTAAATCCGCAGTGCAACTACAAAGTTGACTAATTTTCTTATTTTAATTATGCATTTTTCACTATGTTGCCAATGTCATGCACTCTTTGTTTAATGACTACTTTAACTTTAGCATTGGCAATAAATACTTTAATATTAATTATTTGATTTTATAGTTGTGTGTACTGCCCTGGATCTTGTTGAGAAATCAAAAGAATCAAACAAATATGTACATTTACTTAGTGAACAAGACAAAATACCTTTCACTATGAACTAAATGTCACAATCTAATTGTGTCTGAGACACAATATGAGAACAAAGAGTACAGAACAACAAAACCACCAGGTTAACAATGCATCATGCTAGCAGGCAGGTGTTGTCTTTCCTGTGAGATGAACTGGAAGATTTTTTTCAACTGGAAAACAACAAAGCCTTTGTAAAAGTCATGTTACAGCAGAACATGCATGGCATATGTAGGCTGTGTGATACTTTATATTTTTTCAGTTAGAATTATTGAGAGTGCTCAAGCTCCCGGTCGTCCATAGAGCTGGCACCTGTGATGGAGGGGATGATCTTGTGTTTTTAAACCCATTCCTAATGATACTCTGACTGCTCCTGTCTTCTGCAATTAGCTCTGCTTAATTTCCAAGTAAAGAAATATAAAAAGTAATTTAAAATCTGATACCTGAGAATTTTTATTTTAATATAATAGTCAAGGACATTCCAGCAGCTGAGAATTTTCCAAGTTAAATTCTGCTCTAAGCTGCTTGGAAAACAAAACAAAAAAACAAAAAAAAAAAACATAAAAATAAAAAAATAATGAAACAGAATTGTGATTGCCTGCTTTAGAGTGTTTTTTTGTAAAAAGTGCAAGAAATGTGGCATTTTGGTATATGAGGACACATGGGTTATTTAGATTTTATTTGGGGTTAACTATTACAAAATTAAGATTTGCAATGTAGCCATACGTTTTTGAGACAGCTAGTTTAGCTTTTGTTACTTAAAGCTGATGTGAAGTAAAAAATGCCCAAGATTAAGACACATTTATCAAAGACTCGTCACAGTGACCTTTTTATGGTAACATCTATACTTTGGATCTGCTCAGAATTAATTAATAAAAAAACAAAATATGTCTAGTTATATTCTGGCGTGCATTGCATTTGGAGTATTATTAAAAATATGCATGAAGATATTTTGGTGTCTTGTTGATGCAGTATTGAGCAAACTGCATAATGCCATTACCAGGATCAAATCAAAAGTCCACATAATTTGCTATATCTCCTTCCTTAAATGCTAGCAGGAAGCAATTTTTTCTACTCTTTGAAGCACAATCTGGTTTGGCCAGTGAGTATTAAAATGGCTCAGATAGCTCAAATACTTTCATCGGAAACTAAAACCAGTTAAGACCTACTCCCGATATCTGACTTCCCTGTTATTTTTACTGTGAAATATTGGTTAGTTTTGATGGTCTTTTGTATATCTGCCTGCTCCACTCAGTATGCTTTGAATATCTAAAGCTCAGAAATAACATCATAAAAATAAGAACTCCACACCTGACCAAATCACAAGGATGGCAATCTGCTAGACCTTGTTCTCTTACACAACTGCACTCCCACAAATGCAACTGTCACCCCTGCACATTCAGTTCTCCCTGCTTCTTCTCTCTTCTTATTCTTATACACCAACCCACTGTATCTTCCTCCGTCACATCCATTCCCTCTATCCCACCAGTTTCTCTTCCCTTGTCTCCTCTGCTCTCCCTCCTCCTAACCACTTCTCCTCTCTCAATACCAATGTTACCACAGACACCCTGTCCTCCTATCTTGATGATGTCTGTCCTCTCTCTTCCAGGCCTGCGCACAAAAAACCCTCCTGCCCTGCCTTTCTGAAGCACTTCAAATCCAATCGACTGAACTTCGGACAGCTGAAAGGAAATGGGGGAAGTCAAAGGCGCAGACTGACCTGGATAAGTATTAATCTCTTCTATCATCTTTCTTTTCTGCAACCACCAAGTCTAAGGTAAATTTCTATCAGAACAGGATTAACAGCACTACTGACACACACTCTCTCTGCTTTCACCTCCATTCTTATCCCTCCACCACCTCCTCCTCCAACTTTACTGCTGACTTTGCTAACTTTTTCCAGGAAAGGAAAGCTGCTATCAGCAGTTAGTTTTCACCATCACTGCCAGTCATTATGCTTCCATCCCAACATTTTCCACATTCTCAACACTTTCTTCCACTAATGTTTCCAACCTCCTCTACACTCACCTTACAACTTGTCTACTTGACCCCATCCCCTCAGAACACCTTCAGACTATCTCTCCCTCACTATTCTCTGTAATGACACACATCATTAACACCTCACTCAGATCAGATGCCTTTCCTTCCATCATGCTCTGATAACCCCACTCCTCAAAAAAACAACAACCCAAGTTAACAACTACAGACCTGTCTCTCTCCTTTCCTTTCTTTCCAAAACACTTAAATGTGCTGTGTCTAACCAAGTCTCTTCTTTTTATGTACAGAATGTGATTCCAATCAATCTGACTACTGAAATTGCTCTGCTGATTGTCATCCACCAGCTATGTTTAGCTAGAGCTACCTGGAAAATTGCAACTCACTTCTAGCAGGAGAACCCACAAGTGCCATCAATAAACTGCAGATGGTCCTAAATGCAGCAGCCAGTCTTGTATTCAACCAGCTAAGTCTGGCTCATGCCACTTCTCTGTTTCTGTTGCTTTATTAGCTCCCTGTAGCAGTATGTGTTCATTTCAAATCCTTGGTGCTTGTCTATTGAGTATTCAATGGGACAGCACCTGACTATATGGAGACACCTGTGAGATGCTATGGTCCTTGTCACCCACTCAAGTCTGCCATTGAACAGTCTGGTGAATTCACCACTGTGTGGTGTGAAATCTCAGTCCAGACTCTTTTCTTATGTGCTCCTATTTGATGGAACAAGCTGCTCACCTCCATCCAAACTGATGAGTCCCTCAATGCGTTTACAAACCAATTGAAAACCGTACTGTTCTATGAATATCTGTCAAATTGTTAATGAATGTTTTTTGCTCTGTGGATATCTGTCATATTAATTAAAATTTTTCTACTATGCTAGCTTTATAGCTCTTCAATTGTGGTGATCAATGTTTATAACTTGTCTAGCTACACTTGTTTAAAACAGTCCCTAGACCCATGATACTCGATTATGTTAACCTCCTTTGTATGACGCTTTGGAAAAAAGTGCCTGCAAAGCAAATAAATGTAAATTTAACAGAGTTTTAATTGGATTTTTAACATGTAAACAAGAATTTCTACAGTGGATTTTGTTCAAGTTCAAAGCAGTAACATTTTTCCTGGAGCTTTATTGCATATGCCTTGTAATGCTAACCACCAGTTCTTGCCGGCATGTGAGAAAAAAGATCCTGCACCCATAAGTTCCTGTTGCACACCTTAAATGCACATTTTATTAGCTAGCACTCTCATTCACCCAAATTCTATAAGATGAGGGTGTGTATTGTGATTTACAGTACTACAAATTAATCAATAACAACCAATCAGAGTAATAACTTCCGTAAAGCTAAGGTAAGGTACAAAAGCTGGAGTTGAAGTCAAATATTTTTATTGATTTTATTTGACGAGAACAACAAACTTAACAAACCAGAATTTACCCTCCACCCAAGACAAAGATAAGACAGCCAACAGCAAAAGCAATTTTTTTTAAAACAGCAAAGAAAGGAGAATGTCCTTGTCGCTGAAATAAATGCTTATTCTAAGATTTGATTAATTAGATCTTGCCATATTTTCAAAACGTTTGAAGCAGATCCTGTAAGTGAGAATTTAACTTTTTTTCCAATTTCAAATCGTATAGAACATCAGTTACCCACTGACTTATAATAAGTGGGCTGGGATTCTGCCAGTTGAGCAAGAGAAGTCTACATGCTATTAGTGTAATAAAGGCAATTACAATCAATTTGTCCTTCTCCACTCTAAGCCGGGAGTCCACCAAAAACAGCTGTTTATGGGTTAGGAGTGATTGTGACACAAAGGCTGTCTGATAAGCATTCAAAGATTTTTATCCAGAATGATATTAATTTGTTGCACGCTCAAAATATGTGGCTCAGTGAGGCTGGAGCTCGATTGCAACATTCACAGGTTGAATCTTGCCCTGGATACATTTTGGACAATTTTAAATGAGATAAATGTGCTTGATGTAAGATTTTAACTTGAATGATATGAATGGTTTGCACATATGGAGCTAGTGTGTATTCTCTGCATGACTGCCTTCCACTCCTTTTCTGAAATGTTAAGTGAAAGATTCTATCTCCATTGTACAAGGCAATCTTTGAAAGGAAGAGGCTATAAAATGTTTCTATATATTTTTGAGATGCTGTCTGAGTCTTCAAGACTGATCAGTATTGACTCTGGAATAGAACTGGGTGGGAGGCGAGGAAAACTAGGCAAGTTCCTTTTTACAAAGTTTCTGATTTGAAAGTAGAGGAAAAATTGTGTTCATGGGAAGTTAAATTTGAAGCGTAATTGTTCAAAGACATTATCTATATATAGTTATTTAAGTGTTTTAATCCCGGACATTTACCAAATATTAAATACTGTGTAGGTCTGAGAGGGAAGAAAAAGGAGATTATCATGTAGAAATAAACAGATAAAAGATCCTCTGTCTTAAAGTCATGTTTTTAAAGCTTTCTGGAGTCAGATGCTTTATTCAATGACACCACCACCCCAGTTTTAAGCCTGCTATTGTCCATTAGAGCAAATGCAAATGATGCCTTAAAGTTTAAAAAGAAAATTGAAAAAGCTGACATGATTTACATTTGATGGGATGATGGGATCCAGTGGAAGAAAAGAATGTCCAATAGTATTCATTATATTCCAGGATCCTATATAATAGGAGCCATAAGTTAAGGGCATGGGTAGGGTCCCCTAATGTAGTAAAAACAAGGTCATTTTCTTAGTAACATATCAACAAAGAACATCCTGAAATGACATGAAATATTTTTAATTGCAGCATGTAAATGTATACCCACTGTACAAATTATTAGGAAGAACACCTGTACACCTGGTTACCCATGCAATTACCTAATCATTCAATCATGTGACAGCAGTACCATGCATTAAATCATGCAAAGACAGGTCAGAAACTTTAGTTAATGTGCACATCAAATAACAGAATGAGGAACAAATGAAACCTCAGTGATGTCATTTGTAGAAGTATTGCTGGTGTCAGACAGACTGGCTTGAGCATTTCTGCAGCTGCTAATCTCAAAGGATTTTCATGCACGAGTCTGTAGAGTTACTCAGAATAGTCCAAAAACCAAAGTACATCCAGTGTAGTGGCAGTTCTGCGGATGGGAACACCTTGTTGATAAGACAGATCAGAGGACAATGGACAGACACAGACAAACAGTGAGGCTAGTCAAATTATTACCATGTGCAACTAATGTGATCAGGAAAGCATCTCAGAATGCACAGTGAACCATGAAGTGCATGAGATACAGCAGCAGGAGACCACGTCTTGTTCCATACCTGAAAGCTGAGACTGCTTTGGGCACAGACTCACAAATAAAACCAGACAGTTGAAGTTCAGAAAAACATATCCTGGTCTGATGAATCTCAGTTTCTGTTGAGAAACACAAATGGTAAGGTCAGAATTTTACATCAACAGCTTGAATCCATGCACCCAACCTGCCTTGTGTCAACAGTCCAGGCTGGTGGTGGTGGTGTAATGGTTTGAGAAATGCTTTCTTGGCACACTCTGGGCCCATTAATACCAATCAATGATCACTTGAGAGCCATGGCTTATTTGAGTATAGTTGATGACCATGTGCATCCCTTCATGGCCACAATTTACCCATCTTCTGATGGCTAGTTCTAGTATGATAATGCACAATGTAACAAAACAAAAGTCATGTCAAACAGGTTTTATAAACATGACAGTGAGGTCAGTGTTCTTCAGTTGACATTCCAGTCAACAGAATTCAACAGAACACTTCTGGAATGCAGTAGGAGATTCAAAGCATGAATGTGTAGCTGACAAACTCACAGAAATGATATGAGGCAGTTGTGTCATCATGGAACAAAGTCTCAAAGAAATGTTTCCAACATGTTGTGGAACCCATGCCATGAGGAACTGAGGCTATTTTGAGAGCAAAAAGAGGCCATACCCACTATTAGTATACTGATCCTAAGAATTTGCTTAAAAAATGTATACCTGCACTCATTTTGCTGCTGAAATATTAAGATGGCTGCGGTGGGTTGGCACCCTGCCCGGGATTGGATTCCTGCCTTGTGCCCTGTGTTGGCTGGGATTGGCTCCAGCAGATCCCCGTGACCCTGTGTTCGGGTTCAACGGGTTGGAAAATGGATGGAATATTAAGATGGGTTCATCGTTGGTACAAAAAAAAAAAACTCAGAAAGAAGACTGTTTACTATTCTATACAGTTGATTCTGCTTAATTGGGATACTTTAGGAGATCTTGGCCCAATTAAGTGGCTGCCCCAATTAAGCCCACATAAAATTAAACATAAAATTTCCACATAAAATTAAACAATAAATAATTTTCTTTCAATATTTTAATAAATTATTGAACAGAAATATAAATTACAAGAAAATAATATAAACTGTGAAGAAAAAAATTATAAATTCTAAAATAAAATAATAAGTAAATACGTATTTTAATAAATTATTGAACCAAAGTACTGTATAAACGTCTTGCTATAAGAGACCCGCTATGGTAGAGTTTGGTACACCAGTTATCTCAGCGAGCCTATGATGGCTTGTATTAAATGGCTAGCTTTTAATTTTATCCAGCAAAGCAATTTTACTTGAAAGTGTAAAATCATTTCTTGGCATCTTGGCAAGGATTATAAATTTTTAAATAAAATCGACAAAACACAAGTTTACTCATACGTTATACGTACACGCAAGGCGGTGCAGGGGTAACTGAATATGGTACGGTAGTGGTAACAGTAGACTATTAAGCAGACACATGCTACTACACTCTATGATTGTACTAGCCGAACTTACTCGTGCTTCTTCAACGGGCGATGATAAATGACTGATTGGCAGCACGCGTCAGCTGCTATCCCAATTTAGCAGAATGTTGTCCCAATTAAGCATTTAAATTATGTATTATTTTATTAGTTTGGTTTTCGTTGCTTGAGATTTGGCCCAAATAAGCGGCTGTCCCAATTAACCAGTGGCCCAATTAAGCGGAATCGACTGTATTAGCATTGGGCAACTAGTGATGTGCACCTGCAGCTGTCAATCAAACAGAGTTCAATACTGGTTGAGGCTGTTTGGATAAACACAACATAAATGTTATATTCTCTCATCAGATTGGATGGCCAGCACAGTCTCCACAACAGAAAACCCAGGAGAAGGTAGGCAGCCAGTTGGCCAAGGTTTCCAAGACTGTGAATTTTTTTTGACTTTCTCTTATATGATTTTAATCTCCTCTGTTGTCAACTGGCCATAGTTCATCAATTAATCAATGGACAAAAATTGTTGGTTTCCATTTATGTTTAATCAGTTCCTACCTTATTCAGTGAGTTCTAACAAATCTGCATTTCCATGTGTACCAGTTCTGTTCATAGTAATTAGTATAGTATAAACTTGTATTTTAGGTAAGAATTGTCCACAGCACTCTGTGACTGCTATACAAAAAATAAGAACATAAGAAATCTGACAAACGAGAGGGGACCATTCAGTCCATCAAGCCCATTTGTTGAGCTATTAGCTAAGCTTTTTCCAATGTCTTATCCAGATTCTTCTTAAAGGATAAAAATTAAAGGAGCAAAATATTTATAATGTTAAATATCACAATAAAAGCATACTAAAAGAGCAACAGTATTCAATTTACAATGCTTAATTTTATTTGATACCCCATTACTAATTCTACTAGATAAATAATTGCATGAATTTGCAACACATTAATGAGGATTCTAATCACAGAGCTGGAGCATTTGTTTCCATTCCTTCTACGGCCATTCAGGCTGAGCTACAGTATCTGCTCACACAAGTTTAAAGCTGTGTTCCCAATATAGTGCCCTTGAGGAAAAGATTACTGTTCAGTTCTTTCTAAAGACGTGTTGCCTATCATCAGTGAGAATTATTATATAAGCTATCAAGTATATGGAATGATGATATGTAATTCAGTTAATAACAGTAATCGTCTGTGGGCTGGATTGTGCTTGGATTTATGCTCACTTAACAATTATTTTATAAGATGTAACAGGTCACTAAGAAATTCACAGCAACTCTACTATACAGTTCAAATGTCGGAAGGGGATTCAGCCTCTACCTGAAGCATGCTCTCACAAATTTCCGTAGGACCATCAAATGTATGCTTTCTCACTTGCTGAAAAAAGTCTGCCAAGGAAAATTGTTTGCCACGCCATCAAAAAGTTGTAAGAAAGAACAGTTAAAAGAAAAAAGTAAATATGTACACTATATGGATTTTCTTTCTAAAATGTGTTACTGCTAACTCTCTCTGGTACAAGTTATAAGGGTGTTGGAAGTTACTACTGAGCTGAAAACAAGCCAGCAAATTAGCAAGATGCTCCTCAACATTAAACAATGTGTAGGGGGTCCTTATTGAATATCTGTGTGTTATTTTTGTAGGCATGTGAGCTAACAAGGGTTAATTAAGGGGTCAATAGAAACACTCTGTTCCTGCCTTAAATGAATTAATTGTCTCGAGTCAGAGATGACCACTCTGTGAGGGCAGGAGATCAATCTCAGAATGACCTGTGAACTTCCAACAGCGTGTCACAGACACTCCCTGAGTGTCAGCCTGGTTATTGGATTTTAATTTATGTTGCAGACCATTGACAACTATCAACATGCACGAAGGACATTAATTATACTTTCTGGAACTTAAGTATTGCATCAGTAAAATGACTTCTTGGTTATTTTTGTATATTTTGAGCTTGTAATAATGCTTAGCAAATTGGTGACAAAGTTAAAAATGCTTTGGCAAATGAAATGAAATATGGCAGGTAAAGCAGCAATGAACTGGCACAACAGGAAGGGAATACATTTTCTGTAGTGGCTTTGATAACATACAGTATAACAAGCTTTGAATCACAGCAGAGAAGTTAATGTATAACAGAAGCAGTAGCAGGGCGGAGGTGGATGTGAAGCTGGAAAGTGTTGATACTCTATGAACAGCGTTTACAGTATACAGTAGTTGGATCGGGATCAAAAGCAACTACAATTAATGGTACAGAATCAAAGTAGTTTTTACACTATGACTGATCCACAGTCAACTACAGCAAATGCAATGGCTTCCCAAGCACACAGATCCACGTGTAGTGGTATTCTGTGGTCTCCTACAGAGCTGTAAAACAAGAGCATAGATACTGTAGTGTCAAAAAAATGAAACCAGACCTGTTCTGGCTCATCCAAAACATATTATAACTCAGTTTGTACTCCTTATATGGAGTCTAATTCATTTAAATTGCTAATTAATAAAAAGAGACATATATCTCAGCTGTGCCTCAGTTGCTGTTTAGATGGGCTTGTGGTATAGCGGGTCCACAGCTCAGATAAAAAAGGCCAGTTTTTAAATAGATAATCGTCGCATTCGCAGTTTAAAGAGGGGGCGTGGTAGTGTGGCCGGAGAGGTTCCTGGGCGCTTTGTGATGTGGGCGGTCCTCGCTTATGTGCACAGGTGAAGAATCATCCGCATCCGTAATTGATTACGGGAACTGCTAATTGCCACACCTGAACCACATCCCCATTATATACAGTAGGAGCATGAGTGCAGAAAGGAGGAAAGGAAAACGAAAAAGAACGTGAATGGAGGTTAAGTTAGGAGAAGAAGGCAGCAGGAAGGAGAAAGGCGGTGCGAGAGCAGAAGGCAGCTGAGCAGTGAGCCTTAGCAGGGTGTCTGGCCGGCACCCGGGGGCAATCGGCAGTGGTCGCTCCCGCAGAGAGTTAGTGAGGAGCGGGAGTGACCGGAAGGAGGATGGCTTGCCACATAAGGCTGAGAAGGCAGCAGGAGTTGGATACTTGGGAAGCGAAAGCCCCAGCGTGCACGCACTGATCGTAGGAGAGCCCAAGTTACAGTCTGGTGAAGCCCACCAGAGCCAGGGATCGGAAAGGTGAACAGACCAGCAGAAGACAGAGAAGGTCAGCTGCAGGTAGGGTGACTCCCCTGATGCATAGCCTGGGAGAAGCAGGGGAGTCGCCAGTAGAAGAAGGCACCAGGCTTTGATTTAAAAGGACTGCTTCCAGCCATTGTTTTAACCACGTTTTTATCTGGATTTATTTATTGGATTTTAACCTCCACATTTTTCACATGCTTTTAATGGATTATTTGTTTATTGAACTGTATGCACTGCACTTGTTTCTGAACACTTTGTTTTTGTTTTAAATAAAAGAACTTTGCACATTTTGCACCATTCCCTTGCTTCATTGTTGATGTCTTCATTGTCCAGCTCATCCAGTTACATTACCGATGGTGTTGGGTTCAAGATCTCCCAAACTGGAGACGGGAGCCTGGAGCAGAACCCGCATCGTCACAGGGCTTCAGACATATTTTAACAATTATGGGAGACCCCAGCATTTCAACTCAGGCCCTACTATTCATATAAAGTAGACTGAACCATAATCCACTGTCGGCATTCTTCATTTTCTTCTGTGGACTCTTGTCCTCTTTCTGCACTAACATACTCACAGCTCCCTGGTAAGAAATGGATGAAAGTATATGAGACCAAAATAAAGAAACCCTTTTTTGTATGTCACCTTGTTTTAATAAATGTCCAACAGTTTATTAATTATCAAACTTGCCTCACTCAGTTCAGGGTCACAGGGGAAAGAAGAGTGAAACTTAACCTGACATGAACAAGCACAAGAGGCGGCAAAATCTAAATGACACACTTATCAATGGCGGTGCATGCTTATGAATGCTCTCACATTTAAGCAATTAAATTTAAAGTTGACAACCTGACTTGCATGTCTTTGGGGCGTGGGTGGGAAAACCAAAGATCTTGGAGAGTGAAACACGCTGACAAGGGGAGAACAATGTAAAGTCCACCCAGATGGCAGTTAAACAAGACTTCAAATCCAGGAATATGGGGCTGTAATAGGTCTATTTTACTGTGACTCCATAACATTGACAGGTTGCTTGACCTTATCCAGCCTGAACCCTAGACATTTAACTGTGTTTGAGGAAACTAGAAATCTAAATTTAGAGATGATCAGGATTCAGGGTTCTCCTCTTGTGACAACTTAGAATAATGTGCTTGTGTGCAGTTCTGTGGGATGTTAATTAAAAATGTAAAATGGTCTGATCAGGGAAACGTGAGTGCACACAAGTCCAGTTAAAAAAGGATGTGTATGGAATAATGTTTTGTGGTAAATATGTAAGTAAGCTAATAATTTATATAGACAGTATATTTTAAAATATTAATTGTGTAAATATGTGACTCTAATTAAATTCAGTCTCTTTCAAATTCTTATTACCATATTTCTATTACAAAATTCCTGTACCCTGAAATAATATTCAGTCCCAACACTATTTACATATTTAAGTCTGTCTAATTTTGAATTTGAAATAGACCACTTTTGGATTTTTTTTAATGTAGTTAATTATTCAATTAAAACTAGATTACAGTAGATAGGATATGTTAGGGAGAGTTTCAGTTTACCATTTACAGTACCACCTGAGAAAGTTCAGACACTACTACATCAAAATGGTTTGGATCTGTGCTCCTTGGTAAAAAGGAACACATACTTCATATCACAAGAATGTACAATAAAATCCTATCTAAATAAAATACAATTGGTGTAGATAGGTGACAGAGCTTTTCCCACAAACACTGGGTGTAAGAGAAGTAGTCATCCCACACTTGAGTGCCTGTTCATCACCAGGCAAACTCATTCTGAGTGAGGGAAAAGCCTGGAAAAGCCAGAGAAAATCTAGAAGGTCAGAACTTGCAAACTTGGAGACAACAGGCAGACCAGAAGCTGAGGACAAATATTAAGTTTGCATATTCTCCTTGTGTCTTTGTGAGTTGGAGTGGGGGGATACAGTTGTCTGTGCTTGTTTGGTTAAATATGTTTCTAAACTGATCTAGTGTGCTTTTATGTACCCTACATGGTAGCCTAATTGTTATTTAATAGGCTGTGCCACATATCTATCCATTCATGTCCTGTCCAGGGATTGTTCCTTCCTTGCTCCCCATGTTAGCTGAGGTAGTCTCCAGCATGGCACAACTAGGGAACCCTGTTGAGGACAAAGCAGGTTAGAAAATGACTGACTGAATGACTGACATATTCACTCCTTGTTTGGAAAAAAGGATGTGTGGAATACATTATCATGGTGTCCGGCTGGATGCATTTACAGACAAGTCATATTTTTTAATAACTTCTCCTATATCGCAGTGTATATTCATTAAAGCTGCAAAGTATGTACACATTTGTACTTATGGGATGAAATGCTGATGAGATTGTTTTCAGGTAATACAGTTTGTTAAAGCCCATTAAACAATATGCTCCTGAAGGAATGACTAAGTAAAATGGTCTTACACCATAATACCTAGTATGGTTGACTAAATAGTGAACCCAAAAAATATAAACTGGCTCCACTAGGCATTATAATGCAAACAAACATTGCATAGGTGCAAATCAGTTCCTAGAAGTTTTAAAGGATTCTGCAAAGTGACAACTTACAGTTAAGAAGAGCAAGGATAGCAGATGAAGAAAAATGTGTCTGATGTGGAAATACAAACAGTGGTATGCAATTGTTGGAAAGCATCTACAACTTAGAAAGTATCTGCGTTCCTCACCTACAGGGTAAAGTAGGAGCAGTCAGATTTAGATGGAGAAGAGCACACCTGGAAAATAAAGTATAGCATATCTGGAATTATTTGATTGTCTTCTTTAAATGTCCAGGGATATTGTGATGACTAGGACTGTTGTGTGGTACGGCTGCTGCAAAAAGCCATTTCCTTAAAATGTCTTTCATGTTAAACATTTTTTATACACAAATAAACACACAAGGGAATGTAGAAAGTCTACAAGTTGGAAGTATCTATTAAGAATGCACTTTGGCTTAACTTTGTACATAGTCGTGGAGCAAATATTTCAAACATTCTTATCAGTGAGCTGTAATAAGCACGCAACTAGAGATTATTGTCCTTTGAAACCAAGAGGATTTGGGGGCAAGTGCACCCTACTGTTAATAATTTAAAGATCCTGTACAATGGTCAGAAACATGCAGGATACCTGAAAAAAGCAAGAATGTAAGTACTGTATATCAGATAGAGATAACAATAAAGATACTCCTAGGCAAACTTGGACTTCAGACTTTGAGAATGTAAACTCTTGAAACTGCACAGCAATGCAAAGGGTGCATTTAAAAAACAAGAACACATTCATTTATTATGTATTCTTTGAAGTGTGTGAGGAAGGTCTCATTAAAAGCACAAATCATTTAAATATGTTATAAAAATTGACAAAGTATTGTGTTTTTCTGTAAATGAATGTGGATTGAAATCATAAATAGGAAATACTGTATAATACAAATGAAAGTAAAATAAAAGCAAAATGCAAGCTAATAAATCAAAGTTTTTATCTTATTCTTTTTAAGAATTTTATTATAATAATATAATCAATTATAATCCATTAAGACACACAACACTATATATTATTGAGATCAGTTGAGATACCATCTCCACTACTCATCTAGAAAGCAGAGAAACAAAATGACTTAATAAAGCCTTCAATGAAACATGCTGAAAGATCCCAAAGTTTAGGTAATTGAACTCAATATTAATAAACACCAGCCAGGTTTTCAAAACTTGTGATCCATCCTTTATGAACCAAATTTTATTTTTTTCCTATTGTTATATAAAACAGAACATCTTTTCCCATCTTTTATGGTAGGTGGTTTAGGATTCTTACAGCTGAGCAAGATAAGATATCATGGAAGTGTACGGCCTCGTCCACACTACTACATTTACATTTAAAAATGCAAACTCCATTTTTGCCTTTCATACACACTACCCCAGCATTTTCAACTGCCAAAAACAAAGACTTTTAAAAGCTCTCTCCAGAGTCATGTGCTTCTGAAAATGCAGCCTTAGCATTGTGATCTCGATATGCAGAAACACAGTTATTTCAAAAAGGAATACTCCACTTGAGTCCCTATTTTCTTTTGGTTCTTCTTTGATTAGATTGTGTTCATTCTGGTCAACCCTTCATCTCACTCTAGCTGGAAGAATTAACGTTGTTAAGATGAATATCCTTCCTAAGCCTCTCTTTTTATTTCAAAACATTCCAATATACATCAATAAATACATTTTTAAACAATTAGATTCAACAATAACCTTATTTATTTGGAACTCAAAACATCCATGTATCCAAAGAGAGACCCTACAAAGATAAAAGGCAGAAGGTGGCATGGCTCTACCTAACTTTCAGTTTTATTACTGGGCAGCAAACATACAAGCTATAAAAACCTGGACACAAATAGATGAACATACACAGGCCTGGTCCGCAATAGAAATAAAATCACGCAGTACTTCTTTATATTCCCTGCTTTGTGCCCCAATAAATGCAAGCTATCGGCAATATACTAATAACCCAATTGTGCTTCACTCACTCAGAATATGGAACCAATGTAGAAAGCATTTTAAGATTCTGTTAATTACAATGTCTCATTTCCTGAATGGTCACCCTTAATGCAAAAAAAACAACAGTTCAGCACAGTGGACATGAAAGTAGGGATGCTAGCTGTCCTCATTTTCCCAGACATGTCCACATTTATAACGCCCCATGGACTGTCTGAAAGGAGTTTATAAAATTTTGAAAATCTCAGGAATTTTTGCTCCTAAAATTTGAAAATCTACATATCCATATCATTAGTAAAATTTGAAAACTGTACACCAATCATCATTTGCGGAAGTAGTGCACACTTTTTTCCCGGAATCTTCACTTCCATTCTAGTAGTAAAAAGTGCAGATATTGACGAGAATAGTCAATATCTGTCCAACTTGACTTTTTCACTTCATCTTCTGCATTCATCTTTACCTTCTTGGTAAGTAGACAGTTCATTATAAATAATGTCCCTTTCCATAATTATTTGTAATCCTAATTCACTGTAACTAAGTGAATTTATTCAAAATCAACCTTACAATTTTATGTTTTTCATGAGAGATCTTATTTTCAATTCTTCTTTCAGCAGCTTGGTTAAACAAGAAATTTCATACATCCAGGTACTGCTTTGTAATATTTTAATGCAAAATATTGTTATTACCCCCTACTTTTCCAAAATGGATATATAATTGTAAATGAATAAGTCAACATTTAAAGTTTCAGTTAATTAAACAAAATGACACATTTATTCTGTCATATACTGTAAATGCAATATCTTTTTTAGTTATCAGTTGATCAAGTAAAAAGTCACTTCTTCAAGTAATTTAATATTTTCATAATTCTTTCATTTACATAAATTGAGGAATACCCTTTAAGCCAAAAAGAAAGAGCAAGTTCACAGACTACTTGAACAACAAATATCCTTGCTTTATCAGATAATATCAGATTTACTGATAAAAATAGCTTCAGTGGAAAAATATAAAAGAATGTAGATAAATGTAAATAAACTAAATTGAAAAGAGCTATCCCAATAAGAATGGAAGTCTGTTAATTTAAGAGGCTTGACATATTCAAAATATTTAATGGGCTTTTAGTTTGCCAGTGGCTGTGAATGTGGCCATCATATCATAATTATAGTGATAAACTGCTAGTAAAGGTTTATATCGTTTTAAAAAAACATACGACAGTATAAAGGACAGTATAAAGGTATATTATGGGTCATCCAAGGGAAAGGCGTCCTCAAAAGTTGTCATTGTTCGACCCAAATGTCCTCATTTCCAGAGAAAGAGATTTGGCAGCCCTACATGGAAAAGATGCTTTCCATGGCACTTGTTGTGTTGCTTACCCTGTATGCAGACAAGATGTGCATTCTGTACAGTTAGACCATGATTTGCACAGGCCAAAGATTGCACCAGTACAGTTTGGAGGTTCCAGCTATTTCTTCTTGACAGGCAGAAAATATAATTTTAACAGTGCAGAGTAATAAAGTTTGTAATTTACTTTAAGAAAATATATCTTAATACTGAAACTTTATATTTGAAGCACATAGGCCCAAAGTTTACAAATATGTTGACAATATAGAAATCTTTAAAAATCATATGCAGATTGCATTCCCTATGTTCAATGCTGGGTAGTTAAAAGGGAATGAATGTGTATATTTGTGGGGAAAAATTACAATCGACTGTAACTCACCAGATTTCAAGTTTCTCCTGCATAATCTAAGTGACTGCTGAACGCCCAAATTCTAGTTGCCAGTAATTAGTGGTTAACTGTTTCACAGATCAAAACATAAACAGGAATTACTGCCAAATTTCCTCTCCATACCTATCTAAGCTATTCCAAGTTAATTTCTTTCTAATTCCTTCCATAGTCTCATAGTATGTACATTTTCAATCCAAGCAGCTTAATTGAAAGTTATAGAATGGCCCCTTCATTTGAGTCATTTTTTTTCCATCCATGTTGTTTTGATTGCAATGAAGAGATTTTATGAAGGTTGGCAAAACTTTGAGAATAGCGATGGAAATGAAGAGGAGGTTTAAAGAGTTTTTGGAGCAGGTAGAATCAAGGTCGGCGAATAAGCATGGGTCAGAATATAAGAAGGCCAGTCAGTCAGTCATTCTCCAACCTGCTATATCCTAACACAGGGTCACAGGGGTCTGCTGGAGCCAATCCCAGCCAACACAGGGCACGAGGCAGGAACAAATCCCCAGGCGGGGCACCAGCCCACCGTAGGGCACACGCAAACCAAGCACAATTTAGGATCGCCAATGCACCTAACCTGCATGCCTTTGGACTGTGGGAGGAAACCGAAGGAAACCCACGCAGAAACGGGGAGATAATGTAAACTCCACACAGGAAGGACATGGAACAGGAAGCGAACCCTGGTCTCCTTACTGTGAGGCAGCAGCACTACCACTGCGCCATTTTTTTTTGTGTACTTCCGGTTTGAGTGAACGCTGGCGGGACTGGTCGCCGCTGCTCGCCGGTAACTAGAATATTGATTTACCTCCGTTTCGATTGAAACTTTACCAGTTTATTTTCTGGATGTCTGAACTGCCTGCGGCCTCCTCGCCTACAATGTGGACTGGTAGGATATTTGCTTGGTTAATGTTTGTTTGGAGTCTTCTGTCGCTCATTATCCAACCTGCGACTGGCCTCCTCCAGTACCCAGCTGCTGAGCTGCTTCGTTTGCGTCTTCTCCAGTCTGTGCCTCTGCTGTCGGTGCTATATTTCGACCCGGACGTCATACTTCTCCCTCGTCGGAGATACATCCATCGTGGGTCCCGCCGGAGATTCCGAACAGACGCCTCGAAAGGAATTAACTCTTTTTGGTCTGATTTTCGGCACCCTCCACATAACACAGATAGGAACGCTGACCATAGCGTGTTGGCCAGCTTAGCTCGGTCGACTAACACCACTGTCAAATGCGACAGCAACATTGTCAGCTTTGGTCTATTGAACATCCGCTCACTTACGAGCAAGGGACATCTCATTCAGGATCTCCTCATTGACGTTAAGTTTGACTTTCTCTGTTTAACTGAGACTTGGCAGCAACCTCAAGACTTTTCACAACTTAATGACTGCACCCCCCCGGGGTTTGTTTACTCTTGTCAACCCCGCGCATCTGGCCGTGGAGGAGGTGTCGCGATAATTTACCGCGAGAAGTGGAAAGTCCTGCCGTTGCCTGCTCCTGCTGTTAGCTCTTTTGAATCGACTGTGTGTCAACTGTCTGGGCCAGTTCCAACCATCATTGCAACTGTCTACCGTCCTCCTAAGTCTAACAACAATTTTTTGAACGATCTTGCTACCTTCCTTACCAATCTATCTGTAATTACTCCAAATATAATTCTGCTGGGGGATTTTAATATACATCTGGACAAAATCAATATCCCTCTCACTAGAGACTTTTTATCTTGCCTGGAGAGTTTTGGATACCAGCAGCACACTGATGTTCCTACCCATTGTAAAGGACATATCTTGAACCTGATTTGCTGCTCTGGTGTTGTTCCTGTTGATCTTACAGCAGATGAACTCACTATAACCAATCACTTTCTCCTCTCATTCAAGGCTAAACTTACCTTTTCTGTTTCTAAGCTTCCACGTCTCATAGCTTTTCGTAACATTAAGAATATTAACTTGAATTTGCTGTCTTCTAGAATTGATTCGCAAATGGACTTTTATAATTTATCCACTCCCATAGAACTGGTCTCATATTATGACACTTGTCTTAATGGTATTCTTAATTCTCTGGCACCGCTAAAAAACAGATCTGTTTCTTTTTCCTTTTCTGCCCCCTGGTTTACGCCTGAACTTCGGCTTCTGAAAGCTAAAGGCAGGCAACTTGAAAGGTTGTTTAAAAAAACCAGACTCTTTGTCCACAAAGAGATGTATAAAAATCATCTACTCTATTACAAAGATTGTATAGCTCAAACCAAATCTAATTATTACACTCAGTTAATTACTTGTAATACAGGTAACACCAAGTCTTTGTTTTCTTTACTTAATAATGTTACACAACCTCCTGACTCTTTACCATCTCACCTTTACTCAACTGCCTTCTGTAATTCTCTTATGTCTTTTTTCAATGAGAAAATCCAAAAGATACATCAGCACCTTGGTCCAGATCCTTTCTGTATTTCTTCTGAACTACACTCGCCTATTCACTCTTTCTCTTCTTTCCAGCTTCCCACTTCCTCTGAAATTTCAGATCTCATCTGCAAATCCAAGTCATCTACTTGTCAGCTGGACCCCCTGCCTACAGTTTTGGTTAAAGCCTGCCTCCCCTCTCTAGTCCCTCTTATTTCTGCCATCATTCACTCTTCTCTTACTACTGGTATTATTCCCTCTTCTTTCAAAACTGCTGCTATAACCCCAATACTAAAAAAACCTGGTTGTGATCCTACTAATTTCAATAATTTTCGCCCCATTTCTAACTTGCCCTTTATCTCCAAAATTCTTGAAAAAATAGTAGCTATCCAACTTCACACCCACTTGTCTCACAATAATCTATATGAGAAGTTCCAGTCTGGTTTTCACCCCCTTCATAGTACAGAAACGGCACTTGTTAAAATTACCAATGACCTCCTTATGGCTGCTGATTCTGGTCTAATCACTATTCTCATCCTTCTCGATCTGTGTGCGGCCTTTGATACTATTTGTCATACCACTCTCCTTAATAGATTATCTTTGATTAGCATTACTCACACTCCACTTGATTGGTTTAGATCTTACCTCTCAGTCCGCACTCAGTTCATACAGCTTAAAACCTTCACATCCCAACCCACCGCTGTTACTTCTGGTGTGCCCCAAGGCTCTGTCCTGGGGCCTCTTCTTTTTATTATTTACCTTCTTCCCCTTGGCAATATTTTTCGTAAATATAACATTAATTTTCACTGTTATGCTGATGACACCCAGCTCTACCTTGCTGGTAAACCCACCTCCTCTTTTCCGCCACCCTCGCTTATTGACTGCATTTCTGAAATTAAATCCTGGTTCTCTTCAAATTTTCTTAAATTAAACAGTGACAAAACTGAGGTTCTCCTCATTGGTTCAAAATCATCATTATCCAAAACCAATAATCTTTCTTTTATTATTGATAACTCTGTTGTTTCCCCATCATCTCAGGTCAAGAGTCTGGGTGTCATCCTTGTCATCCTTGACAGTACTCTATCCTTCCAATGTCAGATTAATAACATCACCCGGTCTGCTTACTTCCACTTACGTAATATTAATCGCATTTGCCCCTCCCTCACTCCTCATACCACTGCCATTCTTGTTCATAGTCTTGTCACTTCTCGGCTGGACTACTGCAATTCACTCCTCTTTGGTCTCCCTAATAAATCTCTTCATAAGCTTCAGTTAGTCCAGAATTCTGCAGCACGTATCATCACTGGAATCCCATCTTTTCACCATATTACTCCGGTCTTGCAGCAGCTTCATTGGCTCCCGATCAAGTTTTGTATTGATTTTAAGATTCTGCTACTAACATTTAAGGCCATCCATAACCTCGCACCTCCATATCTGTCTGACTTTCTACATGTTGCTATTCCATCCCGTAACCTTAGATCCTCTTCCTCCACCCATCTGACCGTTCCTCCCGCCCATCTAACCACCATGGGGAGCAGAGCTTTCAGCCGTTCTGCTCCCAAGCACTGGAACTCATTACCTGCGGATCTCCGAAATATTAAATCATACTCATCCTTCAAATGTAAACTTAAAACACATTTGTTTAAAATGGCTTTTTCTTCTTCCTCCTGATTAAAGTGGTTTTGTTTGGTTTTAATTTTTAGATTTTCTGATGTTTTAAGTTGTTTATAATTGTGTCTTTTATTTATTTATTTATTTATTGTTTGTTCGGTGTCCTTGAGTTCTCTGAAAGGCGCCTTTGTATAAATAAAATGTATTATTATTATTATTATTATTGTGCCGCCCCTATAAGAAGGTAATTCTAAAATATAATTGTCATAACAACAAAACACAAAATTAATCAAAGTCAAAAATCACAGCAAGGATTCTCAACCTATCTATTAGCACTAAATTGCTAATAACAAATTTGTTTTTCAAGATTTTCATTCCAATGCTTGGACACCAGGGAGAGCGTATTAATATCATAAATAATGTTGGCATGATGATATTATGTTTAGCAATGTTTGATCCTCACATGACATGTAATAACTGTTGACCATAACCATACAACACTTAAACAAGCAAAAAAATATACTCAGCAAAAAAAGAAACGTCCCCTGACTTTCAACTGTTTTTACTTTCAGTAGACTTAATGTGTAAATATTTGTATGAACACTAAAAGAGTCAACACCATAAGACATAAACTAAAAATGTTTCACAATGTGTCCCTGAGTGAAGGGAGGCTCAAAATCAAAAGTACCAGTCAGTATCTGGTGTGGCCACCAGCTGCTTGAAGTACTGCAGTGCATCTCCTCCTCATGGACTGGACCAGATTTGTCATTTCTTGCTGTGAGATGTTACCCCACTCTTCCACCAAGGCACCTGCAAGTTCCTGGACATTTCTGGGGGGAATGGCCCTAGCCCTCACCCTGCGATCCAACAGGTCCCAGACGTGCTCAATGGGATTGAGATCTGGGCTCTTCGCTGGCCATGGCAGAACACTGACATTGCTGTCATGCAGAAACTCACGCACTTTTTGCCACTCCTGTCTGGTCCAGCGAAGGTGGGTTTGTGCCCATAGGCGG
>JANRMT010062856.1:49989576-50013089 GCA_026402145.1 Polypterus bichir lapradei
GGCCATCTGTTCGTCAACTCAAGCTGAAGCGATCTTGGGTGCTGCAACAGGACAATGACCCAAAACACACCAGCAAATCCACCCCTGAATGGCTGAAGAAAAACAAAATGAAGACTTTGGAGTGGCCTAGTCAAAGTCCTGACCTGAATCCAATTGAGATGCTATGGCATGACCTTAAAAAGGCGGTTCATGCTAGAAAACCCTCAAATAAAGCTGAATTACAACAATTCTGCAAAGATGAGTGGGTCAAAATTCCTCCAGAGCGCTGTAAAAGACTCATTGCAAGTTATCGCAAATGCTTGATTGCAGTTATTGCTGCTAAGGGTGGCCCAACCAGTTATTAGGCTCAGGGGGCAATTACTTTTTCACACAGGGCCATGTAGGTTTGGATTTTTTTTTCTCCCTAAATAATAAAAACCATTATTTAAAAACTGCATTTTGTGTTTACTTGTGTTATATTTGACTAATGGTTAAATGTGTTTGATGATCAGAAACATTTTGTGTGACAAACATGCAAAAGAATAAGAAATTAGGAAGGGGGCAAATAGTTTTTTACACCACTGTATATATATATATATATATATATATATATAAAAGATAACTCCTGTAGCCACAATAAATGCCTTTATTGAACAGACAAAGCGGGGTGAACAAGTTCCTTTCTACTTCAGCCACAGCCGCGACATCACATAAAAAACATCAATAATAACTCCTAAACTTGCAATATTATTTGGGAAAAACGCAACATTTTACTCACCAAAAATTCAGATTATTTGTAAACAAAATCCATCGTCCTCTCTTTCCTCAAAAACAGTTCAATTACTCTGTCGTACGGATTATCCGTGCGCTTCAGTTCCATCAAAACGTCCCTTTCTATCGCATTCGAAGCTAATGCTGAAAGGCGAACCTGCCCTATGGTATTTCTGGCATAAGTCTGAATTCGCTTTAGGGCTGAAAATGTCCGCTCGACAGAACACGGGAATGTTCACCGCCAAATATACCCATGTGAACAGCTGCCCCATGCTCTCATTCAGATTTTTCTGATGAAGGAAGTCAAGGAGATCAGTGGGAGATTCTCCTGCAAAATCATCCATGGCATACATTACAGTCAGTTCTGTTTTTAGACAGATCAAAAAGCACTCCGTGGCTCTTGTGTTACACTGGAGAAGGCTGCATGCGTGAAATTTTTCTTGTATTCCCGAAACTTCTGGGGCTCGAGGAGCGTGACAAACATCAGGTTTTCGTGGTCTTGAAATCTGGTCTGTGTCTGGCAAATAATATTGTTCAGAATCCTGCCATGGAGTTGGCCGTAGTGCACGCGACGATCTTTCGCTCGGAGCGTTTGCGGTGCGTTCAATGGCCTCATAGAGTTCTTCATATCGGCTTCTATCCAATCAATGGGTCTGAATACGGTGACGTTGCCGTACGCCTGCTAGAGGGCCCTACTGACACCAACTCAAAATCTGATTGGTTGAAGCAACAGGTTAATCGACATTTATTCTGTGTTAGAGTGCCTCCACAACAGATTTTGAAAGCCTCTCTGTCTGGCAACAAATGATGGCTGAAATGTGATTGGTTAAATGCTTTAATACGAAACTCCGCCTCCCACGGCTATGGAGCTGCAGTCTATTCTCTCTGCTTGACAACAAATGACGGCTGAAATGTGATTGGTTAAATATTTTAATACGAAACTCCGCCTCCCATGGCTATCGAGCTGAATTCTATTACAGTATATGGACAAAAATACGTTCCAGTTATGACCATTACGCATAGAATTTCTAAATGAAACCTGGCCAACTTTTGTAAGTAAGCTGTAAGGAATGAGCCTGCCAAATTTCAGCCTTCTACCTACACGGGAAGTTGGAGAATTAGTGAGTGAGTGAGTCAGTGAGGGCTTTGCCTTTTATTAGTATAGATATATATAATTTAATAACAACAAAAAATTCATGGATATAAGTGAACAAAAATGATTTAGTCTAATTCATTACACATGGCCACTTTACATTCTAAATTAATTTTGTCTTTTTTTAGGCAAAATATGTTAATAAATGTTGGAATGTGCTGAAAACTATACAGTACAAATTTTGGGAGGATGCTCACTTATTAATTCCCCTAACTAATGTGAAACAAAGGAGTGACACATTCCATCAGCTTGCCAAAGTTAATTTTCAATGTCTTTAAATTGTAGTGTAATTATGAATCTTAGATTATTGCTACAAGAATTTTAAAGAAAACTGAACTTAAACTGTCATGAAATGCTATTCAAAAAACTCCTTTCCTTAATCTTTCCTTAAATCTCTGGTTTTCCTAAGTAGACGGTGAGGAATTTGGTGAGGAAGGCAAATAAAATAGTTGACAAAGAATATGTTTTCGTGGTTCATATTGTAAAGGAGTTAAAAATTTTAGTTAGTGAAACAAACTGAATCTTTAGACCCGGATCATAATATTTTAAATCATGCACATACAGTGGGTACGGAAAGTATTCAGACCCACTTCAATTTTTCACTCTTTGTTATATTGCAGCCATTTGCTAAAATCATTTAAATTAATTTTTTCCCTCATTAATGTACACACAGCACCCCATATTGACAGACAAAAAAAAAAGAATTTTTGAAATTGTTGCAGATTTATTAAAAAAGAAAAACTGAAATATCACATGGTCCTAAGTATTCAGACCCTTTGCTGTGACACTCATATATTTAACTCAGGTGCTTCCATTTCTTCTGATCATCCTTGAGATCACCTTCATTTGAGTCCAGCTGTGTTTGATTATACTGATTGGACTTGATTAGGAAAGCCACACACCTGTCTATATAAGACCTTACAGCTCACAATGCATGTCAGAGCAAATGAGAATCATGAGGTCAAAGGAACTGCCTGAAGAGCTCAAAAACAGAATTGTGGCAAGGCACAGATCTGGCCAAGGTTACAAAACAATTTCTGCTGCACTTAAGGTTCCCAAGAGCACAGTGGCCTCCATAATCCTTAAATGGAAGACGTTTGGGACAACCAGAACCCTTCCTAGAGCTGGCCGAGAGAAGAGCCTTGGGGAGAGAGGTAAAGAAGAACCCAAAGATCACTTTGGCTGAGCTCCAGAGATGCAGTCAGGAGATGGGAGAAAGTTGTAGAAAGTCAACCATCATTGCAGCCCTCCACCAGTCAGGGCTTTATGGCAGAGTGGCCTGTCGGAAGCCTCTCCTCAGTGCAAGACACATGACAGCCCGCATGGAGTTTGCTAAAAGACACCTGAAGATTCTCTGGTCTGATGAGACCAAGATAGAACATTTTGGCCTTAATTCTAAGCGGTATGTGTGGAGACAACCAGGCACTGCTCATCACTTGTCCAATACAGTCCCCACAGTGAAGCATGGCGGTGGCAGCATCATGCTGTGGGGTTGTTTTTCAGCTGCAGGGACAGGACGACTGGTTGCAATCGAGGGAAAGATGAATGCGGCCAAGTACAGGGATATCCTGGACAAAAACCTTCTCCAGTGTGCTAAGGACCTCAGACTGGGCCGAAGGTTTACCTTCCAACAAGACAATGACCCTAAGCACACAGCTAAAATAACGAAGGAGTGGCTTCACAACAACTCTGTGACTGTTCCTGAATGGCCCAGCCAGAGCCCTGACTTAAACCCAATTGAGCATCTCTGGAGAGACCTAAAAATGGCTGTCTACCAACGTTTACCATCCAACCTGACAGAAATGGAGAGGATCTGCAAGGAGGAATGGCACAGGATACCCATATCCAGGTGTGAAAAACTTGTTGCATCTTTCCCAATAAGACTTATGGCTGTATTAGCTCAAAAGGGTGCTTCTACTAAATACTGAGCAAAGGGTCTGAATACTTAGGACCATGTGATATTTCAGTTTTTCTTTTTTAATAAATCTGCAACAATTTCAAAAATTCTTTTTTTTTGTCTGTCAATATGGGGTGATGTGTGTACATTAATGAGGAAAAAAAATAATTTAAATGATTTTAGCAAATGGCTGCAATATAACAAAGAGTGAAAAATTGAAGTGGGTCTGAATATTTCCGTACCCACTGTATATATAGTCCAAACCGTAATGCAAATTCAATGTACAATAACAACATTTATTTATATAGCACATTTTCATGCAAATAGTGTAGCTCAAAGTGCTTAACATGATGAAGAACGAGAAAAAAAGACAAAGTAAGAATCAAAATAAGAGAACACTAATTAACATAAAATAAAAGTAAGGTCCGATTGCCAGGGAGGACAGAAAAAACAAAAAAAAACTCCAGACGGCTGGAGAGAAAAAAATAAAATCTGCAGGGGTTCCAGGCCATGAAACCGCCCAGCCCCCTCTGGGCATTCTACCTAACATAAATGATCAGTCCTCATTGTATTCAGGGTTCTCATGGAAGGACCTGATGATGAAGGTCATGTGGACTTCTGGCCTTTAATCCATCAATGTAGGGACATCATGGTGCTTTGATCAGGTGGTGTTGGTGCAGGTCGCCACCACAGAAAACTGGAAAAAGAACAAAAGAAAGAGTAAGGGTTAGTACGGATTTTGGAGCCACCATGAATAGTATTGACAATTAATTGAATATACAGAGCATCAGGATTAAACTAAAATGAAGTTTTGAGAAAGCCATGTTGAAGTAATGTGTTTTCAGCAGTGTTTTAAAGTGCTCCGCCGTATTAGCCTGGCGAATTCCTATTGGCAGGCTATTCCAGATTTTAGGTGCATAACAGCAGAAGGCCGCTTCACCACTTCTTTTAAGTTTAGCTCTTAGAATTTTAAGCAGACACTCATTTGAAGATCCAAGATTACGATTTGGAGTGTAAGGTGTAGTGTAAGGTGTCAGACATTCCGATATATAAGATGGAGTGAGATTATTTAAGCATTGTAAGCCATAAGCAGTATTTTAAAGTCAATTCTGAATGACACAGGTAACCAATGTAGTGACATCAAAACTGGAGAAATGTGCTTGGATTTTCTTTTCCTAGTTAAGAATCTAGCAGCTGCATTCTGCACTAGTTGCAATTGATTTATGTCTTTTTTGAGTAGTCCTGAATGTAGTACAATACAATGTGGTACAGTACAATTTAGTAAGGTGAATAAGTATTCCCAATAATCCATCTATCAAAAAAAGATTTTTTGCTACTGAGACATATATTACTTTTAAGATAAAGTGAAGATTTGATAGTAATTGTCTGACAAATTCAGTTTTTATATTTTGAAACAGCGTTGGAGAAAACTTAGTCCAGAGTCTTAACATCTGTGTTTAGTAGGAAAACTGGTCTGCATAATGCATATTCCAAAAATGTTTTTATTTTATGTTGGAAAAACCTAAATTAACACCTTGTATAAGATTTTAAGTAGACAATTCCTCCTGGCTTCAATTGACATAAATTGTATAGAGTGTTTTAATAAAATTCTGCTGTATTGCCATTTGAGCCTGTAGCTTTTCTGGTTTATTGAGATTTAACAGCATCTAAGATCTCAGAGTGCTCATCTATATATCATGCACAAACTTGGGTTGTTCCAGCTTATTACAAAGAGTTTTATTTTAAAATGTGCTAATAATTCCATATTATTCATATTATTGTAATCTTGTATATTCCATATGATGATTACAAATTTGCACATAACAGCAGTAAAATTATGAATATTTGAAATTATACATTTTAATATTGATCTATAACATAAGTAAATAACTGACCAGACTTTATCTTTAATATTAATATACATATAGCACTGTAATGTATTTTAATAATGTCCATAATGATAAATGAAATAGTGTCATACATATTCAGTTTCATTTTTACTTGTCTTCCACGTAAAGACCACCTAGATAGAAGACGACACAGCAAAATTCCTGGGTTACATGTGTAAGGTCACTGTTAGATGTTATCATTAGATCTGATCTTTACATTGTAATCAGGACAAGCACTAACCTGGTAGCCTCCATAAAGATGTATACCTTCCTCCTGGCACAGTGAAGCACATTTTATTTATCCTAAAATCTAGGGGTCAAACCTTCCATTCTTTGAGGTCTCCATATAATTCTTAGTTTCTTCTTGAGAACTCTGTTTTGAAATTATATATGTTTATCCCACATAACCCAGTTAGCCATTTTAAATGTAGTGACCCTGCCACTTGTTTTAATTGCTATTTTGTTTCATTCTTTTTTTAAATACAGAATATTATGCTTTTTACAGCTTCCAGTTTAGCACTAATTATGCTAATGTTAATCTCTGTATGTTATGTGTAATTACTTTTCCCCTGGATATCTAATTTAATCTCCTGTCTTAAGCCAATCATCATATCTTTCCATTCTGTACTCTCTATTTTTATCAAAGAATTACATCATGTTAGAGTCAATGATAGGCATAATAGGTGAGTTAATGATGTTGAACAGCTTAAAGATAAAGTGTGGCTGTACCCTATGCTCATAGCTTGGCTAGAGCCTGATGTAAATCATATTGCTTGAGCATCATCAACTAACATAGCAGCTGGCTTGTCTGTTCCTTCAGGGTCCACTTCTGATCATCTTAAAGCATTCATTTCTGACATCCTTGTGTTTGGTATCTTGTGGTACCAAACTCACCAAATACAATGTCTTTATTTTTCTGCCTGTAGACAGTATGATGTTGTAATAAAAATAAAACACTAAAATTGATTGAGGCATAACCATGTGAATTTTTCAGAGTACAGGATGCAGATCATGACGCTTTTCACAAAGCAAATTCCCTTCATCAAATTATGGGAAATAATAATTCTAGCACAATATATACTCTCATAAAAAAAAAAAATTCTAGTCCAGCCCCAAGCTCTGTAAGTGATGAAAAACAGCAAGCACTCACAAGGCCTGGCACGAAACTCTGACATAAGAATAGAAAGAGAGCTAATGATGTTTAGCACAAGGCAAAAATGAGCACAAACGGAGTAAGCCAGATGAATATACATTTTTAACCTTGATTGGTCCTCTGATGAACCTTTCCCACAGAAATTACCAGATTATTGTAAAATCTACACTATGCACTATGGCGACATGACAAATACTCGAACTTAAAGCATTCAGAGAAATACATTACTGGATAAAGGAGAGCCTGGACACGAAACCTGTTGAAAAGACCAATGAATTAAAAAGGAAAAAAAATTAATTTAGAAAAAAGCGGCACTGCAAAAGCATTATATTGTAACTTTAAGTATGCTCATCCACAATATGTAATTGCCTAAATTAAAATTGTTTAGCATGCCCAGTAGTAATGCTTAACAACATATCTCTTGATCACTCTTAAACAGTCAAAGCTCTTAAATGATTAACATGGACTTTTTGTTTTCATCAATATTTACTGGTAGCTTCCTGTAATGGGCAAATACTGATTCCTAGTATACTGGATTATGGCTATAGCTTGGAGACATTGTGACTGACATCAGTCATTGTAATGATAATCAGAAAAACCTGAAGTTTACATATCACATATAGTAGAGCGGCAGACTGCCAAATGTCTATTTGAGGACTGACTATTTGATTCTGGCTCATAGTGCTTACAGACTACTTGATTTGTTAATTTGCTACACTGTGTGTCATAGTGGTTAATGCTGCAGTATCATAACTCAAAAGACCTGGTTCTCTTCCTAGGTTCTTCACTGTCTCTATGAAGTGCATGTTGTCTCCTTTTGTTTTTGTTTGGTTTAATGTTAAATATAGGAAGTGTAGATTAATTGGTGATTATAAATGGACTCGGAAAAACTTTGTATGCCAAAAAGTGTATCATGTATTGGACTGCCACCTCATCCAGTGCTGGCTTTTGTCATGCACACAGTGCTATCTGGATATGCACTAGTTCCCTGAAACCGTAAACTGGATGAACAGGTTAGAAAATGACTGCATGAATGGATTTTTTGATGGGATTTCACCTTTACATAAAGAGTGAGAATAAGATAGAAACAAACACATAAAGACGTTTTGGCTCCTCAATGGGGAAACCTGTTTAATTGTGTTAGATAAATTGGAAAAAGTAGGTTGTTCCAGTTTATTACAAAGAGTTTTATTTTAAAATGCTATAATATGCTAATAATTCAACATTATCCATATTATAGTTATCTTGCACAGTTCATATGATGATTATAAGTTTGAACATAACAGCTGCAAAATTATAAATATTTGAAGTTATACATTTTAATATTGATCTATAACTTACAGTAAGTAAATAACTGAAAAGACTTTATCTTTAATATTAGTATACATATAGCACTGTAATTTAGTTTAATAATGTTCACAATGCTAAAGGAAATAGTGTCATACATATTCAGTTTTATTTTTACTTGTCTTCCATGTAAAGGACACTTAGATAGAAGACGTCACAGCAAAAGTCCTGGGTTACATGTGTAAGGTCACTGTTAGATGTTATCATTTGATCTGATCTTTGCATTGTAATCAGGACAAGCACTAACCTGGTAGTCTCCATACAGATGTACAGAATACCTTCCTCCTGGCACAGTGAAGCACATTTTATTTATCCTAAACTTCTTGGGAAACATTTGTCAATTAAGCAATATTCCTTTTCTACTTCCAGGTTTGCTTTAATAATGTTTTCCAGAAATCTGATGAAGACCCCAAACATCACCTTAGTGGGATTTCAACCTTACATTCTCTGAGGTCTCCATATACTTCTTAAGGAAAGAAACTATGACTAAATGAAAAAGACACATATTGTATATGGTGACAATGTTGACTTCCATTTAATGACAAACTGGTCCTTTGCTGTTGGCATTTCCTAAATTCTGTGATGAGTCCAGGTTGAAGTAGAAATGATGCCATAGTTGACCTTCCTCCATTTTAGGAATAGAAATGGAAACAATGCTGAAAGCTCTGTTGTATTCTAAACTTTCCCTGTATGTCCCTTTAAATAGTTCCACTTACTTAAGACACTTACCCAATCCACATTTCTGACATGGCTCTCCACCTAGCTCAGACCAGGGGGAAATGAGCATACCTAACTGCAAGGTTATGGATACAAGAGAGTGCATAAATGTTGGTAAGAGTCTTTTAACAATGGATAACCTTGAATTTATATGGTTGAAGATCAAGGAACCACCTTGTAACTCGGGTGTTCACCACTTTCTGAGCTGCAATCCACTACAGTATTAGATTGCCATAGAAATCAATGTGAATAACCTCAAAAAATGGCAGCATTCATACCAACACAAAATGGCATCACTGCATAATGGTAAAATTATATAACTTTTATTTGGAACCCTGTCAGATGAAACTAAAATCAGGTAATAAAACACCAAAATACTTTGTACATATAATAGTTAAGGAAAAATCAATCAAACAATCAATCAATCAATAAATAAATGTGAAATTTCATTAAAAATTAAATAAATATACAAAAATAATGAAAAAATAATCATAATACGCAGTTACAGAAATTGATGACTGTATCAACCAGGTAAGCAGTACTACAGTAATTAAGGAGCTGAAGCAGTCTGTCCATAAGATGTTGAAAAGTTACTGAAACTACCTGTAGTCCAAAGGATAGAATATGGTACTTCTGCTAAATGCATTTTGTTTTCCTTTGACAAAGAAGTTAAAGAACATTGTCAACAACCAAGTCATTATCCATGGATGGATAGTTGTCATATGATTGAATTGATGAAAATCATTGCAAAAATGTCAACACACTTTGGGTGTTGGCATGAGTATGATGGGGACTGATCATTTTTCCTGGCTCCACACAAGTGGCAACCTTTTTCTCTCTCTTTTCTTGGACAACTTTTAGGATTATTAACCGATTTATTTAATTAATATTAATGATAATGTTAAGATATGGCTTCTGGGTTGTTCCTGTTAATGTTAAATTAATTTTTAAATTGAAGATATGCTGCTGTCATCGCAGACGTAGACTCGAGAGGTCAGCCCATATCAACTACTTTTTGGACAAGATGAGAACTAATAAGTTATCACAGCATGAGTGAAGAGGTTCAGAAGAACTTGATGCCTACCAATGTCTATATGTATGAATGTAGGAGACTCTGAGCATGTGAAGTGGGTAATACTAAATATTCCCCTACTCATCTGGTTGCTCTGCAGTTGCCACCGACTGTTGTTCCTTATTTGTCCAAGGAGACAAAGATTACGGGGCAAGGATAAAAGTAATGTGGAAAGGACTCAGACATGGGAAATTAGTGGAAGGTGCATGAGAGTGAAGAGGAATAAACATAGAGGAGCTGTCAAAGTTTAACTTCAGCAGTACCCTAATTTTCTCGGGTTGCAAAATCAGCATTGCAGGAATTGAGCACAGCAGTGTGTGAGGGCTGACAGATTCACTTCACCAGCAAGGAGGCTGGGATACTGAAGAGGAAGATGGCCTGCAGTGAGGGAGTTGATTCAGTTTGGAGTCTAAACTGAGGAATGGGATCCCTCCTAACCTTAACATTGAGGGTGTGCCAGGTGATGTGGCAGAATTGGTGGGTTAGGAACATCAGTTTATTATGGCCCAGGGCATTTTGCATGGTCAAAACAATGGGAGTGTGCGGTTAGCTTGAGACGAAGCCCCATATTCAACAAGTGAAAAACAGACTCGCCATTAGCTCATTTAAACTCCCTGTACATACCTCAGTGTAATTCTTCCCTGCCCGGTTGTAGTTATCACAATATTTTGCTCAGAATTTGGGCCAAAGTTCTTTAGAATTTAGGTCAGTGTTTGTAGTTTTTTTGCATTTGTACAAATTAGGACATAAAGTATTTTAAATGACAAAACACAAGAAGAACTCTTCAGAAGCATAGAGTGCATCTCACAATCATAGAAGAAACAGTGAGTACCTATTCTAAAAATAAAGTTTTATCAGCTATTGCATTCGACAGACAACCAAAATGAGCTTTTCCGTCAACTTTGCTGTATTTCATCGTCTAAAGACGGAGGAGTTTACCACATGATTTAGAGGCTATGCATGATTTCAGCTTATCAGGAAACTGATTCTATAAAGCTGTTACACTCGGTACAAGCACCTTCATCGGCAGGGAGCCACTGAATCACCACTGGCTTGTGTCCTGAAGATTAGGCTCTGGGCACCAGAGCAAAAGCAGCCTCCCCCATGAAATCCTCCATCACAGAAAACTCAATGAATAGAGACTTAGCTGCTTTTCTTGTTGGTTTCAAGTTAGAGAATGTTATTGTGACAATACAAAGAAGTACATAAATTACAATCTATCTGTGTTGCACTCTTTGATATTGGTTTTCTTCTTTCTAAAATCAATGCATTTCAAGTTGGCGCCATTTAAATGAAGACAGTGGCAGAAGCACTCTGTCTGCATTTGCCCAAGTCATGCATTTCCGATTACAGACAGAAGGATGTTTGTCAGCAAGTAGTTATATTGTTAATATTGTGTTAATGGCTTAAAAATAGATACCGGGATACATTTAGGCTACATGCATACATGAATGGGACATTGCTGTGCAACATACTGATGTATACTTAATGGTCACCCCAAAGCAGTTACGCTAAGCTCCTCTCTGGGATCCCTAATCTTTTAAATCCATTTTGTTTTCAGCTGACTAGACTACTGTAATGCACTTCTCTAAGGCTACCCAAAAAAGACATAAATCGTTTGCAACGAGTGCAGAATGCAGCTGCTAGAATCCTAACTAGGAAAAGAAAATCCAAGCACATTTCCCCAGTTTTCATGTCACTACACTGGTTACCTGTGTCATTCAGAATTGACTTTAAAGTACTGCTTATGGTTTACAAAGCCTTACATAATCTCACTCCATCTTATATATCGGAATGTCTGACACCTTATATTCCAAATCATAACCTTAGATCCTCAAATGAGTGTCTGCTTAGAATTCCAAGAACTAAACTTAAAAAAAGTGGTGAAGTGGCCTTCTGCTGTTATGCACCTAAAATCTGGAATAGCCTGCCAATAGGAATTCGCCAGGCTAATACAGTGGAGCATTTTAAAACACTGCTGAAAACATATTACTTTAACATGGCCTTCTCATAACTTCACTTAAATGTAATCCTGATACTCTGTATATTCAATTAATTATCATAACTATTCATGGTGGCTCTAAAATCCATACTAACCCCTACTCTCTCTTCTGTTTCTTTTCCTGGTTTTCTGTGGTGGCGACCTGCGCCACCACCACCTAATCAAAGCACCATGATGTTCCTACATTGATGGATTAAAAGCCAGAAGTCTACATGACCATCATCATCAAGTCACTCCAAGGCGGGAAAGCAGCAGGCCCTGATGGCTACCCTGCAGAATTTTACAAGAAATTCTCCGCTCAGCTAGCTCCTCTCCTACTAGCAACATTTACAGAAGCCAGAGATAACCAATCTCTTCCTCAAACCTTTCGCCAAGCACTAATCACCGTTTTTCCAAAACAAAATAAGGACTTATTACAATGTGCATTATACAGACCAGTTTAACTTCTGAATAACGACGTTAAAATACTCTCTAAAATCATAGCTAGAAGGATGGAGAAAGTGCTCCCCTCGGTAATATCACAAGACCAAACTGGATTTATTATTGGCCGACATTTATCTTCAAATCTTTGACGCCTGTTTAATGTAATATACTCACCAACTAAATCAAACACCCCAGAAATATTATTATCATTGGATGCAGAAAAAGCATTCAACATGATTGAATGGAAATACCTTTTCACTACATTGGAGAAGTTTGGGTTTGGCCCGAACATTTGTGCATGGATTAAATTACTGTATACTAACCCTAAAGCTTCAGTTTGCATCAACAACATTTGCTCAGACTACTTTAAACTAGAACATGGTACTAGACAAGAATGCCCCTTGTCACCGCTGCTGTTTGCAATTGCCATTGAACCACTGGCAATACATTGTCGAAATACTGATCAGATAAAGGGGATTAGCAGAGAAGGACTGGCACAGAAAATTTCATTATATGCAGATGATATGGTACTGTATATATCAGACCCAGAAAATTCTGTGCCTGCAGTCTTAACAGCACTCACAGAATTTCAAAAGATCTCTGGTCTCAGAATTAATCTGAATAAAAGTGTACTCTTCCCAGTGAATTTTCAAGTATATAATATTAGATTAGATACCCTACCTTTTATCATTGCAGAACAGTTTAAATACCTAGGGGTAAACATCACAAGTAAACATAAAGTTCTTTATCAACAAAATTTCGCCGTCTGCATGGAAAAAATCAAGCAAGACTTGCATAGATTGTCAACCCTTCATCTCACACTAGCTGGAAGAATTAACACTGTTAAGATGAATATTCTTCCTAAGCTCCTTTTTTTATTTCAAAACATTCCAATATACAATAATAAATCATTCTTTAAGCAAGTAGATTCAACAATAACCTCATTTATTTGGAATTCAAAACATCCACGCATCCAAAGAGCGACCCTACAAAGACAAAAGGCAAAAGGCAGCATGGCTCTGCCTAACTTCCAGTTTTATTACTGGGCAGTAAATATACAGGCGATAAGAACCTGGACACAAATAGAAGAACATACACAGGCTTGATCCGCAATAGAAGTAAAATCCTGCAGTACTTCTTTGTATTCCTTGCTCTGTGCTCCAATAAACACACGTTATCGGCAATATACTAATAACCCAATTGTGCTCCACTCACTTAGAATCTGGAACCAACGTAGAAAGCATTTTAAGACGGAGAAGCTTCTATCTGTGGCACCTCTGCAAGAGAACCACCTCTTTCAACCTTCCCAAACATATGCAGTTTTTAATATCTGGAAAAAATTTGGGATTAAATTTCTTAGAGATCTTTAAATAGACAACGTCTTTGCATCCTATGAACAATTACATTCCAAATTTAACATTCCAACTACACATTTCTTTCACTATCTTCAAATCAGGAACTTTGTTAAACAGAACCTTCCAGATTTTCCTCATCTTGCACCCTCACCCATGCTGGAAAAAATATTGCTCAATCTCAAGGACTTAGACACAATCTCTACAATATATAAAATCATTTTACAATCCCTCCCTTTTAAAGATCCAAGAGGACACTGGGAAAAAGATCTCTCAATTAATATATCAGAAAAAGAGTGGAAAGTAGAAATGCAGAGAATTCATTCAAGCTCCATATGTGCAAAGCATACAATTATACAACTTAAAATTATATATCGAGCACATCTGTCTCGACTAAAACTCTCCAAAATGTTTCCAGGGCATGATCCAACCTGCGAACGCTGCAAACTAGTTCCAGCCTCACTGGGTCACATGTTCTGGGCCTGCACCAAATTAACATTATTCTGGACGAAAATTTTTAATTACCTTTCAGACAGCCTTGGTCTCACAATCCCTCCTAACCAATTAACAGCTGTGTTTGGGGTTCTTCCAGATGAGTTTAAAGTGGAGAAAGTCAAACAAATTGTGATTGCATTAACTACACTTTTGGCACGCAGACTTATTCTGATAAACTGGAAGAACCCAAACTCTCCTCTTTTAAGTTAGTGGGAAACCGATATGTTATACTATTTGAAATTTGAAAAAATCAAACACTCAGTTAGAGGATCCGTACAGATTTTTTTCAAAACATGGCAGTAATATTTTAAAATAAGCTCATAAAGCACAGAGAATTTATTAATTTAGGTCTGTTTGCAGGTCTTAAATTTCATGCCGTTTGGCTTGCTCTCTCTCTCAGGGGTGGGGATCGATTTGTTCTTAACTCAATTTTTCTTTTTGTAAAAACTTGATTGATTTGTATGGATTGCAATAAAATTAATAAAAAGGAAAAAAAAAAAAAAAAAGTCCTTCCATGAGAACCCTAAATACAAAGAGGACTGTTTCATTTATGTTAGGTAAAATGCCCAGAGGGGGCTGGTTGGTCTCATGGCCTGGAACCCCTGTGGAATTTATTTTTTCTAGTTGTCAAGACAATGGGATTCCTCCAGAAATTAGAACTTCCTGACTGGTAGCAGGAAAAGTCCTGCAGATGCCAGTGTCAGAGCACCAATGAAACCCTTTTATTGTGCTGTATGTCCGGTAAAATCAGTAGACAAGAGTACAAAATGAGAGTTGGTGACCTGGTAACAAAATAGCCACTGCAAACTGTGGATTGCAAGTTTAAATTAGCAAATCGGATCATTTTTTTAAGACAAAAATTCTAAATTGAATTGCAATGGAACATCTGCAATATTAACGTGATTTCTTCATTAACATTAACGATATCCAGACTCAGTTCCTTTGCGCTCTGCTACTTCTAAAGTTATCGCACGGGAATTGTTATGGGTCTTTGCACGTGTCGGCATCCCTAAAGAAGCCCTCTCAGACCAAGGGACGCCCTTTACCTCGGAGATGTTCAGGGAAACTGGAAGTTACTTAAAATAAAGCACTTAAAGACCACGGTGTATCATCCTCAAACCAATGGTCTCGTTGAGAGGTTTAATCAGACTCTCAAGCAAATGCTTCGCAAGGTGGTCAGTGAGGACGGAAGGAACTGGGACCAGCTCCTTCCCATTGTGCTCTTTGTATATTGGTAAGTCCCACAAGCCTCTATGGGGTTCTCGCCATTTGAGTTATTATACGGATGGCAACCCCAAGGAATTTTGCATATTTTTAAAGAAGGATGGGAAGGAGAGGCTCTTCCCTCTACCATTATACTAGAGTATATTGTGCAGTTACATGATCGATTTGGGAAAATCCGAACTATGTTAAAAAGTCACATGGAGGAGGCGTAAGCAGCACAGGCCCACTATTATGATTGTGGTACAACCCTCTGAGAGTTCCATCTGGGGGATCGTGTCTTGGTGTTGGTTCCTACCTCCTATTCTAAATTACTTGCCCATTGGCAAGGTCCTTATGAAGTTAAGGAGAGGAAAGGGCTTGTCGCTTTATTTGGTTAAACAACCCAATTGTTGCCTGAGCGAGCACGTATATCATGTGAACTTGCTGAAGCCGTGGAAGGAAAGGGATCCCGACGCTCAGCCCGGCTTTTTGTTTACTTAGAGGGACATCCTTAACTTCTGTCCTGAATTAAATTCTAGACAGAGACAGGAGCTTGAAGCAGCTATCCTGTCAGTTCTGGAGATAGTGAGTGAAAAACCAGGCAGGACCTCTCTGATTGCGCACGATATAGTGACAGAACCCGGGGTTATCGTAAGAGAACGCCCTTATCAACTTCCCGAGGCAAAGAAGGAAGAGGTGGAGCTTGAAATCAAGCATATGCTGGAACTAGGTGTAATTGAGGAAAGTTAATGTCCCTGGTCCAGTTCGATTATCTTGGTAAGTAACCCTGACGGTAGTTGTAGATTTTGCAACGACTTCCGTCGACTTAATCAAGTCTCCCAATTTGATGCTTATCCAATGCCTCACGTGGACAACGTCCTTGAGAGACTTGGACAGGCAATGTTATTGACCACACTTG
The DNA here is from genome assembly GCA_026402145.1 of Polypterus bichir lapradei. Lineage (NCBI taxonomy): Eukaryota > Metazoa > Chordata > Cladistia > Polypteriformes > Polypteridae > Polypterus > Polypterus bichir. The sequence goes on from JANRMT010062856.1 coordinate 50,005,949, forward strand.
ATATGACAAAGGGTTACTAGCGGGTTTCTTTTACGGATTCCACAAAGGTTAAGGCTGTGTTTAGCACCCCTAGTGGACACTGGCAGTATCGTGTCATTCCATTTGGGTTACATGGGGCCTTTCTTGGATTAGCTGGGTACTACCGCCGGTTTGTGCCTTGGTTCTCTGAGAGAGCTGCGCCCTTATCTGATTTAACAAAGGAGAGGGCTCCCAACCATGTGGTATAGACTGATAAGACAGACAATGCATTTTGCGACCTAAAACAGGCTCTTATGTCCGCACCTCATTTTTCATTTCCTTTCATACTCCAGATGGACACTTCAGACACAGGCTGGGTGCCATGCTGAGCCAAAACGCCGATGGTGTCGAACACCCTGTCATGTACCTAAGCCGGAAGCTGCTGGATCTGGAGACCAGGTATGCGGCTGTGGAACGAGAGGCTCTTGCGATTAAATGGGTGATTACACAGTTGAGGTACTACCTTTTGGGCACTATTGTGACAGATCAAGCACTTCTACAGTGAATGGCTCTTCACAAGGATTTAATTCCCCGAGTCACTAGGTGGTTTCTTGATCTCCAACAGTACAAGTTTTTGCTTGTTCACCACAAGGGCTCTCTCCTCACCAATGCAGGTGCCCTCTCTCGAATCCACGACCTCTTGGTTAGGTCCACCCGACTGGGCTGAGGGGGGGCTTTGTCACACATGTGCGCATGGGAAACAACTAGAGGATCTACAAAATAGTAATTATACACCAGACCATGGGGCAGCAGAGTGTGCTAACTGTCTCTCTGAGTCTCTTGCAGACCATTCTCGAGAAATCCTACTTGGTTCCGGCGCTGACAATGACATCACTTCCGGTCAAGAAAATGGCACTTCCAGTTGCGGCACCGACGATGACTCTACTTCCGGTCAGGAGAAAATCACTTCCGGCCATGAAGACATCAGTTCTGGTTCCAGCACAGATGACATCATTTCCTGTTTTATCAGTTAAAACAGCCTTCTTGTCTCCATGCAATCAGTTCTGTTCTGGACTCTGTTCTATGCACATCGTGCTACTTCAATTCAAACTTTTGCAGCCGGGAAAAACAATATACGGGCGGGTGCCCCAAATTCTTATCACAACTCATTATATGGTTCATTCAATTACCATCATTTCATGTTTCAGTTTGTCACTGTTCTGGTTCACAATATGTTAATGCAAATGTCCTTCCTCAACTTTGGAGCATCACTTGAGTAACAAAACTGTAAACGAAGCTGAGAGGAAAAGTTTGAATGATCAGGCTGCTCTTTTATATTCTGTAGCTGATTCAATTACAGAGAAAACACACTTTCTGTAGGGTAATACTTTGCAAAGTTGCATGTCTTATGCAGGCAATAAAAGTGGTATGTCTCATGTTAGCAGAAACGATTAAAGCTCAGCAGTTTCCTGTATACAGTAAACCCTCGTTTATCGCGCTTAATCTGTTCCAGACTCTACCGCGATAAATGAATTTCCGCGAAGTAGGATTCTTTATTTATAAATCTAATATTTTCGCAGTTAGAGCATAGAAAACCTGTTTCCGACCTTCTAAATACGTTTTTTAACATTATTAGAGCCCTCTAGACATGAAATAACACCCTTTAGTCAAAAGTTTAAACTGTGCTCCATGACAAGACAGAGATGGCAGTTCTTTCTCACAATTAAAAGAATGCAAACATATCTTCCTCTTCAAAGAAGTGCGCGTCAGGAGCAGAGAATGTCAGAGAGAGAGAGAAAAGTAAACAATCAAAAATCAATAGGCCTGTTGGGCTTTTAAGTGAAAGCACCGCGATAAATCGGCCGCAAGGAAGGGATCAATGTGAAGGTAGTCTTTCAGCATTTTTTAGAGGAGCGTCCATATCTTCTAAGCAAACAGCCCCTCTGCTCACACCCCCTCCGTCAGAAGCAGAGAATGTCAGAGAGAGTGAGAGAGGCAGAGAAAAGCAAACAATCAAAAATCAATACGTGCTGTTAGAGCTTTTAAGTGTACGAAGCACCGCGAGGGAAGCATATCGTATATCATTGAGGAGTTTTATTTAATACGTAATATGTGCTTTGATTGGGTAGCTTCTCAGCCATCCGCCAATAGCGTCCCTTGTATGAAATCAACTGGGCAAACAAACTGAGGAAGCATGTACCATAAATTAAAAGACCCATCGTCCGCAGAAATCCGCGAACCAGCGAAAAATCCGTGATATATATTTAGATATGCTTACATTTAAAATCCGCGATGGAGTGAAGCCGTGAAAGTCGAAGCGCGATATAGCGAAGGATCACTGTATTTTGTTCACTATTCATTTGTCAATCAGGTAGATCATTTAAGGACTTCCATACCACTGATGGAGATGCTTGTGAATTCTTATAATTTATGGGAAGAGATGACCGGACTCAAACAAGTGTCTGTCTGCCATTAGAAGACTTCTTCAGTACTGTTCTTTCAAGTTTAAGAATACATTTTATATGAATATTATTTGTGCATCTCTGGACCTGAAACTGGATAATATAAAATATTAACAGGTTCTATCTGAACTCAGTTTGTTAATTTTGCTGAGTAACTTTAGCTGGCACAAATTAAAAATGTTGACAGCTACTCAAGACAGTGGAAAGTCAAGTGTAGGATAATTGCTTGTAACTCGATACTAACCGTGCTTAGGATAAGAAATGCACATAATAATTAAAATATTTTAAAGGTGTTGCTCTTTTTCTTAGTTGAATGGTACTGAAAGTGGTGTTGTATCGTGTTAATCTGAACAAAAATAATTAAAAGTGATCTGTCAGGGAATACACTACAATTGTTGACCTGGTAGTTTTGATCCTTGGTAAATATGCTTAGGCTTCAAAGTATACTTGTCGGCTAATGGACACCCTTAACTGCCTTCCAGACTCTAGTAAGAGATCTTGTAGCCTTGGCTGTTTGGTTATTGACAGAAAACATTAAAGACTTTGTAGTCAAATTTACTTTGCACATTGAAATGGACTCAACCAGAACAAATAGAGACGTCATGCAGGCTTATTAGGCGGTTAAGCATGTGGAATGACAGAAGACAATTGCTGTGACTGACAAGGTTGGAACCTAACACTGTACTCTATGATAGTCAGTCAGTGTGTGGAGCTTCCTACAGAATATTCTTATTAACAGACTACCAGGGGCATGAAATGTTCAAGTCTATCAAGAGATGCCAGTCCATTCTAGTCATTCAGTTTTCTCCACTAGTTGTACATTGACTTAAAAAATGCATATTTTTCTGGTAACTTACAGGTAAGTGTACACAGACTTATTTTGTCAGAAAAACTAAGTCAACAACATTTCAGAAACATGACTGACTGAGACAAAATCTACTTAAGAACAATAAGATTGCTTATTTTTGGTTATTCATTTCTGTGAATGGTAAATATAGGTAGACACATCTGACAAGGGGCAGCATGATGGTACACTGGTAAATGTTGCTGCAGCAGTGGTTCCAGAGTCCTGATATTTAATCCAGGTGATGGCACCTACTCTGTGAGGTCTGTATATTCTCCAAATATCTTTGTGTGTATTACTTCAGGTACTCCAGTCAGCCCCCCACATCTTAAAGTTATACAACTACAGTAAGTTAGCTGACATCCCTAAATGATTCCAGTATGGGTGTGTGCATGAGTGCGCTCTGTGCAAGAGTGGTGCCCCTTTTCTACCACAGTGAGCTCTAACCCCTTGATGAGGATTGCATAGCAAAAATGCAGCTGATTTCTCCTGTTGGACAGGAAGACACTTGGAACCCCATGGAAGGGACTTCAGTCTATACTGAAAATGGACTGGTGGCATTCAGAGTTACACCATGGGTGAAAAAACAGCGACTGTGTTATAAGGGACTGCCAGATATACAAAGTTGGTTAGTAAATATAGCGTAAGCAGAGGCACATATGCACTCATGTGGGCAAAGGCAGTTATCACCTGTTGAATGCTACCTTCCAAATTTTTGAAGTAAGTAGTACAGCTGCATGTGCTTTTAGAACACTGGCACATTAAAAAAATTGGTAAGAACAGGCCATTCAGCCTAACAAGCTCGTCCTTCCTGTTCAATTGTCCAAAATAACATCAAGTCAAGATCTAACGTTTACTAAAGATCTGCTCTCCTCCACACTTCTTGGTAATTTATTGCATGGGTTTATGGTTTGTTTGTGTGAAAAAATGCTTTCTAACATTAATGCAGAGTCTGCCCTTAACACGTTTTGAACTGTGTCCCTTAGTTATTGTTGTAGAGGTTATTTTCAAGTAACTAACTACTGGGATCATCTATGTTAAATTCTTTCAGAAGTTTAAGCACTTCAGTTATGTCCTGTCCTAATCTCTGTTATCTTAATCTGAAGTGGTTCAGCTCCTTCAATCTTTCCTTGTAACTCATACCTTGCAGCCCTGGAATCACCCTAATCACTCTTCCCTGGACTTTCTCCAGCAATTTTATGACTTTTTCATAATATGGTGACCTAAACTCCAGGTGAGTCCTCACTGGTGCTTTATATAACTTAAGCATCACCTTCTTTGACCTATACGTCACACATCATGATATACACCAATCCGTCACAACATTACAACCACTGAGAGTTAAAACGAATAACACTTTTTATCTTATTACAGTGGCATTTGTCAGGAGTAGGGATATATTAGGCAGTAAGTGAACAGTTAGTTCCTGAAGGTGATGTGTTGGAAGCAGAGAAGGGTAATAAAGTCAAGTAGATCTAAAAGCCTTCCTGAACAGATGAGTTTTGAGTTGTTTTTTAAAAGAATTCATGGAGTCAGCTGACCTGATTAATTTCGGTAGGTCATTCCAGAGTCTGGGTGCTATACAGCTGAAAGCCCTGCTGTCACCCATGGAGTGTTGATTAGTGTGGGGTACAACAAAATTGCCAGAATCAGAGGACCTTAGTGAGCGGGCAGGCTCATAGTGATGGAGAAGGTCACTGATGTATTTTGGCGCAAGGTTATTTAAGGCTTTGCAGGCTATTGGTAGGATTTTATATTCGATTCTGTTAGACACAGGGAGCCAGTAAAGGCGAAGCAGGATGGGTGTGATGTGCTTACTGCTGCTGGTCCATGTTAGGACTCTTGCAGCCAAGTTTTGAATAAGCTGAAGCTGTGATATAAGATTAGCAGCGGCACCTGCCAGCAGCGAGTACAATAATTGATGTGGGATTTGATAAAAGTATGGACAAGTTTCTCAGCATTAGAAAAGGAGAGGAAGGAGCGAACACGTGATATGTTATGGAGGTGAAAGTAAGAAAGTTTCTTAATGTGATTTATAAGAGAGGGAGGAATCAAAAATGACACCAAGATTCTTTGCAGTAGAGGCAGATCTGATGAGATCACCGCCAAGATGGACTGGGAAGGAGCTCATTTTATTAAGTTGCATTTTAGTCCCAATTTGCAGGAGTTCAGTTTTGTTGCAATTTAATTTTAAATAGTTCTGCTCCATCCAGGTTTTAATTTCACTAAGGCAGGTTGTGAGCTGAGAAAGCTCTGATGAAGTTCCACTTTTAACAATGAAGTAGAGTTGAGTATCATCTGCATAAAAATGATAGCCCAGTCCATAGCTACGAATAATAAGGCCAAGGAGAAGCATATAAATACAGAAGAGAAGAGGGCCGAGGACAGAGCCCTGAAGGTGGTCTGCTCTGATGATTTCTTTTAAATCAGGTGAATGATTAGGTGTGTGTGCGTCGTTTACCTTAGACCGTTAGAGGTAATGTGATACTCTGGACAATGTTCTGATGGAAAGCCTTGGGTTCTGGTATTTATGTAGATGTTACTTTGACACATTCCATCTACCCAAAGATGGCTGCAGAGAGATCACTCCCAACAGGAAGGCTACAGGGGCAACGTGACGTCTGAAGGAACTACTGATGGTAACTTGACCTGGATGCAAGTGCATTGAATCTGTAAAGTGTTCATCCCCAAATGTTGGTTTAAAAATTGGCAAAATAAAGTAGTGACAGAAAATAAAATATTCTACTGTGAGGTTTTTATTAAACTAATTTCTCATCTTCCACTGAATGGCATCAATGTAAAATTCCCTTGATCGCCTTTGCTTAAGTTGAAAAGCCATTAATATCCAACTTGTGATTCAGCTTCTGAGCTACTGCAGAGGCGGCCAAACCATTTCACAAGATCTTCAGATCAGATCTTGTTGATTCAAATTAATTTGCGGTCAGTGTCACTGACAAACCCATTGATTGTCATTGGAAGGCTCAAAACTATCCTTAAAGTACGGCTGAGACTGGGTTTAAAATGTTCTTTGCAGGTTTGGCTTAGTATTTCAAAAGGTGAAATAGGGAAAGCTTTACATCTAAAAAAAAGTGAAAAATTCATAGTAAAGCTTTTAAGAGCTTCACTCAGGAGAAAATAAAAAAATGTTCCCAAATTACTATTGCTTGGATCTAATAATTAGATGTGTCAGATCAAGTCCAACCTTTCTTAATAGGATGTGTTGTGAGTTCAGATATATGAAAGCCTAAGGATTTACACAGAAAGAGTTCAAGGGGGATTAAAGGATACATGTTGGAAAATTACTACCTCAGGTAAACAGTTGTGGGCCTTCCAGGGGGTCTCCCTTTGTTAGTAACCAGATGTTATTTTGAGAGTGTTCAATGACATCAGGCACAGACACAGGTGCAGGAATACACCTACTTTTTGATTAGCACTTCTGTGGTCTGATGTCAGTGTAAACTGCAGTTGATGCAAGGGACGTTGAGGTGGTAGGGAGGGTGCTACCATGTGTTTGCTTTAGGCAACTGGAAACTCTACACCTGGACACATAAAAAGGCCTATAAAAGTCTGCCCATATGTATTTCTCCCCCTCTCCCAGCACTACCAAAATATTGTATGTAATTAGTAGCATTACTTGTCGTCATCACAACAAGCTTTTCTTGCTTGATCTTCGGCCATAAAATGTTTGCATTAATAATTTGAACTTTGGAAAGAATGCTCCACTAAATCTTTACATTCACACACATATGTCAGAATTATTTAAAAGTACCATTCCATATGATTGCTCTGTCATTTTATATATTATAATCCATATCTATCTATCTATCTAGCTATCTATCTATCTATCTATCTATCTATCTATCTATCTATCTATCTA
>JANRMT010062856.1:50013099-50030680 GCA_026402145.1 Polypterus bichir lapradei
CTATCTATCTATCTATCTATCTATCTATCTATCTATCTATCTATCTATCTGTTTGTTCTTATTGGGACTGTTTTTTCTCTTTGTTCAATTATTTCATAAATGAAACAAAAATATTGCCATATTTTAGGCATCCTTAGACATATTAATGGAATTCTGAAATATCTTCTCTTTGTCCTGAATAATGTACATTATCATATATAATGAATAATGCAGGATCATTTTGTATATTCCTTCATTTGTCTGTAGCTGTCATATTACATGTCTTGTGCCTTGTGCTTGTACTGTAAGCTCATTTTAAAAAGTACTTTACGTTAATACTGTGATCTTTTTATTTTATTTTGCTGAAGAGCAGGATCTCTGATAAAGTAATAAATTCCACATGAATTCATTCCAGCATTCAGAGAGAGCATCAGTGGAGGATTTCATTTAGGTTTTCTATGACCTTGTTTAATGTCCAGAAATACCCTTCAGGAGCCCCTGTGAATTCCTGTTCTGGAAGTTTCAATATTCTGCTTGCACCTCTTCCAAGAAACCACCTACACAAAGCAGACCTGTAGAGACCTTCTGTTCTTGGAAGCAGCCAGCTCAGGACTCTCACCGTGAGTGAGCCTGTTTGAAATTAGGTCCAGTTTCAGTATCTTTACAGAAATAAGCTACAGTTTTGAAGATATGTCAGTAACAAAAAATGTAAACAATGGTTAAAATGGTTTCATATTGTAATTTCAAGGTTTATTGCACTTAACTGAATTCTTAAAATTTGGAAATTATGAAGTATTAACTGTATGGCATGGTGATTCACTTGCTAGCATTGGTAGGTAGATCCATCATCCTGGGTGCATACCCCAGATCTGGTCCCTCTCTCTGTATCGGCACATTCTTCCCATGTCTTTATGGGTTTTCCTCCCACACCCTAAATGTGTGCATGTAATGTTGATTGCTGTTTCTAAATATTTGGATGTTTGCATGTTGGCTTCAATGGATTAGTGTCCCTTGCTGCTGGATTATGCTTTGAAATTCTGAATTGGATTAAGTGTGGTTGGGGGTGTCATGTTATGTTAAGAATTACTTAGAAGTACTATTGTTATACATTATTTCTTATAATGTCTTATTAAAACATATCACTCCTCTTAATTCTATCACATCCTGAAAATGTAACATTTTGTTAAGACTTGATAATCCTGTGAACTATATTGACCTTGGCATTGCACACGGACCACTCCTATGCAGAGACAGTCCTGCTGGTTTTAACTAGTCTGTTATTTGCAGTAGATGAGATTTCTTTGACAACTCGTGACAACTGCTACTCTTTTCTGTTTCTATGACAAAAGCGGGCAAAAAGTCTATTGCAAAATCTGAGAAGCAGCTATTCCATTAACTCAGGGCTTTTACAGTGCAGGAAATGTGAATAAAATGAATCACAGGCCACCACCAAGGAAGAGCATTTGCAGACATGACTCAAGTTTCTCTCAAATGGGGACAATTACCCCCACTTACCACAAGCAAGATATATCCAACACCTCAGAATCATGTGTTTTCAAGCCACAGGAGAAATGAAAGAAGAACTTCCCTCTTTCAGTCATCCCTGGCTGTTTGGGATTGGTGGATGTGTTCAGTATGAGGTGCAAACTCAAAGAAACGGCAAACCTATTCTGCCCTCCCCTCTGCCAAAATTATATTCACGTGAATAGACATAATGTCTGGGCATTGCAAAATCTTACCATCTTCCTAAATTGAACGTGAAGTGAGATTAACTGAATAAAAACAGAAGTGGCATGGTTTTAAAGTTGAGAATTAGAAACCTAAATCATTTTTCTGATAGCTCCCCAGCAGTTCTCTTCCATTGAATTTCTGCATTGATAAAGGGCTTAATACACAGTGGCATGGCATGGTATTGTCAGTCACACCAGTAATGCTATTTGTAGCCAATGATTTTATTAATTATACCAAAAATTATGGCATTTCATGCAGTGTGTGAAGTACCTTGTGGTAGACAGGACTCCTGTCACTGTTCATCATTGGCTGAACACTGAAATCTTACTCTGATACTATGGAATATACAATAAATTGAGTATGTCTATTACAATAGACAAATCATACATTGCACTGATATACATTCTGCAAACAAAAGTCACACCACCTAGCACTTCTGACCATCAAGTGCAACATACACTTTTTGTGACAAATGTACAATTAAATGTATGTAAAAGGCAGCTGACAGCTATTCTCTGATCCTTACCTCCTGATGAATGCCACCAAAGGCTGCCTACATATTCCTGTGGGCTGCTGGGAATTGAAGTCCTATTGGTAAAATCTACCACAGGTTCATTGCAGAAAATGGGTTTCTCCTCATACATCCAGAACATCTTCAAATAAACTTTGCCACTTGATCAGACAAGGGCATTCCCTCCACCATCTAACCTAATACTTTTTTGCACTGTTGAGTGGCTAATGAGAAATACATGAGGTCGAACTAGATGATGAGGAAACAATCCCCTCAGGTTGCTGTTAGAAGACACCCCACAGCACCGACAGATGAACTAATATAGACTCTGACTGCCAGTAATTTATACATTTGGAATCTTTTTTTTCCTTTCAAAAAAACAGCTTAATTTTTGGCAAACACATTATTAACCACAAATTAAAATAATAAGAATGTATTATAAAAAATTAATTTATTGCTGGTAAAAAAAGAGTATTTTGCTAGTAAAAGCTTGTGAAGCAGCACCCTGGTATCCGAGGTGGACAAAACACCACTGTTAATAAAGATTATTTGTACAGTATGTGGTCTTAAACTGGCAGGCAGCATCCTGACCTCAAGAAAGAGGTGTAACAGAGCTTAGTCTCATCACTGGCTAAATTGTGAGATGTGCCGTATGTGTGAGAATTGGTCTGTGTTTTTATGTGTGAGAGAAGAAAGTGAAGAGAAGAAGTACAGTATGTCCACTTGCCAGTATTCATGCTTTAACATCACTTCCACATATAATTTCGGAGAATCGTTTTTCTTTATAGCAGGAAAATCCTAAACCAATCAGTAACAAGATGATTATCTTAATGAAAGTGTAGCAGTCTCAGAATTTCTAGATTGGTGCAGACGCAACTCTAGTAGTATTACTTTTCCTTGACTCTTTGCAGCATTTCTTTCTGAAATCTGATAATTTGATAAACACATGAACATCTAAGGCCAAATAGTTTGAGATTTACATATTAAGATTGCTTTCATATGGTAACAACAGTTACTTTTTTTATCTTAGTTAGAATAGAGGTTGGATAGTAATGCTTCTACAAAAACACAGCAATAGCTTAAGAATGAATTCTTTTGGTGGGGACTCTTCACTGACTCTTACTCTATGTACAAACAGAATTCTTCTTCTTCCTCTTCATCTTTTCCCACTTCTATGTGGGGGTTGATGATATATAGGTAGCTTTTTAATAGGTAAACAGCATTTTAACAAAATTATAAAATCTGCAAATAATGTCTCAGAATTATTGCAACTTACATGCAGAACCAAGTTTCTATTGCTGCTATTAAAAAACTTTGGAGTAACTGAAAGGCAAAAGCAGCTGTTTACGAGTTAGTTTTTAAGCTTGATAATTGTTGAAATTTGAAGTATAGCAACTAAAATGAAAAATTATTTTCATACATTTTGTATTATATTTGCAAAAATCTTATTGTAACAGAACAGTTTTGCCCAGTGCTTGTCTTTGACGTACATTATGCTGTTGTTCAGATAAGAGCAGCATTATGGCACAAGGGTAAATGCTGCTGTCTCACAGTTTCAGGAGACTGCATTCAAATCCTAGCCCAGTAATTCTCTCTAAGTGGAGTTTTTTTTTTTTTTTTAATTTATAACATACTAAAAACCTGTGGGTTAATCAACTCTTAATTGTGCATGAGTATGCTGGAAATGTTTTGTCCAGTTGGTTTCTGCTAGAACAGAATCCAAACCCATTCATCCATCCATTATCCAGCCCGTAAATATTCTAATTACAGGGTCACGGGGGTCTGCTGGAGCCAATCCCAGCCAACAAGGCAGGAAACAAACCCCAGGCAGGGCGCCAGCCCACCACAGGGCACACACACACAACCACCCACCCACCAAGCACAATTTAGGATTGCCAATGCACCTAACCTTTGGACTGTGGGAGGAAACCGGAGCACCTGGAGGAAACCCACGCAGACACGGGGAGAACATGCAAACTCCACACAGGGAGGACCCAGGAAGTGAACCCGGGTCTCCTAACTGTGAGGCAGCAGCACTACCACTGCACCACCGCATCCCGACCCTCTAACCCTAAATTAAAATAAGTCAATTGGAAAATGAATGAATAGACGGATAGTTAGTTTTTTAAGTAGATACATATGGAAGGGATGATTATAAGGAGTATGTAAAGTATAAAAAGAAACTAAAGCACCAAACATTAAAAACAAACCTCTTCCCTGCCATTAGGGCTGATGACCATCTAGCGAAGTGTCCTCTTCCTTAAACTAAGCACCTCATTTATAAACTCTTGTTCCCACTTCTGCCATTCTCTCCTTCTCTTTTTCAAACCCTCTCTTATTGTAGCCATTTAGATGTTATACATCATTCCTCGTGACTCTAAGTTCAGTAGAGCACTAGTGGAAGCAGCTATTATATTGCTTCCTGAGATTACTTCTAGACCACACTCCTCAGAGGTGATCTATACAACTGACACCCGTACAAACTTCCAGTAGTGCCTAGTGGACCTGGCATGATTTATACCCTTGAACCCTAAGCAGCCTTGGTCCAAACCTAAGACTATGACCTCTGGTGGTGGCATTGTACTGACCTCGTATTAATCCTCCAGGACTTTGCTGTTTAGGTTAGATGATAAAACATTCTTCTCTCTAATATTTTATGGTTCAGGGCACTACAAGCACTCACTCAGGAGTGTTTCCTCTGAGGCGCCTCCTATGAAGACAAGCAGTACCAGTCTCTAGTGGTCCTCTATCCACGCTTGCATGAAGAGATGCCATCAGTCTCCCAGTATGGATTCTAATCTCTCTCTGTAACCCTGACAGGTTATTCTTCTGTCCTGTGCTACTCTGGTGCTACTTTTTCTTTTTGCAACCATATGATTACGCCATATGAAATATTAAAGAGAAGCAGAAAATAAACAGATGTATCTAAAACCAGCTCTTTGCTGCATCTTTAGAAATGTTTTTTAGATGGGACAAAAAAAAAATACCAACAAAGAGCAGTGACAGTTTTTACAGAAACCAAATACAGTATGAGAGGTAGCAGATTCATATAGCCTGAATACTCCCTATATTATTGCTACTTAATGCTTTGGTGAAAAAAGAGTGGTGCAAAATAGATAGTACTTAGTTTTGGGGCAAATTTTACAAATAATCAAAGCATAATCAGTATTAATATCTATACACTGCTGACAAATACTCTAACATTCAATTTAAAAAATGCTGTACTATTACCGGTAAGTAACAACAAAATCTCAAAGTTAGTAAAAGCTGTACACTTCACAGCTGAGTTGTAAGGGTAGCTTAATTTTAATTTCTTTCAATAGTAAATACATGATATCTCTGATTGAATGAAGTCATAACACTGAAACACCCAAGGCCATTTGTAGATGAGAAACAGGAAATGAGCAAGACGTGGATGACCTTGTCACTTTTGCTACAAGTCACATGCCCTACCCTTTGACGATAAAGGTTGCTCTCAGTTACAGCTCACCCTCCTGATTTAACACTTTTATAAAAGATAAGTTGCAATAGTAAAACACAAGACATATTTTTTGCAGGCTGTTTTCCAAGAATTGCCTATGGATTAAGTATTTTCATAAATAAGTAGATAGATGTTATACAGTTATTTCATTAAAAAAATAAATTAAAGGTGATAAACTGGTGCTGGAGCTAACATCAATATCCAAAAATCATAATGTGTTTATAAAAGACACTGCATGTCAAAAATATTAGTAATTTTGTACACATTTATATCAACAGATACTTTCCTTCATACAGTATTTGCTTGAATATTAGTATCCTGTGTATTTTATTCTTACAATGAAATATTCAAGTTCATTCTAAAGCTAAGTTTTAAAGGCTTTTAGACTTTTTGTTTGATTGAATATAGATTCACATGACTGATTTAACAACCCTTCCCTTATTATGAGCCAAAGGATAAAGAAAACAGACTTGTCTGCCTTCCTGTTAACCATAACTGACTAGAAGTAGCTCTTTGTTCAGTATGAAGATTTGGTAACCCTGAGTTTAAAGTGAGTTTATCTTTTGAAGAGCTTGCCTTTTAGGAATCACTGGTTGGCGCGATTAGTGAATGAGAACCTGATGAAGTAAGTGCATCCTTCACATGGCATATAATTAAGACTGGCTGTGTTTTTATGGCATCATATTCCAGCTGTACCCTCTGACCAATATGGTCGTATTCACTAACAGTATTCCCAGTGCTGAGCCTGATGATCGTGGTGCAGATTTAATAAGAAGGGGCAAATTAGCATAAGTGAGCAAATAAATTTGTAATTTTGCAGCAAATCTACTAAGACTGCTATGTGACTAAGCACAGGTGCAGGTTGTTAATTTTAATTGCGGTACTGTAATAGAAGAGCTATGATGTGTTCATGAGAAGATCAAGCACTTAAGAAAAGGTAATCATTCCCCTGAGGAACTGAAGGTTTTCATAGAGCTTTGTATGCTACTCAAAAAACATTCTGTTACTTAGAAAAAACTCTCTGTCATGTCAAAGATTTTTGAGTTCTTGGCTGTGAGGCACCTTGTATAGAGGATAAAGTCTAAAAAAACACTGTGTCATCTATGTATAGTGGATCACTTCTAAAATAAGCACTATATCATCAATAAACTGAAGTTATCAGAAAGAAAAATAGCTGCAATGGTATTATGCTGTTAAGACAATGTAGAATGACAGTTTTATCAATGTACTGGTATGTTAACAGGGTCAGAAAGTTTATCTTTCTTTCACTATCTTCAAATCAGAAACTTTGTTAAACAAAACCTTCCAGATTTTCCTCATCTTGCACCCTCATCCATGCTGGAAAAAATATTGCTCAATCTCAAGGACTTAGACTCCATCTCTGCAATATATAAAATCATTTTACAATCCCTCACTTTCAAAGATCCAAGAAGACACTGGGAAACAGATCTTTCAATTAATATATCAGAAAAGGAGTGGAAAGTAGCAATGCAGAGAATTCACTCGAGCTCCATATGTGCAAAGCATACAATTATACAACTCAAAATTATTTATCGAGCACATCTGTCTCGACTAAAACTCTCCAAAATGTTCCCAGGGCATGATCCAACCTGTAAACGTTGCAACCAAGTCCCAGCCTCACTAGGTCACATGTTCTGGTCCTGCACCAAATTAACATTATTCTGGACAAACATTTTTAATTACCTTTCAGATAGCCTTGGATTCACAATCCCTCCAAACCCATTAACAGCTGTGTTTGGTGTTCTTCCAGATGGGTTTAAAGCGGAGAAAGACAAACAAATTGTGATTGCATTCACTACACTTTTGGCACGCAGACTTATTCTCATAAACTGGAAGAACCCAAACTCTCCTCTTTTAAGTCAGTGGGAAACCGATGTGTTATATTATTTGAAGTTGGAAAAAATCAAATATTCAGAGGATCCGTACAGACTTTTATCAAAACATGGCAGGATCTAATCAGTAATATTTTAAAATAAGTTCATAAGGCACAGAGAATTTATTAATTTAGGTATGTTTACAAGCCTTAAATTTAACGCCGTTTGGCTTGCTCTCTCTCAGGGGTGGGGATCGATCTGTTCTTAACTTAATTTTTCTCTTTGTAAAAACTTGATTGCTTTGTATGGATTGTAATAAAATTAATAAAAAAAAAAGAAAGTTCATCTTGATTGTTAATAATTTATTTATTAAATTCACATTAGTAATAATGTTAGTTTTCACAGAAATGCTTAATGACTAGTATCCTGTGTATTAGCAAAAGATGTATAAAATGTAAAAATAAAACAAACCTTTTCTGAAAATGCAAAATGTAATAATAATAATAATATGTTTTATTTATATAGCACCTTTCCCATGCTGAAGGCGCTACTGGGCAGTCCTATTAGTAACAGTAACAGGAAGACCAAAGAAGATGGTATCACAGAGTAAAATAGTCAATAAGATCAGTAACACTCACTTGGGTAAAAGACACTAACACTTACTGTATGAGCTTATAGCATTAGGGAAAATTTATTAACCGGATTGTACTTGAATGCTTTGGAAATTTATTCTCATGCAGTATTTTGCCTTTACATTTTTAAAATATATAGTATTAGTAATACTCATGTAGTGTAAATTCTGCTATCTCACAAATACGTGCAAAATGACATTTATTCTATTCATTAATGACAGATCCTTACAACTATGTGCTTGACAGTGATGTGTTTAGGTACTGAAAGAGTGTCATAATCATCGGTCAGTTAAACATCTTGTTGCATTGTACTTATATAAATAATTTATTGTTTTCTTTTTTACCATTTATCTGATTCAAGATTATCTACTGTTTTCAGATTTTCAAAATGGCTGTGCTACTATGATATCATCAGAGTGATGCCCTTGCTCTCCCATACGGTGTGGCAAGTGTGAACTGGTGCAGTGTTACTGAGTAAATAAGTGAGTCAAAATTATGTTAACACTAATGGTAATGCTATGTATACACTTATATACAACTTTTGTGGACAATTTATGTGCCACATATGGTTCATGTGTTGAACATGACAGTGAACAGGTTGAGACATTCTTGCACATATGAGGTATGTTTCGTGAATAAATTGTTTCTGTCATCAAATGTTAACCTAATTTTGACTCATCCTGTATATGCCTTTTTCTTTTTTAGCTCCACACCTGATGAAGGCAATAAAGATTTAACAACGATATGTCTTTAAGTTTTTTTCCTTTCAGTGTGGAAATAAACTTTAACCTGTATATATACACTATACACTACAATCTATGTATATACAGTAGCTATGCTACATACTCAAAACAAGAAGCATAATAAATAAAAATATTTGATATTTCTTGCCCTATATGTGTGGAATAATATTTCAGACAAAATTAAAAAATTAAAATAGAAAAAATTGCAGAAATAAATGAAAGTACTGTGAAATGAGATAATAAATAAAGAAAAAGTATGAAATGTAAGCATAACTAAACAAATGTGTCACATGATACGTTTTCTGCTGCTTATTTATTTATTTGTTTTATTTTACTCGTAATAGTCCTCCAAATGCAACATTAAACACAGCTTGAATTTACATCTCTCACTTTATTCCGTCAGAGCTAAGAGGGCCGAGCTCTAGCAATACTGTGTTTTGATTGGTGAATCATTCGTAGAGTGGACGTATGTGCTTTGATTGACTTGGGAATCCTGTGGCTTATGAGCATGCTCAGAACTGTGACTGTGCACATTGACTACAAGTGCAAGAAAAGTTCCTCTGAATTTCGAAATGAATTTTATAAACGCCAAATTCATCGTTAAGAGCCTGCCTTTGAAGTGTCTGCTGTAAACGGTGCATCTGATGGCCGACAGTTTAAGATCAGTGTACCGATGATTCACCAATCAAAAAACAGCACTCGCTAGAGCCCGTCCTCTTAGCTTTGACAAGTGAAAGTGACAGTTTTAAATTCAAGCTGTACTGTATTTCATGAAAGAATATTACAAACAAAATTAAATAAGTAAATATATAAATAAGCAACAAAGAACATATTCCACAACACTTTTATTTATTCACGTTCACATTTCACGCTCTTATTTATATATATTGTCACAATGACAGACCACAGACTTCAAAAAGGTTTGGGGCAGCCACCCATATATTACGTCTTGGCCGCAAATGGATATTTTGGTTGAGTTGTTCACAGGTTGGAGACCAAAACAGAACTGATTTAAGAGTACAAATATGGTGGCTTTAAAGGCTGGGACAGGAAGTGACGTCTTTGGACCGGAACCAGAAGTGACGTCATCGAGTCCGGAAGTGATGTCTTCTGGACCGGATGTGCTGACATCAATAGCACCGGTACCAGAAGTGATGTCATCAATGGTGCCGGGACCTAGCGGGATTTCCCATGGATGGTCTGCAGAGGATTGAGAGGGAAAGTCAGTGCAGCTCGCCAACCCTTGGTCTGGTATGATACTACGATTATTCAGGCACTTTTGCTGCCTCCTAATCGCACGTGTCTGACAATATATATAGTCACTTCTCACAGTATTTTTATTTATTTTCATTTACTGAAAAAAATAATGATCCGGAAATGTTATGGATCAACTCTACTTTCCTGCTAGCTGCAGTCACAAATATAGAACATACTAAGAGAAGTAAATGAAAGAATAGAAACAAAACTATTGTAAATATGGAAACCACAAGCAACTATTTACAAAGTCCCAAACTGCAGCACATCCTTACACGAATAATTAAACAAGGTAATTAACAAGACAACTAATTCACCAACAATAATTATGCAATGATTTTAAACTAAGTAAAAAAAAAAATCCTATAATATCCATTGTGTTACGTATGTCAGTTCCTTAATTGGGAGATTTGTCGAAAAATTGATCACCCACAGTCTCTTCATGTAGGCCAATCAGGCCCTCTCCCTAGTGTTACCATAGATCCAGGGTTCCCCAGTAATGGCCTCTTTTTAGATGCTCCTTCAGGCTATTTTACAAATTTGGCCCAACCAGGTTTACTATTTTTTTCAATTCACATTCTTTCATTTAAGTTTGTTTTACCTGCTGTAAAACTCTTAACAAACATCAGATGAACCCGCAGTGGCAATCCCATAGATAAGCCACTCAACCCTCACCTACCCGCTAGAGAGGAAATACCTGCAAGGGTTTACATGGGGAGAAACTGAAAGCTGGGACAACACAGCTCCTCTTACCATGTCCCATGTTGACAAAGAGAATTTTTTTTTTTTTTTGTATCCACTTTTTTTTCCTAACTTAGGTAACCCTACCTCTCCCAATTTCATCACCAAAAGGAAAAGAACCTGCTATCTCTTTTAGGACGTTTCCTTTTGCTTTTTGCAAGTACAGGAATGGAACCTGGGTTCACATGATTGCACCCAGCTGGTGGCGTAGTCTCTCCAGAACATAAGCAGCTTTTACTAACCTTTTCTCTCATGCTCGTCGGCTCTTCTCCTTTTTTTCATTATTTGCCACTGCTCTTTAGTCCTTTGCTTCCTCTACATCACCTTCCTCTTTTAGTTGTCATTGGCCCTCTGAGACAGGTGTTCCTTTCAGTGTAGCCCATAGGCTTGTTTCATCTAAACAGACCTATTAACTGAAACATTGAAAGGTACAGACACGGACCACAAAATACACGACAGCTATTACACATGTAATACTAAGAAACAATAGAAAAACAAGAGCAGTTGCAAGAAGAGTAAGAAAGTATGTGTTTTAGACTGAACAAATAGAGGGGAGTGTCACTGAACCTCAGAGCTAGCATATATAAAAACAAGATAGGCTGAGATGGCAGCTTAATGTAACTTGCTCAGTAAGCACTTTTTCAGGTACTAGGCTATCTAAGGAAATTCACGTTAGTTTGCACCAATATAAGGTAACCTTATGATCCTTTCAGAGTATTAGAAGACTTGGAGCTTTGATAAAAGGTGAGTGATACAGTTACCCCTGTGGTCCCTAGCTGTATTGTTTGAAACCCTCAGAGGCAGCGAGATTCAGCACCTGCAGTTTGTAAATTTGACATGGTTTTTGACTTGAGGTCATGCCTAGTATTGGGAGACCCTCTTAGGTCATGAATAGCATCCAAAACCAATCAAGTTTTTCACTTAGCATAGCCTTTAAACAATTTTGCCACCCTTTGTAGATACTGACTGCAGGTTTCTTCATGTTTGGTAAAGGCATTGCTTTTCAGGAGACTTTTCATAAAACTGAACATATATATTGTTGTTTTTGTATCACCATACCCATAAACATGTAAACTAAGGCCAAAAGGTTTGAAATTTTCAGCAGCACTTCCAAACAAATTGTGAACCAGTGAGGAATTACAAGTCCCGAGCAAAGAAATGTTAGGGTGCCAACCTGGTTGTCCCCGTTTACTTCCTTTAAATACAAACAAAAAGTACAAGCAGTCAGGTGTTCTCCCTGGGTGTCTTCTCAGTGCTATGGGAGACATGATTAGCAACAGTGCCCCCTCTCGACCTGGGGTGGTATAACATACCTAAGAGGAACCCGAAGGGTGATCCACAGACGTGCATGTTTAATGACATACAACAATCTTTTCCATTTTATCAATCCATGTATCCACTTTCTACAAAAGTAATAGTCAAAGCAGCAGAATTAGGTGAAATCAGACGTCCACCTAGGAACAGATAACAGTTCATTGCCAAATAAAATCATGCATGAATACACCTATGTTTACTCCTACAAGTTGAAATTAGGTTTAAAAATTAAACGCTTGGTAGAAGGGTGCTATCACATACAGATACTAATAGTGACTACTCAAAAACTGAACCTTAAACTTTAATGGTCTGATGCATTTGTTTTATCTTGTTTTTCAGTGAATTGCTCCATCTGTCTGTGACGATAACAGGTTCGTTGCATGCTCCCATCTTCTGTCTGGGAGCCCTTGAACCCGTCACCGTCGGTAATGTCACCGATGAACTTAGCAGTGAGGCAACAACATAGCAAGGGGATGGTGCAGAAGTGCCAAGTGCTTTTATTTAAAACAACAACAAAAACAAGGTGTTCAAAATAAAGTGCAGTGTCCAAAGTTCCAATAAATAAATAATCCATAAAAACAGATGTGACACGTGGTGGTTAAAACCAATAAATAAAAAAATTCTTTTAAAAACAACAACAAGCCCGGTGCCTTTTTACCTGCGGCTCCCCTGCTTTCCCCCATCTGGGCTTGTCAATGGGGAAGTCGCTCTACTTGCAGCTGGCCTTCTCTCTACTCTCCTACTGGTCGGTCACCTTTCTGATCCCTGGCTCTGGTAGGTACCACCGAAGAGCGACTTGGGAATCCCCAAAGACCAAGACTATCACACTGGGGACACCACGTCCCAAGTCCCGACTCCCGCTGCCTTCCGCGGAGATTCATCCGCCTTCCGGTCACTCTTGCCCTTCCTAAAGACACTGCGGGAGCGACCACTACTGCTACTCCTCGGGTGTCGGCCTAACACCCAAGCTCCCTGCTCAGCTACAGTGAGCCTGCACTCGCTTGCTTGTTCTCCCACACTGACTTTCTCTCTCTCCCCACTGTTTCCTGCTTTCCTCCAGCATCCCCCCGTCCGTTCTTTCTCTTTCTTCCTTCTTTCTAACCGACTCGCGCTTCTATTCATCAAGAGGGGATGGCAGCTGTGGCAAATCAGCGGCCCCAGGAACAATCACGGATGTGGACAGTTTCTCACCTGTGCACTTAGGTGAGAAACGCCCACACCGCGAATCGCCCCGAGAACCACTTCAACCACACTATCATGCCCCCTCGCTAAGCCACGAGCGCGGTGATTATTTATTTAAAAATGGACCTTTTGTCGTGCACTGTGGACCCGCTACACCACACTGTCACCTGCTAATTTTGGCTAAAGTGAGGTGATCCTGAAATGAATAGAAGTTGATTTAAAAAATAAAATTAAACAAATT
This sequence comes from Polypterus bichir lapradei, assembly GCA_026402145.1. Classification (NCBI taxonomy): domain Eukaryota; kingdom Metazoa; phylum Chordata; class Cladistia; order Polypteriformes; family Polypteridae; genus Polypterus; species Polypterus bichir. Next base: position 50,026,744 of record JANRMT010062856.1, read on the forward strand.
TCCCCCCAGAAATTCCATCTGAGTGTACTGCTTTGAGGATAACCCATGTTCTAATTGTATTTGAATGCTTAGAATTACATAAAAGATTCGACTCCATGGTAATCATCCACCTTCTCTGCAACCGACACTCAGTACCATTTCAGGAGAATGAATCCTACCGGTCAGAGTAAATAATGAGAGCTGAAGGCGGTTATTGCAGGATGCAGCGTTGAGGCTTTTGAAACAATCCCAGCAGCTTTTAACAGGCCTTTTGACAGCAATAACAACACATAAACACTGCGGGGGAGGAACAAGTTAGCTGTCATTTTCAGTGGGCCAGAGGGCCCATTTAACTGAACACTTGAGCTCCTGATTAATTTGGCACTTGCTGCCTTTAGTGGGAGCATACACTACCGATTTTAATTGCATTCCTGCACTCCTCGTTCAATAATGAGAAGAATTACTGAGATTCCAAAGTGCAGGCCTACACGTCCTCTTGCTAACATCCCCCAGTACCAAGAATCCCATGATGGACTGCTCTCTCCAGAAATCTCCTTTCTGAATGTTTTTGTTATAACTGAGCAACTGTCAAGTGTGAGTATGCGTGACTTTTCTGTGGCTTGCAGAATACCACAAGCGGCATCACTGGTTGGTGGGCAGTAGTGAAGAATTGCCTTTTAATTAATGGAGGGCTCAGCAGTCAATAGCTTTCAACAAACATTCTGAGCATTAGAAAGTAAGCTGGATGTAGGATTGCAACTCTATTTTCAGAAATGAAGAAAATGTAGTGATATTAATCAAGCAGATGCAATATTTGTAAGTTGTCATCATTTCCAATTTAAGTTAAGCTCAAATACTTCATAGCTTGTAGACCATTAACAAGAAAGACAAAAATACCTTTGAAAGTTACTTTTGTTCAATAGCAATTGTAGGTATAAAATGTCTTTGGTCTGTGAACGACTAAGGGATTTCTCATAATATTATTGAACCCAGAATAATGCCAAGAAAACAAGAGAAAGCGAAAATAAGCCTTTTACTATGAAAAACAAATTGAGTGAAGGATAAACAAGTACAAATTTAAAAAAAAGATTAGTAAATCCCATTGCTTCTCTCGATGTAACTTAGCTGGTTTTAGTCCTTGACACACTTGTTAACTAAAATATAGCAAAACAACCCCAGAACTCACCTTCCGCCCGACCTCTCTTACCTCCTGCCATTCAAATTCTTGCTATAGCCTTCCTCCTGACTACACGTGAAAATAGCCTCTTTGCTTATAAACTATTTTATGCTGAGCAGTTGGGCTTTATTTGCTCCAAAATGTTTGTGGATAAAGTCCAACACCTCTTCCACATTACAGATGTGGCCCCTGATCTGTCCCATCTGACAACTCTTTGGACACTTGATACCAAAAGGCCTTTCATCATATGTGCCGGAAGTCTCTATGGCAAATTATGAGCTTTGCTGGGATTTGAGGGTCAGCGTCATCAGCATGATAAAAACATTATATTGCGCTCTCATGGCTGCTTTTCTTACAAATTCTAACATCTCCCAGCTCTTTCAGATTTTTAAAGGTCCTAGACAGGGATGTCCCCTATCTCCTCTACACTTTAACCTTTCTCTTGAACCCTTTGCTGTAACCCTTGGTTCTCATGGTCTGGTGGCTGCAATTAATAGCTATGGTTCCAATATAAAATATCTTTTTTACACGAACAACAGCTTCCTCTATCTAGATGCCGCTCCTTTACATCTTCTTCATGTGCTCAGTCCATTTAAATAGTCTCACAGCCTAATAGGGTAAAAAATCAATTGGTTAAAATCTTTCCTTCTTCCATGAAACCTCTCCTGTATCAGTCAATGCCCGTTGTCAGCCCTTCTTTTTTCCTCTGTCCAACTCTTTTAAACATTTAAATACAGTATTTACATTTTCCCTGTTCTGTTGAACACTCTGTCATAATCTGCTTATAATATTGCTTTCCAGGTATTTCTTGGAAAATTATGAGTTTCATTTTTAGGGTTTCTGTGGCCAAGGAATGCAGTGGTTGCATTAATCTTTTACTTTATTGTGTTTTTAACATTGTTAAAATGATTCACGTTCTTCTGCAGCACCATCTTGTTTTTCCTGTAGACGTGACCATGTTCAGTTTTATGAAAAGTCTGCTGAAAAGCAATGCCTTTACCAAACATGAGCAAGGCTGCATTGCTGGGAAATGCTTCTCGGAGGTTGCGCATTATGATGTCACTAGCACACCATTGTAAAAATCTGGTGCCATACGTACATAATGTATCCAAATTAGGATTCCTGAAAGAAAAAACTTAACCTAATTCTGTATTGTAAGCTTTTGATTTTAGTGGTTCTGTCCTCTGATTATGGTTAACGTCTCTTGTTTCTTGGCTCTGGTTACGTGCGTCCTTTTTGGCTCATGATTTACCACTCTGTTTTATGACTACAATTCTGGCTACACATTCTGTGCTTTGTTATTTAATCGCTTTCTTCCCAGTTATGACCTTTGTGTGCATACTGACTTCTCCGTGCTGTCTCCCGATTCTGTTTTCTCTCTAAGCTGCCATGGATTGTGTAACATTTACAATATTCACCAGAGTTTTAAAAACATCAAAAAATCACCAATCTCATCTTTTTATTGTCCATGTCATTCTGCTCTAGATTAGCTAGTATCAAAATGTACATAGTCCCTAAATTTAATTTTGTCAGTGCTGTTTTGTCTACCCCTTCCTGTTGGTCAAATGTTGAATCCTTGATTTATGAGTTTAATGGAATAAAAAGGCCTTCTATTAAACACTCTATTCTAATTCATAACAAATCAGAGGATGGGGTGCCTTTACAAAATTGGGAACTACATCAGTGGGTCTTCATCTTATGTTTGGTTAGGAAATAGATGGCTCCCCATGAAATCTACCCCCCACCCAACCATAGCTCACCACTGAATCCAATATTGTTGCTCACAGACATTTGGTCTTTCCTTTCACAGACCAAAATTTGAAGTCTTCTGTTTCCAACCAGAGTCTTTTAGTTTTATATACTTAGATAAATGGCATAGGTTCAAGAAGCACCTGGTTTCTTGCCTAATGTAGCATATACTGTGTGCACTCTCATCCTTAATAATACACCCTCTTGCACTAGTAGTCACCCCATTTTTTTCCCACCTTGGGCTTGTTGAGGCATTTCAACTCTTAGAGTCATTTTGATGTTGCTCAGTTCTGGATATTCCACTATTTAAGGACCAATTTTATTGTTCCTCATATATATCTGGTCTTAAGACTTACAATGTCCTTCATCCTCATTGTGTCCATCACATAATTTCTGTAGTTTTTCACATTCACTATTCCAACTATCAATCTATCCTTCCATCCATTTTCTATACCCACTTCTTCCTCAAAATTGTAGTTTACTTTGTATGCCTGTTTGTGCAATGCATCCTACTTGCTGCTTGTTTGACAGCTTAACAACTTCCTTCTTTCAAAGCCCCTCTTTTCCGGAAATATATTTTCAAGAAAATCTCCACCTCTTCTAAGAACCCTACTTTTTAAATACAGTATGTATATACAAATGTTTTACAAATCTTTTTTGTAACTTCTGCCAGGCTGACATTCTTTGCACTTTTTTACATATGTGCCAAGGGTGTCACTCCCCCTTTGCTACTTTTTGGTTTTCTGTTATTAATTTTCTGTTTATTATACTATTTAAAGCTATCTACCACCTTCCCTAAGCCCCCTTCCTTTATGACATGTTTTCTCCTCCGTTTAGTTCCATCCCAGTGGCTGCTTAGTTTGGGCATGATAAATACACCTTTTGGAAACCCCCTCTTGTTCTTCTTGAACTTTAAGCAGTGATGATTATCTTGCCTATAGCTCATGTCATTCTTGCATGTTACCTGTGCTGCTGAATTTTCAAAAGATAGATAGATAGATAGATAGATAGATAGATAGATAGATAGATAGA
>JANRMT010062856.1:50030690-50052924 GCA_026402145.1 Polypterus bichir lapradei
AGATAGATAGATAGATAGATAGATAGATAGATAGATAGATAGATAGATAGATAGATAGATAGATAGATAGATAGATAGATAGATAGTCTGCACTGTAACCACAGTCCTAGGTTCAGGGGCAATTCCATTTAGTCCCAAGGCCACCAGAACATGGATCTCTGAAACCAATATAACCAAGTGTAATGAATCTTGGTTTTGGTGTCCTCAGATGTAGATGTGTCTTATTTTGGACTGTTTATATTTGTTTTATGTTTACATTTTTTATCATTATTCTTATCAACTTATCAACATTTAGTGTCCCTTTTTTTGTGGTTGCCACTGTAACAATCATTGTATCGCCGTGGCTACATTGTTTATTGTAGCCATTTGTTGGTCATATGACAAAGTGTACCATTGAGCCCAGCCTATATCTTGCATCCAAGCTTTCAGATTTTATGTTACAAATATTGTTGAATTAATGAATATCTGGGGAAAATAAATCAAGTTAGTTTGAGAGCCTTTAGTTTGGCAGTTTGACTTCTCTTTGTGTATTCTGACCCCAGCCCAATTAAAGAGTATGATTTTTGACAGACTGCTTTTGTGCCTTCCAGCTCCTGTTCAATTCTTCTCGCTTTCAGTTCCACCTGAACATCTCCTTTTCATAATATGTTCCTAAATAGGAGCTGTCTTATTTAAAGGGGCTATAGCACATTATATTCACCAGGACTCTGTGCTTCCACCCTCCACCATGCTAGAGGGAAACAGCCAATACCTATTGAATCCTTCAGAACCTCACCATTTGAAAAGGAAACATGGTTTCACACTTGAGTAGGATTGCTGTCTGTTGGTAAGTAGGTAGTTTGCCCTGTTACCAACCCTATGGGCCTTGCCCTTTCTTCAAGAAGAGGGCTGAACAACTGCTATCCACCTTACCTCTAGAGACCATTGGAGGGGGATATCTCCTTCCACCCAGGCTGTGCTTCACAATACTTTGCCTTTCCAGGAAGCTCACCATTTACTGAAACTTATGAAGTCACCACTGTATCTCCCTGTTATTTTCAAATGGGAAAGCGAGTGATGAAAATATTCTAGAGAACTGCCTAGTTAAAAAGAAAGAGAATTGTGTAATTATAAGCTATAATGGAAATAGAAATTAGTGCAATGTATGCATTCACAAGTTATTTTTAAAACTAATTCATTCATTTTCCTCGTGTATTGGTTGCTTTTGTTTTACAGACATTTGCCTGGTGTTAAGAGCTTTTGGGTAGTATCATGCCACTGCACAAAACCTCACAACATACCTTAATTTTTTACACCTTAAGTTCTGAACAGAAAGACGATGTGTTTGTTAGAGGGTTCATGCATTAAAGGAGCCAGCCCACTAAGTTTTTATGGGTTAAGGTGACAGTTTTAAATTTCATGATACATTTGAAGGTATGTTATGGACAAAATCAAATAAAATTAAATAAACAGGTAGCAAAATACATATTTCATGACACATTTTCTTTATTTATTGTCATATTTTGCAGTGCAGGTTGAGCATCCCTAACCTTAAATTGCAAAATCTGAAATGCTCACAAATCACAAACTGAAATCAATGTTGTTCATTTATGATGATAGTTTAGGAGTTGATATAAGGTTAAAAGAACTGGCAACTATGTTAGTAAAATTATAAATTGTAATATATTCATTTGAGTAAATGATGTGTTACACTCCATCAAAAGAAGATGAAAAGTACTGCTGTTAAGAGAATTGATAGCAAAGAGACACAAGAGATGCAGATTTCAGTACTCAAAACACCCAAATCAGAAAATGTGCCTAATGAAACCAGTAGAAGCATGAATGAGGTTGAACAACATTCACCTTCAGACTGTGTGTCTAAATGAAAAACCATAGGAAATTAACATTATCATTAAACTGAAAATGCAAACATGCATCCAGAATATACCTGCAGCATTAGAACACATTGTGTATCCATAGACCACAATGCTTATCTAAACTTTATTTGCTGTTGTTACGCTATATCATGAAGCAATACAGAAAATGACTGAAAAGACGGGTGATTAGGATTTGCTGAGATCAGCCGTGTAAGCACCCTCTGTGGGATCACTTGGAAACAAAATCTAAGACTGGGTTTGACCACATGTAGTTGTATGATCGCCTATCCAATATATAAAAATTTGAACAACGGCTTTCCTTTGGCCTTTCATATTTCTAAAAAAAGATTAGGGACTAAAGCCTCTGTAGTTTGTTTTATTTATTTATTTATTTTTCATCCATCCATCCATCCTCTTCCGCTTATCCGAGATCGGGTCGTGGGGGCAGCAGCTTGAGCAGAGATGCCCAGACTTCCCTCTCCTCGGCCACTTCTTCTAGCTCTTCTGGGGGAATCCCGAGGCGTTCCTAGGCCAGCCGAGGGACGTAGTTCTCCAGCGTGTCCTGGGTCTTCCCCGGGGCCTTCTCCCAGTTAGACGTGCCCGGAACACCTCACCAGTGAGGCGTCCAGGAGGCATCCTGATCAGATGCCCGAGCCACCTCATCTGACTCCTCTCGATGCGGAGGAGCAGCGGCTCTACTCTGAGCCCCTCCCGGAAGACTGAGCTTCTCACCCTATCTTTAAGAGAAAGCCCAGACACCCTGCGGAGAAAACTCATTTCAGCCGCTTGTATTCGCGATCTCGTTCTTTCGGTCACTACCCATAGCTCATGACCATAGGTGAGGGTAGGAATGTAAATCGACTGGTAAATTGAGACCTTTGCCTTACGGCTCAGCTCTTTTTTCACCACGATAGACCGATGCAGAGCCCACATCACTGCGGACGCCACACCGATCCGCCTGTCGATCTCACGCTCCATTCTTCCCTCACTCGTGAACAAGACCCCGAGGTACTTGAACTCCTCCACTTGGGGCAGGATCTCGCTCCCAACCCCGAGAGGGTTATTTATTTTTGTCCAAAATATTCCTCCATATTGAAGAATCCATATGACACTGCTTTTGATTCCAAAAGGCGTTTTAATGAGAGGTTAATTTTTATTCACAGCATTTACTCTCAGATGCGCACCTCTGTTATTTCCTTTAGCCAGAAAACTTAAAATGGATAGGAGTGTTCTATGCTCAGGTGCATATTACATCTCATGTTGGTATCTACACAAATAGTGCTTCTATTTCTCACTAAATGTTTTTAACTTCATCATTCAACAGCAATTAGATGCTCTCCATATGGTATATTTATTTACACCCTCTAAAAGGATTACAGTATTTGAATGCGTTAAAAAAACATATTTTGAAACAATTTGCTGGTAGATTTGTAAAAAGTGAATAATTATGAAGAAGATAAAAAAAGAAAACATGACTATGGTTCTGTTTTTAAAGAAGTCAGCATAAACTTCTTTCTGAAATGAGGTGTGAAACAATGAATATATCTGAAACATTTAGGAAGCCAAGATTTTGATAAAAGGTAAGAAATGTGAATCTTCTGCTATTCCTCTGAGGGCACAGACCACAAACATTCTGTTGTGTGGTGACTCTAAATTGGACCTGTGTGAGTGACAAGTATTAACATGCCCTGTAAAGAACTGCTTTTCCATCTAAGGATGGTTCCTACAGTCCTATCTTTAGTAGAATAAAAACTAAACAGAAAAACTGGATGATCCCTGTACACAAAAATTAATCGCTTACTAACAAAAACGGGTTAATCTGTGTCCAATAATAATGAACACAAGTGCTGGTCCTTTGAGTTGTATCACAAAGTATGCTAGGAGTTAAGAAATTAGATGATGAAGTCACATTTGAATTGTGCACAGGCTGTCTAGAATGCAATCTCAGGTTTACATTTAAATAGAATGCCTTTAAAGGGCAACCCAGAAATTTAACCTGCACGGCTGCTAATTTGTAGCAATACATTTTAAGCTGTGTAAAAAGATAACAAGCTCTGACCTGGTCTGATGACTGCAGTATAAAAGTCATTCCCACAGCATACGTGGATGTATAACAAATTTGGAGGAAGTTGTGGCAAACTCTTCATGAGAGAGAAAGATGATAAGTAAGTCTGTTTCACATTTTTAACCCATATTTGATGTAGTGGAGTTGTAACACACTGGCTGTCGGAAGTTGACTTGAGTGACTGAGCTGCATTTTTCAAACAGCTTCATGGATATAACCATTTACCAAATTGTGCCCCAAATCTTTAAGTTATTTCTAACAGATGTGTTTATGCAAGATGCATAAAAACGTTGGCAAATACTGTACACAGTGTGGACTGCAGGGGGATTTCCATGGACTTTCAAAATTAGACATGATGTTATTTTGGAAGAACTATCTGGATAGGACGGGTGAGCTTTGTTGGAGTGAATGGCCTGTTCTTGTCTAGATTGTTCCAAAGTTCTAATAGGAAAACCCATTCTCAGCAGCTCCTTCTGGAGGCACCCACAGCCCTCAGTAGGACTCTCCAACAGTGTTTCAATCCCCAGGTCACCCTGCGGGTGTACACATATGTGAGCCATTCAAGGGATGCCACCACCTAACAGTTTGGGGAAGTATACAGCCTCCCCCTGCCCTTCCATTACCCTGTCCCATCTAGGAGAGGGAAGACAACCCATTCTGTTCCAGAAACCTTACCATCTGTGTCTTCTGTCCATTATGTGAGTCTTTCAGGTCGTCAAGGAGCTATCCACCTGGTTAGGAAGACAGTCCATCTTCACCTTCCTTTACAGTAGTAAATGCAAGTTAACTTCAAGAAAACGAAACCTCCATGTTGTTTGGAGATTTTTTTCATCATTTGGCTCTATTTTGACCAGTCAAGTTTTCTTTTTTAAAATTATAAACTTATAAATATGATATTTACATAATTGACTCCTCAAAATTTACAGCCAGCTTCATTTGGCATACATTTTACTTTATATCAGACCTACCAAACATTTATGAAATTTTTTTTTTTATGAATTTCTGATTGCTGCATGAGATAAAATACAGCCAGTAGTCAGTGGCAGTTTATTTATTGATTGTATAATGTTAATAAAAGCACATAAAGAGAATTTTTAAAATTAAATTAAAATTAGTTTTGCAGAATAAAACATGTAAAAACTATTCCTTTTAGTTTTAAGTTATTAATTGCCAAGTTATTTGAGATATGCTACAAGTGAGGATGTCCTTGTGCTCACAGAAACCTCTATAAGGCCAACCATAACTTGAACATGAAACACTTGTAAAGGTCCAAAGTTATCCTCAACTTGAGCCGTGGAATTCCAATGCTGTGACAGATGCACTATATAGACAGCACAGAAGATAATTGATTGGTTGGAATTGGCCATGTGATCATTTGTGTGCAATCAAAAGAAGAACATTTCATGGTTATTTTCATTTGTTTTTGCCTGCTGCATGGCACCAGAAGGACTGTGATTAAAACTAGAAACTGTTTCAGAGCTAACAAGCCAAGTTAGCTCTGATAAAAAATGAAATTGCTCATGCACATTAGTATGACTACAACAAGAATGTCTTTATGACTCATTAATGAAAGTTCTTTCCTGACTTGGTGATTTTTTTTTTAAATGTTAAAGCTTCTTTCATCTGTACTTAGGTGTCTACACCAGTTTGTCATTTTAAATCTTGACCTTTTGGTTACTGAGATAAGAGATTACCAACCAATTTGAATAAATAATACATCATAAATTCCCATTACCCAGATGTGTGTTTAGCGTGTTAAAAAACTTTCTGAATAAAGGATTCCAGGTTTCAAAAAGGCAGGAAATGTTAGTTTTTCATGATATCCTGACACCTTCAGTAGAAACTTTTGTAGTTACCTTTTCCTTTAGCCTTTTGTAGTGCATATGATAAACATTGCTTGCACCACCCATTACAGATACATATGTCAGTTTAATATATTTCTTACAGCTCCAGGAGATTTTGCACATCATTAACCATTCACATTCTGCATGCAATGTACATGTTGCCCTGCATCGGCATGGTTTTTTTTCATGGGTGCCCCAGCTGGCTACCCAAAGATGTATAGCTTTGACTTTAAATTGGTGAGGTAGGAGTGAGTGTGAGTGTGTGTCTGAATGAGCCCTGTGATGGATGGGTACTCAGTCCTGGGTTTCTCCTACCTTATGCCCACAGTAGCAAGAAATGGACTCTGGACTTTCAAGAACCGAGTGTTGGACTAATAGGTTGTTCAGATGTTGCATGCAATTCCTGCCATCTCTAGCATGTAAGAGATCACTACAACATGGTGGGTATTTCTTTGTTGTGTGGACCTCCACACAGAATTTCAAAATTTCTTTGTATAGAAATGTTTGCTAAACTGATTAGCAGAACATTTTAAATTAGGACTCATACTAGGACTAAGAGCATTGCTTCTGTTTTTCCTTTCTTCTGAATCATTTTGCATACCTACAAATATGTATGTAGGGACCAATCATGCCGATAGAAAGTCACTTGTATCTTTCATTTTCTTACATATTTCATTTTCTATTTTTGTCACATAAAACTGTTTTTTTATATATACATATATATAATTGTTATCTTTATTGGACACATGTTAAATTTAAAAATTAAATTGTTTCCATGTGGGCAGCACGGTGGCGCAGTGGTAGCGCTGCTGCCTCACAGTTAGGAGACCCGGGTTCTCCCTGTGTGGAGTTTGCATGTTTCCTCCCACAGTCCAAAGACATGCAGGTTAGGTTGATTGGCGATTCTAAATTTGCCCTTGTGTGGGTGAGTTTGTGTGTGTCCTGCGGTGGGTTGGCACCCTGCCCAGGATTGGTTCCTGCCCTGTGTTGGCTGGGATTGGCTCCAGCAGACCCCTGTGTTCAGATTCAGCGGGTTGGAAAATGGATGGATGGATTATTTCCATGCTCATAATGTATCTATTACATGCTGATCCTTTTTGTTGCTTACCAACCTTTCACCTTCCTTTCACCTATATTTAATTTGGCAAGGCCATACCAATGCATTTTTTCTCAGAAACTTTTTTCTTTTGGTAATATTTTGTACAGTTTAGTTTTAAACTTTGCATTTATCAGCAAATTAAGCAGGTTGCAGAGGCCAGGGCACAGTGTACAAATGAGGGGGAACACAGGCATAAGAGATCACAGAAGGATAGGAAAGGAGAACCTCAGGCAGTGAAACCTTACAAAAATGGCTGCTTCCCACAGTAAAGACCAAGAGGGTCATCCAGAGGGACTTGAAATGGGGGAATTCATTGACTCTGCTAGAAACAGATTTGGAGGAATGTATACAGTATGTAATCTCTTATGAGTTTACTCTTGCTCAGTTTTACTTGCTTTGCATTACAGGTTCAACGTCATTCAAATAAATGCTTGCACATTCATTAAACAAAGTTGGCCTCTTGAAATGAAGCAGTACATGTGTACTACACAATGTCTAGTACTAATATTTGTTTAAGAGCCAGTAAACATTAATTTATAAAGAGTTCATTATGAGATCACTAACAGATGAATGGTGTACAGCTCTCACGAATCCATAGCAGATAGCCATCTACATTACTCAACATGGTGCTACAGTAGAAAATCCATAGCAATTTCCTACCTTCATCTAAGAAGATCAGGAAATGATTTTCTCCCAAATGCTGGTGTCTGACTATGAATTAGGATACTGGACACTCTTGGTAGTATCCATAGAACGTCTCTGTCAAGTTTGAAGGTGTTTGACATTTTGTAAGTAGACACTTGACAAGAGTAACCTACAGAAATGTTTAATCCTTATTCTTTAAGAAGTGATTCTCTTAGAGAACCATGGGCTGTTGCCTACCTCGGAAATCATGCTTACTTTTTGACCAAACTTAAGGCTAGCTAATCAAAGTCAATTGCATCAGAGACTCACACGTTTATTTTTGTGTATTTTTATCAGTTTGTACTGGACATAATATAAAATTACATTCCCAAAAATGATTATTGCAGTTGAGTAATTTGATTAGTCCAATGACATAACTACAAAGTGTTAGACCCTAGTGCAAAAAAAAAAAAAACTAGGCCAACCACATGTGAAATTATATTAAATCCAATTAAAAATGATTGCCATCAATGAGATACGCCAAACATATGCACTACTTAAAAGGGCACTAGTCATAATTAAACATTATCAAGTTGTGGAAATGTAAACGCCATTAACCTTTTTTATTCTATTGCCAAGTAGGAAAGCATGTTAATAAAAATTAAAGCCTTGTGAAACAACCACCATGCAGTCACTGGATGCATGGACCGTGATGCAACTGCCCATTTTTACTGCCTATAATTGCACCAGTTTTGGGTGTATTTGCATCAAGTATGAGGCAGAAACCATCCATGGTCCCAGACCATTACAGGGCCTACTCATACACACAAGGATAAGGGCAATTTAGAATCATCAAATAATCTAACCTGTAACTTTTAGTCATGTGTAAGGAAAATATGAGTACCCAGAAAAGAATCTTTTGGCTGATGCAAGGGGAATGCACAAGATATATATGGACGACACCTGGGCATGGCATCTGAACTCAGGACACTGGACCTACAAAAAGGAGTAATAGATACTGCACCACGATATGACACAACATAAAACAAAAAAAGCCAAGTTGGACCACTATTGGTGAAGGACACTGTAAATACCTTCATACTGTAAAATCAAAGTGTTCTGACTCCCACAATCCAATGAAGCAGTGCTTAGATCTTCCACTTCTTCTCTAGTTAGCATGGGATTATAGATGATTCTACAGATGTGATTTTTACCATTGGAAAAGATCTAAGTGGTATGTTTTGGGGAATCATATATTCTAGAATTTCATATAGAACAATATGTCGTGCAACACATAAGACTGAAAAGCTCTTTCTTAACAAATTGCTGTTAAGGTTTCCACTCCAGTGTTTTGTGATCAAGCTGTTCTTTTAGTCTTTAATTAACTAATGGTTCACCAGACTCTTTAATACAATGCAATTACAGTATAAGATGACATTCTCACACATGTTGATCTGAGGTCATAAGGTCCAGAGCTTATTCGAGCAGCACTGCATGTAAGGCACCAGTTCGGCTCACAAGCAGGTCTAATGAGATATGGAAGGAAACCCACAGGAAGAATGTGCAAACACTACATGGATAGCGACCAGGTGCTGGATCCATGAGAAAGTAGTGCGAACCAACTTTTAATGAATTAATTGTTAATATTATTTTAAATATCCAGTGTCTAGAGTGTGTCCTGCCCTTCCCATGGATAAATGGAAATAAATGATCCCTTTGTTGAAGATTTTTGCCTTCTAGGTGATGGGTGGGGATAACTCAGTAACATAACTATGCCTGGGTGTGGACAATAGAGACAGAGGCTGATAATCAAAATGGAGACACATCACTTTAATGTTTGAGATTTACTTCAGCTTTGATATTTCATCTTTATTTAATGACAATCTGACACACACCTTATCAGAACTATGAGTCAATTGCAGCCGTTTCAAAAAGGATTTGTAGTTCAAAATAATTTTCATAAGGAATCAGCACAAGAAGTGTGCTCCACTCCTAAGAGTCCTTTTGTCAAACGGAAATGTTTGTACAGTACAAGACGATCAGTTGTCAGAGACTTCCCAAGTGAAGCCTGCCAAGTGATTATATCAAGGTATTTTACCTCTGTATCTACTATAGCAAATGTGGAATATTGTCAAGCTCCATCTAAAGAATGAGGGAACTGAAACTAAAAAGAAATACTATTTTAAATAGTGAGGACCCCTTCTTAAGACTTAACTGGGAAAGTAGCAATAGCCTTTCCACATGACTACTTTTCCTTATCGTACTTGTGCTGATAATTAGACAAAAACTTTCATTTAATTTATTAGTAATAAAATGGGCACAGCTTTTGCTATTTAGCAAAAGTTGCTTCTACCTCTTTATAAGCTCTGCTTGCAAATGGCTCTTTTGCTATAAACTTGCGTGGCCGGCACACTTATGAATGGCAGCAACTTATGTGGTCAGCAAGCTCTGCTTCAAGAGCCCCTTGATAAACCCAAGCCTCTCATAAAAGCGGCTTGTTTCTGCAGGAGTATTGGGGGGATTAATGTATGCTTTGGCAGAACAGTCCACACCAGCCTGAATCTCAAGGTTTTCCAATGCCGTGCAAATATTTGAAGCCTTTGAAGTAGGGTGGTTTCATTTCTACCGGCACTCACACAATGTGGCTAGAGCCTTCTGCTGGGTGTCACTGCGTTTAGTGCTTGGAAAAAAAAAAAAGTACATGTTAAGTATCTGAAGCAGGGTCACTTCAATTTATTTTTCCTCCATCTTGGTCCAAAATGTTTCTCTGATTTGGCAGCATGAGGATGAAAATGAATTGCTTTCATCTAAACTAATTTCCGCAAAATAAAGCACATCATTGTTTTTCCAGAAGCAGAGGCAGGATATTAGCCCTTTATGTGTCAAACTTGTATATGCAGGTGATTTTTAAAAAAGAGCTTAAAAACCAAAAAAAAAAAAAAAGACAAAAGTGTGAAGTTCTTTTTGGGTTATTGCATAAATGATCCTACCACAGTCACTTTAAAATTCACTCTGTTCTGATCTGAAATACAGCTTGAAACTATTACAAAAAAAAAGAAAAAAAAAATCATGTAAAAATGACCATTCACTGCTAATAAAAAGCATGGAGAAAAGAAAAAAATATCCAACGTAAGTTAAAATGACAAAATAAAATCAACTAATCGGTGCTCAATCTATTCTGGCATCTCAATGACAGAACAGCTCAAAAAACACACAGTAATGTGAAGGATATTAGAATGGATAGAAATAAAACCACATGTATCATAACAAGCCCACAAAATTTCCTAAAACGTTTGCACACTCAGAAACTGCTAAAATAAACCCAACAACAATCTGTTGACTAAAAAAAATATATACATTTTTTACATTTTTTTATTTTATTCATTTGCATTCATGCTGGGCAGAATCAGATGTGCTTTCTGAAATTATTCCAGAGGCACAGTTTGCTGTGTAACACAAGCTAAGAACATCTACAGGGGGATTCGAGAACTCTAGATGTCTCAAAGCCAGCTGAAGAAGAAGCCAGAACTGTGTCAACTCAGACATATCCAAGAGAGTCCAAGACACTTCATGGGAGCCTGTCCAGCCTAGGCAGTAAAGGAGAGACAGGGCTTTTCAATCCTGTGACTCTGAGAGGGTATAAGAGAATTTGAGATCCACAGATGACACACATTACGTGCAGAACTCTGACTGAAAGATAGCTCCAGCCATAAGTTTAGAATTAAAAAAGATTTTCTCAAAATTCTGGTAACTAGCCACAGACTTTTGTTGATTGGTATGCCATACTAACAAGTATCTGGCCAATTATGGCATTAGACACCTTATAGAAAGTGAAGTTCCATTCTTCAATTTGGGTTTACTGCATCTGTTCTGTATTCTAAAAAACTGACTTAAAAATAAAGGCTTGGGGAAGACACCAGTTCATCAAGGAAGACCTGCACACACACACTCACTGATACTAGGTCAGTTTAAAGTCATCATGTTCCTTAGAACATACATTTTTGGAATATTGAAATAGCAAGTATACTGGCCAGAAATTAAACATGGGACCCTGGAACACTAAGAAAGCAAGATGATCCACTTCACATACTGTATACTGTAAATAGTTACGTGATCAAATAAACTCAGCTTTGCTCACCCACATCTGACTGGTTAATTCATTAATTGATAATTTCCTTCCTCGCAAAGGTAGAGTACCAACTGAGTTAATTGCTACATAAATCCAAGGACCACATCCATGCAGAAAAATACTGATTTTAACATTAGTTGTCTACCTGATTATTCATTTATTGTCACAATGTGACTACCAGTATATGATTAATAGGAATTTAAAAATTGTACATGAAGTTGCAAAGTGTTGTCCAATGACACGTCTAAAAAGTTCAGATGTCACATTTAGATGTGAACTCTGATTCTGTCATACTTTCTTTTTTGAGTTTTTTCCTCAAATGTTTTCTTGTGAAGTCCTGGCCTATTTCATAAGTTTGTGACAGCTCTTTCTCTACTGGAAGGGTGAGTCACAGTTACTGAAAAATGGGTGTATAGTTCAATGTGTGATTTCGAATCCACTGATTAACATTCTGTAACTTCTGTATAAAAATATGTGCTATACACAGTACTAGGGATGAAGATTTATTTGACAAATAGGTATTATTTCTTTAGGTAATATTAGAATGGAAGCAAGCAGAAAGGGCTGATTGCAAAGGGTGTTGGAGTGTGTCACAATGCTGGTTCTGTGTGGTATGGTTTTAGTATATTTTAGTTAACTGGTTCTCAAACTGTGGTCAATGGTACATTGGGGGTCTGTGAGAATGTGCTAGGGCTAGGTAGTCTGTGGGCTGAAAAGAGTCATCTTTCTTACAACAACCTAGTTATTCACCTGAAGATTCAGGTCCTGGCAACAACAATCCCTTTGCTCCATTTGGACACTGACACGTTCCTTTTGATGTAGTCATTTTCTAAGTCTGTGTGTTATAACACCATCTTCAAGGCTTATTGTTGTGGATCATTCGCTAAAGTCTGGGCCTTTAAAGCAATGCAAGTTTGAAAGGTTTCTGTTTGTGACTTTTTTTTGTTGCTGTTGTCTTTCTTAATGCCTTTTTCAAGGACATAGCAGCAGGAGTAGTACAAGTATTAAGTAGGTGCTTTCCAATTAATAGCTTGGCCTACCAATTTATTTTTTGTGTCTTTGCATCAGATCTTCTTCTTGACAGCTTGGATCAACAGAGTATTTTTCACTTAAATACCTGCAGAAAAAAAAACTGCTAATTGTAATTTAAAGTAATATATTTTTGTTGGCCATTGATAGTCCTTCATATCTTCAGCTTTGACAAAGTGGTCCTCAGTCCAATAAACTTTGAGAACTATTGTTCTAGAGCCATAGTAAGCTTGTATCAGGTCCTGAAAATGTAACATTCTTACGTTTTTAAGACTTCATAATTGAACAAAATTGATGTTTCCACTGTATCTGAGACACTATCAAACAGTTATTACCTTGCTTGTTTCCATCAGTTTGTTATTTAAAGTGGATGACATTTCTGGGAAACAGAATTTGAACCCATGACAGTGGATCCATGAGATAGCACGGCTTACCAGTCTGCCAATTCCATGCTGATTGTGATTTTTATATTAGTAAATGTTTAAATTAGTACTTACTTCCAGAGAAGAAACATTAACTGGGAAACAACAAATATATATAAAAGGGGCAAGTGCTGAAGTTAATGATATCTTGCCAATTTTTCAGACATGAGAGTGAGTGTAGGGCTGTGTCAGTGAACAAGTTTAAAGGTTACTTTCATACTGAAAAGGAAAGGAGGTTACAGATGCAACATTTCGGCTGTATGTCTTTAGTCTGATGTGCAATTGTGAAGAAAAGAGAAGGTAACATACTGTATATAAGAGAGGAAGGGAGCATCAAAACAAGGGTAGTTGAAAAGAGAGAATGTGAGAGTAGGTGAGAAAAGATGTCATTAGAGAAGATGAAAGGAGAGATTAAAAAATTAATCAGTTATTAAGACCAGGAGAAGTGTGTGATCCCAGGATAAGAATGAGGTTCTTCTGTTTTTCTTTGAAAAATATCTTTGAAGCCCTTGTGAAAGAACACAAACTGAAAGACAAGTGTGACTAAAATCAAGAGATGTGAAGTGATCCACAGTAAACTTTGTCTTTAATGGCTTGAGCATGCTTCCTGAAATAGCTTTCATCTCCTTCCACTCCTATATATGTTACCTACTCTCCTTTTTAGGTGTCCAACTGATAAAGGCTATATAGACATAATGTTGTGTTTCCATTATGGAGTGTGAAATAACCTTTTTGTTTTTTTGCTTTTCTGACATGACAACAATATATAGACCCCCCCTAGACAGTGATCAAGCCTAGGGCTAAAAGGCTAGTGCTGCCCAATTTTAAAATGCGTAAAATATTTTCCAATGATGATTTGAGTAAATAAAATAAGTTGAACAAATAGACTTCAACAATCACTTAGCTCACCTGGGTCTCACTGTTAGCCACATGTAATAATTATATGCTATGTAAGTGTAATTCTTTTAGAAATCCATTATGGAGGAAACGCAAAAGTTGGCTTTCTGGACAGTGTTGCATATGAAGCAGAACTAAATTATAAATTAACCAACAATTACGTGAATTCAAGTCATGGAATGTTTCATAATATGGCAAATAATAGTTAAACACAGAAAAATAAAACAGGCATAGAGAGAATAGCAAAATGAAAATTAAAAGATGCTAGCACCTTTGAAACAAGGAAATGTGGAACTGTAGTAATTTATTAAACTATGCAAGATTGCAAAATATGAAACTAAAAATATATTTAATGCATTTTAAAACATGTGACAGTACTCTCATATATCTGGTTTGTGCCAGACTGTGCAGTGTCTAAAATAACATTTTTTTTTTCATGTGCTTACTATATATTGAATTTGACATTTTATTTTACTATCTACAGATCCATCTGCCATGATGTCAGAAGATGTTACCCTCCTGGCATCTCTCTTCACCTACATTAATGTAAAGAGAGCCAAAAATATTAAGAAATGTGCCTTTTTTAAAACTTAAAAAAGAAAGAGAAAATACAAAGTATTAATACATGCTGTACACTGAAAAAAGTAAGCTAATGATTCACACTTAATATTTTCAATCTGAACCAATATAATTCTTTTTAGCTTATTGATCCCACTATTTTTAAGTCGAGGCAAATCATTTTAGAGTGATTGGGTGCAATACACTTGTTTTATACTGAAGTAAATCTATTTTTTAAGTTGTTCTTCTTTTTTAGCAGTTGAAAAGCCATCACGATGGAAAGTTTGACTGGAAGAATATACAAACAGCCCCTCAAACACAGCACATGAACAACCTAAAATACAGGTGCCGGTCATAAAATTAGAATATCATGACAAAGCCATCGCTGACTGTGGAAACTTTACACTGGACCGCAAGCAATGTGGATTCTGTGCCTCTCCTCTCTTCCTCCAGACTCTGGGACCTTGATTTCCAAAGGAAATGCAAAATTTACTTTCATCTGAGAACATACGCGTAACTCAGCAGCAGTCCAGTCCTTTTTGTCTTTAGCCCAGGTGAGATGCTTCTGACGCTGTCTCTTGTTCAAGAGTGGCTTGACACAAGGAATGCAACAGCTGAAACCCATGTCTTGCATACGTCTGTGCGTGGTGGTTCTTGAGGCACTGACTCCAGCTGCAGTCCACTCTTTTCGTGAATCTCCCCCACAGTTTTGAATGGGTTTTATTTCACAATCCTCTCCAGGGTACGGTTATCCCTATTGCTTGTACACTTTTTTCTACCACATCTTGTCCTTCCCTTCGCCTCACTATTAATGTGCTTGGACACAGAGCTCTGTGAACAGCCAGCCTCTTTAGCAATGACCTTTTGTGTCTTGCCCTCCTTGTGCAAGGTGTCAATAGTCGTCTTTTGGACAACTGTCAAGTCAGCAGTCTTCCCCATGATTGTGTAGCCTACAGAACTAGACTGAGAGACCATTTAAAGGCTTTTGCAGGTGTTTTGAGTTAATTAGCTGATTAGAGTGTGGCACCAGGTGTCTTTAATATTGAACCTTTTCACAATATTCTAATTTTCCGAGATACTGAATTTGGGACTTTCATTAGTTGTCAGTTATAATCATCAAAATTAAAGGAAATAAACATTTGAAATACATCAGTCTGTGTGTAATGAATGAATCTAATATACAAGTTTCACTTTTTGAATGGAATTACTGAAATAAATCAACTTTGTCATGATATTCTAATTTTATGACCGGCACCTGTATTAGGTTAACTGAAATGGGATTTTAACGTTTATTCCCTCCACCATAATTTACTTTGGTACAAACACATTTTTTTACTTTGATTGAGATCTGAAACCAAATATTTCAAGCTACAACACTAAATGACTAATCTTAAGTTTCTTGAAAGAGAAAATTTACTTTGAATGAACAACATCAATGTTATACTTTTTTCAGTGTATATATATACTGGCTTGAATGCCTGCTTGTTGGGTAGTTGTCTCTTTTTACACCTTTCATGTACCTTTCCAGTTTTTTACCTTCTCTTTCTCATTATTTTTTCCTTTTTATCCTCCCATCAATGAGTCTCGACCAATACACCTCTTCACTCTAAACTCTATTCTTTTCTTGGACTTAATGTTTTTTAAGATAATTTTTGTATAAAAGTAACCTGAGATCAGTTTTTACTCCATGATAATAATCTAAATGGTCTCTGTAATGTTTTGGCTTGTGGAGTATACCGTCAACCCCAAAACCCCTTGCAGTTTTTCATCTGGGTGCCAGGCCTTCATATGGTCTATTTCTCCCATCTTTCACCAGACTGATGCCTGCTTTGATGCCATGTTACAGATTCTGATTGTAGGTATTGGTAAAGGTGATTTGTTCTTTTCTTCCAGTACATAAGCAAGCGGTGACTGAAGGGTTAAAAAATTAGAACCAGACATGGTAATCCCTCCCTTGCTGAGTATGAGAGCGACCATCATTAAACAAACAGAGAGCAGCTTTTGCTGGCTTGTAGCTGCTAATGATACCTAGCAGAGCTGCACGAAGTGTGTAAACAGACCTGAGAGTCGTTTCTGTCAGCTTTTAATTAGCACCAACTTTCATATCAAAAGAGAAATTGAATATGTAAAAGAACGCAGCCATGGGACTTCACGGGTCTTTTGGAATTTCAGTAGTGGCCTAGTCTGCCCCAAGCTGATAGCATAATCTACCTCAGTGCTGGGAAAAAAATCGAGGCATGGAAAGAGTCAACTGTGGCAAGTCTGTTTGACTGGAATATTACAACTGCAGTGTGCAGGTTGGCAAAGAAGCCACTGACTCTGCCTCCACTTGTATACAGTATTGAGAAATACAATGAAATGAAATCAGATGGTAACAGAGTTTGTGAACACCTTTCTCATTTTTTTTTTACTTACACACTAAATTAAGTGATTCAGGATGGATTAATTACTAGAATACAGTATATTTGGAGGAGCATTTAATGGCATCTTGGTACTTTTGATCAAAGCACAAAAATAACCGATCTTGATGTCTTCTTGCTTTCCATAGAGCACTTGACATCAGTGGATCTTGTCTTCGCTTGCTTCAGACTTTTTAGGTTTTGAGAGGTCTAAATGACTGTATTACATATAGAATTTCTTTCAGGTGTTTTTATGCAGTGTGCTCAATGTAGACAATTAACAACCAATTAATTTGTGAATAAACTGATAAATATGCAAATATAAATAAATTATTCACAGAAGAACAGCATTGTGACTAATCCAATGCATGGGTAGATTTAAGGAAGGACAGGGTAAGGGCCGGCTTCAGCAAAGTCCTAGAATAAAGGAAACTTTTTATGCTCACAGTAACAACACTATCAAGCCAAGTCAAGGGCAGCACATAAAGGAGATGAGCCCTGTTGCTCCACCAGATGCCCCTGAAGTGCTTTAATCTGAGGCATGTGGGAAATGGAAGATGATACACCCTGTGAAGGAATAAGTTATTTTCTTCTGGTCTCTTGGAGACACGACCCCCTGAAGGGAGCTGGTCTGTGGTTTTCAGGGATGTGATTTTCTGATATGTTAAGATGAAAAAGATGAGAAAGAAAGCTGTCCGCTCCACCTGCTTGGTGGCATTCTCAGTACAATCATACTCCTGCATTGAGAGTAGAGATTTTGCCAAATCTGCCAGTACTATATGAGACTATATTTTTCATTGATTTAAGTTAGGATTCTATCACTTTTCTGAATCTGCTTATCCAGTACAGGTCCATGATATAAACTGACTGGTGCATAAAGCAAGTCTATAAAGAATGTAAGTCCATCCCTGAATGAACATACTCATGCATATTCAAGCAGGGCAATTTTTAATTTGTTATTAAAAATAATATGTTTAGAATGGGAGAGAAACCTGGAGTCTCTTTTCAAACACTAGCACTTCATTAAGGAATCAAACCAGGGCCCAACCAGTGGAAATGATCAACACAACCTAATGCATTACCATATTGAATGTAGTAATGGATGTGCCATGCATGGCCTGTAGTACAGTAAGTTCCTGAGACTGCACAATATGCTTTGAAAAAGAAAGAAACAGTTAACTGCCTCTTGCTGCCCCACTGTGCTGCCGAACTTCCTACTGTATATAAAGTATAAACAGTTGTATGTATGGAAACAGTGATGCCAAGTGTATACACTTTTATGAAATCATTTTTATGAAAGCATCTCAAACTAGTCTTTGTGACCCCCATTACTGTCTCAACAAAATTTGTCTGGAAAATTAAGTTTTTAATGAGATACCTCAAATAGAGCATGCTGTACACATTTTTTGTAATTTTAGAACAGGGGTCTCCAGCTCCAGCCCTGGAGAGCTACTGTAGCTGCAGGTTTTCATTCTAACCCTTTTTTTAGTTAGTGACCAGATTTTGCTGCTAATTAGCTCTTTGCCTTAATTTTAAGACTCATGCCCCTTAATTATTTCTTTTTTCCTTAATTGGCAACCAAACAATATTAAGACACAAAATACCAATACATAAACAACAACCTGAGTCCATCATGCAATAACTGAAAATAAAGAAAGGTGAAGGCCTCAGTAATGTTGATCTGCAAAACATATTGACAGCACTCTTTAAAAAAGAAAATCAACAGTCTTGGAAATGTCACCATGGCAGAATGAGCACCACAGATTTAGATCATAGGTTTAATCAGCAGCGACAATTGGCTTCAAATTAAGAAACTGAATGAAGGTTAGAGTTTGAGGCCTCGACTTAGTTGGTCATCTGTTGGCTCACTAGGCATCACATTTATGTTTAGGTTCCGTTTAAGGAAAAAATAATCAATTTAGCAGTCAGGGTCTCAAGAAAAGTCAATTCAAATACTGTAAAGGGAAATACTAAATTAGCAGCAAAAACTGGCCACTAATTAAGAAAAGAGTTAGAATGAAAACTAAAGCCACAGTAGCTCTCCAGGACTGGAGTTGGAGACCCCTGTTTTAGAAACACTCATTTAAAAAGTATGGATGATTTTTCTAAATATTCTTAAAACAGACATCTCAATTACTGACTCACTCATCATTTAAATTTACCTTGAGAAGGCTTATTTCACTTTGTATATCTTTTTGTTTTAGCCACTTATGACATCATAACTAATGCTATTGAATTGCCAACAGAGTCATATAACCTGCTCATGTGTCTTGAGCATAGAATTTAACTCTCCATTGTGTTAAACATTTTTTGATTTGAAAACATATATTGCATGTAACTATGGATCCTTCCTACCCAACAACTTCAATTAAACAATTTAAAATTTTTGCACACACTGTGTTAAGTTTTACTACAATGAAGGGTAATGAGGACCATTTAATATTAAATTATTATCCTGAAATGTTTGTTTTATAGAAATTAGTTTTCTGTGTAGACGTTTTGATCCACTGAAGTCACACAATAAACATGTTAATAATAATTCTATATAATCTATTTTCTTTTGTTAACCTATTATTAATTTTAATATGTATACATATACATTTACATGTGTATAGTCTCAGCCTGAGGGTTTGCGGGATCCCCTCGAGGTTGTTGGATATCATGGCCGGCCTGTACACTGGTACTGTGAGTGCTGTGCAGAGTGGAGGCAGGACCTCTGCGTTTTTCCCAGTTGATTCTGGGGTTTGTCAGGGGTGTGTTCTTGCTCCTACACTGTTCAATGCTTTATGGGCTGAGTGGTGGGCAAGATCGTGGGGTCCAGTGGCTGTTGGGCATCTGTTAGTGAAGAAAGATTCACGGATTATGATTTTGCTGATGATGCTGTGGTCTTCGTGGAGTCAATGGAGGCTCTGATTGTGGCGCTCGAGAGACTGAGTGCCTGGGCTTGCGAGTGTCCTGGATAAAAACCAAGATCCAGGCCTTTAATGACCTCTTGGGCACAGCCATCAGCAGTGCGTCTGTCTGCGGAGAGAATGTCAACCTTGTCGCGAGGTTTACTTACCTTGGCAGTGACATTCATGTCTCTGGTGACTCTTCCTATGAAGTCAGTAGACAGATTGGGAGAGCATGGTGGGTTATGAGGTCCCTGGAAAGAGGTGTGTGGTGTTCCCGATATCTATGCAAAAGGACGAAGGTCCAAGTCTTGCTATATGGTTGCGAGACATGGACGCTATCCAGTGACCTGAGACGAAGACTGGACTCCTTTGGTACTGTGTCTCTCAGAAAAATCCTTGTGTCGAATGAGTAGTTACTCATGGAGTCCCGAATGAGGCACATTACCTGCATTGTGAAGGAGCGTCAGTTACTGCACTATGGCCATGTGGCGCGTTTCCCTGAGGGTGATCCAGCTCGTAAGATCCGCATTGTTGGGGATCCGAGTGGCTGGACCAGGCCAAGGAGTCGCCCATGTAACACCTGACTGCGGCAGTTAGAGGGTTATTTCCAGAGGGTGGGACTGGACTGCGTGTCTGCCTGGGGGGTTGCAAACCGGAATCCTGAGTTGTTTTGGTGTGTAGTGGGTGCGATAACGCAGGCCCAGTGCAGGCTCCCCAACTTGACTTGACTTGAGTCTCAGATGCATGCACGTAGTTTAAGGGCTTATTGATGGTAATTCTTTGTCAATCTAGCGGTTGGCACTGTATAATAACAGCCTCTCTTTTCTTTCTGTCTGCTGACAACTCTCCTTTCTTAATGTCTCTATCAGGGTCCACCATCGTGTTCTTGTCCAATTATACGATAACTGGAAGAACATCAAAAAGAGACTCTTGTCTGCAAAGACTTTTTTTTTGTTTTTTTACACGCCTTTATTTATTTTTTCTTTTTTTAACATTTAACATCCTTTGATTATATGGGGTTTGCCAAGGTGCCCCAGCATTCTGATCTTATTTTGTGTTATTCGTTTAGCCTTTTTCATACTAACCTTTTAAAGACAGTCAAAGTAACCTACATGTGGATAAGAGCTTAAGGAAGAATGCTATACATTTGGAATTATTACAAACCTAAAATAATGAAGTCATTATGAGAACACAAAGCAATTTCAGATGTTCCTGATAAAATATTCTCTGTTACTGTTGCATCATCAAGAAATATACTAGAGTATACACTAAAACAATCAGTAGAGAATTTAAATTACTGCATACAAACCCTGGATTTTCTTCAAGGTGAACATCCTTCATTTTATTAGACTGAGTAAAAAATATATTTAAGATCATCAGACTTTTATAGTTTCATTATTTTTCTATTGGTTTCAGTCTTCAAGTTGGTTCTGGTGTAGTCAGAATATTCCAGCGACTAAAATCTCCTTCTTCTTAGATGACAAAAAGACTCTTCCTCTATTTTGTTGGATTACAGTGCATCCGGAAAGTATTCACAGTGCATCACTTTTCCACATTTTGTTATGTTACAGCCTTATTCCAAAATGGATTAAATTCATTTTTTTCCTCAGAATTCTACACACAACAACCCATAATGACAACGTGAAAAAAGTTTACTTGAGATTTTTGCAAATTAATTAAAAATAAAAAAAATTGAGAAAGCAATATAGTAGGGGATCACCTGAGGTTCGCAGCTCTGCATCGTAGCACCACGGAGACAAATATGAGCCAATCGCAGTTTCTACATTATAAATTCTAAGAACAGTATAATTTGACCACTGACCTGGCCCTGACTATGCCTGTTTGCCGTGTCTATGTATAATGAGAATGATAGCTCCTGCTGCAATAAATACCCCTACTGTTCCTATTTCAAGTGGAATAAAGCTGGTTTTGAGACTCTGCCTTGTTTTTGGGGTGTAAGTCCACACATCACAATATATACTAATCTTAGAAGTAAGTTGCAATGATGATCCAATTTTCTTTGTATTAATAGTAAGACCTAAATGCACCAGGATGGTGTACAAATGCAATAGGGTATAGATTTTGCTTTGAATCCATCCATTTCTACACTGTACCATAATTCATTACTGTGTATAATCATATGAGAGTTGGTTTGTTTGTAAATGACCACCAATTTTACAAGAGTGATACTGTCAGTGGTCAACATGAGGTTTCTTTCATTTAAATAATAGTTTAATGATTATTCAGGTATATAACATCTAGGGTCGCCCTGTCCACCAAAACATATTCTCATTTTTAAGTAGTTTGTTTCCAGCTAGATTTTATAACTTTATTTATCCCTTGGGATAAATTTATCTTTTGAAAGCAGCTTGATAGATAGATAGATAGATAGATAGATAGATAGATAGATAGATAGAT
>JANRMT010062856.1:50052934-50084443 GCA_026402145.1 Polypterus bichir lapradei
GATAGATAGATAGATAGATAGATAGATAGATAGATAGATAGATAGATGTTGTTGGCTGAAAGTCCTTAGTGTTAGTGTGTCAAAGAGAGGATGTGCACCATTGTTCATAATGGTTTTGTTTTAATTCTGTCGTTTGCTACGATCTCCAGGAGGTCCAAAGTGCACCCCATAACTGAGCCTATCCCTTTAATTAGCCTCTTCATTTGGTGGACCTCTGTTGAAGTGATGTTACCAGAACAACACACCACAGCATAGACCATTGCACTGGCCATCACAAAGTTATACAAGATGTAAAGGATGTCGTTACCAACATTAAATGAATGCATTCTCCTAAGAAAAAAGAGCCTGCTCCACCTTTTCTTATATTGTTCATCTGTGACCAGTTCAACCTGTCACTGATGTGGACCCCCAAGTACTTGTAGGAGTGGATCACCTCTACATCCTCTCCCTGAACAGTAAGTAGACACAGAGGTTCTTTGTAGTGGGAAAAGAACCTTACTGTGGATTTCACTCTATTGAAGGCCTGGTTCAGCACTACTCCCACTTCAGCCTAAAGTGAATCAGGCTCAAGAGAAAATGAGAGAACAAAATTAGGTGTCTTGAGAAGGCAACCAAGCATAATTCTGTCATGAGGTAACTGAATTGTCCATGGGTGTTCAGAAAACAAACGACCTTGGTAGAGGACTACGTGTGAATGAATTCAGTGAGGAGTGCAATCCTTTTTGAAACAAAATATGTAAAATCTAAATAATGTCCAGCTATGTCCAGAAAACCTTACACTTGCTTCTTTGTTTTCGGTCCAAACCAATTCAACTTGAATTATTTTTGGGCATGTTAGGCATCATTCCATACCCAACTACATAACACAAATACTTAGTGTCATTTCCTTGTTCCAGAGTCAGAAGGATGACTCAGATATTTCAGATGTATCTCCCAAGTGGGAAAGTAAATGAAAATGTAACTTAATTAAGCTGTGCTATATTAGTTATGGTGCTTAAACATTATGGCCAGAACATGTTGGAAGGTCATTGGTGTCATATATGATCCATATGGTTGAGCATAACACTACTAATAGCCACAAGGGTTGTCAAATGCAGTTTTTCTTAGCATTCACCACTTAGTTATACTTAAGGTAGTTTTCACTGAACTCACAGAATTGGGGTAACATCAAATTAGGAATCTGGGTAAATACTTGTAAATGATCAATTCTTATCAAGCTAATGCTTTAAACAAGGGCATGAACTTGTACTTTCTTATATGTATTCAGTGTGTGAAATATCTGGTCCTTGACTTTGATTTGTTCAGTTTTGGCCTCTGTGATTCTATAGAAACACTCTTTTGTTTTATTGCCACAATTAGGAAAGTTGTGTGATTGGTATTATTAATTCCTGGTTCATCTTTATTATTTATACATTTAATAATTCTTTTTAATAATTGTACTTTTTTGAGTAAGCAAATGTTAACCTGCTAAAATTCATTCTGAACACTGCTATAATGTTTCAGATATTCATTAACTTTAACTAGGCTACCAGTCTGTATTCTTTGACATTTTCTTCAAATCCAATTTATAGCTGAAATTTGGAATCTATGATATTCTTCTCTTGGAATCCGGCAGCTCTTCTCATATTTTCCTATGATGTCTGAAATGTCCGTCCCTTGTCATTTATTTACATAGTAACTTAAACTGAAGTTGAAACTAGCTGTACTTCTCAAAAGGCAAACAGCAGGAAGGGCAGGAACTGGCCACATTTTCTGTTGTCTGCTTGACCTGTCTTGTGTAACATATGCTTTAAAGCCTTAGTAAACTTCTCAAAGCCATCTGTCTGGAGATAGTGAACAGATGTACGCACAGTTTTAATTTTCAGTGACCAGGAAGCTCTTTAAACAGTTCTAATGTGATGGGGATGTCCTGGACTATGAGGATTTCCTATAGAGAAATGTTGGGATATTCACTTCTGTGTTTTAACATTTGGTGTGTGGCATATGAGAAAAGTCTACAGTACTTATGCCTTTGCAATTTTTTTTTTGCTCCAAGTCCATAAGGGTGCTAATTAAGAAAACCATTTATATATATCAGTCTAATACTATTAAAACATACAATACATAAATTAGTTGTACATGTTTTTGATTAAAGTGTTTAGGTAAATGAAATTCAGGCCATGAAGCATCGAACTGTTCCTTTCCTTTCTCATTGCATTACAGGAGGACATCTGGTTATATTTCTTTCAAGAATATAACCTTTCAAGATGGTCATCATTTAGGTGCATCTAGCTTCCATGCAATGTGTTCGACATGAGCAGCTCTATTTATTTTTTCATAACCTTATGGGGCAAATATTCCAAAAGAAAATGCTCAGAATCAAACTACTTTACTTTACAGGTTTTTCAGCAGGGAGACACCACACATCCAGTTCTGAGGTTGAGATGGTGGAAGTGAGCACAGAAAGTGGTGCTCATATGATTAGTGAACTTAATCATTATTACGTGCTGCTCACAAGCATGTAGGTTACCTCAGTATCTTTTCTTGAATTTATAAAATAGATGATGTAAATTTTCTTTTTTAAATTCTTACACAATCTAGGGGAAGCTGCTACAAGGACATAAGATACTGGGGCTATTGCCAGATGCCATTCAGTCACTGCATTTAAACACTGCGCTGGCATACTTGGTATTAAGTGAAGTGTTTTCATTGTCTCTGTTGGACAATGCCAAGTGTATATTTTGTCACCTGTCGTTTCTTTCTCTCTTCACGAACAGTGTCTGACAATAGCATTCAAATGAGAAATGTTTGAACCATTTGCGTTGTTGTAAATGTCTTTGCATAAAGTCTTGTCTTGCGGAGCTTGAAATTTTCTCTCGCAGGATTTCACTTTCAACAAACAACCAATCTTTTAATTCTCGCAGATATGCCTCTTCATTGGAAAGAAACACTATTTTTCCCCTGATAAATCCGAACAATATATTCGATCTCATTTCACTGTTCCGTTATTTCACCAAGTAATAATTTCCGTTTGTTTGCCATAATGCGACCTTTACTATCATTTTTCGGAGACTTTCGAATTTCCGTACTTCCATTATCTCTAACCTGCTCTGCATGTATATCACACCAATGTTTTTGAATTCTTTACAATGTTCTACTTCATCATCTACTCATTGTCTTTTATTTCCAGCCCTGGGTGTGGTTAAGTCTCTTGGCACAAAGTCTCTTCTTGCAGGACATGAGTGTCTCTCATTAAAAGGTCACATCTTATCACAGGATAAAAAGTCTCGTCTCCCAAGATTTTTTTATTATAATAGAGAGATGATATTGGAGTTCAGTAACATAAAGATTGTATTTATGTCATTTTGCCCTGGTCAGACCATGATTCATTTGACTTTGCTGAATGACAGCAGTATTGAAATACATGAGTTGGATTAGGGTTTTATTAACAGGCTAAGGTCAATACTGGGAAGACAGTTCTGTAATAAACAAGCCCAGCATGTGAAACTAAAAGAACATAATGGAGGAGTTGGAAGCCAAATAACTTCAAATAACTAGGACCAAAAAGTGACATAATTCATAGTCATTTAACAAAAGAAATTGTTACCTAATGAGAATGCTAGTCTTTTCTTTGTTACATCCACAAACTTGGAAAAAACCAAGAACTGCACCTTTATAGCCTTGATCTGGTGATGTCATGTACTGCACATTCTGGTTGACCTTGTTAGCAACTGCTTGGCAAAAAGACAAAACAAAATGCCAATAATAAATCGAAAGGGCCTTGCCGTAAAATGTATTCACTTTTAAACTTTATTAAGAACGTATCTGAACAAAATCTAAATGAACATTTGTGTTCCTTGACCTCCCAAACCCCTAAAATTATACCTTAGTTTTTTTAAAAGAGCAAGAAATGACTATAAAAAATTTAAATACAACTCAGATCATAACAGTCTTCAGTGGAAAGGTTCACAGCTGAGAGGTACGAAGTTACGATGAGAGTTAACACCTTCAAATCTGAGGTCATGATGCTTTCTTGTAACAAAGAGTCTTATTTTCCTACAGTCAAGGGATGAACAGCTGTCCTACTGTGAGCACAAGAATCCAAGATCTTTCTTCATAAATGGTAGTAGAGGTTGAGATGAAATTGAACAGTAATTAGCAATAGTGTACATTTTGTACCAGACTAGAGTGCGACAGCTTGTTGACACTGTAGATTCCTATCACCCTCTGCATACTTTAAAATATAAAGAGATTAGCCGATGAGCTATACCATTAGGAATCTGAAGCAATTTTTGTCTTTGTTACTGAATGTTAATGCTGTGTTTTTCTTAAAACATTTGCTCACTCTCTCCTCTATCTTGTCAACTAGCACTGAATGATATCAACATCATGCGTTTGATTTTGTGTTTGTATTATATGATTCATCTGTGTTTGTATTTATGAACTTTCCATTTGCAATCCAATTTGGATAAAAAACATTTGCTAATGTAAATAAATAGATGCAAATATAAACTTTAGCATAAAAAGCAGCTTTTGAGAAAACACATATTGGAAAAGCCATAAAAAATGAGTTGCTAAACTAAAGTACATTTCTAAACTGAAAACTCATAATTATTACCTGATTTTCACAAGTTACTCGTATCTGAGGCTGCACTATGATTCTTCTCCTCGTCCCAATCATCTGCTCCTTTTCATTAATTAACTTTTAAATGCCTTCTGCATCTGCACATCCACATATTTAACTCACTGGCTCAGTAAGCAGTGTCCCAGAGCTTTTGTCAGGAATGTTCTTCTCAGTTGTACTCTGTACATGCCATTCTGCAATGAATTCTTGCTCTACTGAGTACCTGTAAACTTCCTGATTTGCCATATTTTTAATAACGCTGCTCAAAATAGTAGAAACATCCACAAAATAAAAACAAATGTTTCACAAAATGAAGCAAAACATTTCACAGTTAAAACCTGAAGTATTGCAAAAGTATGAGGGACTTGCCAATGAATAAATATATTGATCTTTATGCCTAATAGGGTGTTTCATAGAGCATTCAATTGAATCATACTGTATAAATTAAATCACATTCATGTTTCTTTATATTGTCATCCTACTGCAAGTCAAGTCAAGTTGGGGAGCATGCACTGGTACAGTGCGTTGCCGCACCCACTACACCAGCGTTTCTCAACCTTTAAGTATTTGTGACCGGAGTTTCCATAACATTTTTTGAAATGTAGATGCATATTTTATTATACCTACTTAACTTTTATCGACATTTATCTAACTCTATATTTATTGTTCTAGTATCAGAATGTAATTTAAGTTAATTTGTTTTGATTTCAACAGATGTTTTTTTCATATTTTTGATTCTTTTTTCTTTTTTTCACATCTTCGCGCCCCCCCCTTTTTGTTACTTCGCGCCCCCCCTAGGGGTCCCGCCCCACAGGTTGAGAACCACTGCACTACACGGTGAAACAACTCGGGATTCCGGTTTGCAACCCCCTAGGAAGACATGCGGTCCAGTCCCACCCTCCGGAAATGACCCTCTATCTGCCACAGCCAGGTGTTACTTGGGCGACCCCTTGGCCTGGTCCAGACACTCGGGTCCCCAACAATGAGGATCTTACGAGCCGGATCACCCTTGGGGAAAACGCGCCACATGGCCGTAGTGCCGTAACTGACGCTTCCTCACAATGCAGGTAATGTGGCTCATTTGGGACTCCATGAGCAACCACTCATTCGACCCAAAGTCATACCAACGGTACCCAAGGATTTTCCGGAGAGACACGGTACCAAAGGAATTCAGTCTTCATCTCAGGTCACTGGATAGCGTCCATGTCTCGCAACCATATAGCAAGACAGGAAGCACCAGGACTCTAAAGACTTGGAACTTTATCCTTTTGCATAGATATCGGGAGCACCACACCCCCCTTTCCAGCGACCTCATGACCCCCCATGCTCTCCCAATCCGTCTACTGACTTCATAGGAAGAGTCACCAGAGACATGAATGTCACTGCGAAGGTAAGTAAACCTCTCAACAAGATCAACACTTTCTCCGCAACTGATGGCTGTGCCCAAGAGGTCATTAAAGGCCTGGATCTTGGTTTTTATCCAGGACACTCGCAAGCCCAGACACTCAGACTACTCACTCAGTCTCTTGAGTGCACCGATCAGAGCCTCCATCGACTCGGCGAAGGTCACAGCATCATCAGCAAAGTCAAGATCTGTGAATCTTTCTTCACCAACAGATGCCCCACAGCAGCTGGACCCCACAACCTTGCCCAACACCCAGTCCATACAAGCATTGAACAAAGCAGGAGCAAGAACACACCCCTGACAAACCCCAGAATCAACTGGGAAAAACTCAGAGGTTTTGCCTCCACTCTACAAAGCACTCACAGTACCAGTGTACAGGCCAGCTATGATATCCAGCAACCTCGAGGGGATCCCGCAAACCCTCATGATGTCCCACAGGGCAGCTCGATCAACTGAGTCAAACACTTAGCAAAAATCGACAACGGCTGCAAAGAAACTCTGCCGATATTCGTGTTTGCGCTCCATGAGAACCCTCTGTGCCAGGATGCAGTCGATAGTAGACTTCTTAGGTGTAAAACCAGACTGTTCCAGTAACTGATAGGTGAGCAAGTGATCACAGATCCTATTGAGGACGACCCTAGCAAGGACCTTACCCGGCACAGAGAGCAGTGTTATCCCCCTGTAGTTGCTGCAATCCAGGCGATCACCCTTTCCTTTCCAGACAGGGATGACAAGTCCCATTTTCCAATCAGTTGGGATAATGCCAGTCTCCCAAATGGAAGCAAAGATTGCTTGCAATGCCAGGAGGACAGCCTTACCACCAGCCTGGAGAAGTTCACTCCGGATACCACAGATCCCTGCAGCCTTTCCCCGCCTCAGCTGGTTCACCACCTGTGCAATCTCACTGAGATTTGGTGGTTCACAACTAATTGGAGGATCAACCTCAAGAACCGTGGACCCAGAGATATCCAACATCCTAGCTGGAGGATCAGCTTTGAACAATTGCTCAAAGTAGCCAGCCCAGCGGGTCACAACTGAAGTGTCATCTGTAAGGACCTACTGCCTAAAAGTATAAACATTTGAAAATGGCTGGGTTTTGTTCACTTTGGGAAGAATAGTGGCTTACATATTATAAAAGCATACAAGAGCTTTAAAAGATGACTTGTCACTTACTCATACTATTTAATAGGAACTTGAGAATCCCTTAGTGCTGGCATCTTAGTCATCATATTTTTCCCAGGACATCAATAAGCATGAACTGAGAATGGACTAGGACAATGAGGACCAAAACAACAAGGAATAGTGCTAAGTGCATTTATTCCACAAATAAGCAGTGTGCAATAAAAGTGCAGTGAAGAGTCTTCAATACATTAATACACCATAAAAACAAGTGTGAGAAAAATAACATCAATAAAAACATCCAGAAAATGTCAGAAAAATCAAGGGCAAAGAGCACTATTGTTTTATGCCATACAGAGCTGAAATGCAGCATAAATGTACAGTACATACTCTAAATGGCTGTACTGACTTTTGCCCTGCAAATATTTTGTGAGGCATGAAGCCAGATCTAATCTGTAGTGCCTTCCATATCTTCTGGTTTGCATTTCACCTATAACTAAATTAAGTATACGAAGATCAGTGGCATTTGTGCCATGAATATTTTTTGCTGGGGCCACATGGACCTGAGAGAGACTGTTAGAAGGAATGGAGCCATCTTGAGAAGCCAGCCATAACAAATGTGTGTGAAAGAGAAAGAGAGAGAGATGAAGACAATCAAGTACTTGAACAGCAGCACTTATAATTATAATTACATATTACATATTCTGCTTCAATCCCTTAGCTTAGATATGAGACTGCCACCATGTCTTGAAAAGGATTCTGGCTTAGGTAGGCTCACTATTATGAATCCTGCTACAACAATTTAAAAACAAAAGGGGAGCAGACCTTCAAATATTTAGAATAAGCCATACTTTCCCTAAATACAAGTCTAAGCCTCTGCAACAGGCATTGTCCTAGTCATCCTAGTCTCAGCTTAAAAGGTAGACTTCAGCCTGCCCAGGCTGTTAAGTTGAAAAATTAACGAGAAGGTTACAAAAAACTGGAAAAGTAGAAAACTGCTAAATCTCTGAACCAAAATACTTAATAGTCAAATTTTTTATTATTCAGAAAATAAGAATGAAAAAACACAAAGGGGAAAGCAGAGCACAAAAATTAACACACAAATCTAATAGTCAATAAACCAATCATCGATACCCTAAATAGAAATATTGAGATCCAATTCCAGAAAATCTACAAAACAAAAAAAAAAAAGGAAAACCAAACAAAACAATGCAAAGCTGAAGAGAAGAGAGAATTTTTAGAAAAACTAAAAGACTAAATCAACAAACAAACGTAAGACTGGGCAACAACTCACAGAGCTGGGGAAAGTGAGTGCAAATGGTGTGGTCAATGACCCTGTCATGATTTATTTTTCATTTTTATTTTGCAATTCTGGTTTTTAGGGTTGCTGAAGTCATTCCCGACATTACTTTCATGATATGAGTTTAATGTTATTTATATCTCTTTTGATTCCATCTTAGTTTTCAAAGCAGTGTCATCTTCTTTTTCATTCACCATCACATAACTATCGAATTAGTATAGTAGTGCGTCATCTGAGATTTGGATAATGAGCATAAACTTTGTGCATGTATTGTTTCTCCTGAGTTCCTGGTATAGAGATCATTTCTGGTGTGAACTGCAATTCAATTGCAATTTAGGGTTTTGTTTTTGTTTTAGTGAAAAGAACTCTTGGTTACAAACTAGGCTTGTTGTTTCACACAGCTTTATTCTTCTGGACCCTTTAGCTTCTATGTGCTCCAAATGAAATGGAGCCACAGGCATGAATGTGCAGGCAGAGGAAAGATCGTTGGAGCTGCATGGAAGACAGTGAGGTAGTGAATTGATAAGCAAAGTGTTTGATAATAAGTTATGTTAAGTTACCTGCACCAGTAAAGATAAAATGTCAGGCAAGTGATGCCATAGTATCACACAAAATGAAGGCCTATAGACATGTTATTTTATCATACAGCATAACCTCAAAAGGACAGTATTAAAAGTTATGTCAGCATCAACATCAAACACTAAACTTTGCAAGCAAATGAATATTTATTGGCTTTTTGTTCACTGAGTTATGTTCTATCGTATTGGAGACACAATATGATTCATGATAATGAAACTGCTCCAAAACAACGAGATGCACAAGTTCACTCACCCATTAAATCACATCACAAGAAAAGCAAACCCCATAGTGAAACTGAAAAATTCAAACTGCACATGTGCACACAAGCAAACATCTCATTAGAAGACTGGGGTTAAAGGGCAACCCAGATACAGACTAGCAACAGCAGGCACAAAGATAATATCACATACTCAAAAAATAATGATGTTCTAGATAAGAAAATGCATTGAGCAGATCATGGAAAATAAGAAAAAATCTGAATATGATGGCTAAGTTGACAAAATGTTAAATTATTGAGGCAAGTTTACTAGTGATTTAAGTTTTGAATAATAGCGCCATGTGCTGGGAAATGCAGCAGTACCTTAAAGGCCCTTAATGCAGAGTCATCACTGGTGAACATATGAACCCTTGGAATGTTTATGAAACATTTTGCCTAATGTTAGGAGAATTGTAATTTTAAATAAGAACTAGGATGGTGTTTGCCTGCTTTTCTTGTCTCCACCTTGAGAATTAATACACTTAATTATCTTATTATTTAAACATATGGCTATGAAGAGCTTTAACATTTTTCTGTAGACCCTTTTTCTAACTAGATGTTCATTATAAAGCTCATGTAAAGGTTGCCATTTTTCATTGGTAAGTTCCCTCTAAGAATGCAGACACTTCTATATTTGGTATCGCATATTTTGTTTTGTCTGCGCCTTCTGCAACAGTTAATTTTGAATAAAACAGACACACTCATAGACATTGTATCTATAGTATACTTTTCTATAATAAAATTAAATTGGATGCAATCATACTAGAATTTGTATGGCAGCCGGTGGACAGACACTCAGACCAAAGCAGACAGGTGAGTGTTTCAGCTCAGGCTGTGATTGTTCACGCCCTGAAGGAAGGTGATGGCAGCGTGCCGACAGAACTTTCCTTGCTCCTAAGTGCTCAGGCATAATCACTGGCTGAGGAGTAATTAAGGCCTGCTTGTTATTTAACGCTTTGTACAGGTAGCAATTATGCAGCTCAAGTGTCAATTTAGAAGGAAAGCGATTGCGTTTTGATGAGGGGAATGAGGCTAAACACGGGTCTGCAGTATGTGTTTGTATACAAAGTGCATAACGTGTGTTACAATTAGTGAGAGTGAGAAAAGCCAAAAAAAAAAAAAAAATACTAGTAGTAGTAATACAATAGAAAATGCACATGCCAGAGGAAGTTTGATCAGAAGATCATTTTAATTAAACTGAATGTGAAAAATGACCACTGAACCATGGGCATAAATTGTGTTAGGATAAGTTGTGGCATAACAGAATACAACATTCGCAGGCCCACTTAATACCTGTCAAGGTTATGGTGATCTGGAGTCTATTCAGTGCAAGAACCCAACACTGGATCAAGGGCCGGTCTATATTAGGGCTCATTTATGCACAAAGGGTTTATGTAGAATGATGAGTTAAGCTAACATAACTATCACTTGGAGGAAAACTGGAGTACCTGGAGAAAAATCTCAAGCAGACATGGAAAAAAGGTATAAACTCCACACAGACAGAAAACCCAGGATTTATGCAAAGGCAGTGAAAATCACCAGGACATCAAGTCACCCCAGTTAATTGCTGACTGACGGAAACAACCGATTTGACATTTTGAGATCCTCTTAAACATGCCATTTTGTTGGCTTTCAGCTAAGTCAGTAATTGCTATCAAAAGGTGAATAACACATTTTTTGGAAGAAAAAATAAAATCAACATGAAATTTTGTACATACAGTACAGTACTTCCATGTAAATTACACTTTTGTGATTTGCGATACCACAGGAATTCAATCAATGGAAGATTTTTATGATAAAATACAACTGATTGCACTGTACAATAGTTTAAAATAAAATTCATAAACTTAAATAATATCTCTTGTGTATACAAATAAACGTAGCATAAAATGAACAGGAAATCGAATCACGTGAACAACTTGAATAATATTTGATTTGAAAAGGATTAAATGAAGTTAACAATCTGCACAGATATAGACAGACTGGTACAGGGGTGGCTTAATGTCTCTGCAGATGTTGACCTTTATAGATCGATGTGTGTGTTTGTGTGTGTTCATTTCTTACTCTTCAACATCCAGCATGTGCTCACGTAGAGCTAACAAGCTGTCAGTTATCTTTATGTACAGTATATACTGTATTTCTTTGAGAGTGTTTGTGTGTGAGCATTCGTGCATTTGCTTGTGTGTGCCTCTGGGAGTTTGTACACATATATTTAAGTAAATTATGTATCTCTAAAACTACTCATTCAAAAACATTGCAAATTAATAGGCCTGGTCTCATGACTAAATGGAGCAGACTGCAAAAATCCTAGTTAAATTAAACTATTTCTGTGATAGCCTTTGTTGGGCACAGTTTCAACTATCTTTGAAGGACATGGGGATAAGTAATGAACTATACTGGACCAAAAACAATATGCCTGGAGCTTGTACAAACATGATGCAACTTTTTTGAAGAAGACGTTATTGTTGTACATAGGTGTTGGTGTCATTCAGAATGGATATCTCGAAAATGATTTGTTCTCAAATGTTTTATCTTTGCTAGGATGTAGTTATCCAGGAGCTCTAAACAATGCAAAAAGATGCATAATCTTCAGATGAAACCTGAGAATCAATTTCAGTTTTCCACAGACACAATTCTAAAATCAATTTTTCTTATTGTGTTGAAGACCGTAGAATCAGAATCTGAACTTTTTTAAATCATCAACAAGCTTCCATTTACATGAAAGTAACAACAGCCTATGTAAAACAAATATATAGATTAGAATTACTTAGACCTCAAAGTTCTTCCTGAATGTTTGCAAATCTAAATATTCATGCAGCTGGTTTATACTGAGTTTACAGATGTAAGAATGGTGCTACACTGTTGAACATCTCGTTACTTGTGCTTTATTGTTACATGGAAGCTTTTTAAGTAAAGAAAGATGCAATAATGGGCTTCAGATTTTAATGAGTAAGTAAATGAAAAGGAAGGAAAAATGAGAAAACTGAATCAACTGCAAATTTAAGGCCATCAGTAATTTTTAAAACTTCAAAAAGACAGCTAAAAGAAGCAATCTAATAAAATAAAATAATCACTTGGCAAGTTGTTTGCTCTCAATAAAACATCATTTGGAATGAAGACCAGTAACCGCAGTGAGTTCCCAGGGTCAAGGTTAAGAGCCTCTGCTGTAAATTCTCCACACTTTTTCCTCAATGAAGTATCTTTCTTTTCTCCACAGCTTCTCAATGAGCCATGGATGACATTTATAATTCTGTTTAGTAAACTCTAGAAAAAGAGTCTAAAAGCACAATGACCTAATATTAGAGTAATATAATTAACATCACAGTCATGTGTCTAATGAAATTGGTTTTGTAATTCCCTCATCAGACTTTCAGTACTTTAATTTTATTGACAAAATATTCAAATATGAAAATATGTATAGCAATTCCATGTATTAGGTGACCATTTTCAAGCCAGTATATATATATATATATTGTGAATAAGGCGCTATATAGCGCCCGACCCGGCACAGACCACGCAGAGGCACGTGTTCACACTCAAGGGTTTTTATTTTATTTCTTCAGCCGTGGGCACACGTCTTCCCCGTGTCCCACAGGCCCAACACAGTCTAAGCACAAAACCCACACAAACCAAACGCTTCCTTCCCCCACCACTCCTCCCAGGCAACCTCGTCCTCTTCCTCCCAATTCTGGCCCTGATTGCTGGGAGGCAGGCTCTTTTATACCCCATCCGGAAGTGTTCCAGGTGCCTGACCAGCTGGTCTTAATTGCACCTCTGGGTGGGGCTGATAAACCGCCCAGTGTGGTGGCTGGTTCTCCGCAGCACCCCCTAGCGGCCACCCCATCTCCCAACCGGGCTGCTGTGGTGGACTCCATGTCCCATGGAGCCACGGGGGAGATTGCGGAGGGAGCCACGGCCAGGGAGACGGCCCCCAAGTGCACCGGGGAAGGTACTGCAATGTCCATGATGGCTCCCCCGGGACGTATGCAGCAGAGGAGTCCCGGCCGGGCATAGGACCCGGCTGTCCGTCACAATATATATACTGTATATATATATGATAAAAGTCTTTAAGGATTTGGAGTGATTCAACAATACTCACACACACACGCACACACTCATTATCTGGGATATTGTGTTTGCACTAATGGGGGCAGAAGTGCAATGATGTGATTAACCTTTAGGATTACAAAATACTTTTTTAAGGAAGCATAGGCCTCTACCACGCCAGACCAGGGCGTGGCAAGATGCACTAACTTTCTCTCTCTGTCCTCTGCAGACTATCTCTGGAAAATCCCACTAGGTGTCGGCGCTATTGATGATGTCACTTCCGTCAACGCTGCTATTGATGACATCACTTCCGGCACTGAAGCCATGGATGATGTTACTTCTGGTCCAGAAGATGTCACTTCCGGTTTCTGGTGCCATGGACGACGACACTTCCAGTCTCAATGACATCTCTTCCGTTTCCGGTCCAGATGACATCACTTCCTTTCATGGCCTTTAAAGCCGCCATCTTATCAAACCAAAATCATTTCTGTTTTGGACTTCAACCTAAACACAACTCATCAAAATTAACCTTCACAGCCAGTGCACAATATATGGGTGGCTGCCCCAAACCTTTTTTGCATGTACCCGTGTTTTTTTTATTACACCATCTTATGGCAATCATAGCATTCTTAAGACCGAGTTATTTAAACTATACATATTTTAGCTGAATAAGTTCATCCCTAGAGGCATTTGATCTTGCTTTAAAAGTTTAAACAGTTGGCTTAATGTCCAAAATTCAACAGCTAGCACAAAACTACATGAAGATCTTACCCTATTAAGAGGATGTAATCTTGACAGCAAAATATTTAAGTAGCATGTGCAGCAAAGACTCTAAATTTATTAAACTGAACCACCTGACTGGAAAATTGGCTGGTATGGTTTTAAATATGGTGCAAGGATAATCGAACATATTCTGCAGCTGCAAAGCTTCAAGCAACTTTAAACAGTCCATGTAACATAAAAATGTATTTCCAGTACAGAACGAATTACAGGATTACACGATGGAGAATAAAAAGAAGAAACCTATTTTATTATTTCTAGAATTTCAGAACTACCCCAACTGTATGATCTGTGCTATATTTTCTTCTTCATTATAAATCCATATGTGCAGCAATTTGGTGAATATGCTGCATTAATGAAGGGTATTGGTGCTTAAGATGTCCCAGCCACTAACATCTCCTTATTATTCACCTTCAGGCCCAAGGAAGAGTCCAGAGGTGACTTCTGAAGTCACTTCTGATTTTACCCCGGGCATATACTGTATAAACAGCTACGACATCAGAAGTCGGCATTAACTGACCAACCTGCTTCTGTGAAGGACACAACTCTGGTGGAAGAAATTCTTAATGGAGGAAACTTGACCTTGAATAGAGTCAACTAGTATAGGCTATAAACAGATGCCCAGCAGAACATGCTTTCGTGTATTCCTTATTTTCATCTTCATTAAATGGGTTGCCTAGACGGACCCAAAACTTTACAATCTTCTTAGTTTCCTTTTCTTTTTCAATAAATATGGAAATATAAACTGCCTATGTGCACACAAGCACACAAAACAGTATATGAATGATTATTTTAAATATAATTCTTACATTTAATACTAAACAAATATCACTGTGATGCATTTTTAATCCTTGACCTGTGTTAAAGTAGTGAGAGGAAAATATGGATGTCTCCCTTATTAATGTTTAACTAATGTTTAGAAAGCTTACATTGTTCAGAAAAATAATTAACATTCTTAAAAAGCCTCACACTGTTCCACCCTATTCAGACTAGTTGGGGGGGGGTGAGGTGTCATCCGTTGCACGGCTGTGCTTGGGTCCTAATTTGGGATCCTGAGCTGGTTCGTCGTGTGGTGTGTACGGAAACACACTGTTATCAGTGCATGCTCCCCACTTCCTCGTCCACCTCCTTACCAAGTTTGGTTAACAAAAAGAAAATAAGTTCTTGAAAAAATAAAATAATGTAATAATAATACATTATTCTTATTATTTTTAACATGTTCCCTTTTACATGTAAAAGACAGCCCCAGTGGTCCTTGTCTACTTACATGTGGTGAAACTCTTTAACTGTCACTCTCTCTGCAGTTCACACATTCCCTCTTGTAGCCCTTTTGCCATCACTTCTCACATTTCTATTTGCCGTTGTTGTATGGAGTTTTGCTCAGGCCAACTGTTTTGCTTGCCATTTTCAATTTGTCCTTCTCCAAGAGAGATGTTTTCATGGAAGTTCACATTTCATACTTGTCATATCTGTTGTGAGTTGATTGACTTATTGAACTAGTAGTTTTTGTATTTTTTTATTGCCCTGTGGTATGTTTTAATGCATTATACTATTATTTAGAATTTCCAGTGGTATTTCTGTTGTCAGTCACGACATCAAAAACAGCATCAATTAAGTAAGTGCTGCAAAGGGCAATATTTGTTTGTAGGCAGCCAGGCTATTAACATAAGATAACAGAAAAAGGAAGTTGTTTTTGGTGACAATGGTCAAAGCAATGTTCTAAAGTTGTGATCAGACATTTCAAGTCTTTAGTGACGTGATGATTTTTTTAGTTTTGCTTTGGCTCCTGATAGATCTCTTAAACAGGGTTGAGGTCAAAACTTCAATATCAAAACAGCTTTTTCAAAATCTGACTTACTGAAAAATTAAAGTTCAGAACAAATGGTCTTGTACTTTAGCGTAACTAGAATTGGTTGGTGATAGTGCAAACAAATACATTTGTCACCCAATTGTGATTAAACTAAAAGACCACCATAAATTAGATATATACAAGCATATACTCTACATAAAAGGTCGTCATAATTAAGCTTTTTGGAGCTGCGGGAATGATAACACCATTAACTTCTTCGTTCCAATGTCAGGCATGTTACTAATAAAGCTTGCAAAACAACAGCCATGCAGTCACAGTGGACTCTCAAACCCCATGAACCCCACTGTAATCTGCCCGTTTGCACTTCTTGTTGTCATGCTACTGGTCTTGAATACAAAAGTGGTTGCACATTAATTACATCATTGTAATTCAATGAACAGAAAGATGTCACCACTACATGTCCTAAAGTAAAACACATAAAGAAGCAAAGAAAAGTAATAAAACAATGATGACAACTCCAAACAAATGGTACATTTGATAATTGCTTTCTGATAGTACCATAGTCAGTTGAGGGCATTACCAAGTATTGCAGATCTTTTTTTGCAGGATCTGAGTATTTAATGACAAGATAAAACAGATTCTGTATGTTTGCTTTGTTAAAAATTTTTAGATCTTATACAGGAGGCAGACATAATGTTTCAGTCCATCGAATGTTGAATTTCTCAAGGCGTCCTTATATTCTTCCTGATTTAAGGCGTCTGTATAATATGGAAAAATGAAATTACAATCTGTCCTTAGTGAAGTCATTCCATATTATGAGCTTTTACTGTTTCCTACATTGTGACTTCTATCATGATTGGCCCACAGTTTTGAGAGTTTTTGGGCAAGTCTGTCCTACACTTTTTGCAATAAAACATTAAACAAGTAAACTTTGATGGATTGTCAGCACATCCCATCTGTGAAATAGACATTAAGCTTATTTAGTGATTTGGGCCAGCTAAAATTAAACTAAGTATTGATGCCCAGTGTAATAAAGACAAATGAAATCGTTAAAGGTTTAGGGTTTTAGCCCCGTATACTGCAACACAAAAATCGTCAATCGTTTCATACAAGAACTCAAAAGACACTGAAGGGAGAAAAGACAGACATTTTATGGAGGCGGACCGGACATTGATGTGAGGAATGCTGGGATAGTAGTGATGGATTCTGGGAGAGTGACGTCATTAAGGGTCAACAGAGAGATAGAATAGACCCGGAAATGTGTGCTTCCTATAGCCGTCCGGGCGTTGTTTACGGCTGTGAGGTTTCGGTCTTTCTAAGGAAGGAAAGAAAGACAGGTTAGTACACTACCATCAACCCCTCGCGGGATGTGTTCAGAAGCAAACCGGGTCTATCCGCTGTTCCCCAAACACTCGTGCATGACAGGACCCCCCCGTTAGCCTAGACGCGAGAGAGCGCGTCAGCGTTGGCCTGCAGGGTGCCCCGGCGATAAACGACGGTGAACTTGAACGGCTGCAGGTCCAAAAACCACCTGGTGACCCGGGGATTCGAATCCCGATGAAGAGCCATCCACTGGAGGGTGGCGTCGTCCGTCACCAGGGTGAATTCCCGGCCCAGCAGGTAGTACCGCAGGTGCGTCACCGCCCATTTGATGGCTAGGGCCTCCCGCTCCACCACTGCATACCTTGTCTCCCGGTCCAGCAGTTTCCGGCTCAGATATATCACAGAGTGTTCGACATCATCAATGCTTTGGCTCAGCACGGCACCCAGACCTGTGTCCGAAGTATCGGTCTGGAGAATAAAAGGAAGCGAGAAATTAGGTGTCCTTAACACAGGTGCCAAAGTAAGGGCCTGTTTCAAGTCACCGTGTCATCGGTCCACACCACATGTAAAGGGGCCCTTTTCTTTGTCAGGTTCGTCAAGGGTGCTGCTCTCTCGGAGAAGCGAGACACAAACCGGTGGTAGTAACCCGCTAACCCCAGGAAGGCTTGCACCTGCTTGTTGACCATCGGACGGGGCCATTCCAGGATGTCATTTACTTTGGTACACTGTGGCCTCACCAGCCCTCCCCCCACTAGGTAGCCTAAATAATGGGTTTCGCTCATCCCAAAGTAACACTTACGAGGATTGATGCGAAGTCCGGCTTTCGCTAGTGTCAGGAGAACCGTGTATACCTGCACGACATGCTCCTCCCAGGTGCTGGAA
The DNA here is from genome assembly GCA_026402145.1 of Polypterus bichir lapradei. NCBI lineage: Eukaryota > Metazoa > Chordata > Cladistia > Polypteriformes > Polypteridae > Polypterus > Polypterus bichir. The sequence goes on from JANRMT010062856.1 coordinate 50,071,039, forward strand.
TAGATGACAACGTCATCCAGGTATGCAGCACATTAGGACTGATGGGGCCGTAGCACTCTATCTACCAGACGTTGGAAGATTGCCGGCGCCCCGTGCAGCCCAAATGGGAGTACCTTGTAGTGCCAGTGACCACTAGGGGTGCTAAAGGCAGTTTTTTGCCGTTAAGGGAATTTGCCAATACCCCTTTGTCATGTCAAGAGTGGTCAGATAGCGGGCCGTCCCTAGTCTCTCTAAGAGCTCATCCACCCGGGGCATGGGGTATGCGTCGAACTTTGAGACCTGATTAAGACGTCTGAAGTTATTGCAGAACCTCCACGACCCGTCCGGTTTGGATACGAGGACGATAGGACAAGACCAGGGGCTATGGCTCTCCTCAATGATGTCTAAGTCGAGCATCCTTTGAACCTCTAGCTCCACCTCAGCGCATTTCGCCTCAGGGAGGCGGTAGGGTCGTTCCCGAACAACCACCCCCGGGTCTGTCACAATGTCATGCTTAATCAGCGAGGTCCGGCCGGGTGCTTCGCTGACCACCTCCAAGACGGACAGGATTGCTCTTTCGAGCTCCTGCCGTTGGTGGGGTAGCAAATTAGGACCGAAGTTAAGCGGGGTCTTTTCTGACTAAAGGGAGAGAGCGGGGCCAGGAGGCGGAGCGTTCTCCCTGTCTCTCCACGGCTTCAGGAGGTTAATGTGGTATACTCTCTCACTCGGTCAACGATTTGGTTGACTCACCAAATAGTCCACAAGTCCTTTTCTCTCTTTCACTTCGTATGGCCCTAGCCAATGAGCCAAGAGTTTTGAGTGGGAGGTGGGCACAAGCACCATCACGCGGTCCCCAGGGTGGAACTCGCGTAGAGAGGTGTTTCTGTTGTAGTTCCGGATATGGGGTTCTTGAGCCTTGGACATATGATCCTTAAGTAGGGGCCAGATTTTAGTCAATCTATCGCGTAAGTGCGCGTTATATTCTAGGAGGTTGGTGGAGGGAAGTGCCTCCCCTTCCCAGCCTTCTTTGAGCACCTCCAATAAGCCCCGGGGTTGTCGTCCATATAACAACTCAAACGGGGAAAACCCTGTGGAGGCTTGTGGCACTTCCCTATAAGCGAAAAGCACAAGGGGTAAAAGCTGGTCCCAGTTCCTGCCGTCCGCGCTGACCACCTTGCGGGGCATCTGCTTCAGTGTTTGATTGAAGCGCTCAACTAGTCCATCCGTCTGGGGATGATAGACGGATGTCTTGAGATGCTTAATCTGGAGTAGTTTGGCAACCTCCCTGAACGTATCCGAGGTAAAGGGCATACCCTGGTCTGTGAGGACTTCTTTGGGTATGCCCACTCAGGAAAATAGGGCTACTAATTCCCGTGCAATGTTTTTAGTATTAGCAGTACGCAGGGGTATTGCTTCGGGGTATCGGGTTGCGTAGCCAACCATCACCAAAATATATTTGTGACCACGCACGGAAGGCTCTAGGGGGCCAACCAGATCGACACCGATCCGCTCAAAAGGAATATCTATCAGGGGAATCGGGATCAGAGGAGCACGGTCCCTTCGGGGAATCTGACATAGCTGACAGACCGGGCAGGACTGACAGAAACAGCGGACCTCCTCATTGACCCCGGGCCAATAAAACCGGAGCTTTATCCTCTCTAACGTTTTCTCGGTTCCCAGATGGGCACCTAGGAGATGGGTGTGAGCTAGTTCGCAAACCTCCCGCCGGTAAGTTCGCGGCACTAGCAACAACTTCCGCACCTCACCTTCGTGCTCAGCAACCCGATAAAGTAGATTGTTTTCAAGTACAAAGTAGGGCCCGTGTGGAGTGGAGGCCATGGACGATATGTTGTCACTGGAGACGATAGCATTCCTGGCAGACTTCAAGGAATCATCGTTCCACTGTTCACGTTTAAAGGATGCTGGCGTGGACCGGTACTGTGTGTCCAAGCCGGCAAGTACATTTGCAAGGGGAGCCGCGGGAGCGCCCGTCAGCTCCGGAGCCCCACTCGGGAAGGCTTCCGGGTTGAGGTCCGGCCCCGAAGAGGGCTCCCCCGACCTCTCTACGTCATCAACAATTGCCGATATGCACGGCGTGGGAACAGCGGGGAGGGGCCCTGACCCTCTACCACCAGACCTAACCTGGGAACAGGAGTGGCGACGGTCCCACCGCTTTTAGTGTCCGACCAGTCTCGTCCCAAGATGACTGGGAAGGGGGCTTCCGGCATCACAGCGACCACCAGCTGTTTCAGAGCCCCTTCCCAAGCGATAAAGCACCTCGCGGACCTGTAAGTTCTGGTCTTCCCGTGCACACACCTCACGCCCATATGTTGAGCGAGCCATTGTCACGGTAAGATGTAACAGCGAGCAACAATGGTTATGTTACTCCCGGAATCAAACATTGCCACCACCAAGTGCCCGTTTAACAACACCACTCCCATATTTGTGACCGCAAGGGGATTAGACAGTGCACAGTACCTCTCTTCCTTCGCCCAGCTGCAGCCCATAGGTTCCTGGTTGAGAGGGCAGGCTGGCAGCAGATGTCCCGGCTCCCTGCACTTGAAGCAACGCGGCAGTGTGAGCCTTCTTTCCTTCGGCTTGACCGGAGCCTCCGCGGCGCGGCGAGTGGGCTCGGAGACAATGACCCGCCCCTGCTGAGACCCGCGCGCCGAGCTCTCAGCCCCCCCGAGTTGGGTCACCGCCAGTTGTCTCTCCACAACCTCCAGAAGGCCGTTCATATCTGCAAACGGGTGCCTCCGGACCTGTTGGGCGAGTTAATCTGGCATCGTGTAAATCAGACCCTCACACGCCACTTGCTCCACCACCTGGTGAGCCTGGTGTTTATCTGGCCGTAGCCAGCACCCGAGCTTGCCCCAGTATTCAAAAGTCTGGGCTCTAGCCGGTAGTGAGGGGTCAAAGCGCCAGTGACGCCAGATGCGTGCCTGTTGGCCGGAGGTCACCCCGTATCGCTGATAAATCTCAGCCTTCAGGAGTTCATATTGGGCGGCTTCCTCCTCAGGGAGGTCATGATATGCCCATTGCGCAGGCCCCTTTAGGTATGGGGCCAAAATGGACGCCCACTCCGCCCGCGGCCACTGGTGTCGGGTTGCCGTTCTCTCAAATATGGAGAGGTACGACTCTATGTCGTCCTCCCCGGTGAGAGCTAGCATCGGAGGGGGTAACGGCTTAGGGGGCTCCAGTGTTACCGTTTCCACAGCCGTCTCTTAGTCTCCGCGAGCTCCGCCTTGGATGAGGCCTGTTCCAGCTTGATGGCCTGGAGCTCCGCGACCAATGTATTGAGGACTGTGTTCAGGTCCTGTCAATCAATCAATCAATCAACATTTATTTATATAGCACATTTTCATACAAAAAAATGTAGCTCAAAGTGCTTTACAAAATGAATAGAAAAATAAAAAATAAACATAAGTCAACATTAATTAACATAGAATAAGTAAGGTCCGATGGCCAGGGTGGACAGAAAAAACAAAAAAAAAACTCCAAAAGCTGGAGAAAAAAAAAATAAAATCTGTAGGGGTTCCAGACCAAGAGACCGCCCAGTCCCCTCTGGGCAATCTACCTAACATAAATCAAACAGTCCTCTTTGTATTTAGGGTTTTCAAGGAAGGACCTGATGATGATGGTCATGTAGACTTCTGGCTTTCAGTCCATCAATGTTGGTGCATCATGATGTTTTGGGTAGGTGGTGGTGGCACAGGCCGCCACCACAAAGAAACCGGAAAAAGAAGCAGAAGAGAGAGTAGGGGTCAGTATGGATTTTGGAGCCACTGTAAATAGTTATTATGAAGAATTGAACATACAGAGTATCAGTATTACATTAAAGTGAAGTTATAAAAAGGCCATGTTAAAGTAATGTGTTTTCAGCAGTCCTTCTGTCATCATTCAGACCCTTGACAATCCTGCCGACTACGCCACTGTAATAAAGACAAATGAAATCGTTCAAGGTTTGGGGTTTTAGCCCTGTATACTGCAACACAAAAATCGTCAATCGTTTCATACAAGAACTCAAAAGACACTGAAGGGAGAAAGGACGGACATTTTATGGAGGCGGACCGGACATTGATGTGAGGAATGCTGGGATAGTAGTGATGGATTCTGAGAGAGTGACGTCATCAAGGGTCAACAGAGGGATAGAATAGACCCAGAAGTGTGTGCTTCCTATAGCCGTCCGGGCGTTGTTTATGGCTGTGAGGTTTCGGTCTTTCTAAGGAAGGAAAGAAAGACAGGTTAGTACACTGCCGTCGACCCCTCGCGGGACATGTTCCGAAGCAAACCGGGTCGATCCGCTGTTCCCCAAACACTCATGCGTGACACCAGAAACCCCTTTTCCCCACCACCTTGTCTAATTCCTCCGGGGGATACCAAGAAGTTCCCAGGCTAGCTGAGAGGTATAATCTCTCCAGCATGTCCTGGGTCTGCCCCGAGGTCTCATCCCAGGGAGACATTCAGGAGGCATCCTAATCAAATGCCTTATCCACCTAAACTGGTAGATCTGATGACACAATTCTGAAATTGATAATGTACTTACTGCTGTGGAGACTAGGGGGTGCCAATGAGCCCCAAGCTCAAACATACAAGACAGTCCCAGGTTCAAATAAAGGGAGTTTTTATTACAAATACCTTGTGAACACAAGCATAAACATGAGATTCTTCTTCCTTTCTCCTCCTCTCCTCTCTCTACCATCACCAGACTGCTCTCCCCAGTCAATTGTTGACTTCCTACCTCCCAGCTCAAATTTGCCTGGACAAGGCAGTGCGGTCCCTTTTATTGAGGACCCAGGGGTACTTCTGGTGCCAGGACTTTGCCTGCTGGAAGCACTTCTGGATCATATGGCCCCAAATAGTAGGAAGAACCTTGTAAGAGCCCCGCAGTGCCCTGTTGCAACACCCCTGGACTCCAGCAGGGCTGTGTTACTGGACTACAATTCCTGGCATTTCCTTCTGGTATCCAAACAGGTACCGATATCCAGGAATGTTGTCATCAAGCATCCTGGGGGTTAAAACGGTCCCCAGAAACAGTCTTTTCCTGTCCTTGCCTAATGTCCCAGCCAGGAAAGGTGCCGCCTGTCCATCCACCTGGGGCTTCCTGTCTGAGCAAGGGAACTTCTTCTCACCAGGTCGGGACACCAGTCCATCCTCATGGGGCCTCCCATTTGGGTAAGGAACGTTTCTCTCTCTGAGTCGGGACGTCTGTCCATCTGTTTGAGGCTTCTTATCTGGGTAAGGATTCTTCCTCTCTCTTAGCCAAGATGCCTATCTGTCCCATATGGTAGTTACAGTACACTGCCTAGGGTGCTTTGGTGCCAAGTGCATTTCTGAACACCCTTACGGTTTTTGATTTGGACAAACCATGACTAACACAGACGTCCAGTAACAAAGCACCTTTCTAGTTAAGGTCAGGTAGGCCATTCCTCCCAATCACACACTGGTTTCATTTTTATTGCCCATTTGTAATAACCATTAATTTAATAACAATGATTAAGTAATAACCAAAATTATTGAAATGTTTCATTGATCAACATTCTTTTAAAACACATCAAGTGATCACAAATGGCATGATGTAATTATAGAAAAAGCTCTAAATACTTGCATGTAACTGATACAGATAGTTGGCAGAAGAAAAAAGCCTTGCAAAACTCTATAATAGTATGCTCTGCAAAATAGTACATATAGAGCCAGTGCCTGGCAAAATAACCCACAGTGAAGTACATTCTTGCCTGAAGTCAAATAGACTTGCAGTTCTGAGGATGAGAAATATCCAAATCCATTAAGAAGTAGCAGAGCAGCAAGGCCAACAGTTTTAAGTTGCAGTAACATGAGCAAAGAGATGCTTTTCAGTGACTGGATTGAACATTCATTTTTCAAAAGGTCAAATTTAAATTGATAAAAAAACAAAGATTCTTGAATGTGTTTGTAAAAGGGACAGTAACATTTCTTTAAAAAACCCTTGAATGAAGCCTTTTCATTTTCCTCATCTCTGCCTGAAAAGATCCAACAGGCCTTCTAGTCATATTGTTACACAGTTGAACTGTTGTTGCCAGCTGGTTGGCATGCTCAGCCAAAATGTTTTCTGGCTCCAGACACACACATTACAAAGGCATTAAAACACTGCAGAAGGAAACAAATGCTCCATGTAAATGGTTATTGTTAGTACTATTTTGGATTTAATGCTCAAAAGCATTTGATGTAGAATAATAACATTTTTATTAAATCTCTATTTGATCTCACATATTCTCTAATCAATTGCCTTTCTGTAGTACTGTGAAGTCCTGACGAATCCTTACTGAATCATGCAATATTTAATGCTGCTACTTTATGGTTCCATGAGATTGGGTTTGAATACCAGCCAAGTCTTTATCTGTGAGGAGACTGTTTGTTTTCTCTGGATCCATTTGGGTTTTCTCCATGTATTCCAGTTTCCTTCTCTCACATGTATGAGTTAAGTTAATTAGATACAAATTGCTCTAGACATGTGAGATTGCCCTGCCATGCACTATTGCCCCATTCAAGGTTGCTTCTTGGCTTGTACCTGATACTGTCAAAAAAGGCTTCAGCTCCTCTGATAGCCCTGAATTAGGTTTATTAAATGATTGGCTAGATGAATTATGAATGACAGATTATAGCAGCTTGCAAATATTTTTGCCAATGTCTTGACATGGACCAACCACACGTTTCTACTTTAAACTCTGTTTTCCAAGTGTCAGCCCAGTTTTGAATTGTGTCCAGGGCTTTTGGAATTCTTTTTGCTGCCTCCTCAATGTTTGCCATTCCTCCAATTTTAGTGTCACCTGTGAATTTGGTTTACTGAGAAATAAATTCCTATCCTTACTGGACTGTTTTGACTTGGTGCAGCATGTTGATTTACGCACCCACTCTGGTGGTCATATACTGGACCTGATCTGCACATCTGGATTATCTGTCGGCAACACTTATAGCAGTGATTTGGGACTGTCTGACCATAAAGCAGTGCTTTTCACTGTCTCATTACCTCCTCCTCCTCTTACCTGTAAGCGTTAAATTTCTGTCCGAATGAAACTTTAAAAATATCTGTCCCTCTGTTCTTTCTGGATCCATTTCTGATCTTTTTCTGTCTTCACCTATTCCATCAATACTAGATAGTCTTGTTGACCACTATAACTCAGCCCGTCATTCAGCACTAGATAAAACAGCTCCTTTAAAATATAAGGAGGTTTCCTTTAAGCTCTATGGTATAATTCAGAGCTACGATCTATGAAAGCAATTGGCCAACGCCTTGAGAGAATGTCATGTAAGACTGGCCTCACTGTTCACATCTAGGCTTTCTCTGACCATCAAAGGGCTTACAGGGATGCACTAACTGCAGTCAAGAACACACATTATGGCAGAATAATAGAAAGTGACCATGAAAACGAAAGGGTTTTGTTCTCTGTAGTTAATAAACTACTCAAACCCGCATCTGGCCCAATAACCTCCTCTACTGAAGTCTGTGAAAAATTCCTCCACTTTTTCTGCAATAAAAATTAAAGATCTAAATAATTCAACTAACATAAATCCATCATCCATTTATATCCTTCCCTGTCTTCCCACTCCATCCAGCTCCTTTTCTAAATTTTCACCAGTCACATCGGCATTTGTAATTGACCTGCTTTGTAAGATGAGGCTGACTACTTGTGTACTGGACCCCCTCCCCACCACACTTCTTAAATCCAGCTTTCATGCCATAATCCCAACTGTTCCAATAATAATAAACTCATTCCTTGACACTGGCTCTGTGCTGCTCACTTTTAAAATCGCTTCTGTAACCCCAAAGTTAAAAAAGTCTGTCCTTGATGCTGACAATCTTAACAATTTTGGCCTATTTCCCACTTACCTTTTCTGTCAAAAGTTCTTGAGCGTGTTGTAGCTTCCCAACTCACCAATTACTTAACTTCTAATAATCTGATGGAACCCTTTCAGTCTGGTTTCAGGGCACAGCACAGCTGTGAAACTGCTCTTCTTTGGGTAACCAATGATTTGCTTATGGCAGCAGACTCTGGACAAACCAGCATATTAATTCTGTTAGACCTCAGTGCAGCATTTGACACTCAGGTCAGACATGACATTCTACTGCCCAGAATGGAGAACATGCTGGGTATCTCTGGCACTGCCCTCCAGTGGTTCAAGTCCTATCTTACTGATAGGCAAGAGTTTGTTAGTCTTGGCAACAGCAGGTCCAGCACATACAAGGAGTTCCTCAGGGCTCTTTCCTTAGCCCTCTTTTCTTCTGTATTTATATGCTTCCCCTTGGCCATATTATTTGTAGCTATGGACTGGGTTATCATTTTTATGCAGGTGACACTCAACTCTTTTTTAATGTTAAAAGTGCAACTTCATCAGAGTTTTCTCAGCTCACAACTTGCCTTAGTGAAATTAAAACCTGGATGGAGCAGAACTCTTTAAAATTAAATTGCAACAAAACTGAACTCCTGCAAATTGGCACTAAAGCACTACTTAAGAAAATGAGCTCCTTTTCAGTCACACTTGACGGTGATCTCATCAGACCTTCTTCTGATGCAAGGAATCTTGGCGTCATTTTTGATTCCACCCTTTCTTATTCCTCCCACATAAACCACATTAAGAAACTTTCTTACTTTCACCTCCGTAACATATCCCATGTTCGCTCCTTCCTCTCCTTTTCTAATGCTGAGGAACTTGTCCATCCTTTTATCACATTCCGCATCGATTATTGTAACTCGCTGCTGGCAGGTGCCCCTTCTAATCTTATATCACAGCTCCAGTTGATTCAAAACTCTGCTGCAAGAGTCCTTACTCAAACCAGCAGCAGCGAGCACATCACATCCATCCTGCTTTGCCTTCACTGGCTCCCTGTGTCTTAAAGAATTGAATATAAAATTCTATTAATAACCTACAAAGCTTTAAATGGCCTTGCACCGGACTACATCAGTGACCTTCTAAATCACTCTGCTCCTGTTCGCCTACTAAGGTCCTCTGATTCTGGTAATCTTGTTATGCCTCTCACTAACCTGCGCTGTATGGGTGATAGGGCCTTCAGCTCCACAGCACCCAGACTTTGGAATGACATCCCAAAATTAATTAGATCAGCTGCCTCCATTCATTCTTTTAAAAAAACAACTGAAAACTCATCTGTTCAGGAAGGCTTTTAACTTAACTTAACATTCTGCCCTTTCTTTCAGTTTACCTCTCTGTCCAGGTGCTCAGGATAATTTATGTGTCTATTATATCACAGATTAGGTTATTTGTTAGGTTTTTCTTTTAGCATTGAATTTAGTATTTTACTCTGGTTTATAGTTCTTCATTCTATTTAATGCTTTGTTATCTGTTTCATTGTTCTATTCAGGAAAACATTTGTATCCAATGTTTCAAATACACTGCTGTTTTTTCTAAGACTCTGTGAAGCGCCTTGAGCATGGGAAAGGCGCTATATAAAAAAATGTATTATTATTATTACTTGTGAAACTATATCAGAAACAATGTCATTAATATAAACTAGAAAAATTAACATTTCAAGGATAGAGCCAATTGCGGCGTTCTCTTCTTATCTGGACTCTTGGCCTCCTGCTGGCTAACCAACTTGAGAATCAGTTTTGTAAGTTGCTTCTGATGCCAACAGCTTCTAGGTTCATAATTAATCTTTGGTGTGGGACTTTATCAAAGACTTTTTGAAAGACTAAGCAAAATATAACATATGCTTTGGTTGTGCCACCTGTTCTAGTTGCCTATTGTGACCGGCGGTAGGCAAGCAGAGTGAAGCAGCAAGAATCGCTGGGGTGCCATCCTAATAGCTCAGTTTAATTATTTTGAAAAGAAAAGCACAATGGTGCACAATGTAGAACACAATAGACTCTGACCACAAAAACAAACAAAATGGGGTCCTCTGCTATGATCATTGCATGGGAGCTTGTTTGCTATTGACTTCAAGTCTTGAACGAGCCATCCCTTCTTATTGTGTCCTACCAGGAAACAAAACCTGCTCCTGGCCTCTTCTTCTTATTTACTTTTGTAAAGCAATTTGAGCTACATTTTTTGTATGAAAATGTGCTATTTAAATAAATGTTGTTGTTGTCCTCTGACCTAAGGGGGAGAGAGACAATACCATTAGTGACAGCAGCCGTTCTCAACCCAGAGTGGTATTGCTTATCTCAGTTGAATCCAGAAGATGACCCAAGTTGCACTTGCGTGATGCTGTTCCAAAAAATCTAAAAGATTGGTCTGGCAGGATCTTCCTCTCATAAACCCATACTGAATGTTATTTAGTACTAGCAAAATACCCACGCTTCGCAGCGGCGAAGTGCTGCCTTAAAATTTTTATTAAGAAGAAAATGTAACTTTTTAAAACTGAGGGAAAATATGCCAATAATTATTTGTTAAGGATCTCTTTGTATACCATGTTGTCAGTTCGGCCCTCCGGTTGTAACATGACCAAGCTGTGCGCTGAGCTTACTCTTGAGCATGTAACTTACAGTTGGCCATGTGAACAGTAATCTTGTCTCAAATCTCACAGCTTGGATTGCTGCTGTCATAATCGGTTTGAGTTTCATGGTTTGTTTCAATTACGACAGTATTTGCAGGATTTTTTGTGTTGAAGTGACATTCGGCATCTGTCAAGCGTTGTAAGCACACAACCGGTTTCATCGATAAAATCACATCCAGCTTTTGAGAGTTTAAACATTCATAAACATCAAAGTGTCCACTACTGAAATCGTCACCTGTGAATCTAAGATGTTTAAGAGGCATTGGCGGTTGTCGAAAGGTGTAAAATATTTGGCCATTTCGGTACACTTGAAAGCGACAACCGAACAATTCAGCGGCAGCCATCAACTCACATGCAGAACCATAGGTGAAGGGCTTAAGCATTTCACTCTTCTAGTGCTCCTGTGTAGTATAATTATCTCCTGTACCATCATCAGTCCACACCTTGAACCTGTCCCAGTCATTCAATAGATAAGACACAATGTTCCTCCGGATATCAAGAGTGAGCCTGATATGGCCGTGCAATATGTAACAAAGAGAATGGAAAAGGTAGGTGCCATCTCCGGGCATGGAAACCACTCAGTAAGTGACAGTTCTTTGATCGATAGTGATCACCTCGATAGACATGGTAATGGGGGTTGGAATGATAAAGGAAATGGGTACCTGAGCAATGTAAAGTAAGTCTAAAATACCTATACAGTAACTATAATTGTAATAAACAAACAAAAAAACAGCGGAGAAGCCGTGGATTAAACAAAAAGGCTGTAGTTATCAGTAGGGAGACATGAATCCCGTGGCGAAGCAAGGAAGGGAATGTAGAGACCGGAGCGACGGACGTCCTTGTATAGGCAGGCAGCCAACAACGTGGGAGGCGTTGGGATGGGGGAACCCAATGCCACCTCACACGGTGACCGAGCTGCAGGCTATGGACGTATATATGTACGTAAGTAGGAATCAGTTAGCGTTGGGAACCAGTGTACCAAATTTCTTGAAGATGGGCCCATAAGTAACAAAGACTGTTGAAAAGTTCAATATGGCGGCCGACAGTGGCATCATACCACCGAAATAAGTACGTACATTGGTTTCGGTTAGTGCAGGGAAGCCGCCTATAAAATTTTGAGAAGATCGGGCCATAAATAAGAAAGTTATTTCTTATTAACATGGCGGACGTAGTTGACCGTTATGACCATTACGCGTAGAATTTCGAAATGAAACCTGCTTAACTTTTGTAAGTAAGCTTTAAGGAATGAGCCTGCCAAATTTCAGCCTTCTACCTACACGGGAAGTTGGAGAATTAGTGACGTTGGAAAGTTCAATATGGCGGCTGACAGTGGCGTCATACCACTGAAATAAGTATGTACATTGGTTTCGGTTAGCGCAGGGAAGCCGCCTACCAAATTTCGTGAAGATGGGGCCATGAATAAGAAAGTTCAATATGGCGGACGGTGTTGACCGTTATGACCGTTACGCGTAGAATTTCGAAATGAAACCTGCTTAACCTTTGTAAGTAAGCTGTAAGGAATGGGCCTGCCAAATTTCAGCCTTCTACCTACACGGGAAGTTGGAGAATTTGTGACGTTTGGAAAATTCAATATGACGGCCGACAGTGGCGTCATACCACCGAAATATGTACGTACATCGGTTTTGGTTAGCGCAGGGAAGCCACCTACCAAATTTCGTGAAAACGGGGTCAGCCTTCTACCTACACGGGAAGTTGGAAAATTGGTGACGTTGGAAAGTTCAATACGGCGGCCGACAGTGGCGTCATACCATCGAAATAAGTAAGTACATCAGTTTCGGATAGAGCAGGGAAGCCGCCTACCAAATTTCTTGAAGATGGGGCCATAAATAAGAAAGTTCAACATGGCGGACGTTGTCGACTGTTATCGACCGTTATGACCGTTACATGTAGAATTTCGAAATGAAACCTTTTAACTTTTGTAAGTAAGCTGTAAGGAATAAGCCTGCCAAATTTCAGCCTTCTACCTACACGGGAAGTTGGAGAATTAGTGATGAGTAAGTGAGTGAGTCAGTCAGTCAGTCAGTCAGTGAGGGCTTTGCCTTTTATTAGTATAGATAATATTTTCATATAGGTGAAAATGCAGACTACAGCAATAAAATTTCCCATCCTTTATTTCTGTTTAGGATTCTGCAGATACATAAAAGACAGTGAGAACAGAGTATGCATGCTATGCCAGTATATCATTGAGCCAAATAATTTAGGAGAGAAATGGGGTTAAAACCATACAAAGCAACCCTCTTATCCAGACTGATTTCAAAAAGGCCAAACTTATCAAAAACAGTGAAATTATTGCACCAATAAAGCAAGCAGGAAGAGATCAACAATGGTAACAATCAAAAGCTTAAAACAAACTGGAAACAAACCCTCTGGCTGCCGCTCTGATCTTGCCTACACAGGTCTTACAACCATGTCTGCAGGTTGGGGCTATTGTCCACTCAACAGAGCAGACTTCAGCTCCTGGTCTTTACTTTCACACTGTCTCTAACCTTCCTCTTATCCACCTACCAGTTACACATTTGCTAATTTGCTGATGATAGACTCAATATGCTTCTGGAAAGAGGTAGCTTTAAACCCCCACCTTTCAGGGTCACTTCTGGTCAGAGCCTAAATTACTTGTGGAGTCAGGGGTGAGCTTATTTAAGGGCAGGGTCACCAAATCACAGTTCATACTGATATGCTCTGAGCATTAAATTGCCCTTAAACAGGGAAGTTTCTTAAGAAGCCTCCAGTCTGCTTTGCTTAAAAAGGTCACATGGTTCCCTTCCTTCCATTCAGTTTCCAAATGCCACCACGTGGTTGGCTGAAGGGAAACAAATGCAATCTGCACAATTCTTATGAACCTTACTTCTTAAAAGATAACATTATCCCACTTCTTCTTCTTCTTCTTCTTCTTCTTCTTCTTCTTCTTCTTCTTCT
>JANRMT010062856.1:50084453-50128796 GCA_026402145.1 Polypterus bichir lapradei
CTTCTTCTTCTTCTTCTTCTTCTTCTTCTTCTTCTTCTTCTTCTTCTTCTTCTTCTTTTTCACATTCCTCTTGTCCTAATTCTATGTTAGGTCAATGTGTTTGATGAACCTTTTCCATACAACTTGGTCCTGCACCTCCTCCACAACAAGACACCCACTTCCTTCAAGTCTTCCTTCATTCCATCCATCTACCTCCACTTTGGCAACCCCTGCTTTCTCTTCCCCTGTACTTCCATTACATCACTCAAAAACTTGTTCTTTTCTCTATCAACCAGAAATCACCTGCCTCTAAGCAGGACAAGGCATCCTTGTCATCTGAGCACTAGCAACTAGTGAATCATCTGTATCTCTGTCTCTCGATTTCTCTCTGTGTTCACTCTCTTCTCACTGTCCAGTGCACATGGGGACACTTAGTACAGGGGCTTAATCAGATCCTGATGGTCCCCTGCCTGATGCACTGTTATGACATTACTCAGCTGTGTTGGTGCTTGGTTATTGATCATAATTAGTGTTTTCCTGGCACACTTTCCAGCCTGGCAAACCCTTTCTCACTGAGTAACACAGTAGACACCAAACACCGAAGTGCAAACAATTTTAAATATGGCAGTGTTTTAAGAGAAGTATGAAAGACTACAGAAGGTCCTTGTAGTATAAGGCCTTGGTGGAAATTTTAAAAATAAATCCTATAAACATGGCATTGGGATTTTACTTAAAAAATAACACCTAAAAATCGAAATAGCAGGCATTCTAACCTTTGACGACAAGAGTCTCTAACCCTCTAAGAATGCATTTTTTTTCCACAGGAGATCCATGCAATGGGGTCACAGCAAAATATTGCAATACAAAATAAAAAAAAAAAATCCACTCCGACAAAGGCATTAGGGAGGAAAAAAATCACCTTGCTCTTTTTTCCAGGAATAATTTGCATTGATGTTCTCTTGCATCGTTAGTTGAACCAGCCAATTAAATTTAATTAAGATGCAATATCACACCGGCACTTAGCGTAACATCCAACTGATAAATGCAGTTTAAGCAGGGCTGTTGCTTCTGCATCTATGAAAACATTGTTCATATTGTTCCTTGTATCTGTCTGCTGTGTGAAGAGATACTAGCGCCTATCCTTCTTGCCTCATTACGGTCATTGAACTCTAGTGTGTTCCTTTTTTGATGCAGAACAAGTGTTTGGAAAGAGGTTTGTCTTGCAAAATGCTGAAGGGAGGAACTGGGATACTTAAATCATTTTTTCAGTCATTTATTTAATTGCATGCTTTAGATCACATTCACCTTTACATGCAGTGTTCCCAAAACATTTTAGTCATTCCTATAAAAAATAGGGATTTGGATTAACAGAAGATGAAGGAATCCCTGAAGTGGGGGTTAAGATCTTGTCATATTCTCTTTTCTTTCAAAATGATTTTGTAATAAAAGTCATTCTAAATAGATGTAGTCTTTAGGAATAATTTACTGACAGAAAGCTTAAAGACAGGAACTCTGCTTAAAATTGAATAGTGCAACTACATGGGTGTGGCATTATGGGAAATGTATTTGTTAGTAAACAGCTCAATCAATGTGGATCATTTTGGTTCAGTTGAAATGGTGCTTAATACTGCTTTCTAGAACTGAAGTTTTCTTTTCCTATAATCTTACCTTGACTTTAGGCATCAGATATCAATTCACAGTTAATTTTTATTTCAAATAGTAACCAGCTCATTCCTAATGGGAACGGGATTAAAAGAAGATGAGCATTAAAGCTATGCAAAATAAGCAAGATTTTTTAGAATTCTGTCTGCTCCTCCTATGCATGCATTCAAATCATTCATTAAAATAGGACAGTTCGATTTATTTTCCACCTAGTCAATCACACTGCCTTCTCTCGATCTGGAGTCACCTGTCTTTTGACAATAAAGTATTTGCTACTTTGTTAACTTCTAGTATTATATATGCTCTTTGCATTAACTTTAAACTCCAGCAACTCTAGGCTGTTAAGAAGTACGAACACTTGACAACCACAGCCTATAGTGCACTAGGGGCCAGTCACACAGAGATCTTGTCTTTTATTTGGATAAGTCAAAAGTATCAGCAATAATGTGCTAACTTTTTATAATGTTGGTTGTTGCACATGGATTTGAGCTTTTTTGTCTAAGTTGCTGCAACAGAGGTTTAAATTGGTCTGGTTAATTGCAAGCATTTATACCATCATTATCATCATCATTATTATCTTTCCATATGCATTACAAAAGAGCAGTGTGCTCTTTTTTGTGGGCTTAAGATGAATCAGGATACCAGATCCACATTCAATTTTCAGGACACTACGGAAGTAATGTCTTTTATTTCACTAAAGTATCTATTGTAGCCAACAGGGGTGCTCCAGCTCCCCAAACACCCAACACAAATGCTCGGACACAAGCGTAAAATAAACTAGAGGATTTATTGGTGTGAAACATTTCTCATAAGCATTTCCACAGTCCCAAAGTACAGTTACAAAGTACAAGTACAAAGCAGTAGACAGCAAAACTTTATCTTCTTCTTCTTCTTCTTCTTCTTCTTCTTCTTCTCTCTCTCTTTCTTTCACTCTCTGCCTCCTCCACTTCTCACAGCATTTTCCTCCACCTCTCGACTCTAGCTCCATAAGTAGTGGCAGGCAGCTCCTTTTATGTAATTCTCGGAAGAACCTCTAGTGTCCTGAAGCTGTGGCTTGAAAGCACTTCTGGGTAAGGTTGTAGCCCGATAAAGTAGGGCTCACCATACTTCCCAGCAACCCCTGGCAGCACCCATGGAACCCAACAGGGCTAAGCTGACAAATTACAATTCCCATGATGCCCTGTGGGAATCTGTGGCAATGCTGCAACCCAGGGGGGCTGCCATCTAGCACCCTGGGGAAGTCAAAGCCCTGTGCAAGTTTTCTCCCAGTGTCCTTTCACACTGTAGATGTCCCATCTGGGTAAGATTCCCTGGCGGGGCACTTCACACTAAGCTTTGAAAAGTTTAAGAATGGCTGCATGAGTTTCAAAGATGATGAATAATCAAGACGCACTTCCATGTTCACTGACGACATTCAACGCACGTGTGACAAGATGTAACTGAAAAGGTTTCTCTAGATCAACAAATGCTTCCTCATTTTATTTTAAGACATTTTCAGATCTATAACAATATATGTGTATGTGATGTTAAACACAAAACAGAAGTTTTGTTCATAAGTATTTTCCTGTATTTGATTGGTGATTTGGTTTGTTAATAAAATCAAAAGGCATTGTCTTAGGTTTGTTGGTATGTGTACATTTCCACAGTGTGAGCACATACAGTATGTTTGATTGTGCATATTAACTGTTTTTCCTGGGTTCCTACTTCCTACAGCATTAAACTGAATAAGTGGATGCTTGCGTAGATGATTTTGGATGTTATACTCCCAAATGCACCTTATTTTGCTCTTTCATGTTTCATTCATTCTTGTTTGCTTGTTTGGACATGCAAGTAAGAATTTCACTGTACTCTATACTTGCAGTAATACAACATATACTGCATGGTTCTAGGGAAGAGACATGGGATTGTGGGATTAAGTGTGTGGGAGGGGGAAAATGATGTTCCAGTACACTTTGCGTTCTTTCTGTATCTATTTTTATAAATGAAGGACAGTTTTTGATATTTTTATACACTTTTTATATTAAGGACACTTTTTGACTTAACCTCGTACATGAAGTTATCCATCATACCATTAGTGTGAGCATCCGACCATTTTCTTAATTTGTTAATTCCAGTGGAAGGTTGCAGGAAGCCAAAGACAAATCCTTACTAACTTTGGATGAAAGTCAGGAACAAACTTTATGCGCATTGATAAATATTTCACATAACAATAATTGTCACCTATAAGACAAAGTGTTAATATGTTCTTCAGGTGGAATGGTAGTATATTGGTTAGTGCCACTATCTCACACATTCAAAGCTCTGGAGTCAAATCCCTCACCTGGTTGTTGTCTGTGTGTTATTTGCACCTTCTCTAACTACATGTGTGAGATTTTTCTCCTACTTCCCTAAAGACATGCGTGTTAGTTCTATTGGTGATTTTGAACTGGCAGAGAGGCCCGTGATGAACTGAGAGAAATAAGACCAGGTGTAGACTAGAGTGAATTAAACCAAATTACTGTAAAGAACAATTACCCCATTCCATTTATCTCATCCCTTCTTAATCAATAACATGTTCTACAATATTCTCTAAACTAGATCTAAGAAGTTCAAAAAAATTAATTAGGATAAAGGGTCAAATGGAAAACTGCCACTGGGCATTCAATGGGCTCGCCAATACAATCATTTGTTAATGATATATTCATAGATGTTCTTGGACTCTTTGTTTTGGTATATATTGATGACATTTTGATTTTTTTTAAGATTTAAAAACTCATTTACAACATTTTTGAGAAGTACTGAAATGTCTTAGAGCTAATCACCTTTTTGTGATTTACAAATGTGTGAATTTCATACAGCTCAAGTACTATTTCTGGGTTAAAGAAATCACACAAAATGGATTAGCCAGGGATCAAGTAAAGGTATTGGCTATTTTAAATTAAAAAAAACTTCAGAGTGTAAAGCAGGGCCAATGCTTCATAGAGTTTGTAAATTATTACCAAAGGTTTATGAGCAATTTCAGTTCTGTTATCTCTCCTATCACTTCCTTGATGAGGAAATCTAAGAAAAATGTATATGGACCCTTCAAGCAAAAGACGTTTTTGACAAGTTAAAGTCTTTATTCACCACAGCCTCCATTTTGAGACCCCACATATAAATTCATTTTCAAAGTCGATGCATCCAGTATTGGAATGAGAGCTACAAAATATTCCTAAAAAAGAACAAGTGCCTCCATGTGCCTTCTTGTCAAGAAAACTGTCTTCAGCAGAGCAGAACTCTGATGTAGGTATCTGTGGGCTTTTGGCATTTAAGTTAGCTTTAGAGGAATGGACGCATAGGCTAGATGGTGCTAAGTATTCATCTACTTTCTAAATATTTATGAATAATAATTCATTACATTTATGTAGTGCTTTTCAAGATACTAAAAACCCTTTACACAGTGAGTTGGGAGCCACTTCAACCACCACTAATGTGCAGCATCCACCTCCATGATGCGACAGCAGCCATTTTGAGCCAGTATGCTCACTATACATTAGTTGGTAGGTGGTGAAGGGGTGAGAGAAAGTTAATCAGTCAGAGACTGACCAGGTCATAGAGGACAATTTAGCAAGGACATGGGATACACCCTACTCTTTAAGAAGGATGCCCAGGGATCTTTATTTACCACAGAGATCCA
This sequence comes from Polypterus bichir lapradei, assembly GCA_026402145.1. Lineage (NCBI taxonomy): Eukaryota > Metazoa > Chordata > Cladistia > Polypteriformes > Polypteridae > Polypterus > Polypterus bichir. The sequence goes on from JANRMT010062856.1 coordinate 50,089,750, forward strand.
AGACCTCAGTTTTATCTCTCATCTGAAGATAGCACCATTTTTACAACACAATGTCCCCATCAGTGCACTGGGGCATTGGGATCACATTCAGACCATTGGGTAGGATCCCCTGATAGCCTCACTTACACCATTTCCAGCAGCACCCCAGCTTTTTTCCTCGTTGGTCTCTCATCCAAGTACTGGCCAGGCCCTAACATGCTTAGCTTCAGGTGAATGGCCTGTTCTGAAGTGCATGTGGTATGGATGCTGGTAACAGTTCTTTAACAAGCCTGATGGGTGTTTGTAGGCTGTGGCATAGACCGGGGGCTCTGTTATGAATGGAGTTTCTTTTTATTTTTTTACAGGCTTTACGTGAGCCTTAAAAATCATATAGGTGTTGTTTCTGAGGTTTTTAAACTCAAGGATTTAAAATAATTTTCTTGATTAGAGCCTTCATTTAGAAGTTGACTTTTATTTAATATCTTTTTAGACACCATTTTATTTTATTATGGTGATGGGTGAAGGGTTAAAAGTTCTTCTCAACTGGCTTTTTGTTAACGAGACTGGATAAAACTTAGCAACTTGCAAATCTTTTGATTTTTGGTTATTAGGTGTATAAACAAGATCTGAGTTTAGACTTTGACTTTTGGCTTGTTATTTGGCTCTAATATTTAACTCATTTTCTTTTCCAGTCTTGACTTTTGCCTGGCTCTTGACTCAGTCGTTTCTCCTGATCCTCACTTTAATTTTTTTAACTATCTGCCTCTTTTGCAGTACAGTAATAGTAATAAATTGAAGGCTTCCTATTAGCATTATGTTCATTGTCAAACAATCCAAGCAACTTACAGTTTTATACTGTATTTTTTTCAAAGTGAAGTTATTCAAAAACTGTAATGTTTTGGATCTTTGATAACGGGATAGAATGGAATGGCATTTATTTAGACAGATCAGCGTTCCTCTTCTACAGGATTTGTTCATCAACATGGCAGTCAAGAAATCATATAGTGACATAGTGCCCACGTGATTAGATACTAGTAAGCAACTTTTTTCCCTTTCTTGGCATTCAGTGCAGCAATATGCTGGAAAGAAAGTTGGATCTTTTCTTCAATGACGCCAAAGAAATTAAAGGTTATATAATGTCATGTAATGTGCCAGCGGATACATTTGTGGGTATGTAGAAGTGTGTGTGTGTGTGTGTGTGTGTGTGTGTGTGTGTGTATGTCAGAGAGAGGGGGAAAATTTCTGAAAGGTAAATTAAAAGCAGGTTGCATATGAAGCAGTTAGTCTAGACCAAGCCCTTAGCAAATACTGCAAGCTGGTATTGGCTTCTTTTGGTGTCCTGATTTTTCTTCATGCTCTGCCAAGTTTTTGTGGTTGTGTATTTACATGGGCCATTATGTTCTGGAGTCTGCCTGTCTTTGCTCAAGCCTCTGGGTTACACTGAAGGGGATCTGTGTGTGTGTGCGTGTGTGGGTGTGTGTGTGTGTGTGTGTGTGTGTGTGTGTGTGTAAGAGAGACAGAAAGAGAGCACGGAAGAGACCAAGAGAGTAGAGGTGGAGCTTTTTAGTAAGAAAAAAAGGGACACATGTTTAAACAAATTATTAACAGCATTCAAACCTCAAGACACAACAAGGCAACACTGAGGTCCTCAAAGAAGACAGTCAGTAGTGCAAAGCAGTACTTTCCTCATGTGTAACTGTCAAGTCCTTTTCAGGATATTTTCTAACCTTTAAGCGCATGGAGGGCTGTCACTAATAACGTAGTGTCAGATTTCAGGAGCCTATCTGGCTTGTGCCCAGCGCTGCTAATGCCGTCTGCTTTGCCTTTTTTTCCTAATTATTAGCTTCCCAACTGTTTAGGTTCACAATTTTATGTCACTAAACATTTTGTCTTGTGTTGTGCTGTCTAAGATAGAATATAATTTCTATTTATGTTGAACATGTTTTACTGAACAGTAACACATCATAGCTTCAGAGACCTGCGTCAGAATCTCAACGTGGTCACCGTCTGTGCTGTTTGCACTTTCTTCCCATGTCAGTGTGTCCTTTGATTCCCGGATGTTTTATTTTTCCTGCCACATCCTTAGATGTGCATTTTAGATTCATAGATCTATACTGAACTGATGACAGGCTCTGCAACTGGCTGAATGCTGTTAGGATTCAAGATTTAATCGTTGTATCTTGTCTTGTTTTAATTTTTGTTTAATCATGCTGTTATGATGTGAGCTTGAATCCAAAATGTCATCAACTTCACAAATTATTGGGATGAGCTGTTAGGAAAACTAATTATTAAGTAACCAAAGTGAGGTTGATGGGCTAAATAGTCTCCATTTGTCAGACTTACAAAATTTTGACTTTCTCTGCAAAGAGAGATCTGGTGACATGGTAAGATTGCCAATAACTCTTATATGTTAAAATTGCCAAAATCATGCATTTTGTTTTGTTATTTTAATTGATTCTGCTGTTTAGTTTTTCTTTTTTGGGAACTGGAACCTTTTGAGTTTTCCCTTTTCAGGATATATGGTGGTTATTGTAGGCAGCTACTTGCATCTTGCCATGTAGGACCAAGGACCACAGTCCCTTTCTGGCACAGCTGTAATCTCTTAATTTTTAGTTATTTACTTTCTTAAGCTCCTGTTAAAAACTATAAAAGACTTAGCATCATGTGGTATAGTTAGTTCTCTGTTAACACTATAGTTTAATTCATTGGCACACCAATCATCTCTTTTTGGTTTTCATATTAAGTTTTGACATTTGGAGTATAAATGGGTGCATGATTGTGTCCTGATTTTTGTGATTAAAAGTAATATTTTATTAATTTATGTCAACATTATTATCATTATTATAGATATTTTTTATGTTTTTCCTTATTTTCCAATAATATAGCTGGCACCATTTACCTTTTATAGGCACTGATATATCATTTATGGCTCCAATATTATAATTTGGTTTCTTTTAAATTTTTTTCTGGCTTCATATTACTTCTCTTTTGAAATTAGTTTTGTCTCTTAGGATTTGACTTATGCTGATTCTGATTCTGCAATTTAAAAGAAAAAACTTTCAAACATCCATCCATTTTCCAACCCACTGAATCCAAACACAGGGGTCTGCTGGAGCCAATCCCAGGAATCCAACCCCAGGCAGCGTGCCAACCCACCGCAGGACACACACAAACACCAAGGCCAATGTACAGTAGAATCGCCAATCCACCTAACCTGCATGTCTTTGGGAGGAAACTCAGACAGACACGGGGAGAACATGCAAACTCCACGCAGGGAGGACCCAGGAAGCGAACCCAGGTCTTCTAACTGCAAGGCAGCAGTGCTACCACTGCGCCACCCTATTTTCGAACATATTTAAGGATTTTTCATTTTCATGTCTTTTTTTAGGGCCATCTTGTTTTCTTTGGATGCTGCCATTTTGTGGTACAGGTGTTAAACTGTTGCTATGGACAGAGATCAAAGTTTGTAACAGTAGAAGTGTGACGGTATTAAATGTCCTTGCATTCTTGTGTAAAAATGCTTTTCACGTGTTGTGCGTTGACTTTTGTTGTTTTGACCCCATTTACACATTTCTTGCTTTACTTTTTTGACTTTGCTTTTTGGTTTCTGATTTGGGTTTTGGCAAGAGATTATCTACTGTAGTTATGAACTTTGCTCAGTTTGTGACTTACAGTAAGATTTATCTCTGGACCTTTATTTAAAAATCTCTCTGCCTTTTTCTTAAGGTATAACATCTACAAGAAGTTGTCAAGCAAACGATTTGTACAATGTCATGTTCAGCATCGTGACGCCAAAGGTATAAACAGTGCTGTGTGGGAATGTTGTTGTCCAGGTATTTAAACTTCAAAATTATTCATAACTCTAAATTGTCATTGCATTTTTTTAGTTTCTTTTCATGACTATGGTATTAAATTTTGGAAATGCTCCTTTTTGACTTCCAGTTTTGTTTTAGTATCGCTTTTCTGGCCTCTCGATCCTCACTTGTATTTTTAGCTGCTCTTCTGCCCAATCCCCTTGGTTTCCTTTATCTCCCATCCATCTGTCTTTTGCCCTTTTAAAGATAAGCCTTTTACTACACTATAATGTACATCAGACACAGCATCTAAGTTTGGTTCTGGTCTTGCATTACTATAGAATTGAATTACATGGTTTGAAAAAGTTAATGGATGGTTGTTAGTTTTGATATTGATGTAGTGGTAAAGTGATTATCAGTGATGCCTCACAGATTGAGAGAGCAGAGTTCAGCTCACAGGCCACTCTCTGTGTAAAGTTTGCACATTTTAACCTTTCAGTTTGAATTTTCTGCAGAAACTGAAGTACCTGAGGGTAAACCCAAACAGTTACAGAGAGAACATACAAATTCCATACAGAAAACTGTCAAGGCTTCTATCATGCAGTAGATACAAAATTTGTGTTATCGAGCTGCCTATATTGAGAAATGTAGGGTTAACACCATAGCTGGATATTTTTTCAGTCATCCAAAATGTTATAGATATTGATAACGCACTTGGCATAATTTTTAAAAAGTCTTCACTGATATTAAAGAGTGGACATTGGAATAATGTGTATACACCCAGTGCATTATTATTATTGATCAATCCTAATGGTACCAACTTGAGTATTCATTATACTGCAGACCAAATCACTCTTTTTAAGGAATTTATTTATTTAACTCTTTGAGGGCTGAATATTTTTGTCCAGTTTTCTGAAAAACACACAAAGCAATGGTTTCACACATAAATTAACATAAAACGTCTTTTGCTGCATGCCGTGGCTGCTGTCGGCGCCCGTTTGGCGTATCTTGCAGAAGTGGCTGCGTGGGGGCAGCTCGATGACCAACAGGAATACTCACAGCAGTAGCAGTCGCAGTGTGATGCAATCTGAGTTGTACCTCTTGTCATCGTAAGAGGTGCTCCTCCCAGGTGAACGTTGGTGTAGGTGCAGTAGCTACACAGACATGTTCAGCACCACGATCAGCTTATGATGGTTCCTCACTTTTGATTTTGATCTCCAGATCCCTTACATCAAAATCCGATAACTCAGAGTCCAACTCAGCAATATGATACGGAAAACGTCGTCCACAGAGCATTTTGTTTTGCGCATTCACTTTGGTATTTCACCAGATGTCAATTTTATTTGAGGGGTTGATTGCTCTTCGCTACTCACGCACGAAATCTCGGTCAAATCAACAAAGCTAATTTTAAAGAGAGTCGAACTAAAACATTATGGTGAGTTTTGCCACAGTTTACAGCTGATTACCATCTTCTACCCCTGAATTTTAACAAAAGTCGACAACCGCCCTGAAAGAGTTAATAGACAACTGTTAGCAAGCTCTCCTTATATCCATAAAAATATGAAAACTTTAGTCTGATTGGGGAAGTCCTAGAATGCCCTGTGCTAACAAGCCATGTCAATCTATGGAAAGCTACTCTTCATTTTAACGCTATCAATAAGATAAATTGACCTTATTTAATTGATGACACTTAAATAATGCATTTAATAATTATTTATTCATTGAACTTCATCCATCCATTATCCAACCCGCTATATCCTAACTACAGGGTCACGGGGGTCTGCTGGAGCCAATCCCAGCCAACACAGGGCGCAAGGCAGTAAACAAACCCCGGGCAGGGCGTTTGAACTTCAATAAAAATGTAATTTCTTTGCAGGTAAAATATAAATGTATGACTGGCTACAATACCTGGTGTTAGTTTTTCCATTCATGTGGTTTTTTTAGCTATTAGTCACGCTTGTATCCACAAGGAGAAATTTTTGCAGACTCCTCCAAATAGAACTACTTCATGTGTATGATACAGGAGGTTTATTGCATATAAAGTCTGCTTGAAATCCCCCTTCAACATTTGAAAAGGTTTTAGACCTTGTCCATTCCAAAAGTTCCCATTTCGTATTTATTTATTTTAGCCATTCTGTTCTGGATTTGCTCAAGGGTTTTGCATCCTTTTCCTATTGCAGAATACATTATTGGTTTACCTTCAGTTTCTTGACAGATGGGCTCACACTGTTCAAGTACTCTATGGTACATTGTGGAATTCATGGTTGATTCAGTGACAGCAGTCTGCCAAGACCCTGAAACAGCAAAGCAACCTCAAACTATAATGCTCATACTGCCATGTTTTACAGCTAATTTGAGGTTCAAAGGCAGATTTTCATTTGTACCAAACATGATGTCTGCCATTCAGGTACAATAACTTGTATGTTAAGAGCAAATGTCTTATAAAATCTTTAGCTTTATCTGATGTTTAAAATCTAACGATGTCTGTTTTCTTCCAATTTTAGAACCTCTGTCATCTTGTACAACACTATGTTATCAGTGTTATTACTATCGCATGGATGGTGTCAGATGCTATTTATAAATTGCTTTCTTGAGGAATTCTTTTTTTTTTTTAAACCGCAACCTAGAGTGTTGTAAAGAGATGTGCAATAAACAGTAAAATGTATTTGGTAATTCAAGTATCCATTTCATTTAAACAATGCATCCCGTAGAGAGTATATTATATACACTAGTTTTTTTGTGATCATTTTTTATTTAACTGTCATACACGCAAGCTTTAGGGGGTACATGATAGTTTCACGCAGTGGGAAACAGGAACTAACAACTCTTCTGTTTCCACCTTTAGAATGGAGGAACACACAAAGGAAGATCACCCATTGACTGAGCCTCATCTACCTTCCTGGCCATAACAGAACAGGCAATTGTAACTTTAGTTTCTAAAAATGAAACCTACTATTTGTCCTTAGACCCAGTCCCAACTACACTAGTTAAATGATTAATGAATGTTCTAGCAGCACCCATTACTAGCTCATTACTGAATGGTCTAGTTCCTGGTGCACTAAAAATGTGAGTTATCAGACTTTTATTTAAAAAGCCAGAGCTAAGCCCACATATGCTTAATAATTATGGACTCATTTCAAGTATACCTTTTCTTTTTAAAATAATTGAAAAAGTAGATGCCACTCAGCTTTAGTATCACCTTTCACATCACAATTTATACGAGAAATTCCAGTCTGGCTTCATCACCAGTCACAGCACAGAAACATTACCAACCCATGTTGTGAACGACATTCTAATATCCTCTGATGAAGGAAATTCCACAGTAATTATACTGTTAGATTTGATGTTTGATTGTCTTTTATTATGTAGGCTGGAAAGTTACATTGGGCGCTCAGACACTGTCTTGCCTGGTTTAGTTCTTATTTATCAAATTAACTTCAATTCATACAGAAATGTGCTGACAGTTCTTTGTCGTTATGCTTAAAAGTTAAATATGGTGTACCACAGGGCCCTGTTCTCAGACCTTTGCTGTTTTCACTTTACATGCTCTATTGGGAACTATCATTAGAAAACATAACATTAAATTTCACTCTTATGCAGTCGACGCCCAATTGTACGTTTCTTTTAAGACCAAATAATATTTCACTGATGATATCCTTATGTAATGTGTCAGTAAGTTAAAGGAGTGGATGGATGAGAACTACTTCTTGATTTTGGGTCTTCCAGATCTCTTCATATCAGAGTTTTTTTTCAGTTTCCAATTGCCTTTGGAATGTGTAGAGCACCAAACTCACTGACACTTTGATTTTTTTTGCAGTTTCTGCTAATTCTGTATTCTAAGGGGAATAATAATGCTCTGTCTCATTTCATTTGTTAATTGCTGTTTTCTTGCCATTATCACTGGAATTTATAAATTTCTACAGTGTAATATTGTCCAAGTAGTACTTCAAAGGGTGTAGGAACAGATGCTGTTCCAACTCTCCTTCAAGACAGAAGTTGGGACACTTGTACAAATTTATTTTGTAATATTCTGAAATTTCCTTTATCAATTTTGCAGACATAAACTTTAAATTTAAACTCTGGCAGTTTACTGCTTACCTTTTCACCATTTTTGGTCATTTCTTGCATTTCAACTGATTACATTTGAAGAGAAACTGTAAACACTGAGGTTTTTTAAAACCTTCATCACCAGTCACAGCACAGAAACATTACCAACCCATGTTGTGAACGACATTCTAATATCCTCTGATGAAGGAAATTCCACAGTAATACTTTTGAGTAGTAGTGTAGGATAGATAGATAGATAGATAGATAGATAGATAGATAGATAGATAGATAGATAGATAGATAGATACTTTATTAATCCCAAGGGGAAATTCACATAATCCAGCAGCAGCATACTGATACAAAAAACAATATTAAATTAAAGAGTAATAAAAATGCAGGTAAAAACAGACAATAACTTTGCATAATGTTAACATTTAACCCCCTGGGTGGAATTGAAGAGTTGTATAGTGTGGGGGAGGAATGATCTCCTCAGTCTGTCAGTGGAGCAGGACAGTGACAGCAGTCTATCACTGAAGCTGCTCCTCTGCCTGGAGATGACACTGTTCAGTGGATGCAGTGGATTCTCCATGATTGACAGGAGCCTGCTCAGCGCCCGTTGCTCCGCCACAGATGTCAAACTGTCCAGCTTTACTCCTACAATAGAGCCTGCCTTCCTCACCAGTTTGTCCAGGCGTGAGGCGTCCCTCTTCTTTACGCTGCCTCCCCAGCACACCACCACGTAGAAGAGGGCACTCGCCACAACCGTCTGATAGAACATCTGCAGCATCTTATTGCAGATGTTGAAGGACGCCAGCCTTCTAAGGAAGTATAGTCGAGGAAAATTTGGTGCCTTATAGAAGCACTTTAAGTAAATAAACAAATAAATAAATTCACACTCTTTGGTCGAACAAAGAAGAAATTTAAAAAGAAAGAAAATGTCTGACTTGGCTGTCACAGTTCCAGTGAGGTATTATGCAGACGTATTGCTGTTGGTATAAAGGAGCCCCCATTGCATTTCTTGACACACTTCTGCTGAATGATTTGTTGGCTGAAAGTCCTCAGTGTTAGTGTGTCAGAGAGAGGATGTGCAGCATTGTTCATAATGGCACTCTTTTTTTTTTTTTTCTAATTCCCTCTTTTGCTATCACCAGGGAGTTCATAGTGGGTCCCATACTTGTGCTTGCCCTTTTAATTTACTTGTTGATTCAATGGGCATCACTCAAAATGATGTTACCAGCCCAGCACACCACATAGATACCAAGGGTTGATTGTAGTGTCACAGCAACCCACACATATTAACAGAATTAAGTATAAAATGTCAGAAAAACAGTGTTTCCAGACACTATATTGTAAACTGTGATCACTCAGTAGACTCTCCCTCGAGCACCCTGGTACAATGAGACATGTGCTGAAGGGGCTCTGCCGGTTGTGCAGGGTGTCATGCAGAGAGCTGTTCATGAGAGCCAGCAGCTTAGCCAGCATTCTTCTTTCTATTGCTGTCTCTAGTTTAGGGCCTAAAGCAGAGCCAACCATTCTGATTTTTTGTGCTTAAGTTAAAAAAATGTTGCAGCATATTTATTTATATTTAACCAACATTTATTTTTGAGAATAAATCATTTTCAGAAATAAATACAAAACTAAAGGTGAAGGTAACTTATTTGCAATACAAATTGAAAGAAAATCAATTCAACAATGTACAATTTGCAAGGCTGCCCTTGCTTACTGTCACCACTGAGAGGGTGATGGCCTTGACAGTGCTGACCAGGCCAGTCACATTAGTTGCTCTAAAGAACTGTACCAATAACCAAACAATTTTTAAAGGCATCATTGCACTTTATTTTTATTTTCCAATACTATAGATGAGCAGTGGTTAGTGCTACCACCTTGCAGCTCCAGGTTCCTGGGTTTGTTTCCAGTCCTACTTACTGCCTGTCGGGAGTCTAAATGTTCAGTTCTTTGCCCATTTAGGTTTTCTTTGTGTTCTTTGGTTTTCTTTGACCAAGTACAGGTATGCCAGAGTGGCATCCCACCCAGGGATGTTCAAAGCCTCGTATATGTTGCTTCTGGTTTATTCTCTGGTTCCCAGAGACCTATTTAAGGAAAAGCAGAAGAGGAAAACAGATAAATGGAATGGTACAAAAGTTGTTTTTTTTTCCCACACTTAGTCTGTCTTTCACTTTTGTTTTTCTGCAGTTTTTTTTTTAAAGAGAAAGTCATTCATCTTGCACTTATGAGTGCTACAATTATCCCCCTTCTATTTTGAGGAATGTAGATCTTACCTAATGAATGGATAAATACCTGATTGACAGAGAGGTAGATTGTCACTGACTTTTTTAATTCTGACTTCAGTTAATAGCTTAACAGAGAAGTTTCATTATGCTGTTTCTGGACAGCAAATGAAAAATGATGGGAAACTGATGATGGTTCTTGCATAGGGATTTGGGAATTGATAAAGAACTCCATGATAGCAAATGAACTTCTCTTTTGCACATTTTCAGCATGGTCGTAGAATTCAGAAGGTAACCACCAGCTTCTCGCAGCTGAATTTCCCTGAGTTAAAGCCTAGGCCAGATGAAGAGCCATGTGAGGCCAACATAGTACTCTTGCATCTGTATCACTGCTTACAAATGTATTTCAGTGTTCACGAGATGGCATATTTTAATTAATCTTTGTGTTATTTTTTGCAAAGAAAGACATCAACTTCTACCTTGCATGTGCACACAGATAGCCAATTTTTTGGTAAATAGAGAGGAAAAATTCATATGGAGAAAAGCTAGATCCCCTCCGTTCCTAACACCCAACACTGTTCAACACCTCAGTTCACCTTTGCACTAAGTTATGGCATTCTGTCTATATTATTGTACCATCCATTTTATTAATATTTTGAAGCAAATGACATCACTTTAAAGTGTAATCACAACTCAAATAGCAGTACGAGACATGCACAGAATGAATGACGCCACTTAACACTGGCTGAGTTCTTTTTTTTTATTAATAGCCTGAAAAATATTCTGCTCATTAATCCATTCATCCTCAGTAAGATGGATTTATGTCTCTGAAGGAATAAAAAGATATCATTAGATGGTAATAATGGAAATCACCACATAGCCTTAGGTCCTCCATCAGCACCAATAATCAGAGCATTACAATTTACAAATAATGTTCAAAGAACATACAAAAATAAATAAAGTAACATCATTGCTGGAAAGAAGAAGTGTGTCAGAATTTTTTAAATATATCTTCTCTAAATTGTCAACACTATTATGACATCTTTCATCCAATTACTTTTTTTTTGAATACATGAAACATAACCTGGATACTCAGGGCACCAACACCAAAAAGAAAAACATTATGCAGGGAGGCACCTGTGGTGTTGGCTGTGGTATGTGGCCTAACAAAGGGACAGAATGACGCCAATTACTGTGATCCTTATAATACTTTATATTAATGAAGATAATTATCGTCACGTCTCCCACACTTGACACGTCTCACAGATAAACGAAGTTATCTTTGGCAGGGCTCCAGTGTTAAATTTTCAAAATTTTTTCTAGTCTGCAAAGAGAACTCGAAGATGACAGCTTGTCTCAGTGCCCAATTAGCCTTAAGTTCCCAGATCAGTGATGCACAACAACACAAGGCGATAAACATGAGCCATGGGATGTATTGCAGAAAAAGTGCTAACTTTATCTGGAGAATAGGAGGAACAAATCAAAAGTGAAGCAAAAAGGTAGCAAATCTGTCGGGGTTGGGTATGTGCAGGTGGCTGAGAACATGAGTTATGCTTAGCCAGGGTAACACTGTCTTCTTGATGGCATGACTCTATGCTAGACATCTCATTCATTTGACTTTCAGAAGCTGTACTATAATTCTGAATATTTATATTGGTGTTACATCATAGGATGCTGGCTGTTTTTCAGTTTATCTGCTGAGTTCAGTTAAAACTGAATGATTTGGATAAAATAATATTGCAAGTGTGTCATCCTTATGTTACTTTTGTACAGTGAGTTACCACTAAAAACACTTTGGCATGTGGCACGGTGGTGCAGTGGGTAGTGCTGCTGCCTCGCAGTAAGGACACCTGGGTTCGCTTCCTGGGTTCTCCCTGTGTCTGCATGGGTTTCCTCCCAAAGACATGCAGGTTAGGTGCATTGGTGATTCTAAATTGTCCCTGGTGTGTGTGTGCGTGCCCTGTGGTGGGCTGGCACCCTGTCCGGAATTTGTTCCTGCCTTGCGCTATGCTGGCTGAGATTGTCTCCAGCAGACCCTGTATTAGGATATAGCGGGTTGGAAAATGGATGGATGGAACACTTTGGCATTTTCTTTTCCTAGCCTTATAAACTTCTACTTCCTCCCCTAGATGTATAAGGAACTGTACTTAAAACTCTATCTGGTTCTTCATTCTTGGTCCTGAAAACAAATAATGGATACACAGTGCTTAGTACAATCTAGGACACACATACAGTAAAGCTAATCTCTGCAGAGTTATCACCCTTCACACTATCAATAATGACATGGAATCCTAATATTTAATGGAAACACCTAAAAAGGAAAAGATACCATATCTTCCCCAAACATTCAAATAACAAACCTAAGAGCATTTAAATAGCTTTGAATAATAAGGAAGGCCTTCAACCTTCTCTGACTTATGCATGCACCTTTAAATCTCTTTGTAACGACCCCATCTGTGGACCACAGTCCAATCAAAACTCACGAGTATACATAAATCTGGAAGAGTACCTCCATATAGTCTGCGTCAATCCTATATGGAATCAAGGATCAGAACTAGAAGTGATAGTAATCACCATAGTCCATCAAGATGGCAAGGAACCAGTGTGTTGTATATAAAGGCACTCACTAAGGGCCACATTTAAGTAGACTTTCAGTTTTACTCAATTTTTCTACTTAAGCTGTTGCAAAAAGTACACACTCACAAACCGACAATTATTATAACCTTCTTCCAGTAAGTTACACGTGCCCATAATTCTTCAGCTTTATGGAACACCCAACAGCTTTTCCATACACTACACAGTGCTTATCCTAATAGCAATCAACATGAGGTGGGAAATGGGGTTTGACCAAAAAATCATTAAAAGTGTTGTTTATGCTGATAAATCATTTGATATGTTTGAGACTGTGACTGGCAGCATAAAGATGTGCTCTCTTTGATCTTGGTGATGGCTTTAATTACTTCATAAAACCTGTTATCTAAGAACTCCACTCCACTCCAGAAATTTTAATAATTTTAAATGCTCGTCTTCCACTCTTGAGCCTGTAGGTTGTTGTCTTAATTATTGTACGTATATTCTATATTCACCAGCCTTTTGCCAGTTAAGACTATTTGGTTATTAGAGAGAGAGAGAGAGAGAGATGCTATTTACCCTGACATATGAGAATATACTTTTCAGAACATGTTATACAGGCTGGTAAAACCTGTTTCATTCTGATACTGCAAGGAAAAATACAAAAAACTAAAGCTTGCTTGATTGAAGTTGTTCTTTTTTTAAAGGTCACCCCAGTTAGACATCATTAGCCTGACCTGCTCTTGGCAGTTTCACAAAATCCTGACTCTGGGAGAGTATGGATGCAGACCTTTGGCCTGGGTCAGCCTGAGCCTAAATAATGGATTCGGCACTAAAGGATGAACTTTTATTAGTTAGGCTTTATTTTCTCCAGAAGATTTTATAATAAATTTTATAACACAGAAAAACAAAAAGAACATGTTGGTATAAAAAAAGTGTGCAATAAAAATTGCACTGCAACCTTGAAGACAAGGTGAATTTTCAGTGCAGACAAAATATTTAAAGTAATAAAAATGATGATAATGGTTATTGCTAAACCAATTATGAGGAAACAACTATTCATATTGAAAACCAACATCAGGCTCATTCTTAGTAGCCACTCATGCTAACAGCATTTCTTTGAAGTATGTAAGGAGTCTTTAGATGAACAAGCAAACTCCTCAGAAAGACCACCACAATCAAGAAATGGACTGTGGTGTTACGATGACTCACCCTTATTATTATTATTATTATTATTATTATTATTATTATTATTATTATTATCATGTCATTACTGACCTATGACTTTGTTTTCAAAAAATTGAAAGTGGCAAGTAGTTCCAAAAAGAAACCAACACTTAAGTAGCAGTAGACTCCATTATCCACTGGCTGACATCAACTTTTTTTTGCAACAAAAGTCTAAGCCTAAACAATAATAATAATAATAATAATAATAATAATAATAATAATAATAATAATAATAATAATAATAATAACATATTTAAAGAACAAACCTGTTGCATTCACAGTTGGGAAGATCACAGAACCTAGAAATGAAGAATGATTTTCTTGCTAATGCATGAGTGTTCCTTAAAGAAATACTCCATCCAAAAATTATACTTTTTACATGTTGCTTACCCCTTGTAGTGTGAAGTGATGGCTAAGAAAATTTTTTAATGTCTTTTTTAAGCAGAATGCACAGAAAAATATTCTGAAACAATGAAAGCAAAAGGTGGCCAAAGTTGGAAAACAGCAAACAATACCAAAACATTGATGAAATAAACTCATGTTACTCGTGTTGCATAATCCACATATGAAGTCATCCCTTTGTATAATCAGAACATGCCAAACACGTGAATTTTTTCTAAAAGATTGTTAAATAAGCCACATCTATAAAACACTCTCATGATCTAAAATGAAATACACTAAGTTAATGAGTATTTGAATTGTAAAATCCACCCCTCATCATTACCTTTACATTTATATCCACAACTGGAGTTCCTCAGAGTTATTTCGTGTCAGGCTATGAAACTGCATGGGTGAATTGACCAGCCACTTGTTGAAGCATCTTGGATATGCACAAATGCAAGATATATTCTCTTTCTGATAATGCTTTCACTCGCTTTTCTTTAACATTTAACCTTTAGTTGTACATATCTGTCAGTATACTTTGCACTGTTGTTATCATATCACAAGCAGTGAATAAGATGCATGGCCCCCTGCTCTAGAGAGTCCAAAAATGCACACTCGGTAACACAACACACGATGTATGAATAAAATAGACTCTTTATTCACACAAGCACCTTTAAACACAATACTTACCAGACATTAGCCACCAAAGCACAATAAATCAATATTGTTTTTCCTCCTCTCCTACACTGAGTGTCACCTGCTGCCTCCTAACTCCAACTCATTCACGTGTGGTAGCCAGCTTCCTTTAATGCAAGATTCAACAATGCTTTCAGTGTCATGCCACATCTTCCGAGAAGCACTCCCACACCATAATGAAAGTATGGAGGTCCTCATCTGAAGGCACCCTGCACTGGAACATAGGGACCCTGAAGGGGCTCTACTTCTGAATTCCATATCCCAAGCACCCCTGTAGGTGTTTGTATAAAAAGACCACTGCCACCTAGTGTATGGGCGAATGGAACCTCAACCGAATCCCAGCTTCTGCTGGTCTGGCCACTATCTTCCACCAGCCAAACACAAAGTTATTTCTCCACTCCACTGGCCAATTCATTGATGCTCTGGCTTAGAGTCCGGGTACTATATTTTTCACCCATTCGCCACCAACCCCAAAGTTTTCCCTGCAAAATGGAGGATCCTGCTTGCAGGGTTGGAAGCAGGTTAACGTCATACGCAGGATGAAACAATTGCCAGTTAAGGGTCTTGCTCAAAGACTCAACAGAGTAGAGTCACTTCTGGCATTTATGGGCAATCCAGGTGGTTCGTCATGTGGTGGGTGTGGCAACGTGCTGTAATCAGCTCATGCTCCCAACGTTTCTCTCTGTCTCTCTCCCCTCCTACAGCTGGTCCTGTGCTGGACTCAAATCAATGAATGGCAAGGAGCTGGTCTTCATTTCAAATGCTCATTTACTTCTGAGCAAGTTTAATTTTAGTTTACAAGAGCATTTTTCAGAAATTACTTACTTAACAATGTCTTAGTAAAAATTACATGGGTTTGGGACAATGTGAGCATATGATTGGATAACTTCATATATGGATTATGCAACATGAGTAACATGAGATTTTTTTCATGGACATTTTGATATTGCTTGCTGTTATCCAATGTTGGTTACCATTGACTTTTACTGTATTAGAAGCTTCCTTATGTGTATTTTGCATGAAAACATGAGATTCAAAATTTTTCTCTCCCATCACTACAATCTATGTGAGGTGAGCAACATATTAAAAAATATTATTTTTAGGTGGAGTATTCCATAAAGTTTAGTCTATATGGGTGTTTCTTCTTCTTTTTCTTGTCCTTGGATGAGATAAACTACAGTTGTGCTTGAAAGTTTGTGAACCCTTTAGAATTTTCTATATTTCTGCATAAATATGACCTAAAACATCATCTGATTTTCACTCAAGTCCTAAAAGTAGATAAAGAGAAACCATGTAAATAAATGAGACAAAAATATTATACTTGGTCATTTATTTATTAAGGAAAATGATTGAATATTACATATTTGTGAGTGGCAAAAGTATGTGAACCTTTGCTTTCAGTATCTGGTGTGATCCCCCTTTGCATTGAAAGATGCTGAGAAATTAAGTCACGCTTTTGTTTTCAGTCGACTAGATTACTGTAACACACTCCTGTCAGGACTACCCAAAAAAGTCTATAAATCGGTTGCAACAAGTGCAGAATGCAGCTGCTGGAATCCTAACTAGGAAAAGAAAATCTGAACACATTTCTCCAGTTTTGATGTCACTACACTGGTTACCTGTGTCTTTCAGAATTGACTTTAAAATTCTGCTTATGGTTTATAAAGCCTTAAATAATCTCGCCCCATCTTATATATCGGAATGTCTGATGCCCTATATTCCAAATCGTAACCTTAGATCCTCAAATGAGTGTCTGCTTAGAATTCCAAGAGCAAAGCTTAAAAGAAGTGGTGAGGCGGCCTTCTGCTGCTATGCACCTAAAATCTGGAATAGCTTGCCAATAGGAATTCGCCAGGCTAATACAGTGGAGCACTTTAAAACACTGCTGAAAACACATGGCCTTCTCCTAACTTCACTTTAACTTAATCCAGATACTCTGTATGTTCAGTTCATTATAATAACTATTCATGGTGGCTCTAAAATCCGTACTAACCCCTACTCTCTCTTCTGTTTCTTTTTCCGGTTTCTTTGTGGTGGCGGTCTGCACCACCACCACCTACTCAAAGCATCATGATGCTCCAACATTGATGGACTAAAAGCCAGAAGTCTACGTGACCATCATCATCAAGTCCTTCCGTGAGAACCCTGAATACAAAGAGGACTGTTTCATTTATGTGAGGTAGAATGCCCAGAGGGGACTGGGCTGTCTCATGGTCTGGAATCCCTGCGGATTTTATTTTTTCTCTCCAGCCATCTTGAGTTTTTTTTTTTTCTGTCCACCCTGCCCATCGGACCTTACTCTTATTCTATGTTAATTAATGTTGACTTATTTTATTTTCTTACTGTGTCTTCTATTTTTCTATTATTCATTATGTAAAGCACTTTGAGCTACATTTTTTTATGAAAATGTGCTATATAAATAAATGTTGTTGTTGTTGTTGCTGTTGCTGTTGCAGCAATAACTGAAACTAAACGTTCCTGGTAACTTTTGATCATTCCTGCACACCGGCTTGGAGGAATTTTAGCCCATTCCTCCGTACAGAACACCTTCATCTCTGGGATGCTGGTGGGTTTCCTCACATTAACTGCTCGCTTCAGGTCCTTCCACAACATTTCAATTGGATTAAAGTCAGGAATTTGACTTGGCCATTCCAAAACATTAACTTTATTCTCCTTTAACCATTCTTTGGTAGAACGACTTGTGTGCTTAGGGTCGTTGTCTTGCTGCATGACCCACCTTCACTTGAGATTCAGTTCATGGACAGATGTCCTGACATTTTCCTTTAGAATTCTCTAATATAATTCAGAATTTATTGTTCCGTCAATGAAGGCAAGCCGTCCTGGCCCAGATGCAGCAAAACAGGCCCAAACCATGATACTACCTCCACCACGTTTCACAGATGTGATAAGGTTCTTATGCTGGAATGCAGTGTTTTCCTTTCTCCAAACATAACGCTTTCATTTAAACCAAAAAGTTCTATTTTGGTCTCATCCGTCCACAAAACATTGTTCCAATAGCCTTCTGGTTTGTCCACGTGATCTTTAGCAAACTTCAGAAGAGCAGCAATGTTTTTTTTTGGAGAGCAGTGGCTTTCTCCTTGCAACCCTGCCATGTACACCATTGTTGTTCAGTGTTCTCCTGATGGTGGACTCATGAACATGAACATTAGCCAATGTGAGAGAGGCCTTCAGTTGCTTAGAAGTTACCCTGGGGTCCTTTGTGACCTCACCGACTATTACACGCCTTGCTCTTGGAATGATCTTTGTTGGTCGTCCACTCCTGTAGAGGGTAACAATGGTCCTGAATTTCCTCCATTTGTACACAATCTGTCTGACTGTGGATTGGTGGAGTCCAAACTCTTTAGAGATGGTTTTGTATCCTTTTCCAGCCTGATGAGCATCAACAACTCTTTTTCTGAGTTCCTCAGAAATCTCTTTGTTCGTGTCATGATACACTTCCACAAACATGTGTTGTGAAGAGCAGACTTTGACAGATCCCTGTTCTTTAAATAACACGGGGTGCCCACTCACACCTGATTGTCATCCCATTGACTGAAAACACCTGACTCTAATTTCACCTTCAAACTAACTGCTAATCCTAGAGGTTCATACACTTTTGCCATTCACAAATACGTAATATTCGATCATTTTCCTTAATAAATAAATGAACAAATATAATATTTTGGTCTCATTTGTTTAACTGGTTTCTTTTTATCTACTTTTAGGACTTGAGTGAAAATCAGATGATGTTTTAGGTCATATTTATGCAGAAATATAGAAAATTCTAAAGGGTTCACAAACTTTCAAGCACAACTGTATGAATGGTGATTGGTTCTTGTTTTGAAAGGGGGAACCTGCAGTATATGTAGAGAGACCATTTTGCACGACACATGATTTCCTTAACTGCAAACAGTAAATAAACATGGTGCGAGACTAACATGGACACCACCAGTCAGAAACCACATCTTTATAAAAATGCACACATTTATTCCATACAGGATTACAGTCCCAAGCACAAACACAGTGCACTCAGCACAAATCACCCCCTTTTTAGACTTCTCTCAATGCCCTTTCTTCTCCTCCTGGGAGCTTTGTCCTGCTCCCACTCCCGACTCAAGTTCCCCGACTGTAGGAAGGCGGCCCCTTTTATTTCTGCCCGGATGTGCTCCAGGCAGCTGATGACGTTCTTCCGGCAGCACTTCCTGGTGTGGAGGAAGTGCTGCCTTTTGTCCCGGAAGCACTCTGGGTGTCCCTGGCAGGCTCTTCTGCCATCTTGCCGAGTGTGGCAGAAGTAACTATTTCCGAGTCCCCTGATGCTTAAGGCGCCCCCTGGCAGTGGCCACGGTTCCCAATGGGCTAAAATCTCTTTACTCCTCTCCCGGGATCCTTTCCTGATCCAGGGCGGTTGCCCCCTCATGGCCTGGAGGATAAAAGAGCCCCATCCTGGTCCTTCCAGGCGGCCTGGCTGGGTAAGGGCCCCAGCAATCTGTGACAGTGGGAAACAGCGTTAAAAAAGTGATCCTGTTGTACTGAGCAGTGCAGCAATGTCTCCACCTCATATCTAAGAAAAGTGCTTGTGACTTCCATGGGAACATGAATTTTCCTTTTGTTGTATAATTTCAGGTTAATTTCATTATTTTCTGACTGAATGGTTGGACTTATCATTTTAAGGATGTATGGCAATAATCAACAAAGAGTGGGCATGGCAGAAAGCTCTGTCCTTAACTATAAGAAATTTAATATAAAGGCTGAAATTGATGTCTTTGTTCCTTAAGTACTCTCACATAACACATGTAAGTCTTTCAGACTGAGAGTATCTGCTTATCCAGAGAAAACTGTAGACTACTTGTAATACAGACACGGAATTGATAAAATTGATGTGAACTTTGAATATTTCTATTTGTTATGAATTGATATTTCCTGTCATCTCTTTCATTGAAAGTGATCCCGATCTTCTTGTTTAGCTTTGAGAGCTTCAACACTGGCTTTATTCATCTATTTGCTGAACTCATTTGAATTAAATTCCATACCAAAATGTACATCACCAATGTGTAATTAAGGAGAATGGCCCTGTTATGCACCTATGGGAACAAAAGTAAAATTACCTTAACACTAGAATTACCAAAGCCTATGAAAAAACTCGTAAACCCGGCCCACCTTAAATCTGTTCACACCTCTCCATCAACATCTTTTGTCTTGTAAATGTGTTGATAAGTGCAAGTAGCCTGCTATCCCATCCTCCCACCAACACAGAAATGACAAAAATCACAACACAGAAATGACAATAATCACTCTCTGCTCTTACTGCTGTACTACCAAAGAAGTCGGGACAACAATCTAGACTAACCTGATTTCTTTTTCTTCTGTTAAAGTCTTGAATAAAAGCTCACTTGTTTTGTTATATTTGTACTTTTTGTGAAAGTGCTTATTTGATATATGGACTTCAGTCTTCACACATTATGCACTTCATGTCAAAATGTTGTCGTTAGTACTAAAACATGAAAAAAGTTTGTCTTTTAGGTATGTGTTCAACATTTCTTGCATTTCCAGTCAATCTACACTTACATAGATCTTTGTAGACACGGAATACACATAAAATGCATGTGTTCCAAATAACAATATATTATTTATCCTATATAGCTCCAGGTACCTCACTCCCAGATAAACAAGACTTGACTTTCTGCGACGATGGGGGTGGGGCCTTCTTGCTGCTTGGGCTTATTGACACATTTACAACACAAAAGATGCTGATGGAGAGGGGTGAACGGATTTAAGGTGGACTGGGTTTACAAGTTTTTTCATAGGCTTTGGTAATTTTAGTGTTAATAAAAGGCATCACCTAGTGTACAGTTGGAGCAGACTCCTTCTTTTTCCATCTTGTCTCTTTTCTTCACGTGTGGGTCGTCACGCTCACATTAATCTTTCACGTGCCTGCTTCCACCCAAACAGATCTGCAAGCTAATGGCTTTCACAACCGTCTTGGAGAAGCCTGACCACAAACCTCTGCACATACCACTGAAACCAATGCTGATGCGTTTGTCTTTGCGCCACAATTTAGACTTCCCTCTTCTCCTTTTTCCAGCCCACAAGAAAGAATTTGCTTAACAAATCCTGTGGCAATAATGTAAATCACATGATTTGGAAAAAAAATAATTAAAATAAATAAATAAATAAATAACTTCAGCTGTGAGTCTGAATAGAATCATCATATTATCGTATATCTGCCACTGTCATTGAAGGTTAAGGATGGAGAGCTTTAAAGGCCTACAAAATTAGAAGTAAGAAAGGGATTGCAGGGCTGGCTTTAATCTAGGTTTTGTCCTTGGATACACTACTTTTATGCCACTCTTTGTCAATAAAATTTAAGATGTGTGGTGAAGTGGTGGGAGGAATGATTCCTCATAACATTTTCACTATAAAATAGAGCAACTATGTACCCCAGCCAAGGTGAAAAAGTGTGGGCACTATTACTTATTCCTCTGTTACTGTCTGTGTCCATTCTGCCCTTACACACTGACATGCCCTAGACAGTCTGCCTGTATCATCCATGACATGGACCGTCTTGAGTAGATGCAAGATGAAATATTTCTTCCTACTCAATTGTGGCCAAATGTGACCTCTCACCATTTTTGTTTCCCATCTGAATTCCCAGTCTGACATCTCAGTTTAGGTGCCAGCAAATATCCATTGGAGGTCCCACTGTGCTTGTCAACAGTGTACTCCTACATGTACTTGGGGGGCCACGTTAACAACAGGTTGGACTGGTCTTGGAACACAGAGGAACGGTAGAAGAAAATGCAGAGCAGGCTCTTCTTCATTAGGAGGCTGTGTTTGTTTAATGTGGGAAGTAACATCTTTCACCTCTCCCACAACTCTGTGATGGCCAGTGCAATTTTCTAAGCTGTGGTGTGCTGGGCTGGTAACATCACTTTGAGTGATACCCACTGAATCAACAAGCAATTTAGAAGGGCAAGCACAGGTATGGGACGCACTATGAACTTCCTGGTGATAGTAGCAATAGAGAGGATTAAAACAAAACTGAGTGCCATTATGAACAATTCTGCACATCCTCTCTCTGACACACTAACTCTGAGGACTTTCAGCCAACAAATCATTTAGCAGAAGGGCAGGGAAACACTACTGGGGTCCTTTATACCAACAACAATACGTCTGCATAATGCCTCACTGGAACTGTGACAGCCAAGTCAGACATTTTCTTTCTTTTTAAATTTTTTCTTTGTTCAGACCAAAGAGTGTGAATTTATTTACTTAAAGATCAACGATAAGGTATCAAATTTCTCTCTGGGGACAAATAAAGATCTATCTATCTATCTATCTATCTATCTATCTATCTATCTATCTATCTATCTATCTATCTATCTATCTATCTATCTGTCTGTCTGTCTGTCTGTCTATCTGTCTGTCTGTCTGTCTGTCTGTGTACAGCACTACAGCACAAAAGCAACTGTGGCATTCCACCAACTGAGAGCTGACAAATACTAATTTACTAACTTATTACACATTACAAGTAAAACAATGTGGCACATTTTGCATCTTTATGGAGTGCTGTGTAAATATAAATACAAGAAATAATTCAATTGAAACAAGCATGTTTTGATCTTCTGAAACTTTTATTTTGAAAGCATAATTTCTGAATTTGTAGCTAGATACACACATCATTTCACGCTGTAGCCTGGGGGGAACTACTGCAAACTACAATACCAAGAGTTTTATCTTGCATTCCTTGGGGCAGAGTGCATTTTTAAAAGAGATTCCCAGAGAGCTGATGAAAATATATAAACACATTTAAAATAGGTTTTATCTCAACTGAAAAATACCTTTGAATACAGTATACTACTTTTGTTATGAAAAATGCCATCGATATTATCAGTTATGACCAACTCTGTTTTCACTGAACAGAAAAGAAGTGTGTGAAAAAGAATACATGAACACTATTGGGCATCGTAGAAAGACCTATGAAAATAATCTGAATCCATAAACTGTATGTATCATAGTTTTGAGCCAACACTTTCATATAACTCTTAGACTAAAAACTGTGGCATTCCTCATAAGGATCAGTTTACTAAGTTACCAACTTGTTTATAATGTATACTCAGTAAATAAATTCTCTGAGCAAAAACAAAAAAGCATATTTCCTTTCAGCAGCATGAAAAAGTTTAAACTATTGACTTTTATTAATTTCAACAAACCAAGTGTAAGTGAAATCTCAGAAATCTCCACCTTTTACTTCAGTCATTAATCTTTCCATATTCTAAATCCACTTAATGCTCAGAAAGTTCCATGGGAGTTGGCACCTGATCTGCCAGCAATGGTTAAAAACAAAAATAAACCCTGAATGAGATGTCAATTAATGTTAGAGCACTCTCACATAAACACGTAAGCGAGCTCATGATGGACCGGTAAAGAATTACCAAATTATCTAACATGCAGGTCTTTGAAATGTGGGTGGAGAACCAGAATACCCAATGAAAAACACAGGCAGATCCAAGCCACTCAAATCTGACATGACACCCTTTCCTTTTATCTTAAGGTTGAGCCCCACTAGGCTACATACAGGCTACACCACGCTTAGACTTGACCCCAGGAATCGATTCTGCCATCTCTCTCCTGATTTAGATTTAGTTCAAGTTTTAATTATCGAAATGCAAACCTTATTTACATTTCTCTTTGTTTGGCTCTTCTGCTTAATTCTTTTTACCATTGGTAACCACATCACCAACCAAGACTTCTGAACTCAAAGAAACATTGAACCGTGAAAGACCTTCCAATATGCCTCTAAAACGTTTGAATTACTGGTTAATAAAATACATTCTGTTTCTCACCTAGGAGCATTAGCAATGGCTAGTGACTGAAGAAATTAGATTGTTAGCAAAGGCAGCCTCAATGAAGTTCCTGTTTAAAGATGGTAGGCTCACACTCTGATGACTCTGATGGGATAAGAAGCTCAGTAGTAAGGAGATATTTTAGAGCAGGATTGCTGCTTCTTCTGATCAAGAGCAATGGTTGAGGTGGTTTCAGCCTTAAATTAGAATTTAAAACAGATGCCTCCTATAGAAGACATGCTAGTCTAAGCCCCAGGAGGAGAGTCAGAGTCACACTGTACAGGGATTATATTTCTTGGCTGGTTTGAAAGGGCTTATGAATTTAACAGGAGGGGCTTGAGTACATTGTTGAAGATCCTCACCAGAACAAGTCTATGAAAAATAATGTGTGTCACGATCTTGGATTGATTACATTTGGATTCTTTCCAAAAAATTTTAAACTGATTCTGGAATTTTAATTGTATTCTTACATATTTTTTTATTCCTTATTTATGACATCCTACTCTGTTTTAATTTTTTGCTTTCTGCCGAATTTTGTTGTGCATGGATCGATTGTTGATGCCATCTTATTTAAGAGAAAGAAGTTGCAGTAACCTCTGGTTTGTGTTTTAAGTAAATATTAAGGAAAGATACTTTAAAACCAAAAAGGATGAAAGAAAATGATTTTGCTTAGAGATTCTGGAATTAATTCATGGCTTTCTTGATTAATACGTTTGTTTTTGCCAAATGTAAGAAAGTTTGTCAATCAATCAAACCTCAATTACAATTTCAGTGTACTGTGCTCAGATTCTATCCATCCATCCATTATCCAACCCATTATATCCTAACTACAGGGTCACGGGGGTCTGCTGGAGCCAATCCCAGCCAATACAGGGCATTAGTCAAACCCCGGGCAGGGTGCCAGCCCACTGCAGGGCACACACACTAGGGACAATTTAGAATCGCCAATGCACCTAACCTGCGTGTCTTTGGACTGTGTGAGGAAACTTGAGTCCCCGGAGGAAACCCACGCAGACACGGGGAGAACATGCAAACTCCACGCAGGGAGGACCCAGGAAGCGAACCTGAGTCTCCTAACTGCGAGGCAGCAGTGCTACCCACTGCGCCACCGTGCAGCCCCGCTCAGATTCTACCTTCCATAAAAAATAATATTAATAACAGACTACCACAACACACCTTTTCATGGAAAGACATTCTTGTTGCTCACAGACTGGCTATTTTCTACATTTTCTACAACTCAATCTTTCCTTATAAAATCTGTTACTGGTAATTTTTACTTTCTCGTTACAAAGTATATGGAAAGTATTGTAATCGTTCAAAGATTCGATGTTGAGATTTTGATGAATTTTGATGCTTTAGACCTTTCTTGCAGTTTACTCCTCAAATATCCATCCCCATATCTGAGTATACGAGAAAGTGTAGGGAAGACCACTCCCAATTTTTTTTTTATTTGCACCAGCCTTCTACAAAGCAAGCATAATTGATCCTAGTATGGGTAAAATGGCAATTTTATTGAAAATGGATTTTTAGAAGCAAGCTTTTCATATACTCAAAAATTAAAAGAAAACAATAACTTGCTTTTCTGATGTTTTCTTTGTTAAGAAGTGCTTCCAAAATTGTATATTAAAACAGCACTAAGTAAAGAACCACAATCATCAAAAAGCAATTTATCTCTTTGTATTTACTTTATTGAGAAAACAATTTTAATCTGTTTCATTCTGATCTATTTGGTTGTTCTAACTAGAAACAGAATTGTCACTGGCATACATAGAGCCATTCTTTTGGAAGGCAAAGTAAAAAGAGCTTTGTACCTTCTCCAAGAAGCTGAAAATATTGCTGCTGTAATTTTTTAAAGTCAATTTTACTTTTCCATGTAATAAAGAATAGTTTAGTTTTGGTAATTAAAAGATTGCATCCAATACTTAAACGTGATCTTTCTAGTAAAGGGCCAGAGTGACCCAGACCCTAAATCTGGGAGTCACCAATCCTGAATGGGCCACACACACACACACAAACTGGACCAATTTAGAGTTGTTAAATAACCTAACATTTGGATGAAAACCAGAATTCCAAAACTCTACACAAGGCTTGACCAGGCTGGATGTCATACCTAGGGCCCCAAAGCAGTGAGATTGAGTTTCTAATCACTGAGACACTCATTAAGAGATTTAATGCTCTGCTCTTTTTGCTCTTTTTGTTTGCTTTTAGGAAATTTCTGTTAATTGTGAGAATTTATTTTACATCTTTGCAGGAACCTAAGCCCAGTAGAAGTGTGTAATTTCTTCATCTGATAGACTCTGAGAGATAGCACTTGTGCTGGGAATGACCACCAGAATTTATTTAATTACAGTGATCCCTTGCTATGTTGCACTTTGACTTTCGTGGCTTCACTCCATCACGAATTTTCAATGTAAGCTTATCTAAATATATATCACGGATTTTTCGCTGGTTCGCGGATTTCTGTGGACAATGGGTCTTTTAATTTATGGTACATGCTTCCTCAGTTTGTTTGCCCAGTTGATTTCATACAAGGGACGCTATTGGCAGATGGCTGAGAAGCTACCCAATCAGAGCTTGTATTACATATTAAATAAAACTCCTCAATGATATACGATGTGCTTCCCGCGCGGTGCTTCGCATACTTGAAAGCCCGAACAGCACGTATTGATTTTTGATTGTTTGCTTTTCTCTGTCTCTCTCACTCTCTCTGACATTCTCTGCTCCTGACGGAGGGGGTGTGAGCAGAGGGGCTGTTCGCACACTGGCCTAGAGAATACGGACGCACCTCTAAAAAATGCTGAAAGACTACCTTCACATTGCTCCCTTCCTTACAGCTGCTTTCTCCGGCGGTGCTTCGCATACTTAAAAGCCCGAACAGCCCTATTGATTTTTGATTGTTTGCTTCTCTCTCTCTCTCTCTCTCTCTCTCTCTCTGACATTCTCTGCTCCTGACACGCACTTCTTTGAAGAGGAAGATATGTTTTCATTCTTTTAATTGTGGGACGGAACTGTCATCTCTGTCTTGTCATGGAGCACAGCTTAAACATTTGACTAAAGGGTGTTATTTCATGTCTAGAGGGCTCTAATAATGTTGAAAAACGCATTTAGAAGGTCGTAAACAGGTTTTCTATGCTCTAACTGTGAAAATATTTTATAAATAAAGAATCCTACTTCGTGGAAATTCATTTATCGCGGTAGAGTCTGGAATGGATTAACCGCGATAAACGAGGGTTTACTGTACTGTTATTGTTACTATAAATATACTTTATTTTGCAGATGCCTTTTTTCAAAGTGAGTTGCAAAAGCCAACCATAATACAATCAGAGTACTTGAAAATGCAAAGTTTATAAGTAGTAATAATAATATAACTACTGAATAGATAAGAAATTAGAGTTTAACAATGATAGTAGTTGCATGACAGTTATTTGGGTCATGACAGACATCCTGATGTAGACCAGCTATCTTAAGGCACGTTGTAAAAGTGTACATCATTATGAGCCGCACGAACATTACTAGAAGAGTGGCATGTTAGTAAAAAGCTTGGAAGCATACTAGTGAAAACCAAGGAAAATCCTCCAGTTTTTGTATGCCTGGTGGGAAGAGAGACTGCAAGTAGGCAGAAGTAGAATGAGGACTTCTCGTAGAGATATATAAAGACTAGCAACTGGAAGTATTGAGTAGAAAAGTCCTGTAACGACCTCTAGAGTAACTTAAGAGCTTTGATTTGTGGCTGGAAACTAGTAAAAGGTATGAGGATAATGTAAGTGAAACAAGAAAGGGAGAACGCTAGTTGACAAACCATATTCTAGAGGAGAGGCCTGATGGTGGAAGGGAGATTTGCAGTAGATAAGAGATTGCACAATGAATTCAGTGATGCAGGTAGCAAGAAAAGGCCAATATTTTTCAAGCAGATCACTGAAGAAATGTGCTGATTGAATGAGAGAGGATCTTCTGACAAGATTTCTGAAAATATATGAGAGGGAGATATCATTAAGGACACTGCTTAAAATAGCATCCATGGATGAGAGATAGAAGGCAAGTTCATCATATTGAGGTTGGAGAGGTTATATTTAAGATGACTTTCAATTATCCATAATCAGAGGGCAGAGTGACAATTTGAGGACTTTGTTGATATTTGCTGGCTGAAAAGAGGCCATGAGATGGAGAACATCATGAATTGCATTTCAGTTCCTCTTTTTCCAATGCAACACAAAAAGGATTTGATTTTCCTGTATCATCTCATGCATGTGGAAAAAACACTGAATTGTGTGTGAAATTAGTGAAATTATAGTGTTTAGTGTCGGTTAATTGTAAAGAGTTAGTTACTGTTATTGTTTTCATTTTCTTTATTAACCATGATTTCATTTGATTGTGTCTAATTGTGTTTTGTGGTGTTCAGTGTGAGTGGAGTCACTCCAGTGGTCTCTGCATGAGGTGGATGGTAGATCTCTAGACAAGGGTAAGTTGGCACAGTAATTGAACCTTCTTTAAAAGGGGTGCAAGTGGCTGTAGAAGGGTGGTTGGTTTTGGTTAGTCGATCAAAGTGAGCAAGAGTGAGCGAGGGAGTGAGTGAGTGAGCAAGGGAGGGAGCGAGGGAGGGAGGGGCAACAGATGTAGGAGGGGTTGTGGGTTGTGTACTAGCTGCATAATCAGAGCAGATTTGAAGCTCTTGTTAGCCAGTAAGAACTCCTGACGTGTAATGATAAAAATAATCATTTTGTGGGTTGATTCAGAGCCCATTTGGAGTATGGCTATGAGTCTTGTATTTTTTATTTGTTTATTATGTTTTATGTTTATATTTTTGCTTTTGTTTATATATTTTTTGAAACTTTAATGACTATGTGGAATAAAATCTACATAGAAAAAATTTCTATTTTTTATATATCTGACATCTTTATTGCCTGTTATTGTGACACTTGGTGTCGGTCAAACCCAAACTACTAGGAAAGCATCTGCTCCCACACGTGACTTCTGACAGGGTTCAGATTCCATGCAAACATTAACTTTTTTCACCTTCATCCTCATTGTTAGTGAGTGACACTCAGTTTACTCATACAAACTGCTGATGGGCAGTTTTAATACAAATACCTTTTGTATTAATTTACATGCTTCAATAGATAGATAGATAGATAGATAGATAGATAGATAGATAGATAGATAGATAGATACTTTATTAATCCCAAGGGGAAATTCACATAATCTAGCATCAGCATACTGATAAAAACAATATTAAATTAAAGAGTGATAAAAATGCAAGTATAACAGACAATAACTTTGAATAATGTTAGAGTTTACCCTCCCAGGTGGAACTGAAGAGTCGCATAGTGTGGGGAAGGAATGATCTCCTCAGTCTGTCAGTGAAGCAGGACAGTGACAGCAGTCTGTCGCTGAAGCTGCTTCTCTTTCTGGAGGTGATACTGTTCAGTGGATGCAGTGGATTCTCCATGATTGACAAGTCTGTGATCCACACATCACAATATATATGTCAATATGTATATATTGTGTAGCATGCGGCTGGGGCTCTTGCCCGGCTGGGACACCTCCATGCTGGGAGGACCAGGGGAGCAAGTGTGGCCAGAGCGTTACCTCCTCCGGGACGCTAGATGGCAACCCCCCTGGCTTGCAGCGGTGCCTCAGACTCCCGCAGGGCTTCATGGGAGTTGGAGTGTGGTGCAGCCCTGTTGGGATCCTCAGGCGCCACCAGGAGGTGCTGCCACACCCGGAAGTGCTGCCGGAAACGAGTAATGAAGCACCTGGAGCACTTCCAGGTGCGTTATAAAAGGAGCCAGCAGCCACGGCTTGGCAGCCAGAGTCGGGAGGAGGAACGGCGAAGCTTGACCTGAGGAATGCAGGAGGAGAAGGAAAAGAGTAAAGGAAGGGATTTACTGTTTGTGCTGTGCTTGTGCTGGGACTGTGTTATACTTGTGGGGAATGAGAAAGGCGTTTCCCACAAGGAAAAATAAAAGAAAATCAAAGTGTGCATTGAACTTGTGTCCCACGTGTGTCTGTGTCAGGTTCGGCTGGCGGTGCCAGCCTGGTGGGCCACAATTCACATCTGAATCACACCCACTTCCTTAGTTGGGGTTTGTGTTGATCAGTTGTATCTGTTTGGCTTCCATGATACCAATATGGAACCCCTGATGTGAGTTAGCTGCACTGTACTGCTGCTGTTTGCATCCCTTAGATGCTAGGCCATGCTGGGCCAGCTAATTGAACTCCTGAAATCCATTTCCTTTTGACAAAAAGCAGGAGTCAAATTCCCAGGTCAGTTTATTAAGGCTACTGCTACACTGATGATTTGTTGAAACCTCATTATTACATATTGAAAGGGATTGGGGGAAATATGAAGTCAAACTGCACGCAATGAGACTCTCTATTGAATGATCTCAGAGGCTGAGCTCATGTGATGGCTCCAACAGGAAGCCGAGGAAGTGCTGTTAATAATCACTCTGCCTTTACTAACCAAAGTCATGCCTTAGAGCTCATCAGCACTACTGCTCCACTGTTTCAACAGATTTATGAATGGCTTGAACCAGCCGGCAGAGCTGCTGACTCAAATTATTGCGTTTTCTCTTTTATTCTTGCTTGCCTTTGTTTTCGCACAGTCACCGGCTAGAGGCATCAGCAGATTTTTGCTGTGCCCGACAAACTAGAAGATACTACAAGTGTACTTTGCGCAAATGCATCTTATGCACCACTCTTGAAAACTGAACTGCCATAAATATATATAAACCCTAATCTGACATACCTGAAGAAAACCCATAATAAATGAAATAGCTCAGCAGTCTAAAGTAGCCAAAGAAGCCTCCAGAATTGCATAAAGAAAAACATCTACTCCAACTTAGCATTTTTCTCACCAATGAACTTACATACAGTACATACATTGTAAAAATCTGTTTAGCTGAATTCTGGCCTGGAGGTGTGCAGTGGTGGGGTGCACTTGGCACAAGTTAAAAAAATTACTTTGGACAGGATGGCACACTCTCATAGACCCACACAGGCACACACCCACTCCCACTCATTCATTTACACATGGGGTAATTTGAAGTCATCATGTTTAATCCAATAGTAAAGCACTGGGAGATATGACTTATCTTGTCTGTACTGAATGGAAGGCAGTAACCACACCACTACACTGTGTCAGTCTAATGCCAGGCACATACCACTCCAATTTAGAGAAGCCATGTATTATAACTTTAATGTCTTTTACACATGTGAGAGTGTCTTTAGAGATGAAAACCAGGGAAAAAAAAAATCAAAACATGCTGAGAGAGAACAAATGCACTAATTTCAAAGAGACAGTGATCAGGCTGGGATTCAAGCCCAATCTGCTGAAGTTCTGTGGCAGTAGAGTTGACCTCATCATTCCTGTGCCACTCTACATCTTTTCCATTGACTCTAAAGGCCATGTCACATTAAATGATTTTTCCAGCAATTTTCACCTTCAGACCTCATTTACATAATCTTAGCGAGTTCTTGTGACTACCAGTTGTGTAGTCTGACATATTCAGTGACTCTAACCAATCATTCTATGACTTGCCCTCACAAAATCAAACAGGTATGATTTTATCTTTACTCACAGAGGCAAACTCTCTCTATGCCAGAGCTGACAACCAATGAGCACTCCTCTGGAAATACAAAGCATCTAATGTAACAACAAAGAATAAGGAACATGGATGTTTTGGACCTCGCAAATACAAGATAATCTCTTCTGTCAAATGTTACGTGTTTCATGCACCGCATCAAAATGAAAAAAGAGAAAGAAGGGGCTGAGATTGCAGCTGACCTTGCTATACCCATAAAAGCAATGGCACGGGCAGCAGCTACATCAGGCAGGACATTTTTGTTTATCAAAAAAAAGTGAGAAGCTTGAGATATTTTTTGAAATATGAAGCAAGCAGTCATCTAATTAGACATACCCAGTGATTTTTAGTTACGTAATCTGATAATCAAAGAGATCAACAACTGCAATCTTCAAAATCGACATCTACTCCGACTAGACTTTGTGTAATGTGACTTCTGGTTAAGCGATATCCTAATGAAAACCTCATTAACTTAAATTTATAAAATGCAAATGAAAAGAATAAAAGAAATCATGTATACAACTTATTAAATGCAAAAATATGAACAATTTAAATTTAAATCACATTAATACATTTAGTAACATCCCTGCCTTCTCTAAAAACTCAAATTATCAGTATTTTCAGTTTAAATTTACACATCTCTCTATTATATAAAATAATCTTGGGACGAGATGAGACCTGTTCAGAGAGATGAGATGTGACTTTCTCAGAAAGATACTTTCAGGTCCCGCAAGACGAGTCTTTGTGCCAAGGGATTTAACCACGCCAGAAAAAGACAAAGTAGAACGTGGTAAAGAATTCAAAAACGTTGGCGTGATACACATGCAGAGCAGGTTAGAGATAATGGAAGTAGGAAAATTCGAAAGCCTCAAAAAAATGATAGTAAAGATCGCATTAGTGCAAACAAACAGAAATTATTACTCTGTGAAATAACGGAACAGCGAAAAGAGATTGAATATATTGTTCGGATTTAAACTTTAAGTCTGAGACTTGTAGCTCGTCTAATTCATGTTTCCTGGAGGGGACAGTTCCTTCTCTCAATTAAAAGAACAGAAAATCTTCCTCTTCATAGGGGTGCGCCTCAGGAGCGGGACACCCAACAGGAGCAGAGGATGTCTGGGGGAGAAGAGAGACAAGGCAATGAGACAAAAGGACAACTGCTGTACAGGCTTTTAAATGTTTGAAGCGCTGTGCGGGATGCAGATCACGTGGTGCGGCAGCAGCAGCAAGCCAGCAGCTGATTGAGCAGAGAGGAGGTTTAAAAAAAAAAACTATTTGTTTTCCATTGTATCACTGTTTAAAAGGGGGTTTCGAAGGAGCGTCTACATTTCGAAGGGTTTGTTCAACTCCCACTTTACAATGCAAGCAGCAGAGATGTGTGTGTGTGAAGTGGCTGGTGCGTAGCGCAGGCCATTGGGAGGGGGGAGAGGAGGGGTTGGCAAGCGAAGCGAGCAGGGGGCAAAGCCTCCTAGTAGTCTATATGTTACCCTTCACAAACTTTTGTCATTGACTGCCTGTCTTCTGTTCTCTCTGTTAATGTTCCCTTTTTGCTAAATGAATCAATTTCCCCTGAACTTCTCTTCTCTTACTGACAGCTTTATTTTGCACAGGCTCTTTGGTTTTGGTATGATTTGCTACTAAAATAGTCCTAGCCTCTCGCTTGAAATGCTCTGATTCACTCATCGCTAAAATTCTGGAAATACTTGTTCTTTAACCTAGTCATACTGGATCTTTCAATTTTGTGGATCAATCGATCATCTGAGTCCAATTCTGAGAAGTGTTTGTTTTGTACTGGTTGGCCAGTGATGACTGTTGTGTTCCTCATCTTAATTTCCGTGCAGCGTCTGTTTTTTCATAGGACAGTTTTGGTGAGATGAGTGAGAGATAGACCTCATCTTGGGAGTTATATTATTACTTATAATGGTCTAAAAATATTTCTTTAATGTTATGAGCAAATTCCTTTGTTCATAATTGCTGATAAATTTATTAATTTCATTTTGAACTTAAATGTAGCACAAATACTCCTGATACCAAGCTACTCTTTTGAAATAACGGGTCGTAGCAAGAAAGGACCATTAGCAAGGATAGGCCCTTGTCAACATTAGAGTTATACTAAAGGGCGATGTATTGTAAGGTAATTATTTTTGCAATGTGTACAACACATCTAAGACAGGATCCTTTAAGGTGGAACCAA
Organism: Polypterus bichir lapradei; assembly: GCA_026402145.1. NCBI lineage: Eukaryota > Metazoa > Chordata > Cladistia > Polypteriformes > Polypteridae > Polypterus > Polypterus bichir. The sequence continues at coordinate 50,123,296 of JANRMT010062856.1, forward strand.
ATGTTTCACCCATGGTTCCACCTCTTTGGGTTTGCATTTTGTAGTCATGACTTCCCCCTCTTTGGTGATTTCTCTGAGTCCAGACTCTGCACTTTAACAGGCTTTCCTCGCTCTCCTTACATAGCTTTTTTTTCAGCACAGCATTTTAGTTGACTGCATTTTATTGTTATAACTTAAGAGTCATCAACAATTCTTTGTACCTAAGAACTCCATTAACTAGCTTTTGATAACCTAAGCATCATTATAAAATGTTTATTTCACACATTTAGCAAATGTATACTAATTTTATTAAACAATAATACATACTGTTGTAACCTGCCGCAGAACCCCCAAACCCTCCCAGGTTCAAATAATTATAACACAGCACAAGCACAATTCCATCCATCCTTTCTTTCTTTCTTTCTTTCTTTCTTTCTTTCTTTCTTTCTTTCTTTCTTTCTTTCTTTCTTTCTTTCTTTCAGGTGAGTGTTGTCCAGCTCCTCTCCTGACTCTGGATGAGGTTGAGTGGCTTCCTGTTTGCTATGCACTTCTGTGTCAGGCCGAAGTTCCATAAAGTGGGGACGGTCTGCCTCTGCAGCTCCCCTGGTGGCATCCATGAAACCCAGTGGGGCTGTCTAACAGGACTTCAATTTCCAGCCTGCTCAGCGGGTATCCTTGCAGGCATCGTAGTATAGAGAGACTACAATGTATAGTATCAGGGGAGCAAATAGTTCCCCCCTTTCCTTCCATTAAACTGACCACTTGAGGGGGTCAAGAAACCTTGAACCATCTCAGCTGGAGCACCAGCACATGCCTAATGTCCACGACACTATATATATTGTAAATATTATGTCCAATTTAAAATAAATTGTATTTTAATAAGGAAGAAATATACAGGGTGGGCCATTTATATGGATACACCTCAATAAAATGGGAATGGTTGGTGATATTAACTTCCTGTTTGTGGCACATTAGTATATGTGAGGGGGAAAACTTTTCAAGATGGGTGGTGACCATGGTGGCCATTTTGAAGTCGGCCATTTTGGATCCAACTTTTGTTTTTTCAATAGGAAGAGGGTCATGTGACACATCAAACTTATTGGGAATTTCACAAGAAAAACAATGGTGTGCTTGGTTGTAACATAACTTTATTTTTTTATGAGTTATTTACAAGTTTCTGACCACTTATAAAATGTGTTCAATGTGCTGCCCATTGTGTTTGTGTTAACAAACAAAACCACTGCTATTGGTCTGACACTAACCCACATTGGATAGATCCCTCCAAGACTGTTGGAACAAAAAAATTGATGGTATGGTGTGGTATATGGGGTACAAAGATAGTGGGGCCATTCTTCATCAATGGAAACCTCAAGGCCACTGGATATGCGAAATTGCTACATGATGATGTGTTTCCCTCTTTATTCACTGAAGCTGGCACGTTCCCTGAGTTTTTCCAGCAAGATGGTGCACCACCACATTATGGGTGTCAGGTCCTAGCATTCCTAGATGAACAGTTTCCTGGAAAGTGGATTGGTCGTCGTGGGCCAGTTGAATGGCCCCCAAGGTCTCCCGATCTGACCCCCTTAGACTTTTATCTTTGGGGTCATCTGAAGGCAATTGTCTATGCTGTGAAGATACGAGATGTGCAGCACCTGAAACTACGGATACTGGAAGCCTGTGCTAGCATTTCTCCTGCGGTGTTGCTATCAGTGTGTGAAGAGTGGGAGAAGAGGGTTGCATTGACAATCCAACACAATGGGCAGCACATTGAACACATTTTATAAGTGGTCAGAAACTTGTAAATAACTCATGAAAGAATAAAGTTACGTTAAAACCAAGCACACCATTGTTTTTCTTGTGAAATTCCCAATAAGTTTGATGTGTCACATGACCCTCTTCCTATTGAAAAAACAAAAGTTGGATCCAAAATGGCCGACTTCAAAATGGTCACCATGGTCACCACCCATCTTGAAAAGTTTCCCCCCTCACATATACTAATGTGCCACAAACAGGAAGTTAATATCACCAACCATTCCCATTTTATTAAGGTGTATCCATATAAATGGCCCATCCTGTACAACATAACCTTTGTTTTGGTGAAATGTGGAGTAAGCTAACAATTTTATTAGATAAATATCTATAAGGAAGATATGACTTACTTATTAACGTGCTATTTGATTGAGTCTAACAATACCAAGGGCAAAGGTATTGAAGGATTCATTTATTCATTCATTTTATTATGTACAACTGATGAGGCTCTGTCAGTAATAAGTTTAAATATTTTAAAAATTTGCTCCTATTGTTTACTTCATTAAATAAAAACAGAGTGATGGCCACCATAGCAGGTCTTGCATCATGTATAAACAGTATTACTCTATATAATATGTACACTACCAATCAAAGGTTTTAAAACACCCCCAATTTTACCTGTGAGATGCCTATCACATACTCTGTTGGAGTACAAATGGACCTTATCTGGAAGATCCAACGTGTGGCAAGTCAGTATGGTGGCCTAACCTACTATATAAGCAATGAAGACAAAAGAAGAACCAGGCAACTCTGTGTAAAGGTGATTGAAAAGCAAAACTCAGGGGATGGAGACTAGAAAATATCCAAGTCACTGAATAATCCTTCCAATAATTAAGAAATGGACAGCTGTATGACACAGCTGTAAGTCTACCTGAAGCAGACTGTCCACAAAAACTGAGATGTTGTGCAAAAAGAAAACTAGTGAGGAAGGCCACCAACAGACCTGTGATAACGTTGAAGGAGTTACAAGTTACATGGAGAGCTGGAGAGTCTGTGTCTACAGCTGTTGCCCAGGTACTTTACTAGTCACAACTTTTTGGGATTGTGTCCAAGAGAAAGCCACTGCTAAAAACGACACATAGTGATTTTTCCAGAAGGCACACCGGAGAACCATAAAACAGCTACAAGAAGGATCTGTGGTTTGATGAGACCAAAATTGAGTTTTTGAGCCATCCGATTAAGCGCCATGTTTGATGTAAGCTAAACACTGCACATTATCAATAACACACCATCTCCACTATGAACCATGGTGGTGACAACAACATGATATGGGGATGCTTCTCTGCAGCAGATCCTGCTGGATCCTGGAGGAAAACCTGATGTCATCTGTAAGAAACCTGCACATTGGAAGAAGTTCTGTTTTTCAGCAAAGCAACAAGTTCAAAGCCAAAGCTACACAGGAATGGCTTAAAATGTGAATGTCCTGGAGTGGCCCAGTCAGAGTCCAGATCTCAATCCAACTGAGAATTTGTGGCTGGGATGGGGAGAAATTGCAGTGTCCAGATGTGCAAAGCTGACAGAGACCTGTGCACATGGACACAAGGCTGTCATGGCTGTCTAAAATGCATCTACTGTATATTGTGAACACTTATGCAATCCATTATTTTATATTTTTAGCTAATTTAGATCACTTCAGAGAGATCTGTTTTCACTTTGTGATTAAAAAGGTTTTTTTTGTTAATTTCTATAAAACAGTCAAATTAAAGCCATAGTGATACAACGTTGTATAAACATAAAAAGTGAAGACTTCCAAGGGGGTGCATACTTTTAATAGACACCATATATACACATCTCTATACTGTATACAATAATTATACTTTACTATTATTCTTTTATTTAGCAGTCACATTTATCTAAGACCTGCGGTGGGCTGGCACCCTGCCCGGGGTTTGTTTCTTGCCTTGCGCCCTATGTTGGCTGGGATTGGCTCCAGCAGACCCCCGTGACCCTGTAGTTAGGATATAGCGGTTTGGATAATGGATGGATGGATTTATCTAAGACAGCTTGCAAAACCAAATCATTATGCATACAATACAACAGAGTTATTAGTAAGTACAAAGATAACAAGTAAAAAATAGAACAGAATGATGAGCCCAAAAGAGTTAACAACAGTTTTTAAGAATTTAAACAAAGAAAGCTTGTTTAGATGAACAGCACAGGTAATTAGTTGTATTTTTGCTCATATAAAATGAAACTAGAGTCTTTAATTGTAAACGAATTAATTCATATTGTAAAACTACATAGTATTCTCAAACTCAAGTTGAGCTGTAGTCTATCCTGACAGAATTGCAGAATTGCAGATGTGTCAGTCCATCACAGGACCCACTTAATGCAAACATCGACACTCAGTCTCAATGGACTAGTTTATAGCTGACAGTTCATCTAACCAACAGGATTTGGTGTGCAGGTGGAAAACTGCAGTTTCCATAGAAAACTCCACGGAGGCATTGGAAGAACATGCCAGCTCCTCACAAGGACACAGAAGTCATGGCATAGAAGTGCTAACCACTGTAGTAATGCAAAGTTTTAAAATGATTTAAAAATAAGCAAAATCAAAGCATAGTACCAATTCCATAATTAGTGGCTCCATATGAATGAGTGTGGGATCGTGTGTTAGAGTGGCCAGCAATGGATAGATGCTTTGTTCACAATTTTTACCTTGTCAGTTGATACTGCTGTGATGGTCTTGAATCACCAAGACTCTGAGCTACACTATGTGGGAAGGATAAAGAATGGAGAGATAAATGGATGGTTAGATACTGTATACTGTACATGTTATGAAAGGAAAAATAGATGGTGTGCTGGGGCATCCCCTTTTAATATGCATATGGCAAAGATGTAACAGAAAGAATTAAGAAAACATTTGAGTCTGGAAACACCAATGTGGCTTCCTCTATAGTCCTCTGATGACTAATGCCATTTTGAGAGAGGCCAGGGGGTCTTATCTGGTGGAAACCAGGAGAGGTGGGGTGTGGGGCAGACTCTGGGGTGAGGTAATGGTTCTTATTGTGGGTCCTGGTCCTCCTGACTAAGAATACAAATGGAAAATGAGTAAGTGATGATGTGCCTTCCAAGTGTATCTGCTGCTGTTCCTGTTAAATCATCCCCCTGTAAGAGGTGACTATACTGTCTATGCTATACTATGCATTTATTGTACTAAAAGTATGAATATATTGGGCATGTCTTTTTCTTCTTATGTTTTTTCTCTTTCCCAGCTGTGTATTTAAAAAATACAATATATGTTTTTGGAGGATTACAGTGCTTGTTTTGACCACACCAGACATTTAAATCTTATAGTCTCTAATTTACAATAGCAGCAGGCCTCAGGGTAACAAGGAGATTACCAGATTATCTAAAGGATCACAGTTCAGAAGGATTCACTCTATAAGACAATAAGACATTTCTTCAGTCTTTTTATAAGGAATTAATATGTGTAGAGACCAATTTGCAGTTGAACACCTGCACCAGTGGAAAAACCAGATAATAATGTAAAGTAGAAATTATTTTTATTCCATTTATTGACAGAGACAGAGGCGGGCAGAATAAACAGCAATACCAAGACCACACACTCATCCTGGGCCAGTTTCAAGTAGCCATTTATAGGGTAAGAACCCCATGAGTTCACTACAAGAGTATGCAAAGGAGGCACTGCAGCACAGTCTACAGTATCTATCTATCTATCTATCTATCTATCTATCTATCTATCTATCTAT
>JANRMT010062856.1:50128806-50150529 GCA_026402145.1 Polypterus bichir lapradei
ATCTATCTATCTATCTATCTATCTATCTATCTATCTATCTATCTATCAAATAGTGTGATTCATTTCTATCTATCTATATATATATCTACATATCTATCTATCATATAGTGTGATTCATTTATATCTATCTATCTGTCTATCTATCTATCTATCTATCTATCTATCTATCTATCTATCTATCTATCTATCTATCTATCTATCTATCTATCTATCTATCATTGGAGCAGCACTTACTTCACATTCAAATTAATGTAAGTAACATATTGTGACTGAAGGTTTGACTCAGATGGGTATTTGTTCGAATGATATGTGGATATCCTGAAGATACTTAGACGATGCCTGTCACTCATTATAAATAACTCAAAGGTCTTTGCAAAATACGAGCTGTTGATTATATTATGCTAAGCTCAGGATTAATGAAAGGGTCACCTTCTTATAAAAGCAGAAGGAGAACAAATTGGAAGTTGACATTACAAGCTGGAAAAGCACATTGTTACTTTTAATTGTTGGTTTTGTTTTCTGTGAAAATAATGTCAGGCTTTCTTTGTAACGATTAGTTTCATTTTAATCTATTGACGCATCAGCTCAGTGGACAGTTCATTTGCGCAATAACTCTAACCAGAGTTTCCCAGCATACAGTTACTTAAAAAGCTTAAAATGGAACTTAACATGATATTATTATACAATGTATTTTTTAAAGATGTACAGTATTTGTCATTGCACCTTGTTCTTGCTAAATTGGCATAACTAAAATAAGCATTACTTGAGCAGGAACTAATCAGGTGTGAATGAAGTGACCAGATAAGATACTGTACCACAGCTTTTCATTTATTACCATTAATCTCTGGATATGACCAAAAATGGAATCTACCTGTAGATGGTTGCAAAGGGGTGTACATGGAGAGGCTTTAAATGGAAGCCAAGTGGCTAAAGTAGTGACTGGTACTCTCATATGCCTGGAAATTCAATTCTGGCTCTCCTCTTGGCAAGAAATTGTCACATATTAGTGGAATTAAGAATTCATCCAAGTTTTATTGAAACAATTGCAGAATACTATTAAAATATGAAAAAAAGAAAGAAAAAACAAAGTCTTTTATAACAATAGCTAATTGTTTGTGTTATCTACTGCAGAAAAATCCTGCTGCTTAGTGGTAAGAGAAGGGGGAGTGTTAAGCTGGTATCACTGCTGCCGAAAATCAATGTGTTCCTGTTTCTTGCCAAGTTGCAGTTATTAATAATCATGCTTAGTTTGAGCAAGACTTTAAGAGCTTAAGGAGTATCTATGGTGATAAGCACAACTGTTTATTGTGGTTTGATGTACAAAATATCAGGAATATTAAAATCAAAAATAGTGACCTGGAGTGTCAGTAGAGGTGATGGTTAAAAAGGGCATGTAGTCTTCATTTTTGTCCACTTATTTTTAAAGTGTAGGCAAGGCACAAAAATTACTTGGATCTGATATCTGTGATGAGTCTAAAACAGTTCAGTGTATGAGCCTATTCTGTAATGGTCTGGCACCCTGTCCAGTTTAGGTTCCTGCTTTGTACCCAGTACTAAAAGAATAGACTCCAGCCCCCATAGCCCTTGACTCAGGACAAGTATGGTTGAAGGAATACTGGATAGATATGTGTGAGAATGAAGATCTCTGTTTTGTCCATTGTAGACTATAATATCATATTCTAGGTGCAGAATGGAGGCCTACCCTGATCAGCCATAGCATTTGAATCACCTGCCTTAATGTTGTGTAGGTCCCCCTTGAGCCACCAAACAACATGGATTCCACAAGACCTCTGATGTTGTCCTGTCAGATACGTATCTGGCTCCAAGCTGTTAGCAGTAAATCCTTCAAACCCCATAAGTTATGAGGAGAGGACTCCATGGTTTGGAGTTGATTTTTCCAATGCATCCCACAGATCCCAAGTCCACACCTTGAACCCTTTGTCATGTTCCTCAAAACATTCCTAAGAATTTTTGTAGTGTGGTAGAGTGCATTATCCACTGAAAGAGGCCACTGCCCTGCAGGAATATCATTGCCATGAAAGGGTGTAGTGGTGTACAACAATCTTTATGTAGGTGGTACATACCAAAGTAGTGTCCACATGAATGCCAAGCCACAGTGTGTCCTAGCCAAATATTGCCCAAAGAATCACAAAGTCTGCTCTGGCTTGCTTTCTTCTAGTGCATTCTGCTGTCATCTCTTTCCTGGGTAAACAATGCACATATGCCTAATCTAAAAGGAAACGTGATTCATCAGAGCAGGCCACCTGTCATTTTAGAGATGGTCTGACACAATCGTCTAGCCGTTACAATTTGGCTCTAATCAAAGTCACCCAGATCATTACATTTCCCCATTTTTCCTGCTTCCAGCACCTTTAAGAATTGACTGTTCACCTGCTGGCTAACATATCCTATGTGTTGACTAATGTCAATGTAATAAGAAAATCAATGTTATTCATGTCACCTCTCAGTGGTTTTAATGCTGTGGCTGTTTGGTGTTCCAACCTATGCATCCATTTTCTAAACATTTTTTTTCTATGACAGAGTTACTAGGAGCCATAGGAAATGCAAAAACAAACCTGCAATGGAATTCTAATCCTCCAGAAGTTAAAGTCAATCACACACCCTTGCTCTTTTATACCTAGGTTAGATTGAAGCAGGCTCTCCCACCACCAGCCACCACTAAATCCAGCTTCTAATTGTAGATTGTAGAGACTTCACAAAGTTGTCTCTGGAGCTCCTGCTCTATTGCTGGTGATTGCATCCCTCTTCTACCAGCTGATGAGTTGTGGCATCTCCAGTTGGCAGATCCTGAGCCATCAATACCTTGTGACTCTGTAAAATATACCCTGGATCAGCAGATATTTCCAACCATTACTGCGGAGTCCATGGACTCGATGGGTACCTTGTCTGTCCTTCTCCATTGCTCTCCCTTGGATTTTCTGTAACTCCTATGTGTACTGGCCTTGTGGGGGCCAAGCCTCATTAAATACATGCTTCCTGCTCCTGTTGTTTGCATTACATTTTTCTGCTCTAATATGAAATTATATCACTTTTATCTCAGATGTATCTGTGGGGGCAAGCATCAGTGAATTCATGCTTCCTGCTCATGTTGCAACTGTCTGTAAGAAATTTTACTGTTGTGATATTTAATTTTATTAAATGCTGCGTATTGGGTCCAGAGTTGCACAAATAAAACTAAAACAATTCTGGTAAAGAAAACAGTCTTTATTCTTAAACTTAGAGTCTTTCAAGACGAAAGCCAAACTTAATACATTTTCTAAGGAGGTCAGGTCTATTTGTATCTTCCTGAAATTAAAAGAAAATTAGCAAAGAAATTAAAAGAATTCAATGACATCCTGTAGAGAGTAGTCATCCTACACGACACATGAGGAAAACACCTCAGATGGGTTAAGATGGGATGGCATTGCATCACACAATCAATCACTTAAAAAAAAAATGTTATTACCATGACATATGAGACTTGAGCATGACCACAATTGATGCAGCATTTCTGTGACTTCTGTCTGTGTGTGCTGTCTTTGTAACCGAACCGGCTCTAGAAAGTGATTATGCTGCCAGATATGTGACATACCTTTAATTCAGGGAAGCGCAAAGGATAGCTCTGGTCATATTGTTGGCCACAATAATAATAGTTGACAGATGTTTCTCTAGCCATCATGGATGCTTAAAAGACCAATGTACCATTATAATCAACTCAAAACTAGTCCCGTTTCTCCTTCCCTGTTGACTTTAGTACATTTCAGTAAGTTCACTATGACTCAGCCTCTTTTGCAAAACTCTGCTGGGATAATGGAGTAGAGACTTTGGAAAAAGTAGAACTTCATACAAAGTGTAAACACCAGGGAGCACCACTGAGCCCCCAAACCTCATACATAACATCACCCAACACAGACCTTGGTCATTATAAAGGGTTTTTATTTGTCAAAAAGACTACCAAGATGAACTGTACAATAAAATAACAGTTTTCTTACTCCTTCTGTTCTGGGTGAGTGTCACCTTCTGCTTCCCATCTGAGTCCCTTGGTTCCCCACCTATATCTCCCTCCATCAGGTCAGCCACTAATAAAGTCAGGTCCACTGATTTGCTCACACCCAGTGAATATGTTGCAGACTGTGTCACTATAAGATAAAACACAGGAGAGAGATAAAGAGTTTGGCCACCTTGACAGCTAACTCCGTAAATAATTTTTTAACAAAACATAAAGAAAACTGCAAAATTAGTGCAACGTCTTTCCAGATGTGAGATATTAGCTAGACTGACTAAAGATGGTGGTGGAACCCCTTAAAAAGGAAGCTAGACGAGAAGGGATGGGTCCAAAGAATCATGGCCCGAAGTGACGTCATTGTTGCTGCTCATCATCTGATCTGCTAGGGAAAGAAGAAGTGAAAAGAATTAGAGCATTAGGAAGCAGTGCCACCCCTTGACTTGGAGTGAAATTACCATTAGATAAGCCCTCAAGTTGTCTCCCAAGTGCATGTGTGTGAGAACAGTAAGAGCAGCATGGTTACATTTCTTTCCTTAAATAGTTGAGGACTGGATGAGGTTTGCCAGATGAGATACAGCATGTGGACCATAAGAAGGCTTATTGCCTTGTAACTCAAGCATTTTGTGACAGGGTCATCAAGAGTATGGGGTTCCATTAAAGCTTTCCTTGTGATTTAGTCCATGTATCTTCAGAGTGTCCAAATACTTGGTAATAATTCTAAGCCATTTAGTTTGGATGTAGCGCTTTGCCAAGGATGTGCTGTGTCTCTCCCCCTTATGAGCTCCAATCTGTGAGTCTGTCTTGTGCAATCTGTTGCCATCACAAGCCTCATCAAGACAAGCAGTTCTGAGAATTAGAATAGAAATGAGACTTTGGGTTCCCTTCTACATTGAGTTTAATTGAATAACAGAAAAATATTAAATGATAAAAGAGTTCATTTATATCTGCTCTCAAAAATGAACTGTTATTATCAGTGCGTAAAAGAAAAATATAATTTATTACAATGAACATCTATTAAGTGTGGGTACATTTTGTGATTTGTGAGCTTTGTTAATAAATGGCAGGCCTCAGTCATACAAGCTGATGTAGAATTAAACCAACCAAGTGACTGAATGAAAATCTTCATATAAAAGATTTTGTTTTATTATTTCTCCTTAATTCCATTTCGACAAAGGTTTGCCAGTTGCCTAGGGTTAATATGGTCACAGGGATAACAATTTTTGTCTCTGTCTTTTTTTTCTTTCCTGGTGATTGATGGGTCGTTCAATGTAGTCAGCAAGTGCATGAAATGTTTGCACTGACAAAAAGGTTGAAATAACACTTGAGTTGCTGAGTGAGAACAATGGCTTTTAAATGAAACTTGGCGATCATAAATCACAACTTAATATGGCAGGCAATAGCATGTAAGCTTCATCTTTTTTTTCCCCATTTCTTTTTAAGATTTTGAAAGAAAAGCAGTGCTGTGGTGCTGCTGACTTTATGAAAAGAAGTCATGTCTGCCATATCTAGTTGTATTTTACTGTACATCTGTGAATAGTGAAGTGATTGATCAACATCGTCTCTGGGCTATTAAACAGCTTTGGTACCTCATCTTCTTACTTTTTCACTAAGAAAAGTTCCATATTCCATAAACCTTCCAGCTGTGTAGATGTGATTTGGTGAAGCTCGTACAAATAAAAGGAAAACTCAAATATACTTTCCAACGCAAGGGCAACAATAATCATTTTTCGAGTTTATATTTCATGTTTTATTCTACATAATTTATGGAGTGAGATTCAAGCCCCGGACAGGGACAGTGGTGGCATGGTGCTTGCTGACCAAGCATAAGCATGCATAAAAAAATGTCACTGTCCTGTGCATAAATTACAATAAATCTGAAATGAACTGATTACAAACATCTTTTATCAAAGAAAACCCTTGTATTTTGAAAAGACAACACTATTGTCCACCTGCACATTGCTGATATGTTTGCAATACCAATAATCATTCAGTATTTTGTGATTATATGCCTTTTAGTGTGTTTTGTGCATTCACAATAAGAAAAATAACTGAGAAAATTAAAAAAACCCTAAAATAGAGCTAAGACACAATGAAACAGAATAATTCATGATTTTTTCTATACCACATATTGAGTCGCTGTTGTTCAAAAGTCTGTGGAAAGGAAACGGCTGAGGATGTTGTGTTTGAGTGAGTAAAAGTAATTAGTAGTTTTTACTGTTTCCTGTTGTTAGAAATCTAATCCAGTAGTATTCAAATCCATTTTATGATGAGGCAGTATAGTTGGTATAGTTTGATGCCAATAAAGAGCTGTGATTTGTATTAATTTTAAATTACCTTCGAATCATCTTTGGAATTCTCCCACTGCCCCCCTCCCAGGCCTCTACTATTGTAGACACTTTCCACAGTCATAATTTGCTCTTCATTTCCTGGTCTTTTGCTTTCTAAATTGCACCTTGTGGACACTTTACCTTTTTAAGGTGTTTAAGTGCAGGAGAAACTAATGATTGTAGAAGCTGTACACAACAATTTAGTCTAGCTGTTTCCAGAAATATTGCACTAGCAAACTATGATGGAGAAAGTCAAAACATTTTTAATAATGGATATCCAGGAAAATGTGGAAATCCAAACTTCTTTAATTGTCTCATTAAGACTTTGTCCTATTGTTAATCTCTTCCTGTGGAAATACTATGGCTATTTTGAATATAACAAATCATATATATATATTGCAAGAAAGGCGCTATATTGCGCCCGACCCGACACAAATTGGACACGGGAGGCACGTGTAAAACAAATACTCTTATTTTTCTTCAGCTGGAGGGCATGTCTTCCCTGTAATCCCTCCAGCCACAACACAGTCCCAAGCACAAATAACACCCAAGCACTATCCTCTATCTTTTCCACCACCACTCCTCCTCCTCCTCAAGCTTTGTCCTCCTTCCACCCTACTCTGGCCGTTGAGTGGTGGTTGCTGGCTCCCTTTTATCAGGCACCTGGAAGTGCTCCAGGTGGTTGATTAGTGACATCCGGCTGCACTTCCGGGTAAGGTGAAACCAGTGCCCAAAAGGGGCCAGCCGCTGCTGTTGCAGCACCCCCTGGTGGTGCCTGCGGAACCCCACAGAGCTGTACAGAACTCCAATCCCCATGAAGCCCTGGGGCAGTCCGAGGCACCGTTGCAACCCAGGGAGGCTGCCATCTAGCATCCGGGGGAGATACTGGGCTTCCCACCCTTGTCCCCCTTGCAGATGTGGTGAAGAGGCGTTCCTCCCTTCCCCCCCGGCCATCCGTCACAATATATATACATGCATTTACATAATTAATTCAAGTGGTTTCTTTGAATTCATTCTGAGTTATATATGTACTGTATACTGTATATATATATATATATGTATATGTATACACATATGTATATGTATGTACATATGTACATATGTCTTTGAATTCAGCCCTCTGTAGGTTGATAATTAACATTTCCACCAAACGATGTGACATCCTATCGTTCCTAACACATTACCCAGTCCATATCAGTAGAGATATCCAGCAGGATTTTTCCCATTGAGATCTAATGTGTTTTCAAAGTGTTTCTTTAATTTTTTTGAGCAGTTTATATATATTTAATATATTTATTATATGTAGTCACACATGTGCATCTAAGTATCACTTTTCAGGCTCATCAGACGTATGTAATATCATTCTGGGATGAGAGAACACGATCACGCTAACATTATCATCTTTTTCTTCCTATTCCGTTGGCTCCAATCCTTCCAGGCCAAGTCTTATAAAGCCAGACATTCCTGGAAGAAGGCGTCTCACTTTGGTACGAGTCAGACCGGAAGACTGAGCTCCTCAAAGCCAGACTCACTCAACTGAGCAGCAATTACATGTTAAAAGAAGGTGATAGCCTGTATTTTCATTATTTGGTGCCATCGTGCTGTCATTTTTTTTTCAGCATATTCTTTGAGTTAAATGGGGCGACCGGGTTGGCATCCCCGCATTTCCTTGGTCTTTACTCCTACACGACCACAAACTGTATAGATAATATTTAAAATGCATCAAAATCTAGATGGGAAACCATGAAACAAAATCTTATCTTACTCATGCATAAATCTGATGACTCTTTAGTGCTTGAGAACTCAGCAATGTCACCAACCTGCTGACAATGCTTCAGAGTGCAATGAGCGTGAGCACACCACCTGCATCACTTTGACCTTCTTAGTATCTGTTGGCTTTCAGATCATGATTGTGATATGGCAAAAATATTGAAATTTCACTACTGTGTTCAATTCTTGGCAGCAAGCATTGATACACATTTCCAAATGATGTGCAGAAGATTGTTTAACCCTTTTTTATCTGGTTTGTTTATAGACCAAGTTCCATTCCTATGCAGCAACACCAGCTCTTTTTCTTTTACTTGGATCCAGACTCCACATTTCCAATAGTTTCTTTAATGCTTACAGTACATTTCTCATCCAAAATGAGTCATGACTATATAGTATGCCTCCTCTGCAGTTGCATAATTCAGCCTTCTCATTTAAGTGGTATAGCAAGTGTAGCTCATCTGAGAACCTGCTTTGGGTGATTTAAAAAACTCCACCCAGGGCAAGTGGACCTCCAGCTGAAATTTTGGAGGTAGGTTAGTGATAAGAGTTTTGTGAAACTAACACACTTAAGCTTGCCATTGAAACTGTTTGACTTGCAATAATTTTCTTTTAATTTCTTCACTGAGTTCTTAAAGGCTTAAAAAACCCCCGAACCTCTTGTGGAGATTATGAGTCTCACAAGTGTTTTAATTGAAACGATTGAGACGCAGTATTTTTGATTTTTTTACTTTTTGAAAGATACAGGCTGGACAAGCACAAGCTCCATGTTCTCAGTTAGTAACTCAGAATGAATTCAAAGAAACCACTTGAATTAATTATGTAAATGCATTGCTGGTCAGTTTCTTGACTGTTTTATTTATGACTGAATAAAAGAAGTGGTTGACATTACTAAGGATTAAATAATTACATATGGGTCAATGTGGACAGGGACACTGTGCTGTTTTGGGGGCTTACTAGGAGTCCTTTTTTATTTATCCAGATGTTCTTATTTACTTTTAAAATAGTAAAAAGTACATTTTACCTTTTAAATATTTATTAGTTTTCCATGAGTTATCTTTCCTGTTTATAGAGTATATTGCTCAAACAAGTCAAAATTATTATGAAAACAAAACTTGACCAAGTGCCAAAGTTGCATAATTATAAACTTTAAAGCAGAGGGAGTGCCACAAATCAGAGCAACCCACACAGATTTTATAATTTTATCATTATTTGAGTAGAACTGGCACTTTCTTTGTTGGATGAACTTTGCCTCACTCTTTATGGTTTGAAAGTATTTACTGTAATTCATAAGATGGAGGCTCAGTGATTAGTGATGTTGCCTCGCAGCTCTAGACATTCGCCTAGTCACTGTCAGTGGAGTTTGCATGTTTACTTTGTTTCTGCATGTGATATCTTCAGACACACTAATTCAAATACTTGCTAACTTTATTTTCTAGGTGAACAATTAAATGTATTGCATGTATTATGGAAGATCTATCCCCAACCCCAAAATAACACTAACAAACCCAAAAAGGTATTTGGAAAAAATTCTGTTAAGCTGGGTTGAATACAGGAAGTAAACCCCAAAAAGTTACCAAACAGATAGGACAACAAAGCACCTTTGACTTTTTAGTAGTCTCCCTTTACAACATCTGTCCTCACTTATAAATAGGATGGACAAGATTGTTGGGCTGACTGGTCTGTTTTTTTCATAATTTTTCTAACATTTTAATAATAAAGCCTTTGTCAACCTGTTGGGGAGGCTGCACATTTTCCTAGCCTGGTACCACTCAAGAACTTTTTGCAACATCTCTAACTCTGGCCTTTCTTCTTCTAGGCAGCCGAGTCCTTGCCCTCAATCACCTCTCAAATTTAAGGTCAAAGAGACTTTGCAGGCAGTGACCTTTTATACTCCATCCTAGAGCCGCTTCCAGCCAAGCAGTGGAATCACTTCTGGGATCAAGGCATGTACTAATATTGCTCAAGAAACATCATTCTAGTCTAGTATCCCTTGTTGTTTATGCACCCCTGCGCTCTCAGAAAGTCTGAAAGGTCATTCCAATTTTACTTTTGTGCCGACTACATGTGGCAGCAGCATTATTTCTGTAGAAAACGAATCTGGAAACAAATCATAATTAAAGCAACAAGAGGTGGGTCATAGTCAGGAAGTTAAAAAACAACAACAAATCAATGTGCGTGACAAAAATCATAGTCAAATTGAGAGGGCAGGAATACTTTTACTAATAAAATCACACATTACCAGAGAGGTTGGGAGTTTATACTGATACAGCACTTTGCCGCTCCCACCATACGACAAACCACCTCAGGATCCCAAATTAGGACCCAAGTACAGCAGCCCAGCAGTACACTACTTCAAATGGAGGGGAGCAATGTGAGTTTTGTTTTTTACAGTGGCTGGAGTGCCAATCCAGCCACCAACCCCCATGGTTTCCCTGCATGGATCTGCTTGCAAGGCTTGATGAAGGTTAACATCATACCCAGGACAGAGCAGTGATAAGGGTCTTGCTCAAGGAATACTCAACCTGTATTAACCAATGTGTCAGGACTGCATGAATATACCGAAAGCATTTTAAACAAGTTGATACTGTGATAAGATGAAAGAGAAAACATGGGTCTGACATGCATCTTTGAAACCACGAAACATCAGCAAAATTTGAAAGGTAATTTATTACTCCAACTAAATTATACAAAGGGTAATATGCACAGAAAGAACAATAGGGCAGCCTCCTCTTCATCCACAATAGAGGAGGCTCTTAAAAGGTCACTTCAAAGAGTACTTTTACAGGTACTATAGCCTTCCATAAAGCATGTTGTTGTCAGCCCGATCACCAAAGAGTCTCTTATAATGGCTGCACTTCCTAAGAACATCTGCTTGAAACTGAAACAGTCTAGGCAGAGGGATTCTTATACCTTTTTAGTGAATCCCCACCCATGAACAGGCTGATGAGGCAACCCAGCTAGATATTAACATCCTGTTTGGGATGCATCCTTTCCTGTGCCATGACAGTACCCACAAGTTGTTTTGTTTTTTTCAAACAGTTCTTAACGGAAAATCTACTTTTACATAATTAAAGCAATGGGTTTCACATACTTTTTTTCTACACCCAATAATCACTCAGATTTAAACTGCTATAGATTTTACATTACCTCCAGTAGAACTGATAATGTGGTTAAAGAAAACACATTGAATTGCAAGGCCTTTGGTGTCTTCAGCCTTTATCATTAGAAACATTTAGACAACAATGTTTAAAGGGGCAAACAGAAGGATCAGACATCTTTAAAAAGGTATAGCTTATATCTTCTGTGTAGTGTTCAGTTGGATAACCAGAGGCCTTTCAAATTACAGCTTGAAAATCATCACTATTAGGTGTTGCAAGTGCTACCTTTATGGATACTAGATTAGATCAAATTCTGTTTTCAAGGTGTGTGCAATGTCCCAAAGTAACAAATCAACTAACAATGTGATTTCGGTCAGTTATTCTGTTTTAAATCAATTATTATTCCTTTAGTCCAATGGAACCTAAAATGAACAAGTATGTATTGTGCCCATATCAGGCTTAAAATGACAAGGACTAGGAGATCCATATCTTATGCTCCAAATATACATTTTTGTACTATTTCCCCTAATTCTTGCAGTGATTCTATTAAATGAGTGTGCCCTCAAGGATTACATACCGTATCTTTCTGGTCTATATTGACATACATCACTTTCTTATGGTTTGACTCCCCTTATTGAGCCTTTGGGCTTCATGCTTAAGCTCAATATCGCTCTTACAATTCCAACTTAAAAGATACAGACATCTTTTACTTGGTTTTCAAATGGGGTATCCCATCAAATGTAATTCCCGTTGGTTATGCATTCTGTTCATACATGTCAGCAGCAAAACCTGATGGTAAATTCAGGTAAAATTGCATTATATGCCAGGAGAACCTGTAAATGAACTATCATGCAATTTCACAGGTCATTTATTTGGTAGAGGACCTGCCAGAGGTGAGAACAGGACGTCTGTTGAACTGTGACTTTTCGCTTACACTTTCAAAGCAAAAGAAATAAAAAATGAAGCAGAAGTTTATTTCAAATCAGTAATGGAATCTAAATGTATTCTATGAATATGCACTCAGGTATACATACTTCCATAGCTGAGATTATTTTTAAAGGTTATCTTTTAATATGCTGCATGATCAGATAGAACATCTGCAGCATCTTATTGCAGATGTTGAAGGACGCCAGCCTTCTAAGGAAGTATAGTTGGCTATGTCCTCTCTTGCACAGAGCATCAGTATTGGCAGTCGAGTCCAATTTATTATCCAGCTGCACTCCCAGGTATTTATTGGTCTGTACCCTCTGCACACAGTCACCTCTGATGATCACGGGGTCCAGGAGGGGCCTGGGTCTCCTAAAATTCACCACCAGCTCCTTGGTTTTGTAAGTGGTAAGTGGTTTGAGTTACACCTTGATTAGGTTCCTATACTCCTCCTGCCCACTCCTGATGCAGCCCACGATAGCAGTGTCATCAGTGAACTTTTGCACGTGGCAGGACTCCGAGTTGTATTGGAAGTCCGATGTATATAAGCTAAACAGAACCGGAGAAAGTACAGTCCCCTGCTGTGCTCCTGTGTTGCTGACCACAATGTCAGACCTGCAGTTCCCGAGATGCACATACTGAGGTCTGTCTGTAAGATAGCCCACGATCCATGCCACCAAGTATGAATCTGCTCCTATCTCTGTCAGCTTGTCCCAAAGGAGCAGAGGTTGGATGGTGTTGAAGGCACTAGAGAAGTCCAGAAACATAATTCTTACAGCACCACTGCCTCTGTCCAAGTGGGAGAGGGATCGGTGTAGCATGTAGATGATGGCATCCTCCATTCCCACCTTCTCCTGGTATGCGAATTGCAGATGGTCGAGGGCGTGGCGGACCTGTGGCCTCAGGTGGTGAAGCAGAAGCCGCTCCATGTTCTTCATAACATGTGACGTCAGAGCGACAGGCCGGAAGTCATTCAGCTCACCATAACGTGATACCTTTGGGACTGGGGTGATGCAAGATGTTTTCCAAAGCCTCGGGACTCTCCCCTGTTCCAGGCTTAGGTTGAAGATGTGCTGTAGAGGACTCCCCAGTTCCAGCACACAGGTCTTTAGCAGTCATGGCGATACTCCATCTGGACCCCCTGCTTTGCTGGCACGAAGTCTCCTCAGCTATCTGCTCACCTGGGCTGCTGTAATTGTGGGTGAGGATGTCTCTTCTATACTAGTATCAGCAGAAGGATGGTTGCAGGATGCAGTACTCTGAGGTGAGAGTGGGTTAGGGTGGTCAAACCTGTTAAAGAAGTTGTTCATTTGGTTTGCTCTCTCCACCTCTCTCTCGATGGTGGCACCCCACTTCGAGCTGCAGCCAGTGATGATCTTCATCCCATCCCACACTTCCTTCATGCTGTTATTCTGCAACTTCTGCTCCAGCTTTCTCCTGTACTGCTCTTTCGCCATCCTGAGCTGGACTCGGAGGTCCTTCTGCACGCGCTTGAGCTCATATTGATCACCGTATTTAAAAGCCCTTTTCTTCTGGCTCAAAAAGCCCTTGATGTCACTTGTAATCCATGGCTTGTTCTTAGCATAGCAGCGTACTGTTCTTACTGGAACTACAATGTCCATACAGAAGTTGATGTAGTCAGTAGTGCAGTCAACAACCCCTTCAATGTTCTAACTATGTGATCCCTACAGGATATCCCAGTCCGTGGTTCCAAAGCAGTCTCTCAGAGCCTGCTCTGCCTCAGGGGACCACTTCTTGAATGAGCTTGTGGTTGTAGGTAGCTCCCTCACTCTTGGTTTGTAGTGAGGCTGAAGCAGAACCAGGTTATGATCTGCTTTCCCAAGTGCAGGCAGCGGTTCATCAGACATTGCACTGATGATTTGTTTAATATAAGAAAGGATTGATCACTTATATCAGCCACCCATTGTGGCTAAGGTTTTTGCAGAGAAATATACACTTATGTTACATTCCAAATAAGATGCCTAAACCCTGTGTTTTAAGTCTCAACCTACACTAGCTGATCACTGTCTGGACATTTACAAGTTACTCTCTGACTCTTCAGACAGGTCAGAGAACGCTGACCATTGGAACATTGCTGCTATAACGTACAGCCTCTGAATCTGCTGGAGGCAAGTGGCCATATTATAATTAAAAGCTGACGTTAGCGCCCCATCACTTTCAGCAGCCTAACTCCCTGTTGTAATGTTTATGTTAATTAGCAAGCAACCACACGTCTCTCCCCTTGCAGAATTACAGGGTTCAAGCAAAGCAGTCATTAACCTTAATATGCGTGCGTCTACCTGGTGTTACACAAAGACTGTGCCAGTAATGTCGGGCTGGAGCAGCTCCACTAGATGCAAATGAACACCTAGAGTAATAGCCTGTCATGGCCTCATTATTGCAGGTGTATAATATTTCAGCAAAGATTATTTTGAGGAAAAGCATGGCACAAATTCTTTCTATTCGTAGGAAAGTCTCTCATGATTTCACCACCTTTTTTTTTTTTGGGTGAGAAGTAAGATAAGGTGGGATGCATTAATGAAGCACGAATATGCAACCCCTTTGGGTACGGAGCCACAATGAGCCAATGCTGAAAGAGGGGAAGAAACGTGATTCTTGACTTTCTTGGCAGAAAAATAGTCCTTTAACTTGTGTATGGTGTGTAACACATATTTCAGTAAGAGGGGTTAAAAAATATTTTCATATTATTTATTACTGAACAAGATATAGCGCCGAAGGTGAATATGATCTCAGGCAAGAAAAAAGAAAGAAATTCAAGGCACTTGAAAAGTAATTTTAAGAGAAAATGATGTTTGTTCTACCTGCAGCTGGAACATGGTGCCCTGCTGCTAACTGGAAAATATTTACTGAAATTGTGTTGTCTTATCAAAGTTCAAACATAGAAAACAAGAAAGAGAGGGAGTGGGAAAGAGAGAAACAAATATGAGAGGAACTGTTGGAGAAGGCAGAGTAAAAACACTGCTTAGAGAAACATTCATCTGTTTTCTTCACTCACTTAACCAGTTGCAGGGCACTTTCTCAGCAGCACTGGGTTCAAGGTGGAAGCCAGTTACATTTAGAGTCACTTAATTGAGTCTCCAATTAACCCAACACACACATTAACAAAGAAGGGAAAATCCCACACAGATGGGGGGAGAATGTGCAAATTTCAACCTACAACAAGCAGGCTCAGGACTCTGTCTCAGGACTTTGGAGCTGTGAAGCATAATCAGGGCTAGTATGTGAATTCTGGATTTTAGAGCTAACCACTCTGCCACCCTCCACTTGAAGATGAAATTATAAAAATCATCTGGAGCATATCTTAAGGTAAAGAGAAACAACAAAAGGAAAACTTAAAGGAATATGTTTAACCAAAAAAATGTAACAGCATATACATTTCTAAGCTGTAACATTATTAAGAATCAGTGTATAATGAGCATCACAATATCAGATTAAGACAATTTTCCTTTACAGTAAAGATGTAACTTAATTTTAGTTATAGTATAACATATAACCATTTGTTCCATATAGCCATGCCCAATATTATAATGGTGGGTAACAATAGGATTGCATTTCTGCAGCAGGCTAGGTGAGTTGAAGTGGAGTCTTCATCTGACAGTTCCTCAGTTTCCTTTATAATTTCAGAGTATTCACAAAAAGATGTTGTACTTGCTACTCATATTTATTCACAAGAACATCTTCATGAAGAGTAAACATTTTAAAAATTGAGTCTTTAACAAGAATAACATTATGGTCATTTTTCTTCTGGTGAACGAAGCCTGTAATCGTAAGGTGGTGTATGACAGCTTTCTCCTCCACACCACCCTAACAATGCCCACATTCTTCATGGTTTTTCCATTGTTATCCAAGTGATGTAAGCTAGATAGTCCGTGCTCCAATCTTAGAGTGTCTGCATGTGTGTGCCTGTGTAAGCCTTATGAAGAACTGAATAGACTGAGATGCTGCACTCACTCTATGGATGTAGTTCATGTGGTTTCTCTCAAAGTTGAATACATTATAAATCACTTTACAAAACAAACAAGATAACAAGTAAAGAAATCTGTAGTGCAGGAGGCCTGAAAATACCGGTCAGATATAACCAGCCACACCTCTAAACACACATTTGGTACTGGAACCAGGCTTATTAAAGGGGAGGATGGGTGTCTGTCTCCTGCCCTGTTG
The DNA here is from genome assembly GCA_026402145.1 of Polypterus bichir lapradei. NCBI lineage: Eukaryota > Metazoa > Chordata > Cladistia > Polypteriformes > Polypteridae > Polypterus > Polypterus bichir. The sequence continues at coordinate 50,145,117 of JANRMT010062856.1, forward strand.
CCTCAAACTGGTAAAAGAATGATCACAAGCCCTTTGCTGGGTCCCATGCAGTTGGACTTTACACCTGTGGACAACAGGGTCCTTCCAAAGTGACTTTTAGCTACAGAATGGAAAATATTATTTGAGTGGATGTATCTAAATACTGAGAGAGTACTGAGCCTTCTTAGGCCAAGTTTATACTTCAAGCAACTCTTGCACCTGCAGATGCTACTGCTACACAAACGGTTTACTGTTTATACTTGAGTGCATAATTTATGTAAAATTGGATGATTCCACCAGGTAGCAGAGATATCATCACAATGCGAATACAACGTCCGGCTTTGCTGTGTTGAGAATTTAAAGAAACAACCATTAAATTCCCAGGACATCTCTGAAAAAGACGGATGTTTAATGATTACATCCATCAATCCAGGGAGGCAGACATTACAGCATGCATCGGGCACAAGGCAGAAACGATCCATGGATGGGGTATCAGCTCATCGCAAAGTGAATACAAGCACACACATACACCAGCGTCATTTTAGCGTCACCAAATCCTCAAACCTGCATGTCCATGGAAGGAAACTAGAGCACACTGCGGAAACCCACCAGGGAAGCATGAAAACTCCAGGCAGGGAACACCATTGACTTGACTCCCTGCGAGTGTTTCTCCCACATGTGTAATTATTAACAGTATTCCTTATTTAAATGAAGTTAACGATTTATCTGTAAAATGTAACTTACATACTTTAACACATTTCATCATGAAGGTGATATCAAGTATAAATCTACGGATTCTAAATGTGCAGAGAGCTGGAATATCCTAAATGTAATGTGTTCTGTGTGACAACCACTGCCTGCTGCTGTTGTCAGTGCAAGAGAAAGCCCCAGAAGCACGGAGTGAGGGTCGGTTTTAAGATGATATTTATGATGTGACAAAATAAACTACGTGATTAAAGTTGAATTTTCCACATTAAATCACAACATAGTTCTTTTCTTCACTGTGTCCCCGTTTTTTTTTCTCTGCAGCTCAAATGCATTCTGATGCTGTTGTGAAGGTGCAAAAAAAAAGCATAGAAGATGGCATGTGAGACTTTTAAAATGTACGATGGGGAATACGCGAGGCTTGAATTGCCTATACAAGAAATAGATGAAGACAAGCACCATAGATACATCTGTATATCATCATTTAAGACATTGATAGTAAACAGAGACTCTGACGTCACGTTCCAACTTGAACACACTGTGCCCCCAAATTTTTTGCTGGTACTGCAACTTGCGCACGTGTTGTGTTAATTTCTAAAGACGTGCTCAGAAGACATGTCAAATGAATGCTGGGAATACGTGGCAGCCATGATGTGTTCGCATACTCGTTCTGAGCATGAAGTATAAAACGGCAGTGGCTTCCACACTCCAAATATGTAGGCCTACCCAGAGATATCCACATGGGTATGGCAGCAATATATCCCATCAAGTGGAGTGATCAGAACGAGATGCCTGAATGAACCATATCTGAGTAATAAACTGTTAGCGGATTTCTATATTATTCCTAAACTGCCTGTTAAGCAAAGGTTGGTTTTAAGCATAACATAATACCTGGGTTAAGGGTCTATGATGAACTTCGTAAACTTGTAATCTGATATAATGTCATGTGTGCTGGACAATTAGGTACACACAGATAATGAGATGTCACTTGAAGAGCATTTGCTGATAAAGAGGCTCAGTAAGTCATACCTCAGAGACCCAAATGGATAATGATGGCATCTTTTAAGCAATTAATGAGAGCTTCTATTCAAAATAAATTCAACTGTCACCTCCAGAAAACCTTCTCCCATATCACATGGATATGTGGGGTCTTAATATTCAACACCACAGTACTGAAAATGACTACAATGAGCTGTGTCCAGAATGTGTTTGGTATCTTTCATGAAAGTACTTCCATGGTAGAACACTAACAGTCAAGTTAAAGAAAAAGGATTTGTCTGGGGTGTACTGGCAGGCCAAAAAAGACAGCATCTAATTTTGATATGTATGATGAAGCCAAGATAGTATTAAGTAAAGGCGTCCTGTGGGTTGGATCCCTGCTGATTATGTGTGAGGTTGTCCTTTTGGAAGTTTATAGCCAAATCTAAGCATTCTGGGTAAGAATCAGCATTACAGCAATGAATATTTGGTCCTCTTCTGGAAAAGAAATGGTATCGTTTCTATATATTCAGGAGTTTCAGTGCCCTAAGGCTTTGTTTTTAAGGTAGTGTTGAGACAGTTGTAAGACTGCTGATTGGCACGGTGGGTAAAGTGACAAATTATAGTGGTAATATTGGGGGGGTGGGGGAATTCCTATTCCTCATCTGTTCATAAAAGTTTTTTGTAATGACAGAAAGAAAGCAATCCAGTCATGGGTAAAAACAGTCAAGCCAAACCTGTGTCGAGTTACTGGGCTGACTTTCTGAGGCAGAGTGATGAGATCAGCACTCTCGAAGGATTTTGAAGTAAAGTCCCTCCAGTGTAAAAGTGGTTTGGACTTCTCATGTGGATATCTCCTAGGCACTTCACACGGGAAGTGTGTCAGGCACAGCCCAATTGGAGGAGACCCAGAACATGTTGGTCGAATTAGATCTCACAGCTGGCCTGGGAGTGCCTGGAATTTCCCTAGGAGGTGCTGAGGACTGTTGCGGGGGGTAGGGAAGTCTGGTCTGCCCTGCTTAGCTTGTTGCCTTCATAAAGTGTGCCAGGAGAAGTGGATAAAAGTGAATGAATACGAAATAAAATCCCTCTGAAATAACAAATGTTTCAATGGGGCATGACAATGGGTAGCTTTTGTTATGACTAAAAGAAAACTTGCTGAAGTTCTCTTACTATGCTAAAATAAAAACCCTTCAAAAGATTTTTAAAAAATAATATGGCCAAAACTGAAGTTCTTTCTATGAAAGAAAGTGAATTAACTGCTGCTTATACTGCAGGTACGAAGCTTCCTAGAAAAACATCCACAAAAACCGTGCATGATCACAATGTAAAAGTAATCTCTAACACACATTGATGAAAAAGTGCTTTGATAAATAAAAAAATAATGAGATTCTGTACAAAAATGAATATTTCAATTTTAATAGGATGGTACAGTGATTATTGCTGCTGTCTTGGCCTCTCATTGTCTGTGTGGAATTTGTATGTTCTTCTCATGTCTGCAGCTGTTTTCCTCCCACGTCTAGTGTGCTACTCCAGGTTAATAAGTGATTTTGGCGTTGTGTGAGTGTGAGAGTTTGAGTGAGTGGGTCTGGTGATAAGAGTGACACACTCTCCAGAGCCTCTTCCTGCCTTACACCAAATCTTATGACCTTAATTTGGGATTATGTGAGTATGAGAATCTCTTGTTATGTATCAAACATGTTCATTTAAATGGTAACAGGAAAGGCTGGTTCTCACTGTGCATCCAGCTCTCCCAGGATATTCATGCACTACTATCAGGATTGGTTTAAGTTAATAAAAAAATAATAAAAATTCATTACATTTATATAGCGCTTTTCTCAGTACTCAAAGAGCTATCCACACAGAGAGGAACCGGGAAGCAAACCCACAATCTTCCACAGTCCCTTTACTGCAAAGCAGCAGCACTACCACTGCGCCACTGTCCACAATACTGTTATAGAGAACCGAGGGTTAAAAAAATGACAGGATAAATGGATGGGTTAAGGTATGTCACACACACAAGTGTCAAGTGTGCCTTATGGGTGTAACTTTGAATAGCAATATGTTCTGGGTTCTGGTGTGACACTGCAGTTAACACAATTTCTAATCCTTTTAGAATAAATGAGAACAACTCAGAAGATTTCTGACATTACTTACACTTTGGATGTCTGTCATTAGCCCTGTCCTTCCACTTTTTCCAGTACTTAAACTGTCACCTGGCAGGAAGCAGCCATTTATTGTGGAGCTAGCCTCTGAAGAAGACAGATCTTCACACTCCCAGAAGCTATTCTAAAGCTACAGTAAATTGGGTGTCCTCTGGAGGCCCAATTCTTCTTTACTTCCCTTTTGATTTATCCACAGATGTGTGTGTTTTTTCAGTGCACTCTAAACTACAATTGATTTTAATTTTAACACAGTTAATAAAATATTTTTTAAGGACACATACATTGTTTCCTAATTTATTTGAAAAAGTATTGCCAGACCCTTTGCAGCCACCTCTGCCGAGTTCTACTGAGATTCTGCTTTCCTTTTAGATAGAGCTGATCTTTCACAATAAACAATTAAACACACAATCAACCACTGATTTTGGAAATGTCACTCTGAAAGTATCCAGGGTTAGGTTTTGCCTTCTACTCAAAGCAAGCTTGGACTGAATGAAGCCCAATAACGGGTAATGTAACCATAATGGGGTGCCAATGAGCTCCAAACCACAGACGCAACATTACCCAACACAACTTTGGGAAATGAAAATAAAAGGTTTTTATTTACCATCAATACCTTTCTGTAGTAGCACCAGCCACAATACACAAATAGAAATTATTCTACTTCCTCCTCGAGTACAGCTCCCTGTCTTGCAACTCTGCCTCAATAAAAAGAGGCTGCGGGCAACCTTTTTGTATTCAACCTGGGAACTGCTTCCGGTGCCACACCTAGGTTATCTGGAGCATATCAGGTTGTGTGGAAACCAGGACAGTCCTCTCCTGGCAGAACCTTCTGGTGGCACCCAAAGAACATCACATGGCTGTGTTTCCAAATTCCCATGATACCCTGCAGGTATCCTAATCAGGTTCAGCCCTGAGGAACACTGCAACCTGTTGTGTGGGGAATGAACTGCTCCCTGCATGCATGTTTGTCCAGTCCATCCATTATGGCTTCTTGGCCAGGCAAAAAAAAATCATTCCCTATCCACCCAAGATGCCTGTCCCTCTTACCATGGCACCTAGCATATCCAGTGCTTTCAATACCGACACCACAACCTCTGTCATCACTTACTGATTTTGAGTTGCAGTTAGATGTTTACCTAATTCAGTGTCACTGGGGTCTAAAGCCTATCCTGGCATGAATGAATGATGGATGAATGGATAGTTATGACCTTTATTACCAAGTCCACTTAATCCAGTTTAGGGTAATGGGGGTCATTACGTGATGAATGAATGATAGACATGAATGAGTGCAGTCGTCCTATGTTTTCTACCCAAAGAAACCCTTTAAAACTGAAAAAAAAGTATTTAGTGATTTTTGCAACTGAAAAATCACCTGCAAAACAAATGTATGTGTCAGTTTGTGAAATTGTATGCAAATTGAAACTAGTCTGTATCGCTCATAACTATGTCCCAGTAACATCAAGAATAAGGTAGGACACAACTTTAGATTGAGCACCAACCTACTGTAGAGCGTACTGACATGTTCAATACACACACTCCAACAAAGCCTGTTTAGAGCTGACCATTTTCCTATCATGCATGTCTTC
>JANRMT010062856.1:50150929-50168740 GCA_026402145.1 Polypterus bichir lapradei
ATATATATATATATAAATAATGTGCAGAAGTTTAGAAAATGAACCATGGACTCCACACCTCTGGGCTGGCAATGCTAACCACTGGGCAACCAAGCTAACAATTTTTAAAATATATTTTTAGTAGTAGTAATGAGAGGAGGTAGAAGAGGTCACCTGCTATTATGGTTAGTACATTTTGGTTAGTACCTTTTGAAATCTTTCACTTTTGCTGTCTTTCTTTTTCTCAATGTAGAAAGCAATATAAGGATTTTTAAACTCTTGAAAAATGCCAGATGTCCATGCCTATAAAGTAATTTGAAAGTTCACTTTATCAAATTATGTCTGAACTTTAAATTCTGTCAGAGATCTCAGCTGGCTGCGGACCAGTAGAAGCAGAAGAATATCAACAAACCAGTAAGTCACAGAGGGGAGCTGAGCCTGGAACCGTTAACCTTGGGCAAAACATTTCACCCCCGCATTCCGAGTTGGCCGGCAATGGTCAATTAGTCTGAAAATATAATGGAGGTGGGAATGGGGGAAGCGCGCAGGTTACATAGTATCAGTTACATTATTTTCTTTTACAATTTTATGTTTGCTGTTAGAGGTGGGGGTGAAGGTGGGGGTTAGCAGTTAAGAAGCTTGCATGATTTCATTCACGTCTGAGATCTAATTGCACATGGAGAGCAGTCACTGCCTCTTTGTAACAAAGGAAAAGCAGAACGTGTGATTACAGAACAGACTGCTTAATTACTGCTTAACGAGCTTAGCTGGAGGAACCACTGCAATTAGAAGGGTGAAAGTTTATTGTGTCTGCTCAAACTTGACTGAGATCCTTCAGAGAGATCACCTCCATTGCCACCTCACTCAGTTTCTTGGCCCTCTCAGCCCATAGACCAATTCAGTTTCATAGTTCAGAAAAAACAGAAGAAAAAAGAGCTTTACAAAACTCTACATTTTCCCCTGATAGCTATTCTTAGTCCACCTCTAGGCCTGGGGTTGATTAAAAAAAAGAAAAAAAAAAGATTTTCAGTATATTCAGTGTCATTACCCTCACTCATATATCCAGATGTCTATTGACTCAGTAGTTTTTAACTAATTTAGTTTCTTTACTCCCCCTTGGGTCATGACCTTGTCGTGGTGGAGGGACTTGTATGATTCAGTGGTTAGAAAAATGGGCTAAAGGATGTGGCTAGACAAAGATTCATCCAAAATCAGCTTCCCATAATAGTTCTCACTTTAACCAATCACACTTTGCATAGAACAAAAATATTGACAGCCTTGAGCCTGGTCTAGGAGGGGAGTACATTAGTGTTTACCTAGCAGCTAGGCGATACAGCTTGAACAACCCATTGTTGGAATCCAGAATGTCTCAGAGGACTATTGAAAGAATAAATAAACTAGGAGATGGTTTATATGAAACATGAACATGGTCAAATAATGTAAGGGTCAATGCCAAGAGACTGAATTTGAAAAAAGCAGCTAAATTCAAACAAGGGACAAGATGTTAATCTTAAGTCAGGAGCAAAATGATGTTGAAACCAAAAATACAAACCTACCACTACAGTCTGCTGGAATTAGAAACGAACTACGCTACAGACGGATGTTGTTCATTGTATATCCACTGAGGGATAATGCAGGCTTTGAATGTCATGTTTATATACCATCACTGCCATGACGTCAACAGTGAGATGGTCTCCGTCATGTGGCATGTCCAAATGGCTTGGGATAAACAAAGAAAATAAAATGTACTTCAAAAAAAACTTTGTCAAAACAAATGAAAAGAAAAAGTATACCACAAAAGCAGAAAATATGCAACGCTGTTCTGCACATTCAACTTCTTCCTCTTCTTTTGGCTGCTCCTGTTAGGGGTTGCCACAGCGGATCATCTTGTTCCATATCTTCCTGTCCTCTACATCTTGCTCTGTCACACCCATCACCTGCATGTCCTCTCTCACCACATCCATAAACCTTCTCTTAGGGCTTCTTCTTCTTCTCTTACCTGGCAGGTCAATCCTTAACATCCTTCTCCTAATATACTCAGCATCTCTCCTCTGTACATGTCCAAACCAACACAATCTCGCCTCTCTGAATTTGTCTCCCAATTGTCCAACTTGAGCTCACCATCTGATGTACTCATTTCTAATCCTGCCCATCCTCATCCCACCCAATGCAAATCTTAATATCTTTAATTCTGCTACCTACATTTCTGTCTCTTGTTTTCTGGTCAGTGCCACCGTCTCCAACCCATATAACATAGCTGGTCTCACTACTGTCCTGTAGACCTTCCCTTTAACTCTTGCTGATAACCGTCTGTCACAAATTACTCCTGACACTCTTCTCCACCCATTCCCCCCTGACTGCACTCTCTTTTTCACCTCTTCCACAATCCCCATTACTCTGTACTGTTGTTCCCAAGTATTTAAACTCATCCACCTTCGCCAACTCTACTCCTTGCATCCTCACCATTCCACTGACCTCCCTCTCATTTACACACATTTATTCTGTCTTGTTCCTACTGACCTTCATTCCTCTCCTTTCTAGAGCATATCTCCACCTCTCCAGGGTCTCCTCCTCCTGCTCCCTACTATTGCTACAGATCACAATGTCATCAGCAAACCTCATAGTACACAGGGACTCCTGTCTAATCTCGTCTGTCAACCTGTCCATCACCATTGAAAATAAGACAGGGCTCAGAGCCGATCCCTGATGTAATCCCACCTTCACCTTGAATGCATCTGTCACTTCTACCGCAGACCTCACCATTGTCACATTTCCCTCGTACACATTCTGTACAACTCTTACATACTTCCCTGCCACTCCCGACTTCTTCATACAATACCACAGTTCCTCTCGAGGCACCCTGTCATATGCTTTCACCTGATCCACAAAGACACAATACAACTCCTTCTGGCCTTCTCTATACTTCTCCATCAACATCCTCAGAACAAATATCACATCTTTGTGCTCTTTCTTAGCATGAAACCATACTGCTGTTCACTAATTATCACCTCACTTCTTAAACTAGCTTCCACTACTCTTTCCCATAACTTCATGCTGTGGCTCATCAATTTTAACGCCCTGTAGTTATTACAGTCCCCCTTATTCTTAAATATCGGCACCAGTACACTTATTCTCCACTCCTCAGGCATCCTCTCACTTTTCAAGATTCCATTAAACAATCTGGTCAAATACTCCACTGCCATCTTTCCTAAACACCTCCATGCTTCCACAGCTATGTTATCTGGACCAACGGCCTTTCCGTTTTTCATCCTCTTCATAGCTGTCCTTACTTCCTCCTTGCTAATCCATTGCACTTCCTGATTCACTATCTCCACATCATCCAACCTTCTCTCTCTCTGGTTCTCTTCATTCATCAGCCTTTCAAAGAACTCATTCAATCTGTTCAACACACCCTCCTCGTTTGTGAGTACATTTCCATCTTTATCCTTTATCACAGGTCCTTTTCTCCCTCCTTAGTGTCCAACCTCTCATACAATTCATCACACACCTTTTCTTTAGCCTTCACCACCTCTCTCTTCACCTTGCGCCTTATCTCCTGTACTCTTGTCTACTTTCTGCATCTCTCTGACTATCCCGCTTTGTCTTCGCCATCTTCTTCCTCTGTAAACTCTCCTGTACTTCCCCATTTCCACACCAGGTTTCCTTTTCCTCCTTTCTCTGTCCAAATTTCGCGCCAAGCACCCTTCTTGCTGTCACCCTTACTACATCTGCTGTAGTTGCCCAACTGTCTAGTAACTCTTCACTGCCACCCAGTGCCTGTCTCACGTCCTCCCTACACTCAACCTTGCAGTCTTCCTTTTTCAATTTCCACCATTTGATCCTTGGCTCTGCCCTCACTCTCTTCCTCTTCTTGATCTCCAACATCATCCTACAGACCACCATCCTATGCTGCTTAACTACACTTTCCCCTGCCACCACTTTGCAGTCTTCAATCTCCTTTAGATTGACTCTTCTGCATAGGATGTAATATACCTGTGTGCATTTTCCTCCACTCTCGTACGTCACCCTATGTTCCTCCCTCTTCTTAAAATACATATTCACCACAGCCATGTCCATCCTTTTGGCAAAATCCACTATCATTTGACCTTCTTCATTCCTTTCCTTGACACCATACCTACCCATCACCTCCTCGTCTCCTCTATTCCCTTCACCAACATGTCCATTGAAATCCGCTCCATTCACCACTTTCTTTCCCTTGGGTACACTGTCCATCAATTCATCTAACTCACTTCAAAAATCTTTTTTCTCATCCATCACACACCCACCTTGCGGGGCATATGCACTAACAACATTCCTCATCACACCTCCAATTTGCAGATTCATAATCATTACTCTGTCTGACACTCTTTTCACCTGAAAAACACTCTTGACATACTTTTCCTTCAGAATAACCCCTACCACATTTCTCCTCCTGTCCACACCATGATAGAACAATTTGAATCCACCTCTGATCCACCTGGCCTTACTCCCTTTCCATTTAGTCTCTTGCACTCACAATATATCAACCTTCCTTCTCTCCATCATATCTGCTAACTTCCTCACCTTACCAGTCACACTGACAACATTCAAAGTTCCTACCTTCAGTTTCACTCTCTTTACCTTCCTCCTCTCCTCCTGTCTCCAGACACATCTCCCCCCCTTCTTCTCCTTCTTCAACCAACCGTAGCTCAATTTCCACCAGCACCCTGTTGGCTAACAGTACAGGTGACGGTCATTGTTAACCCAGGGCTCAACTGATCCGGAATGGAAATTTGTATTGTTGTCCACATATTGATTTGGCAAAATTTTACACTGGATGCCCATCCTCACATAACCCTCCCCATTTATCCGGTCTTGGGACTGGCATGAAGAAACACTGGTTTGTGCATACCCTGTAGCTGGGTTGTACTGTACATACAACAACCTGCTAATATGATACACGTTGACTACATGTGAAGGGTGAAGAACAGATACAAATTTCACATGGGGGTGACATGTATGTGTGAAGGTCCTACATGCTGGCTTTTGGAATAGGAAAAATTACTTCACTGGCAAAGAAAAAGTGCAAGAGTAAGAAGTTACCAAAGCTCTATATAATTTGACTTACCTCCAGGCAAAGCATTCTCAGTAAGCTCTCATTTATCTCCAACTCTGGGTGAAGCTTTTGTCCTCAAATGAGAGGACCAGTTTTATGCAACTTGTTTGTTCTTGGCGTTAACTTTGCCTGGGAAAAAAATGAGCAAAAAGCATTTTTTATTTTTTTTGTTTAGTTTTTTTTAAGCAAAAAAATTTTATATGTAACAGAAACATGTAAATACCAAAACAAAAACATAATCACAGTAGGAAAGGTATGATTAGTGTCCACTATTGTACTGATGCAGATTTAGTATACATGCTTCATGTGATATGTTTTGAGATAGTCACCAATGCACATAGATTCTGTTTGAGCAGATGCCGAAAGATTTGTTTGTAATACTTTTCTATTGTTTTCACATGACTGTGTAGAATGTCAGTGCCTGACCTGCACAATTCTAGTGACTGTACTTGCTATCCCACATGGTTCCATTACCAGTGTAAAGTATCGAGGTTCAGATGTACCCAGATTTTGATTCACACTGCATGAAGAACTTGATACTGAATCATGCCCATTTGGATGTGATGTTCTCTATCCACGACAGCCTTCCACTGCAACCTATTGGACTTTTGTCAGTACTTATGTCACAAGGATATTTTTGTTAGTCATCTGGTACACGTCCCACATTTTGTACAGTTTCAATGATGGGTGATAGCTTCATCAGTAATTGTTACTAGTAAAATGTAGGTACTGTTTTTCATAAGTGAAAAATGACACTCATTTTCACGGAAAATGGGTGTCTGCAACAATTGATCTATGCCATCTCTGGACTGGTTTAACCACCATGTCCAGCAGTATCAAGAAACTGAGAAATACGCACATAATGTCTGAAGCATCAGGCTGCCAGTGACTACAACAAGCAAATGGTTTATAACTTTTATGAAACTGCTCAGCATAGCAATTTATTTCAATAAATATTTTCTCCACCAGAAATTATGAATAGTTTAGATAATCATATTCAACAGGCACTTTTTAGACCGGGGTAAATGGACAATGAGGCGGTGCAAGATTGTCAGTAGTAGTATGAAGTCAACACCAAACACGAATATCAATGAAACTTGGAAGGACAGAATCTACCAAACAGGCATCAGTTTCACTGCCTTTGTCAGTGTCTGTTGACCAATACACATCATTATTACTATTGCTCGATTCAGATATAGGTCCAATTTCAGTGTGTTCTAAAACTGGCTTTACGGCATTTCTTTTACCATTTTGGTTGAAGGCCCCACCTCACTCATGAATATTAGTGAGATATCATAGTATCATATGGTACCACAAAATAGCAGAACACATAGAAATGTTCATTTTTTTTTTTGGAGCTTGATGTTATTTCATCCACTAAATGGCAGCAGAATCTTGTCCTGAGAGTAATTCAGTTTTAGCACTTTAAAGCACATCATCACACCTCATCCTGAGTCTGACCCGGGCTTACCTGTATTTACATTAAATTCCAAGCCTGAGTTAGACTCAGAGTTAATGCCAAAGAAGTTAATTACAGAGAACAGAACAGTGGCTTTTGTCTGTATGTGCATGCTTAACTTAATAGGACTGATACTTAAAAGGAAACAACTTAGTGGTTCTATGTTTATGGGAATTCTTCAGTGTTCAAGCAGAGAATGGTGGAGAATTCCAAAGATAAAAATTTAGGAAGAATGTCAAGCCTCATCCAAAGGTCTAAGATGAATTCCTATAGTACTTCCTAGCTAGTCACAGAGCACCTTTGATGTACATCATGCTCCAAAACAACCTTGCTAAGAAGTGTTATTGGTACAACAGCACCTGGAACTACAGATCAATTAATCTCCTTATATTCATGACATCATACCACTTCTGTTGGAAAAAAAAGAAGAAGAAAAAAAAGGGATTTAGCAATTAGCTCTTCACAATGTACTGCTAATCTGACTCAGACATTCAGAACATAGGTTTGGAAGTCCCAGGATTTCCATTCAGGTAGAAATGTAGTTTAACTGCAGAAGAAAGTCTATCACATCTTTTGGGAGGTCAGAGAAGTGCAGTATGAATAGACCCTCATCCTTGTAATAGAGAGGGATGCGAGAGGTTGCATTCGATTCACTGTTGTTACTTGTCATGGTGGCAAAATTCCTCAGGGAAGAAAAAGGAGAGTATTGCGCTCAACTCAGTTCAGACTCTCCATGACTAACTAATGGAGTCTTTGAAAGGTTATAAAAGGAGAAAACGAATACAAGCTTTCAAAGACTCCATTAGCTACCCATGGATTGGCCGAAAATAAAGTCACAAATTTGTATCTGGAGTACATTTGATTTATATTCTGCTGTGGTAGGGATATTCCTCATCATTTTATCTTTTTTGGTGAATTTGCAGACTTTCATTTTATGTGAAAGTCACATATCTTAAACCCAGCACATAATAACTTACACTTGTTGATATAACAACTAATCTACATTGTGCCTAGCATCTCATCTGCTGCATCCAGATTTCCCTGAAATGAGGCGGCAACTTGATACTAACAAATTTTTTATTATCAGTGCATCCAACAACTCTATCTGCTTAAATATCGATCTTTATCCAGCATACCGATCTCAGTCATTTATGCAAATGAGTAACTGCAAAGGACTTGCTCCGGTCCCTCAGGATCACTAAAATACAGTCTCCCAAGGACATGACTGATTCTCTAGTAATTACTTTTTACCTTTTACCTACATACAGAGAAATTTGTTTAAATTTTGCAAATTATTCAAGCTGATTTTCTTTTAGCCAGTAAACTGGCATGAGGAAATTTTTTCCATACGGTTGAAAATCACAGTAAATAATGTCAACATTTTTTCTTGTTTTCACTGTATCTTCTACCTCCTGAAAGAAATCAATCAAGTTAGCCTGACAGAAGTGACCTTTCTGAAACTGTTCAAGTTTTGTTCGATAATGTTATTGTCAAGTGTAAACCAATTCTGATCAATCTTGCTCTATCATTTTTCTTAGTACAGATGTCAGATTTACCATTTTCTATCAACTTAGTAGATACTTAAGAAGATCAAAATAAAAATATGTCTAACTTTGTAATCACTTAAATGCATAACCTGAAGATACTATGGATTCCCCACATTTACCGCTCCCTTTTAGCAACAGCTTTACAGACCCAAATGTCAGACAGGGATTTACCCACTCATTTATACAGCTGCTGCAAGACTGATGTACTTTTCCTTTTAGGTATTTTTATACCATCTTTATTTATATTTCCATGTAACACGGCAGTGGTTCCCAGCCTGTGGGCCATGGCAGAATTGCAGGTGGGCTGTAGCCAACCCTGGAAGAAAACCTGCCCCATATTAAACCCCACCCCCACATCGCTCCAAGGGTCTTACTAAATTCACAGCTGCTGGTGGATTGTGGCCGATCCTGGACCATCTCCCAAATTCACGCTTTGATGATTGCTCTCGATTCACCAAGGAGGAAAGCCGCTTGATTCATCTAATGTTCTGATGCTCTGGTGATTGCCTGGAATCCTTCTCCACTTTGACGATTGCACTGAATTGACAGAGGGTGACCAGAGTGGGTCACAAACAAACTGGAATGTGATAAACTGGGTCATGACACCACAAAGGTTGGGAAACACTGTCATAGACAGTGCCTGTCTTCATTTGCCACATTTTTTTCTTTTTTGTGTTTCCTTTTATAAGGTATACATGGTAACAAATTATCCTCCTACCCACCAGCTCTCTAGCAGTGTTCAGCTAAAGGGACAGCTTTTAGTGCCAATTAGTGTAGAGTGGTGTGCAGAAAATGTAATCAGTAATCAGTCTGTGTTTTATTAAAGCTGTACATTGAATTAGGGGATTATTTACACAAGGGATTCAAAGGTGACATTTATTTTATCGTAGAAAGGTCTGTAAAGACTTGAAATTTCATTTACTACTATTTCTCACTGCCATTTGTTTTATTGTGTGTTCCAACATTTTTTGCAATTTTCAACTCCATGGAAAAATTAACCAGAAGGACCCACGATGCTTTGTGTGTGACGTAACTTGAGAGACCATATAATGGTTGGTGTGCACATCCCATTATTATACAAGATGGGATAAACTTTTGTGTTTTTCTTTGTTGTGGTTTTTGGTTGCAATTGTAGTTACAATGTTTGGTTAGCATTAAGTCTATGATGACAGTGATACTGGACTTTTTTGTTATGAATTTTGACTGTATTTAGACTATGCTTAAATCCCAGGCCTCTCTTCTTCAAATGAATAAAAAGGCAACTGTCTGTGTGTGTGTGTGTGTTTGTGTATCTGTGAGTTCGACCAGTTGCTATGTTTCTGTTATATGCCATTTGGTATGAGATTCGTAAGTGCAGTATTAATGTGCCTGATACTTCATGTGATGGAATGAAAAATGCAGTTCATTTTATTACTACATACATTACAGTATAAATTCCAATAGATGGTCCACTGCAAATGTTAACGTTGAATACGTCCAGCAAAGAGCAACTGCTGGATGGACAGAATTCAGCTTATCTAACTTATTAAAAAGAAATGGTTCTCTGTATGTGTTTGTGTATCTGTGTGTCCATCTCACTGCTAAGGTTAAGAGAAAGAAAAAATGAAAATAGGCAAAAAATCAAGAAGAAAGGTAAAAAAATTAAAATGATAATAAAAATTCCAAATAAGGATCTTAAAATAAGAAAAATGGACTTATCAACCAATTCTGTTTTTCAACATTATACGCCAGCAACAAGAGTGTGGTAGTGATGTTCTTGCACCTGATAGGACGACGTGAATGAAGTTTATAGCTGTAATGCTAATTGACTGAGAACTTTATGTGGTGGGCAATGGATGAGTGAAAACGATGATAAATTGACACACACATTGGGAAAACAAAAACCTGGCATAACTGGGCTCGACTTGCTAAACCAAACCAATGCAGTCTCGTGCACCATTGTATTTTCCAAACAAAAGATTGGTCAGATTGACAAGCAGCATCAAGAGGAAGGAACAAAAACAGGTGTCTCTATTGGAATAGGAAAAGACCACTAAAAGGAAAAGGAATTGGGTGCATACCATTACACCACCCAAAAATGATAACTCTGTTACTTATCCTGTGTTTTTACAGTAATAGCAGAGAAAAATTTTGAATCACATGCTTTGTTGAGAACAGAGATAACGTTCTTGACAAAATAAGGTTCTATGGAAACTAACACTGAACAAACGGTACACTATATCAAAATGCCTATGAAAAAAACATTTATTTACTCATGCTGCGTAATCCAAATGTCACACATCCAGTTGTTTCCTCACAACATTCAAACACATGTAACTTGGTTAAAATGTTATCAAATAAACCAATTCTGGAAAATACTTCATGTAAATGGCTAGGGAGCACAATCAATCAGGACTGAACTTCTGAATTAAAGACTAGTTTTTCAATGACTTACCACAAGTAATGGGTAAAGACCTAGTGGGTTTCAATGTACCAAAAAGTTGTAATCCTTAAAATTTTTTAGCAAATGCTGCCTTTCTATTTTGTTCTGTTTTTTTTTTCCCAAACAGTTTAGAGCAGACAGTTCTTTGTAAAGTCTACCAGCCGCCATGTTCCTATCTCCTTCGTTAATATAAAAATCCTCTGTTAGAAGATTTAAACATTTTTTTATATGTTTATTTGGGAGAATTGGACCAAGTAAATTAAAAACAAGAACAGCAGACTGGAGTAGTCTGAGTACAAGCAACTGTAGGAATGGGATTGAAAAACAGTACCGTGAACAGCTCTAATGTGCGTACAGCATACTTTATGTACACCCTGTAGCTTCACTAGCACTCACTCATGCTCTACCCATGTCAAAACATATTACAGGGGGTCCTCGGGTTACAACGTTTCGACATACAACATTTCGAGTTTACAACGCTCACTTCCATAAAAACTTAAAAAAATTGAGACATTAGAAGGAATAAAGGTAAGGATTTTTTTTACACTCATTTTTTCTGTTACTACAGTACAGTATATTTATGTCCTTTTCCTTTTTCTGAGGCTTAGATTTTGTGTTTTTATGTTCTGGATTATGATTTTGCATAATCGGGTTACATCACTGTTGTAGGAACGGAACTGTGTCGTAACCCGAGGACCTCTGTATTAGCCATTTATAAATCTACAGATGTCACAGTTGGACGTTCTAGTCCTTCTGATTAAAACACTTTGGATTCAGATGCCAGAAATGGTGATGTTTCTCCACAGAAACACAAACAGGCCAAATTTGTTGTCCAGAGATCAGTCCTAGCAGTATCTCTAGCTATCTTTACTTTCCTCATTTTAAGTCCCAAAGTGAATATCATAGTAAAGTTCTGCCAAGATTCACCAACAGCGTCACCTTACAAGAGTTAATGATTCTATTCTGTCTGGACTGACTGACAAGGAAGTTCAAGAAAAAACTTTTGCAAAAGTTGTTTTCTTAAGTATAAGATAGATAAACAAATTTATGTAATCTAGGTAATATTTTCTTTAACTGCTTACTGCTGGAGTCCAGTTACTGAGCTCCACCCTTGTTGAAACTGGTGTAAACACTTGGAGTGTTCATCTTTGTTCACACCATGACATTTCTACTTAAAGGTTCTCAGGTCTGGATTGAGAATTCAGTGCTGATAAGAGTGCTGAAAGACTGTTGCTATTGCATCTCTTTCATAAAAAAACTAAAACAGGGGTCTGAATTGCGCAGTCTAGCTCCACCTTAGAGTCAAACCAAACTTTGCTGCAAATATTTTATTATTGCTGGAAATACAGTTTGTTTTTTTTTACTAAATTTCAGTTCTGCAGCTTCTCCTAAACACATAAAGGAAAAATAAGTACCTTGTCACCTGAAAGATCATATGGTACATTTCAAAAAATATGAACCACTTACCACACAGCCATAATATTCTTGTCTGTCATTGTTCAAATATGAAAAAAGTTCTTAACTCTTTGCAAAGTACTTTCTATGAGGGCTTGCTACATGATGGATTAACTAAAGGAAGAAGACGATAAAAAAAGCTTACATTCAAGATGTGCCCAACATGGCCACAGAACATCCTTGGTGCTCATCAAATACTGATACATAACACATACATACTTTTTTTTTAATGTTCTATTTGCTGGCTTCAGATGACCTTTTATACCCCCTAAAAATGTGCTCTCACAATAACTACATTGCTACTCATTTGAACAAAGTTATACAACTACATACAGGACTTCTCAGGACATCCATATTCTAAAGCAATCTCTCCCCTCCACCCCAAAAAAACACCAATGTCTCTGTCACTTTGAATATATTATTTGGGCCACAAGTACAAACAATGAAATAACAATAGATGGAGTTATTCATTCACAAGTTATTAATGTTATCCTCTAATATTCAGAAAATGCCAGGCTTCACTAATGGAGATTTTAGAGCATCTTGTCCTCTTTCAGAGGATCCATTAAACTGCCTATATCATGTTTTCTCTTCTTCAGCTGCTGTTCTAGTTTATATTGCTTCCATCTTTTTTCATCCTCAGTACTCTCTTTGGCAATGCGCTTATAGGACAAGCACAACCTAAATAATCAATTAGAGCTATGATAAACTTATTAAACTGACAGGTTGCAAATTCCACCTCTTCTTCAGATTACTTTAACACATTTACACTTGAACGCCCTGATGAAGGCAGAGAGCAGTGACTTTTATTAACACAGTCCCCTAGAGACTCATTAAGCCAAACACACAACTGGACTCAAGCTCCCATCTCTCACGTTGATTATTATTGCTCCACCAGGTCTCCAGCACATTTGTCAGCTGGATTGAAAAGAGCATCCTTGAGCCCTTGTGTGAGGACAGAAGCACTACTGTGCAGTGTTCCTGGTGCTATGAGTTGGAGAAAGCCAGCCATTGGGACTGTCAACTAATTTTGGATATCAAATAAGACAGCAGTATGAACAGGGAGATGGCAAGCTGTGATATGAATGCTATGTATCCAACGACTTACTGCAGTGTTATTCTGTCAGTGTTTCAATACATGACTTCTAGGTGGTATGACTATAAACATTTGCAGGTAACGTGGAGTTCATCAAATGGCTCCTTTGTCTAACGTTGTCCAGCATCATCATGTTAGAGTGTAGTAGATTGCTGCTTTTCACTACGCCTACATATCCAGTCAAACTCACAGATAACTCAACAGTGTTTTAGCATTTTCTTCCATTATATGCTTTATAAAAAGCAAACAGGCAGCATCCACTACTTAAGTGATGGGTGTAGTTTACAGTATTAAAGGACCTGACCGAGAAGCCAATACATAACAGGGAGAATTTAAGCTGATACTAAAAATGCCATCATATCACCTGCATCTGTTTGAGTCGATGCTCTCAATGTCCAGACTACAGTATAGCTTTAATTGCTCAACATGTTATACTCTGGCATTTCTGATAGTTTGGAATGTTGGCGGAGGATATTTTTGCTTTTTTTAATTAAATATCATACAATTAAAAATGGCAGATATCAATAATTCAGGTAATAGACTTTTGTTGTGTAAAACATAATAAAAATTAAAAAAAAAAACAGTGCAATATATGATTTGACTGAGACTTTGAGTTTTTACAGAGGTACCTCTTTATGAATCTTTGCAGATCTCCACAAGTCAAGAAGCCCGGTAGGAAGAAGATGGGATGTCATTCCTAATTCACATTTCTGCTTGAAAATATTCTTGTTGACATTGTCTAGCCTGATATTGTTTGTATATCATTATAGCACATCCAACTCCAGGATGATATCTCTGACTATCACTAAAGATGCATTTTCATTAACCTCAAGAAGCACAAAGAACCTGATCAAGGCTGAAGGCCTGGTCCCAAGTGTTTCTCCACACCAAGCAGACATGGTTATGGAGAAATCATTGAT
The DNA here is from genome assembly GCA_026402145.1 of Polypterus bichir lapradei. Taxonomy (NCBI): domain Eukaryota; kingdom Metazoa; phylum Chordata; class Cladistia; order Polypteriformes; family Polypteridae; genus Polypterus; species Polypterus bichir. Next base: position 50,164,903 of record JANRMT010062856.1, read on the forward strand.
TATTTATTACATTAAATCTATGACGACATTGAGAAAACTGCTGTGGTCCTAATTATTCTTTTTGTTACTTTTTTTTTTTTTTAATCTTAGCTTAATTTTTACCTTGAAATATTTTGTGCCACCCAAAATGTCAGCACCTTCCTGTTTTTTTTTATATTTTCCTATGAATTTCCTGCTATGGATTAAAGCTTCAAAATAATGTTGCACTTTGTTATCAGCCCAAAGTAAAATCAAGTGCATTTGTGAACCATGTATTACACTAAACACAAAAATATCACCCGTAAGAATGAGGTTTTGACTATAGTCTTGTCACCTTCATGTCAGCAAGAGCTGACAGCAGAAAGTCACCATGGAATGATTTACGTGTAGAGGGCTTCCAGATACAATGTAGGAACCAAGTAAGCTACAAAATGTCAGAAGTGCAAAAAAATATATATCTTAAAAAGGCAGTATAAATAAAGAGGGAAGCAGAACTAGCCTAGGACCACCTATTTCCTGATGTAGTGGTCAAACAAAAACACAGCCCTGATTTGCTTGGATTCATTGTATTGGATTGCTAGAATATGAACTACAATACATGAAAGAGATCTGACTTGATTCTTCCAAAATTAACAGAACACATTTAGCAGACATAATTACTTCAGCTAGGCATCAAGATGGGAAGAGATACATACAATGTGTGGTTGATCTATGAGAATGGTAAACCTGGTTGAATCTGACTTCAAATGTGCCATTGCTAAACTAAATTTGCTCCTACAGTCTTGCAAGAGTTTTTACTACCAAAACTTTACAGAGATGACTGTTCTAAAGATCTCCAATTCTTTTATGTAGATTTTAATACAACACACAAGAATATTTCTCTAGCTATATCCAGCCATTACCTGACCCTCTCATCCCACTCCACATATGTTGATTCGAGCCTTTCACTACAGAACGACTAGTAAAAAATCTTGTTGATAACACGAGCGTTTTCTTAAACTCAAATCCTCCCCCATTATTGAGCAACAGAATACCCTTCTGTTATTGTATTCCTCACTCTTTTGACAGTTGACTGGTATTTTTTTGGGATGTTAAATGTAGAAACTTTTGGAGCTGATGAAATAGCATGCTTTTAATATTGAGAGAAATGATTTGAGTGAAATTGAATTAGCAGAATTAAAAAAACATCCACAAAAACATTGTGCTGTGAGGCACAGTGGTTGAGCGGTTACATTGCTGCCTGTTTATGTCCCAGATCCTCCCTGTGTGGAGTATGCATGATCTCACCATGCCTTCATTAGTTTCCTCTGTGTCTCTCCAGAGTCCACCTTCTGTCCAAAGACATGCATATTAGGTGAACTGGCGATGATAAATTGGCCCAAGTGTATGATTGGTGTGTGTGTGTTTGCCCTGCGATGAACTGATGCACTGAGGGCCCTTGCCCCCCTTTGCAGGCTCCAGCCTTCCCCCTGAGCAACCCTTGTATGAATTAAGCAGGCTAGAGAATGACTTGACAAATTTCATTTCACTAGCAGTGAAATTCATGCCTTTCAAAAGTAGAAATGTGATAAGTTCCTGTGTGGAGGCATTTTTATAAATTAATTCTACATGTTTGCCTGTCATTAAGCAATTAAAGATTTCTAGTGAAAAAAAAATCACCAGAAGTGTGCATATGTTCAACGAAGATGACATGGTTTGCTAGGTAACAGTTTCAGCGCAGCAGGGTATGGCAGCAAAAGCTTGCCATGAAGTGAGATCTTCTTGTGGAGGGAACACAGTAATGTGCACAATGGTGTGCTTTGGTTTGTCTTCATGTGGGGAATATGTATCATGTCACATTTTTAAAAAACATACAGCACTCCTCCATGGTGATGTGAACAAGAGGCATAAGCAGAACTGTTTTTTCCCAATGTGGTAAGTATTACATGCATTACGCAGCTGTAGAAAAATACACAGATCAACACAAAAGGCTTTAGGAAGCATAATTACTTATTTTCCACTCAAAAAAAAATATATTTAAAACCTCAGCGTTAAAACTTTTTACGAGTTTTTTTTGTTTGTTTGTTTTGCAGTCATGAAATTGCCTGCAAAATGAATTTTACTTTCACTTTTGTGAAAATGAATGCAAATGGAAAGTTGCCTGTTTCACTCATCACTAAAGAGGAATCATATAACAAGACACCCATCCATCCATTATCCAACCCGCTATATCCTAACTACAGGGTCGCGGGGGTCTGCTGGAGCCAATCCCAGCCAACAAAGGGCGCAAGGCAGAAAACAAACCCCAGGTAGGGTGCCAGCCCACCACAGTATAACAAGACTTAATAAAAAAAAAAAAAAACAGTAAAAGGAACTCCAGAGAGAACGTAAGATCAATTATTCTGGGCAGTGGACAAAGCAGAGTAAAGACTTATGTTGCGTAAGATAAGCAAAAGTTACAACAAATAAACTGTGTGTTTCAACTTGTTTAAAGTTAGTAATTTTTTATAGGTAAACTTGCTACAGCACTGTGAGCTTGCACTCAGTGAAGAATGCTATAAAAAATAAATTTAATTGAACTCAAATTAATTATGAGGGTGGACAGAATCAGGGAGTCATAAGGGATTTCAGGGCAACAGAGGAATGATACAATTTGATGATCCAAATTTTAAAGACAGAAATAGTCATCTATCATTGCTTACACAGAAAATACAAAGACGACAAACTGAGCATACATATGGAAGAGGGTGGTATCGTTGTACAGTGGTTGGTGATTCTACTTTGTAACCACAGAATTCTTGGACAGAGGCAGTGGTGCTGTAAGAATTACGTTTCTTGACTTCTCTAGCGCCTTCAGCACCATCCAGCCTCGGCTCCTTAGGGACAAGCTGACAGAGATGGGAGTAGATTCATACCAGGTGGCATGGATCATGAACTATCTTACAGACAGACCTCAGTATGTGCATCTCGGGAACCACAGGTCTGACATTGTGGTCAGCAACACAGGAGTGCCGCAGGGGACTGTACTTTCTCCGGTCCTGTTCAGCCCATATACATCGGACTTCCAATACAACTTGGAGTCCTGCCACGTGCAAAAGTTTGCTGACGACACTGCTATCGTGGGCTGTATCAGGAGTGGGCAGGAGGAGGAGTATAGGAACCTAATCAAGGACTTTGTTAAATGGTGCAACTCAAACCACTTACACCTGAACACCAGCAAAACCAAGGAGCTGGTGGTGGATTTTAGAAGACCCAGGCTCCTCCTGGACCCCGTGATTATCAGAGGTGACTGTGTGCAGAGGGTGCAGACCTATACTGATGCTCTGTGCAAGAAAGGACAGAGCTGATTATACTTCCTTAGAAGACTGGCATCCTTCAACATCAGCAATAAGATGCTGCAGATGTTCTATCAGATGGTTGTGGCGAGTGCCCTCTTCTATGCGGTGGTGTGCTGGGGAGATAGCATAAAAAAGAAGGACTCCTCACACCTTGACAAACTGGTGAGGAAGGCAGGCTCTATTGTAGGCATGGAGCTGGACAGTTTGACATCTGTGGCAGAGCGACGGGCGCTGAGCAGGCTCCTGTCAATCATGGAGAATCCACTGCATCCACTGAACAGTGTCACCTCCAGACAGAGGAGCAGCTTCGGCGACAGCCCACACTATGCGACTCTTCAATTCCACCCGGGGGGTAAATGTTAACATTATGCAAAGTTATTGTCTGTTTTACCTGCATTTTTATCACTCTTTAATTTAACATTGTTTTTTATCAGTATGCTGCTGCTGGATTATGTGAATTTCCCCTTGGGATTAATAAAGTATCTATCTATCTATCTATCTATCTATCTATCTATCTATCTATCTATCTATCTATCTATCTA
>JANRMT010062856.1:50168750-50215628 GCA_026402145.1 Polypterus bichir lapradei
CTATCTATCTATCTATCTATCTATCTATCTATCTATCTATCTATCTAATTCCACTCTGATCACTGTCTGAAGTTTTTGCACATTATCCCTTCTTGAATTGGTTTTCTTAGGTTACTCCAGTTATCTCAATAATGTGTCCACTGTTATTAGGTGACTCTAAATTGTTCTCTTGTCCATCAATATGACCTGCAAATAGACTGTAAGTATATCGTTACTGCCTTATGCCTAATTCAGCCAGGAAGGTGTTGGGCCCAGCATCAACTAAATTATATTAAGCAGGTTCAAAAATGATCTCAAGCTCTGTACAGTCAACTAAAAAATGGTTCCTGAATAGGGTTAACAGGCTCACTCTTTGTGCTAGGATGAGAAGCTCTGCAACACAGGAAGATCCTGAACTAGAGTTGTCAGAAAGATGATTTGGTCACGTAGTTCAGATACCACCTGGGCCCCTTACACTTGGGGTATTCCAGGCTCAGCCTACTGGGAAAACACCCAGAACATTACATCATTCGCATGGGAAATCCCAGGAGGAGCTGGAGTACAGGTATGTTCCTAGGGATATAAAGTCCTGGTTTTTCCATCTTGGCTTGTTGCTACCATTACCCTCATTTGTAAAAGCTGAGTAAAAACGATGTTAATGTTTAGAAAATTAATGGGTGAATGAAAATATGCAAAGTCTCCGCAGAACTCTCAGTCAGAAAAAGTTACTGCTACAATGAACTGTGATGATATAAATTTGACAGCAGTGAGCTGTGAAGGAAGCGTATAATGGCTCCTTCAGTACTTTGGAGCAGACAATGGTTAAGGAAGTTTATTTTAGTGAAAGCAGCTGAACAGACTCATGAAAGGAAACAAAAGCCAAGGCCATCCTGCCACACGCCTTGACCCAATGAACTCTGGGTTTTCACTCTCTGTTTTTAACCCTCATGAAGTGATCTATCAGGAATTTCAATGAATGGTTGTCATTGAGAACAAGCCAGTGTGGAAAACCAGGCTCATTATGACACTTGCAGAATAGTTTTCAGCTGGAATGTTAAAAGGCCAGTGCATTTGAATAAAAAGCTGATTCCCACTAATTTTGGTTTCTTAATAATCAAGGTTCAGAAATGATCCATGTGAACATATCCCTGTGCTGTGTAATTTAGACTGTGTTGGCACAAACCAAGCTGAAATAGCACAGGCCAAAGATGGAACTGCCTGTCATTTGAGAGTTATGCTGCTTGTTGGCTTGTTTGCTTCCTTTGGACAAGCAGATCATTAAGCTTCTGAAAGTCCAGAGACATTAGTCTCCAAGTCAATGAATGGTCATAGCATGGGTGAGTGTTCTGACTTGTCTAGATTTCCTGAGATGAACTCCAGCATTTGGAGCACATGACTGGATTTGGAAGAATTGCCAGCCATGAATATTTTTTCAGGTACCAAGCTAAGGTGGCAGAGTTAATTTTATTCTTGTTTTAAAGTTGGTTAGGAATGCTTTGCTGTTTGCTTTTAGGTATGTCATTAGTTGTCAGCATTTGTGATTCTGTGATGGAAAGAGTTTGGTAGCAGATGTTGGTGCATACATTAATTAGAACCGCTATTTGGTAGATAGATGGTGAATTTCATGGGAGTCTGCTAACTTCCATAGATTTTAGGGTCACTTTCCAAACAGATCCACCATGAAATTATTATCCCTGATTCCCCTTCTCCTGTCTTTACTTTAGACAATGGCTTGCAACTCCTATGGACTACTCAGATTAGACTAATGAAAGGAGGTGCATATGTGTTTCTAATAACAACAACAAGCAGCTTAGATATTAATCACGTTTCAGACAGTGATACTGTAGATTTAATCTTCTTTCCTAATCTTAAATTACCACAGTTTTTTCAACATTTCATCAATGACTTGCAGTTAGTTGCGTGTATGAACAGACATGCCCATCTATCAAGAACAATTATTTTGAGTTGTAAAAATTGTATGCGCAGCTGGAATAAGCGTACAGCGTGTCGCTTTTCACCTTTGTGGTTTTGCTTTCTTGTGCAGGTGAATATGATTACAATAAGGCTTCTGTCTTATCTTTACATTCAACAATTACAGGCCTGTGTAACAACAGGGCTAATTGGGTATCAGATAAAAGTACAGAAGTTTGCTTTTTTATTTTTATTTTATTTTAAACACTTCACGAACATGCCTGGCTCACCTTTGCCTCATGCTCGAATTGGCAGCAGTCCAGTCCTCTTTGCACCATTTACTGGAAGCATACTCTGGATTTGTGCACATGTGCATACATGTGTTAAAAGTCTGATTCGACTAAGTTTTAAATCTCTTTTGATTCTTCAGGCTAGGATGTATCATACATCAAGCTGAAAGAGGACAGCTGTTAATATTTGGTAATGACATTTCTTTGCACTTGCCAAAAGGTTATAGAATTCAACTTGTCACAATCACAGGGTGAAATTATTCGGGGTACAGTGGGTATCTACACTCAAATCATTATAACTATCTGTAAACATAATCTCTGCTGATCTTTACTGTTCACGTCTTTCTGCCGGAAACGTTTGTTTGCTGAGTATTTTCTTACCAGTTTTCATTGCTTTTTCCAAATGAATAATACCGTGTTCTTGGGCCTCCTTCTCTTAGAAACAACTGGGTCTTCTTCTCCCCATCTCCTCTTTTTTTCATCTTTCAGACCACAAGGACCCTTTTCAAATGAATGCAGAAGGAGTGCAGCATCCAATTTAGAGCACAGATCCTATAAATATATTCATCCCTGTCATATGCCCTGGACCCTTGCCCTCTGCCACCAAAAAACACAAGGATTAATCCAAAAGGGCATAAAAACTAAGAATAAGTGGATCAGGAGAGGGGAAGACAATATTCATTCTGAACCAAAATAAATGTCAGTTACCAGGCTCAGGTTATTTCCAGGAGATTAAAAAAAAAAACAGTTACCCAAAAAGCAGATACACGATGTAATCTCAAAAACACAAATGATAACATTTCCTAGCCAATATAAAAATGTTGTGAATCTTTGATTTTGTACTTTCTATCTCCATGTCTTGTGTTATTTTGCACATTTACTTTAGTTTTCACATTAATAATAATTTTTATTGTTATATTCTTGATGTCATTGTGCTGCCTTTTAGTATTTTTGTTTGTATCGTATTTGACAAATTTTCAGTTTTTCATTGTTCTTGTGGTTCTGTTATAGATGGCAAAAATGCCAGGTTCCCACCACTTGATGGTGGCACAGTAATGTTGTTGTCCAAGTATAAGGAAAAACACTGCAAAATGCAAATTATTATTTAAGGAAAGCATTATAGGTGTGACCTGGGATCAGTCAGGAACATTTTCTTGTTTGACTCACATTTGCTTGGGTGCCAATTTTACTTACTAGTTTGATTTCTTTTCTCTCTCTCTCTCTCTGGTTCAGACTGCTGCCTTTTGCTGATATTCACTTGTCACCTTCATTTCCCAGTCATTGTTTTTATCCTTAGGAACGAGCATTTTAACTCCTAATCTACAAGAATCTTCACACAGCTCCTCATTTAACTAAAAATTACACAGAAGTGGCCGATAGCCACCCTGTTAAATAGAGCAATGATATCGCATACTACTTGACTTCCTAATCACACGATCAGCAAGCATAAACATCATGGCTGTGACCATGAAAAAAATTACAAAATGGCAATGAAGATAGTATACGAAAATGGTTGCATAAAACTAAAGGAAATAACATCTTTTTAAAAATTCATTCAAAAACAAAAATAAACTTTGTTTCAAATGATAATTATGACACAGTGAAAAGGACAATAAATCAAAAAGGGAGTAAATCCTGTCATCTGGTTGTCAACATAAACTGTCCTCCAACTTCTGAGTACTAGTAAGCAGAGACAGACTCTGACTAATGTAGATGAGATAGAAAATAACATAGGGAGTGAAGCAGCATAAAAATGTCCCCAGGGAAAGAAGATCACTTTAGTCTGAGCACCACCTCTAAATTTTCCCTAAATTAATAGCTGGAGAAGAATATTTCTATTATATTTTTCCTTGCACCAATACTACAATAAACAGGTCAATCTGACACTCCAGATCTTTCTGTTTTACTCGGTAAAGTCCTTATAGTTCACGTGCCACATTACTTGTGAAAGACAATTAAAAGAGTAAATGTGAAAACGTACCTTAAGCCCCTTTCCACTGTAACCTTGTGTGTCCGATCTTCTCTTGACTGGCACCCCCTCTCTCGTGCACAATCCTGTAAAGCTTGCTTCTCAGACTCTGTCAATTTAAAGTGCCTTGATCACCTCCTGTCCACTTTCATACTTCCTATCATGCCTCCTCTCATGTGTCTCGCACTTCGTCTTTGAATCGAGTCACCAAAGCCAATTGGATTGTTCATAGGGACTGAACACACAAACAGCGCTTTATTATATAGTAGATTATATCAATTATCTGTCGTATATCAAGCACTAAAAATGTGGAATTATAAGTGCATTATTGCAATATACAGTAAGCCACAAGGCATATATCTGATCAGTTTTCTACATATACATTAGGTATACCCATATGTATAGGGAAAGTATGGTGACAGGGTCAAAATTTTATTTTACACATTTTAGTCATTCATTAGTTTGATTTTACCACTTTCTCATTTGTATCAGTCAGTTTGTATGTGTGTAGATCAGAATGCGATTATTTCTTTGCATTTTTGTGCACATTGACCTGCAATATTTTATTACTAAAATTGCAGCTTTACATAAAGAAAGACAATCAAATGATTTATTTTTTGGGAAAACACACTGGCAACGTCAATACTCCACATTACTCTGGATAGACAGCTCTAACAGCAGGGATTTCCAGTTACTTGGTCGTCATCTTACCGTTTTCCTCCCTTTCTTTACAATGCTTTATTTTTTGCCTCATCAGAGGCAAAGAGTTATCAATTTAGACGAGATGTACATAAATTATATCATATTGGGCGGTAGAGCTGCACACTGGTTAGAACTGTCCAGTCTTTTATTTGGCTGTTAAATCACTAAAGACTTAAAATTGTGTCAAAAATGAGACTTTTGGATGTGTGCATGATTATCTCCAGCAAAAAGACAGGTGCCTCACTAAGGACTAGTTCCTGCTTTGTGCTCAGAGCTACTGGAATGGGCTCCAGGCGTCCAGTGACTTTGTAATGGAGCGAATTCAGTAAAGAATATGATCTGGGAAACTGGTTGCTTGATCTTTATTTCCTCTTTATTTGTATTATAAAGAGGAAATAAATATATAATATTTTGGTGCCTTTATGCTATAAAAATATCTCAAGTCACTTCTTAGAACCTTGCTTTTTTGTCTAATTAAATCACTGATAAATCAAAAGAGGTTCAAAAATAAAACTTTTGAACATGTGCATGAATATGTCCTGCATAAGATTGATGCATTATCCAGGGTTTACTCAAAATAACTGGAATAGACACCAATTTTCAATGACTTTGTAGCAGATAAAGTGAGCTCAGAATAAAAAAGGATTTTATGGGGAAATTACTTGCTTATTCTCCATTTCTTTTTTCAATATTTTGGTTCCTCAATGTTTTGTAAATATCTTAAATCACTTCTTAGAACTTTGTGAACATCATTTGCTCTAACTATTTTTTAATCTTAAAACTTAAACAAGAGTTAGCACTATGTGCTGGAAAGCTCAGTGTAAGAGAAAAGGGAAATGCTGTCTGAGTTGAAATTGGTATGCCAAGAAAACAATCTGATAAAAGAGTTTAAAAGTCAGCTGTTACTGGAAATGATCACAATCTGAGTAAGGGTAATCAATGGATACATAGCAAATGGGCAGACATGGCACAAGCTTGGCACAAATTGGCCACACTAGCAAATGGAATCTTTCAGCAATTAATCAATTGATCATTTGATTAATCAATTAGCCAACTAGTCAGCCATCTGCCTAGTTTATATGGCAATGCTCATAGTAAGTACCATTAAAAAGTGCAATTTCAAAGTTAAAAGAACTATGAGAAATGCATAAAGTATTGCAAACTTGGAACATAAGTTACATAAAGATCAGTTACACTTAAAATAAAACAGATTAATATTTTCAAGAGATGTTACGTTTTGGAAGAAACTGAAGGAATTAACCTGGAACTCCATGGCAGTACTTTTTTTTTTTTTTGATCAGTTAGAAATCTACAATATACTACTTAAGAATTAGTTGTAAAAATGATCAGATAATATTAAAGATATTTTCTCCATTTTAATAAATTTAAAAACGGAGTGCGCATGGAATATTTCCTTGTTAGAGCAAAACACAGGAAGCAGGAAAAATACAGAGCTAAAACTTTTCGCATCATCCAGTGACATTCTTCTAGACTGCAACAAGTTTGCTTTCACATAGTGTGAGCTCGTGTAGGCGTAGTGGTTAACAAATTCTTTTTACGTAATCCAAGGTGGTCCCACTGTCTTCTAAATGGCTCCTGTCACTGAGGGGCACTGCAAAATGATGATGTGGCTTGACTGCTCATTCCTGACTGTAGCAGAGACATGTCTAGGCTCAGAAACAAAAAAACAAGCCAATCATTTTACTGAGCCAAAAAAAATTATATGTACAGTATGTATTGGTTTGCTTGTGTGTCTCTCTCCCTTTTTTATTATATATATATATATATATATATATATATATATATATATATATATATCTAGGTGAACTGTTTTTTTATTTCTGCAAATGTTTTTCAATTTCCACATTCTCCAGTGTTGTGGCCCCTGCACTACTTGATATTTCCCTTAAAGCAAGCAGGGTGCATTTCAGATTTCTGTAAGATGTTGGCTTAGTCTTCTCTGTGGTGAGAATCAATGCGAGTCAGTGTTTTTCCGTACTGAGGAAGCAAAAAGAAATAGTTGGAAGTATAGTTTGTTTAAACATCTGGGCATCCAAACTGGGGGAAAAAGGAAAGGCGGTGGTGAGCATGGCTGTTGGATTCCCCACAGAGTGACTCTATTTGCTTTGCATATATTGTCTCTGATGGTTCTGATTTCCTTCTAAGGTCCATATAGGTCTAGGTTTACCGGTAAAACAGAAACGTTTTCATTTTTCTACGTTACCCCAAAAAGTATCCAACTTTGATCTCATGGTGAAGAGTGCTCAAAGAGGAAGGCATAATCTTTTATGTGTTGTGATGAAAACTAAATATCCTTTGGGCCTAAGACATCAAAATTAAACTATTTAAAGCGCTCTGTAGTGAACTGTTCGCTTTTTTGAAGTAACTACTGACTGCTTTTTAGTTCAATTGATTGCTTTGTCACTTAAGGTGTTGTTTTTTTTTATTTTGTAAATAGTTTTTCTCTATTGAAATGTATACAGTGTTAAGGATTGGAAAACTAATTTTGGCTAGTTATATATAGAATTATTTTTTTTTTTTTGTAGTTTGTAAAATTTTAATATTCTAAAAGCTACATTTTCCAGCTTCATTGTTATGTATGTCTTTTAATTTTATTTTTTAATTTGTGAAAGCCTTAGGAACCCTTATAGATGCAGCTAGTGAGCAAGTGTGGTTTTATATTTTTGATTTCTGACACTCTGGTTTTTGACTTACAGTCCTTTACCTTGACTCTGTTGTTTTCTGGAGTTACAAACATAGTAAAAAGGGGTGTGAGGCCTTTAAAGGCCCACAAAGTCGGGCAGAAACTTTATCAACCTGCACAAATGCCGTCTCACCCCATACCCCCCCACTAAACCCAGCGGCAGCCAACCCACAGAACAACACAGTTAAGATTTGGCCTGCACAGACCTAAAATGGGGCCCTGGCTTTTACAGTTTACAGGTATATGATAATGCTCCTTTAAGGAGAGGATCCATAAAACCTCTGGCTAGATGAGAACAGTCCACAACAATGAATCTTTACAAATTAAAAAAAAAAATATTGAAAAGTAAATATAAAGAATGCAAATAGCAACAAAGGGCAAAAATAGAAGGTGAAAAAGCATATGCTTAAAAAGATCATTCAGGGAGACTAAATCAAATAAGAGAAATCCAAGGACAAAAGCAAATATCAGAGCCAGCAAAACAAGGAAAAGCAATACTTTAATAACTCCAACAAAGTCAATGACCCACTGCTGAGACCACTCTCTCAACTCGCTAAAAAGGCTGAGGGTTTCCCAGCAGTAGTGAGGTTATGGTGGGCCCACTTCTAGGTGTTCCACCTGTAAAACACAAGGAACGGAGGAACATTTAAAGACTCAGGATATAAATAGTAAACAGTAAATTAACATAACAATAAAACAGGAAATAAACACAAGCAAGAGAATAAACCCAGGCTGTAACACAATAGGCTCAGTTTCGTCTTAGCATTTTGACTAAATTTTTCTGGCGAATGACTTTTATAATCCTTGTCTGACTACAATTGTGATTTAACCCTATGCTGTTTAGAAAAAATGACAGCCTTTGGAAGAAATATTTTTTTGTTTTTTATTTCATTCTTGAAAAAAAATGAACATCTCATGCTCTACGGCTATTAACATCTTAAAAGCTGCTCTGAATAACCATTTGCCTAAAGATTAAACAGGCTGGTTGGCTGTCAGTAACACACCAGTGGTAAACATGCTTGGTAAGGACCAACAAAGCTGATTCATGTTTTCATGATTGGCATAACATACAGAGGCATTCAATCAGTAAAGGAAATAAGAGAGGAAAAATTACATCAATGAAGAGATAAACTGTATAACAGAATCAAAACCCACCTTCTGAAACCACCAGTAATCTCAAAAAGAAAAAGGTAAGGTATTGCTGTGCCCCTCTTCTGAAGCATATCTAGCCCAGAAGAGGGAGAGAAATGAAAATAAGCTAAAAGAAGAGAAAGGAACAAAATAGGTAAGCAGAGTTATAGCTCTCTATTATATAAAAAAAATCCTGCGACGAAACATGATTTTCTCAAAAAGACACTACTTTCCCGTCCTGTGAGACGCAACTTTGTGCCAAGAGATTTAACCACACCCGGGGCCAGAAATAAAAGACAAAGAGTAAATAACAAAGTAGAATGTCGTAAAGAATTCAAAAACGTTGGCGTGGTACACATACAGAGAACGTTAGAGATAATGAAAGTTACAAAATTTCGAATGTCTCAAAAAAATGATAGTAAAGATCATATTAGGGCAAACAAATAGAAATTATTACCTGGTAAAATAACGGAACAGCAAAAAGAGATTGAATATATTGTTCCTATTTAAACTTTAAACCGGAGACTTGTAGATCGTCTAATTCGTGTTGCCATCAGGGAAAGGTAGTGTTTCTTTCCAATGAAGAGGCGTATCCATGAGAAATAAAAGTTTTGTTGTTTGGTGAAAGTGAAATCCACATACATGAGCGGCAGAGATGCAAAGTGGGTGGCGCGTAGCGCAGGCCGGGGGGGCTGGCGAGCGAAGTGTGCAGAGGGCATAGCCCCCTAGTATATAAAACAGATAACATTCCACTTTTATCATAAACTTTGAAAAAGTGTAGCAAAATTAAACCTCCAAGGTTTAAAAGTGAATCTGGCTTAATCCTTGCACCTAGACTATATAGTGTGACAAGTTCAAAACAAGTACAGATATACCAATCGCCAAAATAGCCAAAGCATTTTTGTTAACTGTATAAACAGATAACTTTGAATCTCAGCTCTATGTGGCAGAGAGCACACAAAAATTAAAAAAAAAAACAAAAAAAAAAAACATACAGCCGTCAGCCTGGGGGATTTTGAGTGGTGCAATGCAACCCAAGAGGTGCCACAAATATTTTTGCTCAGGTGATGCTTTTAAATAAGTAAATCCAGCTGTTACCTTAAAGGTAACTTTTACAACTTTAATTAGCCAATTACTGGAATCAGTTGAGCTACTTGTCTGAATTATTGCAGCTAACACAGCATAATGATTGCCTTGGTAACACATACTTGTGTGAGGTAAAAGTGAACCCAAACGATGTTATTACTACCAACTCTGCAGAGATGTGAGAAGTATGCACTGATTAAATCTGTGAGCTTGTTGGGTTATTTGCTGCTTTAACTGTTTTTGGATCATGCTCTTCTTTCTATCTGTTGTTCCCAGTTATTGTTTTTTTTTTCTGAAAACACAATATTGAACCATGTGAGCTGGTGTCTGCTGACTGAGCTGTTAGACGGTAGTCCACAAAGTTGCTAATTCCGTCCAACGCAGATTTGCTGTGTAACCCATCACAAGGCAAGGACCAGTTCATACTCATGCACTGAATAACCTTACTTGCATGTCTTTGGGAGGCCTTAAGGAAAGTTGAAGTACTGAAAACCCTAATCTGATACTGGAAGAACTTGCAAATTCAGCACAGATAATGAGCAGAACCATAGCTGAACGGAGTCTTGCACATCTACTTGCTGTTACACATAAATCTTTTGTCAGATTCAGGTTTTTCATAGTGTCGCTCATTAAAACACATTACTTTGAGGTGGGGTGTTCAGTTACATGGCCTCCAAACTCTTTAATATGCTTCTGCATCATTTCTGTTATACAAACTCATTTCATCTGAAGATGTAAATTATTCATCTATTACTATTGTCCACACTCTACACAACTTCCGGATTCCTCTACTTTCTTCATTCTTTTCTTTAAAACCCACTCTTTTACATGTTGTGCTTTATATTCCTATACATCTTTTTCAAGAAAATGGAACTTGAATTTGGAAAAGACACAATATAGATGGTTGTTATAAGAGAGTTGCTTTTTTTTTGCTTTTTTTTAGTAAAGGTGAAGTAGCTAGACAGGGGCTTAAAGCTGGGATTTGGCTGGTCAGAATTATTGTTGTTTCTATATGAAGACTAAGTCTGTTAACTCATTCTCGTACCCCCATGGGACGTTTTTAATTCAGATGGATTCACAAATACTTTAAGGCTCCATAGGCTCAAAGATGCAGCAGAAGGATGAAGCAAAAACAAAAAGGAAAAATGGCTTTATTTCAAGGCCTCAGCTGCTGAAAATCCCAACAACTACTGTTTTGAGAGAACACTTCAGTTCCAGGAAAAACAAGATAAGAGCAAAGGGGATCCACCCTGCTTAAACTGTACAGAATAATGAATTAGCTGAAGAAAAGCATAGAAAAGAAGGACACACACACACACATACATACATACATATGAAGACAGAGAGAGTGTCCTTTTAAATGCATAAAAATGATTCTAATTAATTTAAAGGATAGTCAAGGGCCCCCTGCACTCTAATCGCTCATTAGATTTAGTGAGAACAGATAGCCCCTTAATGGGTATGGCTTTCTGACTCAAAGCTAATTAAAAATATGAATTGGAATAAAACTTCACACTTAAAGAAATTATAACAATCTGGAGCTAAATGATTGATGCCTGCCACCCTAAATCATATTTAACTTTTGGACATCAGACAAGTAGAATCAGTTCTAGGTTTATAAATGCAGACATTCTCCAACTGCTATTGGTATGACATTTTCTTTTGTTTTTGATAAGGCATTGAAACTGAGATTTGATGGATAGGTATTCTTAAAGATGGAGCTAATGTTTCATGAGCTTCCTTGTGTTGAGCTTTAGATAATATATGTGAATGTAACATGAAGACCTGGTTACAAATTTTAAGTGCGCTATATACAGTTCATCCCAACAGTATTTTGTGCAACCCTAAATTTGGACAAAGTGCCACATCCATCTCATAGTACACTCATGTACACAATGCCAATTGTTCCCACTGTTTCATACAAATTTTTAGTTGCCAGTTAGCTTAACACAGGTCATCACACAGTGATCAGGCCAGGATTTGAATATAGGACACTGGAGTTGTGAGGTAGCAAAATGTGCCAAAATGCTATCTGATTAACCAAATATTCCAGAAGATTAAAATATATATGATTCAGCATCTACCAGCTTGGTTATTTGCTGTTGTTGGTATATTTTTTCCTTTAAAATAGGCCTCTACCGAGAAAGGTTTGAAATGTAAACATCGGTCAGGTAGCATTAGCCACCATTGTCCAGAGGTAAGAGAACAACTTTCTCCGCCCTCCACTGAAGAAGAGGTCAGCAAAAGTAGCTGAGACAGCATTGTTTGGGGGGGGGGCAACATCCTTCTTTGGTCAGGTGATCATTTAATAATCCATTAAGTGGTGTGTCATGAATATCAAGTTTAGAAACAAAATCCCTTTGCAGAGCCAGATTAAAATAAATCAGACCCAGCTCAGTGTCAAAGAGGAAAGGTGGATTTGTGTGCAAGACAAGGGCCGTCTGCTAGGCTCACGCTTTGGAATTGTTTAGATTAATTTCTCAAATTAAAAGCAACACATGCATAAGCAAGAAATGTGTAAGTTTTACCACATAACTTGAGTGTTGCACACTGACACCAGTCGCCCACGTTTTACATTCAGAATCATCGCTCTATCAGTTTCACGCTAGCTTGGAAATGTACACTCAGAGACTGTTTTACTTTAGAATGTCTGGCTTTACAATATAACTGTCTGCTCGAGTTAATGACAGCATAAAATGTGGAGAAACTGTTATTTAGATCATTCACTGATGGTTTGTGTGCAATTCAGAGGGAAAACACTAATGACTTGAGTATCTTTGAGCATGGCGTGGCATTGGGTGCCAAGAGGGCCTATAGACTTCGCAGTACCAACCAGGCAAACATGTTAAGCTTTGAGGACACATTCAATTTAGAAAAAGAAGAAAAAAAAAAAAACTGGTTCATGCCTTGACACTGTCTGACCTCTTTCCTCCAAGCCTACTTGGAAAAGATTCACAGCCTACAGATCAAGCTTAGGACAGCTGAAAGGAAGTACAGGAAGTCAAAGGTCCCGGCTGACCTGGATAAGCATCAGTGTTTCTTCTTTCTCTTCTTTCAGCGCTATGGTTGATTTTATTCAGAACAGGATTAGCAACAGTATTTAAATTTGTCACTTGTTTTCTGTGTTCAATATCCAGCCAAACCTTCAGCCTCCTTGACTGCAGATGATTTAGCAGCCTGTTTCCATGATGAGATTACAAATGGTAAATTAGTCTGCTCCCTCCTGAACATAGCATACATTTTTGCACGTTTTCAGCACTATCTCTAACCAAGTGTCTCCTTTCCTTCTATAGCACAGATTTCTCCTTCCTAACCAGTCAGACTTCAAGAGGGGACATTTTACCAAGACAACTCTATTGACTATTAATGAAACGCTCTGACTCACTAGGGCTACCACCATTTCATCCATTCTCATCCTCCTTGATCTTTCCTCTGCCTTCAACACAGTTACTCACCAGAACCTTTTTGCCATCCTCTCTGACCTAAGCATGACTGGGTGGTTTGATTCCTACGCTATGTTCTGGAGTGGGGCAATGTCTACCTTTCATTAGGTAAGCAGAGGAGTCCCCCATGGATTGGTGCTGGGTCTGTTCTTCTTCTCCTTGTATGCCACCTTACTAGGCCCTATCATCCAATCTCATGGTTTCTTATATCAGTGCCATGCTGCTGATGGCAAAGACGGAGCTCCTTGTTATCCCAGCTGGTTTGTCTATTCAGCACCCTATCTCAGTAAAGCTTGACACATTATCATTAACTACTACCAAGTCAGTATGCAACTTTGGGGTGATGATCGATTATCAGCTATCCTTTACATTGCAACTGTCTCTCAGTCTTGTAAGTTTACTCTGTACAACATCTGCAACATCAGGCTGGATCTGATGGAGTATGCAGTTCAACTTCTAGTCTAGGAATTGATCTTGTCAAATCTGTACTACTGCAACACTACTGGCATGGGACACATGCATGTTCATTTGTTGCACTGTAGAACAACTCATATAAGTAGTTTATATAACGCAATAACATTGAAGATGGGGTGATAAGATGAAAAAGTGTGGATCTTCCTTAGTTTCGCCTCGGTTATGAATTTGGTTTTAATGCATGCTTCTTGTACAGATATCTGCTAGCCAATTATAGCCTTTTGGGCATGGGTGTTTTAAGGAATTCTAGGTGATTGTTGTCATTCAAGGGGCAGATTCTGTTTTTACTGTCTTTAATATCCTGGCAAGCTTATCTGGTGTGGATGGCTTTTTGAAGGTTTTCATTGGTATAATTTTGGAGGAACTGTCACCAAACACATATGAAGTGACACTCAGATTTCATCTTCTTCTTTGGGGAATTGGAGCAAGGTTGAAACCAGTGGCTTTGCAGACTGTATGGTGTGCTAAGCAGCACCAAGTCATTTTATGAGGAATCCATATTTTTAGTTAAAATGTTTGAAATTCAGTTGTGATGTTTATTCTCCATATCAAGCCTGCCAAGGTGTGTTAATTAACATGATCAGGTGCTCAACAATGTTGGGATCACATGATTCATTGCCCTTATATAGGCTATTGACTGATCAGCTAGGCAGGGAATACACAATTAGTGGATTCCCTTTGAAATAACCACATGTACTGTTTTAGACAGTACATCATTGAAGTTCAGCTAGACCTGTCTTTTCCATAACACTCATCCAATCAACTATTATAAGATTCTCCTGCACAGTATACCCCAGCAGGAAATAGTTAGCACAATATGCCTAATATGAATCTGTTAGTATAGTAATCCTAACATGGATTATAGACATGCTGTCTTGACTGCAAGATAAGTCATGGCTTGCTGTGGGTTGGCATTAATGAAGGAAACCCAACAGATGTATAGAGAATGGGATTTCTGCCAACAAACATAGTGGAAGGTTTCTTTTTGCTTAGGATCACGAACAAGGTCTGGCTCATTAAATGATGCCAGATTTAGTAGAATACCAAGGCAAGGTGATGGCTTTTGGAATCACCTAAGTTTATAGCAGGTTGAGGAAGAGCTAGAAGGGGAACTAATGCCCATTCATGGCTTACTAGGAGGCTAATACATATTTACAAAAGGCATGATTTTAACCTCAACGGCTTCACACTTTTGCAATGTTTTTCTAACATAAAGAATTGTTTCATATTTGGTATATATGCTCCTCAAATTAAATCAGACCCATTCATGTTGAAACAACTTGCAACGTAGGTGTCTCAGAGGCAGATGACATTAATACTGTTGGTGTCTGCAGTTGAGCTAATAATGATGTTCTTGGCTGATGAAAGACCTTCAATGTAATTGAATTATGCACACATCTGAACTGATGGCTAAGAACTCATTGGCTGGTTTTGCTTGACTTCTAGCAATGTGGCAGGATCCTGCATTTGGTCAATAAGTGACATTGCTGGTTTTTCTGAGGGATCAGGTACCTGTGTTCAAAGTGACAAGAATGATGATGATGATGATGATGATGACACCATTCTCACTAGATAATTAATGTAAAAATTGAAGAATTAGTAACATAACATAAAATTCTTAAACCTGCTTAATCCAATGTAGGAAAACAGGAGCAAGAGCCTATTCTGGTAGCACTTGGTGCAAGGGAGAAAACAGCCATAGACTAGGTGCCAGTTCATCACATGGCCGACACATCACAAACATTTACATTGACATTCACCCTCACATGGGGGCCAATTTGGAATTGTCAGTTTCCCTAATGTGCATGTCTTCCAGGTGGTAGGAGGAAACCCCACACAGGCACCAGATTTCTGGATTTGTAAGTGCTACCCACTACGCTACCATGCTGGCCGTTAAGTAAGTATTATTTGGTTTGAAATGACAGATGCAGGTGAATGTCATTGGCCTACTAATAGATGGTAATACTGTGCTTCCAACTTACACGTTCTAAACATCGACATGCTTTGAGAAAAGGAAAACAGACCGAAGTACTGGTCATGAAGATTACCAGGGCTAAATATGAAATATGGGAATGATGGATTATCTTTAGACCTTAAAAGCAACCAGCTATCAGCCAAGCTGACAACCCAGCTACATTCTCAAGACTGTGTAGTAGAATACTATGGACAACAGTATTAAAAGCAGCAGTTGTATAACAGTAAAAGCAGAAGTGGTGGCATTTCCTGCATCAGAGAAGATGAGAATGTTACTTACAGCATGAAATACAGCGGTTTCTGTCCTAGGGCCAGAGTAAACACCAGACTAAATTTTCTCATGAAAACTGCAGTTTCAAGTTAAAACCTAAGCTGTATGGTTATAGTTTTCTCTGAAATTTTATAAAGAAAATATAAATTGGTTAGTAATTCTTAAGAACATTCTGATCTGGCAACTTTGAAGAGTAGAGGGGCAATGCCACTAATAAGGATATGGTAATACTGTCCACTTTTGCTCATCTTTGCTGCAGGTTGGAACTGGGTATAAGAGACAAGCTGTATGTTTCATGTTGGAGACCAGACCTAAGAAATTCTGTTAGGTCCTCATTTTCAATGTAATAAGGTGAGTAATGCATGGCAAGACCTTAGGTAATACAGTGCCTACCAGATTTGAAAGCTGACTGCTCAAATGGTAATCTCATGTTATGTAGACTATAAAAGAAATACAAGTCATTGCAACTAATATTAAACAGAATTATGTTAGTCATTTTGGGATTCCTACTTGTCAACTTAACTATAGTTCTGAATAAATATAGTTCTGTTCATGTATTAATCTGACTAAATATTTAAAATGTACCTTGTAAAGTGCAGAGAGACTGAGCATATGATATACTTGCGACTTTAGGGACTTTCATTTATGTTTTTGAGGAGAGCACCCTAATATATTATCTTGGTGAAGGGCCAGATATAATTATATTCTGACGTTTCTGGGACATTCCCAGAGTTGTTCACATATAGACATGAAACACCTCTTTCGTACCTCTGTTTTCTGAAAACAAATGTAATTAATCCCATCATTCAATATCAAAACAGTAACTACATCATCAAAAGGTTCAGTTGATTTATTTTTAATGTCACAAACTCTGGCACCAGGACAACTGTACAATTAACTTTTATTTTGGCATTCATCCATCATAATGCAATGGATGTACAACACATGAATATGACTTTGAAAATGCAAGCCATAGTTGGGTTAAGTGAGTTTATTAGATAGGTGGGTAGCTGAAAGATCAGTTGAGACTCTGAACCATTGTAGCAGCCAGGCCACTGCTGCTGTTCAGTTCAAATGAAGCTGAAATTGAGATAATTTTGAGTTAATTTGACACAAAGAAGTGCTCATCTAGCACTGCAGATTTCATCAGAGCACAGACTACCGAATTACAAGCAGGATCCAAAAATGAACTGCAACTCCAATACAGATGCCATTATTTTTTTTAGCACTATCAAATTCTTAACATGAGTGGTCTTGTCTTCCATTGGGGATGGATGGCGGAGACAGTGCTCTGTAGGCAACAGTGCTCTTTGTAACATATTTCTTTTAATGTTATAGATATGCTGTTTTCCTAAAGTCCTGGTGGGACTTAGTGCACCATGTGAACAAAATAAAAGGAACAGAAATGTCAGTGAGGTGTTATGGCCTGTTGCAGACTGATGCAGAAAATTCAGAAAAAAATCCGACCCCTTCACTTTTTTTCACATTTGATTATATTGTAGCCTTGTTCTAAAATAATTGAAATTATTTTTTCCCTCATCAAGCAACGTTCAATGCCACAGACTGACAAAGAAAAACAGACTTTTATAGCACATTTGGCGGCAATTACAGCCTGGAGTCTTCTGATGTGACAAGTGTCACTCACCGGGATTTGGAGCTTTTCCTTACATTCTTCTCTACAGATCCTCTCAAGCTTACACTTATGATGGAGATCATCAGTGGATAGCTAGGTTCAGGTCTTTCCAAATATTCTGGATTGAGTTCAAATCTGGACTCTGGTTGGGCATTCAAGGACATTCCTGGAGTTTTCCCTAGGCTACTGTGTAGTCTTGACTTCTCTGTTTTCAATAATTTTAGCCCAGTTTCTAACCTGCATTTTGTAAGTAAAATTTTAGAAAAGATCATAATTAAGCAGCTAAATAATTACTTGATTCAATATTTTATTCTTGACAAGTTTCAGTCAGGTTTTAGAAAAAAAAATCACAGTACAGAAATTGCACTGGTTAAAGTAGTGAATGATTTGTAGGTTAATGCTGACAGGGGCCGTATATCTGTTCTTGTTGTCTTAAACTTGAGTGCAGCATTTGACACCATAGACCACAGCATTCTCATAAATTCCCTTAGACAATGGGTGGACCTCTCCGGTAGCGTCTTAAATTGATTTCTGACTTACTTAACAGGTAGAAAATTCTTTGTTAGTTGTGGCAATTGTACTTCAGAGGTCCATGATATTGTATATGGTGTACCATAAGGATCTATTCTGGGCCAACTGCTTTTTTCAATCTACATGTTTCTTTTAGTTCAGATTACATTAAACCACAAGGTAAACTACCCCAGCTATACAGATGAACACACATATATATTTATTGATAGTGCCTAATGACCCTGATGCTCTTGACTCTCTGATCCTGTGTCTTACTTGCATTTCCAAATGGATGAGCAGTAACATTCTTAATTAAATAGGGAGAAAACAGAAATATTAGTTATTGGCAAATATGGATATAGTGAGGGTATTAAAAATAAACTTGATCACTTAGGCTTTAAAGTCAAGATGGAGGTAAAGAATTTAGGGGTAATTATTGACTCTGACCTAAACTGTAAATCGCATATTAACCATATTAACAGGTCTACATGTTTTCACTTTAGGAATATAGCAAAGGTTAGACCTCTTATAACTTTACAAGATGCTGAAAAATTAGTTCACACTTTTGTTTTTAGTCCTTATAGGACTACTTAGGAAAGACATTCATTAACTGCAATCAGTGCAGAATGCAGCAGCCAGAATGTCAACTGGAAAAAGAAAATTTGAGCACATCTAGCCAGGTTTAGCATTGTTACACTGGTTACCCGTGTCATTCAGAATTCACTTTAAAATACTACTAATGGTTTATAAAGCCTTAAATAATCTCGCCCTTTCCTATATTTTGGATTGCCTGTCCACCTATACTAAAAATCTGTAACCTTAGATCATCAAATGGAGGTCCGCTTATAATTCCAAGAGCTAAACTTAAAAGAAGTGATGAAGTGGCCTTCTGATGTTATGCACCCAAAATCTGGAATAATTTAACAATAGGAATTCACCAAGCTAGTACTTTGGATCATTTTAAAAAAACTGCTAAACACCCATCATTTTACAGTAATATCTCTTTTTCAATTATATATTTTAGTTGTTTATATGGGCATAGATATATCATATTCTTCAGGGATCTATAATCTCAATTAATCTCTACTAGTGCCACCACCACCTGATCAAGGCACCATTCACCAGCAACCTGCATTGATGGATTGAAGGCGGGTATCCCAGCTGTTCACGAGACCAATTTCAGCACATCCTATCATGGGAAGCCTGAAAACCCAGAGGACTGATTTTCAAACATTTATGTTATGGAGAATACCCAGTGGGGGCTGGGTGGTCTTTTTGGCATTGGAACCCCTGACGATTTTGTTTTTCTTCATCCTAACTGGATTTTTTTGTTTGTTTGTTTTGTTTGTTTTTTTGTCCTCCCAGCCATGTGACTTTACATTTTTCTTTGTTGCTTACTCTTTAATATTATTGCCTAATCTTATTTGTTTTTTGATTCATTTGAATCTCTTTTTGTCATCTTGTAAAGCATTTGAGCTACATTGTTTGTATGAAAATGTGCTATAAAACTAAATGTTGTTGTTGTGTTTGCTTTGTGCGTAGGGTCATTGTCCTGTTGACATGTGAACCTTTGGCCCAGTCTGAGGTCCAGAGTGCTCTGTGGCAGGTGAGATGATAATGATAATAAGGTAGTTAGGGTATAGTGGGTTGGATAATGGATGGATGGATAATGTACATGTACAAAGCTTACCCATCCTAACTTCTGTCTTTACACTAGTTTGTAATGCTCTACATTCTATCAATCAAGCATAATTTTAATTATATTGTAAGGAATTATGCAAAAGTTTGCTATTCATTTTACAGCACATTTAAAGACTCTTTGTTACCTAACTTTCCTCATCTTGGTGGCTCTTTAGCACTGTAATAAGCACGTATGATAGATTTGCATTTAACACATTTGATTACTGCATGAACATGGTGTTTTATATCTGTAAAGTAACCCGTCTGCTACTGGTAACAGTATCTGTCATGGACCAGTCTAACAGGTTCTCTGTCATATACAACCTCAGGCTGTGGGAGGAGGTTAGATTTGAAGGAGAAGGAGGAGGAGTAAGAAACAGCAGAGAAAAGACAGAGAAAAAAGAAAAATACAGCATGAAAATGAACAC
This sequence comes from Polypterus bichir lapradei, assembly GCA_026402145.1. Taxonomy (NCBI): domain Eukaryota; kingdom Metazoa; phylum Chordata; class Cladistia; order Polypteriformes; family Polypteridae; genus Polypterus; species Polypterus bichir. The sequence continues at coordinate 50,188,936 of JANRMT010062856.1, forward strand.
AATAGCAAAGTGTAATGAGGGCATCTGGCAGTGGTCCAGGTTATCCTGAAATGAGGCAGTCAGGTACGCCCTCTCCTACATCTGGCAAGGACCCAGACCCTTCAGGCAAGATTCAAACCTAGTACCTGTGCAAAGGTAGGGCACCTAAGAGGTAAATGAGTTCTGGAGGGACTTCAAAGCCTCATTTCACAGCCTAGGGCAGCCTGGGTCCTTTTTGTCTTTATTAAACATTGCAGGAGAGATTTTACACAGGCAGTATTGGCTAGATAGTAGATAGTTACAAAATAATGTAAAAACATTAACTAAAGATTAGTTTTGAGGTTTTATATCGCGTTCATTTTTACAATAATTGGTCATTTATATGCTATATATCCATATATGTGAATGTTTGGTCAGCTGTCAAGGAATTGCCAAGGTTAAAGTTGGCACTAGTTGGCAAAGGACAAGGGAAAGCCCAACTAGTAGGTTAAGAGAAAGGAACAATCATGATGTAAAACAAGTCCTTTTTGTGGACGGGTGGATTAGTGAAGATGGCTAGGGAAATTTCCTCTGCCACACTGAAATATATCATTGGAGGGCAGCAGGGAAACAGATTCTCTCAAGGCGCCTGAGTGCAGTTGAACGGGCATGTGCTAGGAACATTTAGATCCTTTGGTTGATGGGAAAGATCCATCCATCCATTATCCAACCCGCAACACAAAATTGAAAAGAAGTTTAATTGAAATTTAACAAATTACAGAGTTTATGTATACAATCCATCCATTATCCAACCTGCTATATCCTAACTACAAGGTCACAGGGGTCTGCTGGAGCCAATCCCAGCCAACACAGGGCACAAACCCCAGCCCACTGCATGGTGCACACACACACACAAAGCACAATTTAGGATCGCCAATGCACCTAACCTGCATGTCTTTGGACTGTGGGAGGAAACCAGAGCACCCAGAGGAAACCCACGCAGAGACGGGGAGAACATGAAAACTCCACACAGGGAAGACCGGGGAAGTGAACCCAGGTCTCCTAACTGCGAGGCAGCAGTGCTACCCACTGTGCCACCGTGCCGCCCTGGGAACAATATAATATAGTGAAAAAATTAAGGGTTGGAGGAGGCCCATTTTAATTGCATAAAGAGAGTAGTCAGAGTTAGGTTGGGTCATACGAGAGAGAACAAAAGAACAGTAGCCAAAACAAAAGAGCTAAAAAAAAAACCCATCATTGCTAAACCAGCAAAAAAAGGTCAAAAACAAACTATCAAACAAGGCAAAAACTGACTGACAACTCCTTCCTTTATTTACCATAAAGACCAGACAAATGTAAATGCACGCTGCTTGACTTTATAAAGATGGTTGCCACAATATCATACATCTCATGCATTGCACTCACGTCCCTAGAAACATGCATTGTCTTAACAACCAAACTAAACAAAAGCCCTGCAGATGACATGCAAAACTCACCACGATCAAAAGATAAACAAAAATAATGAAAATTGAAATATCATATATTTCCTTTTAAATCTTGACAGCAAGAGCTAGGAATACCTAAATAACTGCTCACTGACTTGACTGACAAGTAGTACTGATAACAGCCCAGAATACTCACTGGTCAATAATGGTGTCATGTTTCCTTTTCTTATTTCTCACAATGTCTTCAAATGTCAACTCAAAACTGTGCCTTATGGGTCTTTTTCGACCCGATACTGACACCCATTTTTAGGTGCCCTGGATGTCTGGATTTTCACCCAAAACACTAATTTATAAATATTCACCATCTTAACCTGCAGCACAGTGGTGTTAAGTGGAAAGCGTACCCCCAGACACAGACAGACCGACACCAGGATGTCCAAAACACACTTTTTTATTTTCTTTTCACTGCACCACAATGCCTTCAATGACCAACCCTCTCCTTTCTTTTCTTCTTCTTCCTTCTTTCTCTCTTTCTTGACCTCCTTCCTCCTCCTCACAAGCTTCGTCTCCTTCCTCCCAACTCTGGCTCGTCTACTGGAAGGAGGCGGCTCCTTTTATTATGACCCGGATGAGCCCCAGGTGCTCCCCCTGACGTCACTTCCTGGTGTGGCGGAAGTGTCAGGAAAGCACCTGGAAGCACTCCAGGTCTTCTTGGGATTACTTCCGGCAGCACTTCCTGGTGTGGCGGAAGTGCTGCCATCCAGGATTCCCCAACTGTCCGGGCGCCCCCTGGCAGTGGCCACGTCCTCTCATAAAGAGCATCCCAGCTCCGTCCCTGTGGCCCCCAAATAGTCCCGGGTGGCTGCCCTCTCGTGGCCGAGGAGTAACATTGTCCAAGTCGGGGACTATCCAGGCGTCCTGGCCAGGCAGTGTCCCCTCCTATCTGTGACACACTATAAATAAATATTTTATTCTATTTAAATGAAAATTTGTTTCAATATTTGCTTGTATTATAAGTTTAAAATAAAACCATTATTTTTAACAGTTTTAACTTCAATGACCACTGTTGGTTCATATGTGGGGACCTGAAAGTTCAGTGAATCTCACTGGATCAGCAGTCAGGCATACAAAATTTCTAAGTTTTCTCTGTGAGTGGAATAGCAGAGCCAAAAACTGAAATCTAGTTCAGATGGAATTGCCAGCTAGAAAAAGCTACAGCTTGGTGCCAAAAAGCATCATCAGAACTAGTTTGGTGGATTCAGATAAAGTTCTGCTACTGTCCCCTTTAATATTAAGCTTGGTTTAATGAAGAAGTTTGTCAAAGCATTATCCAAAGATGGAGCCAGTCAAATGTGTTTGTGCTGAAAGTGTCCTGGTTTATTTGAGACTACATTGAAACATGGCATTTTTGACAGTCCTGATATAAGCAAACTAATTTCTGACACAGAATCTGATTGAGCAATGAATGACCGGGAAAAAGAGGTTTGGGTATTATTCTAAGAAGCAGTTTCTAAGTCTTGATGTAAAAATAAAGATCCAAATTATTAAGAAATTAAATTGTGAAAATTCAGATATTTACATTTATGGAATTGAGTTGCAAAATAAGACTCAAAGTTCACTTCTTGGATTTGCATTTAGAATTTATCCCTGAGAATCTTGGGACAGTGAGTAAAAAGCAGGGTGAAAGATTCCATCAGGACATCATGGACATGGAAAGAAGGAATGGTGGGAAGTCAGGGATAAACCAGAAAAAGAGTGCCTCTGTAAACTCTGTAATTTATTAAATTTCAATTAAACTTCTTTTCAATTTTGTGTTTAAATGTAATGTGACTGAAATATTCTAATAACATTTCTTTTACAAAATTAAACCAATTTCTTATGAGCTAATATTGCTGACCTGTGTGATTAGAGTCAGCTGACTGAACAATGACAGACCTGATTACAGATATGCCTCTCAACCTCATCATATACAAATTCTTACCATTACAGTGAAGAAGCCATCATAAGGTTTCAAGAGTAAGACTATGCCTGATTCAAAGAAAATGTCACAATAGAAGATAAAGTTGGTTGAAAAAATTCCAATCAGAAAAAGGTCCATGAAGCCACTGCTAAAGCTATGAAAGTCATTATTCCCAAATGGCAAACATTTGGATCAACTGAGGATTTTCTCAGAAAAGTTCAGCCTGATAAAAATACCCCAATGGCACAGTGATCACTTATTCAAGAAGCAACAGAGGATCCCAGAAGAACATCCAAAGAACTGCAGGCCCATGGAGTTTCTGCTAAAGTCAATGTTCATGATTCCACAATAAGAAAGAGATTGATTAAAAATAGGAATATCAAGGCAAAAAAACTCAGCTATTTAAGAGTAACATCAGCACTTGTCTCACAATTGCAAATAAACTCCTGGAAGATCTCCAGGCCTTTGGAATAATGTTCTATGGACAAATGGGTCAAAACTATACCTTTTTGGATCACACCAGTCCAAATATGTCTGACTTAAAGCTGATACAGCATTTGGCAGTAAGAACATATACAGTCAAGTCCATAAGTACTTAATTTTCATAATTTTGGCTCTGTACACTACCACAATATATCTGAAATACAGCAATCATTATGTGATTGAAGTATAGACTTTCAGCTGTAATTTAAGGGGTTTACCAAAAACATTGTATGAGCCATTTAGGAATGACAGCTATTTTTCTGCACTCCCCACCTAATTTCCAAGAGCTCAAAGGTATATGGACATTTAACTGGTAAGCTATTCCATAGCCAGATGGGAGCAGTTCCCTTTAGAGAGATAGCAGAAACATGAGGAGTGGTCAAATCAACCACCAGGTACATTCTTAAAAAGAAGGTACACACTGATGAATTCAGCAACACCAGAAGGTCACAACACCACAGAAAACAACTATGCTGGATGATTGAAGAATTCTGTCCTTGGTGAAGAAGAACCTCTTCACAACATTTAGCCAAACCAAGAACATTCTCCGGGAGGTAGACCTATTATTGACAAAGTCTTCAATCAAGAAAAGACTTCATAAAAGTAACTGGACAGATTGGTATTCCTGAAGCTTAATTAACTTGGTGTTGGACTGTGATAATTAAGTGTCATATGCCTGCATAATAATTTACTCTGCTTTCAACAAAAAAGATAACAGTGGTATGTCTTTCATTTCCTAGGAACATCTGAGTACTGGGGTGTTTTAGTGAAGCAGTATTTAGTTGTATGAAATTAAATCAAATGTGAAAAACTTGCTGTGCAAACCTTTGGGTCCCCTTATAATTTTGCTGATTTGAATGCATCTAACTGCACAATACTGATTACTTGCAACACCAAATTGGTTGGATTAGCTTGTTAAGCCTTGAACTTCATAGACAGGTGTGTCCAATCATGAGAAAAGGTATTTAAGGTGGTCAATTACAAGTTGTGCTTCCTTTTGACTCTCCTCTGAAGAGTGATAGCATGGGATCCTCAAAGTAACTCTCAAAAGATCTGAAAACAAAGATTGTTCAGTATCATGGCTTAGGGGAAGGCTACAAAAAGCTATCTCAGAAGTTTAAACTGTCAGTTTCAACTGTAAGGAATGTAATCAGGAAATGGAAGGCCACAGGCACAGTTGCTGTTAAACCCAGGTCTGGCAGGCCAAGAAAAATACAGGAGTGGCATACGCGCAGGATTGTGAAAATGATTACAGACAACCCACAGATCACCTCCAAAGACCTGCAAGAACATCTTGCTGCAGATGGTGTATCTGTACATCGTTCTACTATTCAGCGCAATTTGCACAAAGAACATCTGTATGGCAGGGTGATGAGAAAGAAGCCCTTTCTGCATTCACACCACAAACAGAGTCGTTGTATGCAAATGCACATTTAGACAAGCCAGATTAATTTTGGAACAAAGTGCTTTGGACTGATGAGACAAAAATTGAGTTATTTGGTCACAACAAAAAGCGCTTTGCATGGCGGAAGAAGAACACGGCATTCCAAGAAAAACACCTGCTACCTACTGTCAAATTTGGTGGAGGTTCCATCATGCTGTGTGGCTAGTTCAGGGACTGGGGCCCTTGTTAAAGTTGAGGGTTGGATGAATTCAACCCAATATCAACAAATTCTTCAGGATAATGTTCAAACAGCAGTCACAAAGTTGAAGTTACGTAGGGGTTGGATATTCCAACAAGACAATGGCCCAAAACACAGTTCAAAATCTACAAGGCATTCATGCAGAAGGAGGAGTACAATGTTCTGGAATGGCTGTCACAGTCCCCTTACTAAAATCTATGGGATGATTTGAAGCAGGCTGTCCATGCTCGGCAGCCATCAAATTTAACTGAACTGGAGAGATTTTGTATGGAAGAATGGTCAAAAATACCTCCATCCAGAATCCAGACACTCATCAAAGGCTATAGGAGGCATCTAGATGCTGTTATATTTGAAAAAGGAAGCTCAACTAAGTATTGATGTAATATCTCTGTTGGGGTGCCCAAATTTATGCACCTGTCTAATTTTGTTATGATGCATACTGCATATTTTCTGTTAATCCAATAAACTTAATGTCACTGCTGAAATACTACTGCTTCCATAAGGCATGTCATATATTAAAATGAAGATGCTACTTTGAAAGCTCAGCCAATGATAAACAAAAATCCAAAGAATTAACAGGGGTTCCCAAACTGTTTCATATGACTGTGTGCATATATATATATATATATATAAGTGTTATGTGACACTATCCCACACAGCAGGTGGGCCACATGACCAAACTTGCTTTGCATGCTTCTTTGCACACTTTAGTAGCCCTTTGATTCTGCTTGTATTGCAAAGTCACACTTCACAGAGGAAGTCTCAGAACAATCCCTTTCAAAGTGATGAACTTGCAAAACACTGAAATCCTGTGAGAACGTACAATTTGTGTCTTTCCAGCCTGACTTAATTTTCTGAGCAACATTCTTTTTCTCTCTATTTAACTCAAGAAATACCAGTTTTACTCAAAATTAGATAGATAGATAGATAGATAGATCGTTCTCAATGCTGTATAACCCACTTCTGTGTTATGGGTGGACGGGAGCTACATGGGTAAAGTCTAGGCTTGGATTTGTGTATCCTGTAAAACAGACAAATAAAATGATTATGAGAGGATGCTTAAAAGTATGTGAATAGATACTACAATTTCTTAAATATTCTTACTGCTTTAAAATAAAGGTTTACTCATAAATTTTAAGAATATCTGTACATGTACAATGGAAATATGCATAAGTAAATAAAATGTTTTTATTTGCAAAAGTAAAGAAACCCTCTAGTTTTTACAGTTTTCGGCTGACAAACCAGGGCAATTAATAAAATTTTACTTGGCAGATTCAGTCTTAAGTAAAGGAACCAGAATCAAGATATCTATAGTTTAAAAACAAACAAACAAACAAAAACACACACAGTTATGTAATTAAGTAAACAGCCTGGTGTATTGTTACTTTCTTTGTCCTTCTTGGAAAATTATGAGCACTGACTGACATTATATAAGGAGTTGCAGGTTGGAGGCTGATTTTTTTTTTCATTCAAATTAGTAATAATCATTTTTGTATTTGATTTATTCTGTAAATAATATTTTCATAATTGCTTGATTTTTCAGTGCAAATCAATCTACCAAAAACGGAAAATTGGAGAAGAAATACATGTAATTAAACATTACTACAAACCAATGTTAAAAATATAGCAGAAAATATGTTTTAAGGTAAAACCTGGAAAGAAGCTCTAGGAGATGCCAGGGACATGAAAGAAAAAAATCACAATCTCTTAGTTAGACAGAAGGACATCAAGTATGGGCCAGAAGACTGAAGGAAATACGAGAGATTGAAGTAGAGTTATGGAGCAGTTCCTTTATCCGTTATGCAGAAGTGTTATTTACTGTACATTAACTTAGTAGGAGCAGGTGGAGAGGTGCAAAAATAGATGTTATTTTAGTTGGCCTATTATAAAGGTTTGTATTTTTAAATAGTATCACTGCCCCATTATGAATAGCTATACTCTTATTACTGGGACTACTAACTCTTAATCAACCAATTACTCTATTAAGCTTAAGCAAGTAAAGTTTAATGGGTGACATTACCGAGGTGTTTGTAATAAAGAAGAGGTCTTGTAAGGATTACATAATAACATAAGAATTTTGATAAATGAGAAAGGCACAATATGTTGTGTGGCGGCAGAAATGATGTCAACCATCCTCCTGCAGCTTCTAAGGAAAAAATATTCACATGAAGTTAGACACTCTGAATCACCCAAAATTTTCCCTTGCTCTTTCTCATCAACAGAGCCTGTGAAACACATTTCATGCTTACATGAGAGTCAAGAAATGGAAAAGTACTAAATTCTGATTAAATAAATTAAGGCCAAAAACCCTAAGAACTGCAAAAATCAGAAAACCAAAGACAGAAATGCAAGAAGAAGGAAAAAAAGCAAAAATTCAAAAACACCAACTCAAAAACGAGTCCAGGAACAATACTTCAAACTTCTAAACCAAATTAACAAATTCAAAAAGTGTGACCAAGAACCCAAAAGGAAAAAAAACCCAAAAAGCTTGACACTAGGTAAAGGCAAATGAGGCAAAGGCTCAGCAAAATAGTGAGGCTAAAATGCTCTTTGTTTATTTGTCATCAGGTGACTGCACTATGATAAGCTGCAACTCCTGAGAATGAGTCAGAATTGGAGGTCTTTTTACCTTTTGGCTCTAATCTGAATTGGAAAGGAAAACAAATAACAACTGAACGTACATTATTATATAAAAGTAAATACCAATAAAGAAAAACAAGTGGCATCAGAGGGTTGATCATTTTGGGTTAATGGCTTAGGATTGTGAAATTAAAGTATATGCTTTTTTTATCATTTTAAAACTTTAACCTCAATGCTAACATAAACTAGCAATGAAAATACTAGCACACTGATCAGTTAGATGACTTTTACTTTCATATTATTCTTTAATGTGGAACTATAAATTAAAGCCTTCTCAAATTCTGATTACGCAGAATCTACTTATTGTTCTAGGTGTATTTTTGAGGAAAAAAAACAAACTTTCCAAGTTTGTTTACCAAAATCTTCCCCTTATAAAGCCATGCCGACTATTATTGACAAAAATGACATGTCTTGGTGGGGTGTAGAGACATCTGGCACTAGGTAATGTGACCTGTGGTCTTTTTGACTATTCCTAAACCATATTAAAGCCGATAGTGTTGCAATGCATCAACATTTAAAAGAAGCTGGGTGAAATTTCACTGGAAAGAAGGAATACAGGTCTAAAATTCTGAAGGAGAAGGGAAAGGACAATTCAGTGAAAAGCTTTTTGCTGAATCTGAAAGAAAGGTAACATGGGGTAGAGAGCTGGAAATGGATCTGAAACTGAAACACTGTTTATTTGATTTTTTTCACCTTTATTCATCACTTGTGTGATGTTAAAAAAGAAGTTCTGATATATCTTGCAAGACTTTCCATATAGTGATGTTTGGAAGACATTTGTAAAGGAAAAATACATTAGATTAAGATTAGTTGCTAACAAGGATGGAAAAACTTCATTCTTCACAAAGGACAAAGAAAAGGTTCTCTTTCACATATAGCCACATGGAAAAGGTAAATCAAAGTTTAGGCCAAATGACCCAGGACAAGTGGCTTCCCATCCTTGACTTAGGCATTTCACAATCTTGCAGTGTAGATGAGTGTCTTTGATATTCATGGAATATGGCTAAGGTGTACACCCAGGTTATGGCACTCTTGATTCAAATGTGTTTTGTTTCTTCTAGATTGAGCTATTGGTTCCTGATGAGTATTTTGTTGTATAACCGATATCTGTTTATTATATTTAGCCTTTTGAAAAAGTATTTTATATAGCACCATTTTATGTGGTCCTCTGAAAGTGCTCTACAAGCAAAAAAATAATTTGCAAGTGAATAGAGGAGACTAACTGCAGACAATTTAACTGAAGCCAACAGGTTAGTCCATAAAAGGATTGAGCTCTTTTGTTGTTTTTTGGTTGCTCATTTGGTTGTAGTCCTGTTAAAAAACAGTTAAGTGACAGCCACACACTAGTCATTAGAGTCCCAAGTTTCGTTGAGAGACTTTGTGACTGAGTACTGCAATATTAATAAGGAGGTTTTTTTTTTTGTTTTTATTTTTTACGCTGATCCAGTCACTTCAGTTTAGTGCCCTGCTGGGTCTGGCAAGCAACGGCAGTCTTTTTGCATGGCATCTTTGCTTCTCCTCTCATTAAGAGGTATGGGTTTATTTTCATTGCACATCTGTGGCTGGGTCTGGGAAATTCAGCAAGCCAAACAAAGCAATATGTTATTCTTTATTAAACTTTCCTTAAAACAAAACTCTTTAACATTTATGTCAATATAATGGTATGTGCTTACTGGGCGCAACCTAAGCATATATGTGTTGTTTATTTATGGTTCTAACATCTTACTAAACAACTATGGGCATGTTTGTTAAAATCTCTTTAGCTTAATGATTTTGTGTGGCTCATAACTAAATTATAAATGTTCACAATACCTGGGGTTCTCAACCTATTTCTGCCTTTTAGGCCTAGCACTTAATTTAAGCATAAAAGTCAACAGGCCACATTTTAGCTTGGGTTCTTCTTTTGCAATCAAATCTTTATTAATGTACATATAATTGCAAACATATTAAAGAGACAGACCAAAATTTTTATGTAATAAGGCAACAGCCCAATTCTGAAGCGGCCCTCAAAGCCAGTGCTCAATGTTGTAGATACATTAGGTTCTTGGTGGGCTTGTTTCCAATACTTTCACTATGATAAATACTGTAGAAGTTCTTTAATGTATAAACAGCTTTTTATGTTAGTTATAATTTAACATTCCATGACAATAAAAATGATTACAAAACACACACAAATAAAACTCAAATACTGACGTTCTCAGAACATTACAAGAAGCATTGTATTAAAAAGAATTTATGGCTGAATCTAAATTTGTAAATTATTCTTATGGCAGGACTTTCCCTTAATCGACAGAAATCACCAATCACTTAATTGATCTGGTCATCTAACAAATCATCATTTGGAACTGTTTTGGTAGGTACTGAAGTTCAAATGCTGCTATCAAAGTCAAAACATAAGTACCAATCCAACACTATGCGTTACTTAAAATAATTTGTATAACTATAGTGCTGCACAACTTGAAGAGCTCAACAATTTGAGCATAAATTCAATACGAAACTTTCTTTGACTAACTCAGGTTTGGGAAATGAATATGCAGCTTAGAGTTTTCCTGTCTAACTGTTTTGCCTTACTTCAATGTTTAACTGTGATAAATCAATAAAAGTATATGAAGTAAAAGAAGATAAAAGGACAAATCTTTTTTATTTGATTAATATTGGGAATATTTAATTCAACTGAGTTTTTTTTATACAGTGCTCTTCAATGAGTGCCGGGTCATGGTATTTAAATAATTTAAGAGTTAAAATGCAATTACCCCTTATTAACTTACTAATTACATAATACACACATATGACACAGATTTGTTTCGACATACAGACAAAAACAAGAAAGGTAAGCAGGACCTAGGCCATTTAAAGATTTATGTTTAAAAAGGAGGATTTTGAAATCTACCCTAAGATTATTTGGAAGAAAGGTATAATGACTTAAGAATAGGGGTTATGTGGTTGTATTATCTAGTTCTTGTAATTCTTGCAGCAGCATTTTGAAGTAAATGAAAGCTGCATATGAAAACAGATTGAACAGCATATCTTTCATGGTGGTCTAGAGGTTAGGATTTGGTGCTCTCACAGCTGTAGTCTGGGTTTGATTCCCAATTAGTGAGTTAAGTTTTGGGATGGAGTGATGGATCTGAAGCTAAGGATCTGGAATCCAGAAGGTTGCCAGTTTGAATCCATGTTACTGCTAAAAGAGACTCTATTTTGCTGGGCCCTTGAGCAAGGCACTTAACCTGCACTTGCTCCAGGGGTGCTGTACAATGGTTGTCTCAGCGCTTTGACCCCAAGTGGTATGCGAAAACTAACAAATTCCTAATACAAGAAATTGTATAAGGCAAAATAAAGAAGAAGAAAAAAATAAAATAAAATGAAAAAAAGAATCACACATTGCAGTATTCAGTCTTACTAGCAGTAAATAAATGAATTAAGGGAAAATCAAGGATGACACACAATATAAAACAATTATGTGTCTAACTCTGTTCTACACCATTGGATGTGACACTGCAACTGTTAATTTACTTGAATGCCTTTACCATTTGTACTGTGTTCACTAAGGTCTTTGACAGATGTTTGCTTATTCCACTGACTTCAGGCTTTTCCATATAATCTGTTTCAACTGAATGAAATGAACCTAGAAGTATACCCCAGTCCTCAAGAAAATATGACAAAAGAAGACCACCTAAAAACCTAAAGAAGACCACCTAAATCAGATTGCTTGGCCGTCCCAGCATTTTATCGCCACAATCTAGTTAAAGCTTGCCTTGCTACTTTATTATTTATCACTTTTTTTAGCTCTGTCCACCACAGTTGAACATTTGAAAGTTTTATAAATTGTGATGGAAGGTAAGAATGAACTGGCAGCCTGGCCATGTAAAGTTGGTGAGCAGTTTCCTTTTCGGGATGACATAATGGATTCACAACCAATATTAATTTACACACTGTAATAAAATAAAGAGTCCTTTCAAAATAGAAAAAGGTTTGGGGTTTGTCCCTGTATATTGTCGTCCAGACAGAAATGAAAAAGGATGATTCAAAATGACTTTTCAGTACAAAGTGAATAAAGTACTGTAACAAAATGCCGTTTATATAGCAGATGGGATGATGGGAGGAAATGGTTGGCAGGAAGTGACGATTGGAGGCGGGACCACGGAACCAACGTCACCAGGAGTAGACCGGAGTAATCGAGTGTGGAACCGGAAGTGACGTCATCAGATTGGAACCGGAAGTGATGTCATCGCGGCCATTTTGGAATTGAATCTGGAAATGTTTTATTTTTCTTCCTGTTTTCTGTAGATAGAAAGAGATTCAGGTAAGTACCACGTGATAAACCCTTGTCTCGCGAGATTTCACTCACCTTTAGGCTCTTTGACTGCCTCCAACTCGCACGTGTGTGACAACACCCAATATGCCAGGAGGATGAAACCTTCTGCTGAAACTCATATACACACACTCACAGGTCTGCCTGGGAGTCATAGTGCTCCTTTAAGGTTGTTGTAAAAGTGGACACCCATCTTGGATTCTATTACTAATGGTGACTCTTGGCTATTCTTCATTTACAGAGTATGTTCCCTAAATGTTCCTTGCGTGCAGCAAAGGAAGAGCTGCAGGGAGAGGACATCTCCAATTTAAGGATGTTCCAACTGACCTGGAAGTGTTTCCATGGTGCAATGCTGTGGCACTACTGTAGTACTCCTAAGTCTAGTATAAAAGAAGCTGTTCACCTCACCCACTTGAGTTGGAGTTGGGAGAGAAGACTAGAAAAAAAGAAAGAGAAAAAATTATAGGGTAGATCAGCATTTCTCAACCTTCAAGTATTTGCGACCTGAGTTTTCATAATAGTTTTAATCGCGCCCCCACTAATGTTTTTTTTTGAAAGGAACCCACTAATACCAATTTGTTCTTTTTTAATTAATGATATATCATAGATGCATATTTTATTATACCCACTTAACTTTTAGCGACATTTATCTAACTCTATATTTATTTTTCAAGTATCAGAATGTAGTTTAAGTTAATTTGTTTTGGTTTCAATAGATGTATTTTTCATATTTTTGATTCTTGTTTTCTTTTTTTCACATCTTCACGCCCCCCTTTTTGTTACTTCGTGTCCCCCTAGGGGGGCCCGTCCCACAGTTTGAAAACCACTGGGGCAGATGAAGAATAAACCGGTGTAAGGTATTTGGTCAAAGATAAATATTTATTGATCTTGAAACTTGTGTGGGTCAAGTTGTGTCAGGGGTTTGGAGCTCTGTTTTGCCCCCTACAGGCCACATTTTGTTCTGCTTATTACAACTTTAAAAAAAGCACATGTCAATAAACATATCTCTGTGTGGTTTACATGCAAAACATAAGTATCTTTTCAGCAACATAACATACTGACTAATGCTGCTGCTATCTTATCCATTTTTGGTTATCTACTCCTTTACTATTTACTTATTGAAACACACAGAGTAAATTAAATTGTCTGAAGCTTCCACTCATTTCCTGAACCTGCTAAATGAGAACAAGGTCCAGGAAGGCAAAGTCTATAATTCACAGAACATCAATATCATCTCAGCCTTGTTGCACATCTCAACATAGTCACTGTCCATGTATAATTTGCATGTTCACTCTACAGAGACTCTAGATTCCCTCACTCATCCAAAACATACTGTATGTCTATTGTATTGAGTGGGAACTGCAAATTAACCCTGCGTGAGTAGGTGTGATCATACCCTAGGATTACCTGCTATCTTGTCCAGGGTTAGATCCACCCTAGTGTCTATGGCGTCCAGCTAAAACTAGGGCTGCCTGCAATATTGCACTGGAATTTGAGTATCCAGGTAATAGACGAACATTATTACACCTACACCCACTCACACTCAACCAGTCTGGAATAAGTTGTACATCTTTAGGGTATGGGGAAAAAATGGATGCTTATGCAGGATGAATGTCCAAAGTTCACAAAGTCATTGACTCAAGTACCTGCAACAGTAAGAAAACAACTCAAACTAATGTGCCAATCCTCAGCCAAACCAGAGTTTTTGGACACTTTAAAATCATTTCTAGCAAAAGTTTTTTTTTTTACTTTACAATATAAGCATTACACATGGGCGTTAAAGTGTACAGAAAGTAAAGGTCAAACTCTTTTCTCAAGAGCCAATGAAGAATTATGCAGAAGCTTTCTACCCTATGTTGAAACAGAGTTAATCTGTCACTTTTCACTGATTGAAAAATGTACCCCTTCACAAAATGACCTTGCAAGAATTACCTTGTCTATTTAAAGATGAGATAGAAGTGTATGATACCACCCTTTGGAACCCACTCCCATTAGATATTTAGAAATTATATAACAACCAAGCAAGTAAGGAAAGCCAAAGGCAATACAGCATGATCATAGCTCTGTGGCCTTCAAAGTCAGCCTATGCCAAAGTGAGAAAAGAGAAGGTCTTGTCTTAGTCATATGCATTCTTCCGATCATGCTAGGTGAGCTTCAATATTAGAATGAGCATTCTAAGCTTAAATGTCTCACAGCTCCATTAGTTAATGCAAGATGGAGTTGTGATTGCTTACAGGTTTGATTTTATTGACACCTAACTGGCTAAAACATGTGTTGCTCTAACTAGCTATTGGTAAAGTCTATGTGTGTTATTGAGTGTCTCTGTCTTCAGCCAAATATGCAACCTTATCGATTCCATCCAGGTCAGGGCAATCTGTCAAACCTGGTGGAAACTGGAGCTGCATCTAGATGTACTTTTCAAAGGGAAAATTATCAAAATAAATATCACATATATAGTACTCCCTACTATTAAATCAAATTTTACTACACTATGCTGAAACTTTTTATATTACTTCATACTAAATAGCACCTATTTATTGTAAGCCAGGGGTGTCCAAAGTTTTTTCACTGGGGGCCACATACAGAGAAATATACGAAGGGCTGGGCCACCCACTAGAGGTGAGCTATATTGCCTCACCTCCTGTGTATTAAGCTAGCAAAATCAATCAAATATAGGTAAGTTATGCCTCATAATTGAATATGCTTAAAGAAAAAACAGCATCACAGCTCTCCATTAATGGGTTTTCATTTATTGTATTTCAAAGTGCTCTCATCACATACAATCAAGTAAAAATCAAAAGCACAAGCTTTATCTGACACTTGATGTTTTAAGTTAGCTGACAAATCTTTAATTCGCCGCACAACTGTGTTTCTGGAGACACGAACGTTGTTGAATTCCTGCAGTTTCTCCGGGCACATTATGCCTGTGACTTTAGTGAGGCACTTTTTTATGAAGTCATCATCTGAGAAAGGTTTCCCATGTCAGGCAGTAAGTTGCACTGCCTTGTAACTGGATAATGTGGCATTTTCTTGTGTTTTGTTAGCACAGAAAAAATACTGTTGTTGAGCTAGCAGACTACCTGCCATTTGCTTAACTTTCTGTTCTCGCTCAGTACCAGTGTAGGACGTGTAGATCGGATGTTTGCTTTCGTAGTATCGACTTGCCCTTCACTTCTAGGAGGAAATATTAATTTTCCCATCGTGTCCGAAATTTTCTGCGCTCACTTGTTATTGTGCATTTCTTGGGTTCTGCCATTTTTGGTCAACCTTAGCAAAATTGTTCTTTGGTTGTGCTTATTTGTGACGACAGTGCCTTGATCAAGACAGTAGCTACGTCTTGTGTTAAACGTAAGAAGTACAATACAGTTAAGAACAAGTTTCGTGTGTGGGCCATATTTCATTATATTTTTAGAGTTTGTGGACCATAGTTGGCCCGCAGGCCACAGTTTGGACACCCCTGTTGTAAGCAGCCATGGTTAAAATGTGATTAATAATAAAAAAAAAAACAATAGGAAACAGGAAATAGACAACAATTTTATGGCTGAAAATGATCCAAGATAAGTGAGCAATGTGATCATCAAATGGCTGAGGTGCCATGAGCAAAGTGCCCAGCTCCTCATTCTGTCCTTGACTTTCTCAGTCCATGCAGACGTCAGCAGCGACAAATAATGGAGCTCTTCAAGAAATGAAGTCATTGTGTTACAGTAATGCTAAAGCCAATTAGGAATTGTCTTTTCTCCATTTGCTTAAGTCTCCCTTTTTCTTAAGGTCGGGATCTTTTTTTTTTTTCTTTTCTAACTGCAGTGTATTACAAGAAACTGGTGTTTCACATTGATTCCAGTGTTCTCCATTTAACTCCTCATTATTCCCCAAGGCAGCAGGAAATTGGTTGTCATATTGTTTTTATTCTCTTGTCCTGTAGTCTCCAACTGACATCTCTTAAGTATTAATTAAAAAAGAGCAGTGATAAAGAAAGAAAGAGATGCAGTGAACACAGCAGCTCATTTGCATGCACTCGCTTGGCAGAACTAGAGTCAAACTTCGCCACGATCTGTTTTTAATGGAAAAATGAAGTGCAGGCTACATAATAGATAAGGGGATAACAGGCAGATGTGCAAAATAGAAAAAAAAATTTAAAGATTTTAAGATCTATCAAGATTGGGCTCTTCAATGAGGCCATTGTTAAGAGCTAGAAACTTGAGGTAGGGCCTGCCTGTAACATGCTCAACAATGGAGACATTAACTCAATGCATTCTGATGAAAAATAAGGTACACCTGTAGTTAGTGATTAGTGTCTCTTAATTATTTTAATAAATTTCAGTATGACTGTTAAAAGTGTCTCTGCTAGGGCTACTTCTGAGCCTAATGCTGTCAGACAAGGCTCTGGCTCTCTGCATCTCTAAGAAGAAAGACACAGCTATACAAAATATGTGAAAAGCAACTTACATTCAAACATTTCAGAAATTTACTCTTTATAACTGATATAGTAGCCATTTGTGTTATGCAGTATATCATGCAGCCCTTGAATTTCATCTGTGACAGAGATGGAGATTTCCTCCCAATGTAACAACAAATGGGGGATTTTATTGGCTTGATGTGGATTTTATTTGATTATATATACTGTGTGTATCCTTATATATAATTTGATACTATCCGTACGTATGGAGTGTGCGTCAATACCCCATTTGTATGGTGTTTGCGTCAATTTGATGCTATCCGTATGTATGGTGTTTGCGTCTATACCTCGACTCAATACAAGTTAGAACCATGCAATGGGACTCTGCCTCTGTAGTTAGAACATAACGTGGCACACGCGGACGGAGTATTGCATGATTGGCTAAGAATGTTTGAATGCTTCAGTGACACCGCTGGACGGCCAAGTATAGTAAGTCGGTGTTGGTTCGAGCAGGTAACAGTAAGTTCGGTTGGTTTTTGTAACGTTGGTTTGGTGGGCGTACTTTCCAGGACTAACCTTTCGACAGCACCGGAACCATAAGTAATTTAGAACGTATTGCCATTTGCTTGGTACGTCGAAATTTATCTTTGAGTAGTTTAGTTTTGGCATCCGTCCTTCTGACATCTATTGGCAAGCTGAGTAATGATGGCTGGGTATTAACAACAGCCATTGTTTAAATTTTAGCCGATCTCAGATCTACAGTAAAATGTCCACGCCAACATAATTATTACTCCAACTCTGATTAGAGTCGTAAAATACGGTTTGTTTTGAAAATTTGTTTGAAAAAATCAAATGAGGTGCGCCGAAAAGCTGAGTTCACGTCTCGCAGCCCCGTTTAAACAGGAAGCTCATTACACTGGCCAAAAAAGTCTACAGTGCCATGATAACAAAATCATTTCAAGGACTTAAAAAAACAAATAATTCTTTGCAGAGAAAGTATGGATTTCACAAACGTAGAATTTGTAGCCCGATTCGATCGGGCTCCCAATCGCTAGTATATATATATACTATATGTGTATATACAGTGCATCCGGAAAGTATTCACAGCGCATCACTTTTTCCACATTTTGTTATGTTACAGCCTTATTCCAGAATGGATTAAATTCATTTTTTTTCCTCAGAATTCTACACACAACACCCCATAATGACAACGTGAAAAAAGTTTACTTGAGGTTTTTGAAAATGTATTAAAAATAAAAAAATTGAGAAAGCACATGTACATAAGAATTCACAGCCTTTACCATGAAGCTCAAAATTGAGCTCAGGTGCATCCTGTTTCCCCTGATCATCCTTGAGATGTTTCTGCAGCTTAACTGGAGTCCACCTGTGGTAAATTCAGTGGATTGGACATGATTTGGAAAGGCACACACCTGTCTATATAAGGTCCCACAGTTGACAGTTCATGTCAGAGCACAAACCAAGCATGAAGTCAAAAGAATTGTCTGTAGACCTCCGAGACAAGATTGTCTCGAGGCACAAATCTGGGGGTCTGGTCTATAAGAATGGATTGTTTATTTAGTCTCTTATAAATACTCATCGAGCATAGTGGACCTTAGTTTAATGGAAATACTCCAATCAGTAAGAGAGTAAATATTTTATTCTCATTTCATGATTTTTACTCTGTTAAATAATAAAGTTTTCTTTTACATATTTATAGAATTTTGTGATTTTGACTCCAATAAGTAATAATTTTTCTTTTGTACATTTACAGATTTCATTAATATTCTGGCCGCAACTGGGGGTTTTATATATATATAAAATGGCAGAGTGCACCGACTCTTTTTCTCCCTTGCCTGCAGACCATTCACGGGAGATTCCACCTGGTCCTCTTGATGTTACTTCCGGGACCGAGCCAATGGAAGGAGACCTTGCAGGCTCCGGCCCCTGTGATGTCACATCCGGGCTCGCACCAATGACAGAAGACCTACATGAGCCCGACCCCTTTGACTTCACTTCCTGTCTTCCCCTTTAAAAGCCTCCACCTTTTCCCTATTCCCTCAGTTCTGTATTACAGTAGATTCGGTTTTGTGCACACCAGTGCTATCATTTAAAAGATGATATATATCTATCTATACTAATAAAAGGCAAAGCCCTCACTGACTCACTGACTGACTGACTGACTGACTGACTCATCACGAATTCTCCAACTTCCCATGTAGGTAGAAAGCTGAAATTTGGCAGGCTTATTCCTTACAGCTTACTTACAAAAGTTAAGCAGGTTTCATTTCGAAATTCTACACGTAACGGTCATAACGGTCGATAACGGTCGACAACGTCCGCCATGTTGAACTTTCTTATTTATGGCCCCATCTTCACGAAATTTGGTAGGCGGCTTCCCTGCGCTAACCGAAACCAATGTACTTACTTATTTCGATGGTATGACGCCATTGTCGGCCGCCATATTGAATTTTCCAACGTCACCAATTTTCAAACTTCCCGTGTAGGAAGAAGGCTGACCCCATCTTCACGAAATTTGGTAGGTGGCTTCCCTGCGCTAACCAAAACCGATGTACGTACTTATTTCGGTGGTATGACGCCATTGTCGGCCGCCATATTGAATTTTCCAAACGTCACTAATTCTCCAACTTCCCGTGTAGGTAGAAGACTGAAATTTGGCAGGCCCATTCCTTACAGCTTACTTACAAAAGTTAAGCAGGTTTCATTTTGAAATTCTACGCGTAATGGTCATAACGGTCAACAACGTCCGCCATATTGAACTTTCTTATTCATGGCCCCATCTTCACGAAATTTGGTAGGCGGCTTCCCTGCGCTAACCGAAACCAATGTACATACTTATTTCGGTGGTATGACGCCACTGTCAGCCGCCATACTGAACTTTCCAACGTCACTAATTCTCCAACTTCCCGTGTAGGTAGAAGGCTGAAATTTGGTACTTATTTCGGTGGTATGATGCCACTGTCGGCCGCCATATTGAACTTTTAATGGAAACCGATGTCCGTACTTATTTCGTTGGTATGACACCACTGTCGGCCGCCATATTGAACTTTCCAACGTCACTAATTCTCCAACTTCCTGTGTAGGTAGAAGGCTGAAATTTGGCAGGCTCATTCCTTACAGCTTACATACAACAATTGACCAGGTTTCATTTCAAAATTCTACGCATAACGGTCAACAACGTCCTCCATGTTGAACTTTCTAATTTATGGCCCAATCTTCTCGAAATTTGGTAGGCGGCTTCCCTTTATCATTCCAACCCCCATTACCATGTCTATCGAGATGATCACTATCGATTAAAGAACTGTCACTTACCGAGTGGTTTCCATGCCTGGAGATACCACCTACCTTTTCCATTCTCTTTGTTACATATTGCACGGCCATATCAGGCTCACTCTTGATATCCGGAGGAACATTCTGTCTTATGTATTGAATGACTGGGACAGGTTCAAGGTGTGGACTGATGACGGTACAGGAGATAATTATACTACACAGGAGCACTAGAAGAGTGAAATGCTTAAGCCCTTCACCTATGGTTCTGCATGTGAGTTGATGGCTGCCACTGAATTGTTCGGTTGTCGCTTTCAAATGTACCGAAATGGCCAAATATTTTACACCTTTCGACAACCGTCAATGCATCTTAAACATCTTACATTCACAGGTGACGATTTCAGTAGTGGACACTTTGATGTTTATGAATGTTTAAACTCTCAAAAGCTGGATGTGATTTTATCGATGAAACCGGTTGTGTGCTTACAACGCTTGACAGATGCCAAATGTCACTTCAACACAACAAATTCTGCAAATACTGTCGTAATTGAAACAAACCATGAAACTCAAACCGATTATGACAGCAGCAATCCAAGCTGTGAGATTTGAGACAAGATTACTGTTCACATGGGCAACTGTAAGTTACAGTACATGCTCAAGAGTAAGTTCAGCGCACAGCTTGGTCATGTTACAACCGGAGGGCCGAACTGACAACATGGTATACAAAGAGATCCTTAACAAATAATTTTTGGCATATTTTCCCACAGTTTAAAAAGGTTTAATTTTCTTCTTAATAAAAATTTTAATGCAGTACTTCGCCACTGCGAAGCGCGGGTATTTTGCTAGTATATATTTATATATATATAATGTGTGTGTGTGTATATATATATATATATATATACACACAGTGGAACCTCGGTTCACAAACGTCTTGGTACACGTACAACTCAGTTTAAAACCAAAAAGTTTGCCAAACTTTTGCCTCGGTTCACAACCACACACTCAGTATACGAACTAGCCAGTTTCCCTTTAGGTTTGTACATGTTTAGTCTCTCCCTGTGCATTTCCTGCGCAGCGAGCGAGCAAGAGAGCGAGAGAGAGAGAAAGAGAGAGAGAGAGAGAGAGAGCACGACACACACACACACACACACACAAACACGAGAAACACACACACAGACAGAGGCGCGCGAGAGACACACATAGACAGAGGCGCTTGAGACAAAGGCATACACACACAGGCTTGCGAAACAGAGGCACACACACACACACAGGCGCTGCAGGCTCGCGAAAGAGACACACACGAAAGAGAGAGAGAGTGAGCGAGCAAGCGAGAGAGGGAAGGCTGGACACATAAGGTAGAAAAGGCTTGTTTTTGTTTTCAGTTCTGTTTACAGCGATCGGTTCATAGCGTGCATTGTGGCAATGTTACTTTTTAGGGTGGTTTATTAAATTACAGATTTTTCAAATGTTCATTTTTTTCCCTGTGCTTAAAACTCATTAAAAAAAGTGTTTTTAGCAAGCGGTTCCTAGCACTATAGCGCGAACCATTGCAGTGTTAGTTTTCTCTGTTGTTCAAGGTTTTCTCAGTGTTATTCAATGTTTTTACATTCAGTTTACTATTACACTGTGCATTCTATAGTATAATTAAATATATTAAAAAGTAAAAAAATATATATTTACATACAGTTGATACGGTCTGGAACGGATTAATTGTATTTACATACAATCCTATGGTGAAAATTGCTTCGGTTCACGACCAAATTGGTTTACGACCAGAATATATATATACTGTATATTTTATTCCTAGTTTGTCTGAATTTGTTGTATTTTGTTTTGTTTTGGCTAATGCTTTGTCTGAATCTTCTATTATTTGAGGGACAATGGTGTAGTGCTTAACAAAGCTACCTTTCTCCACCTGTCACATTTTTGCCCACAATAATCGTCCCACCATAGTTGGCAGATCTTTCCCTAGCCCTCAGGAAAACTTAAAAGACCATTGTACCATTATAATCCATTAAAATTAGTTCAGCTCCTTGATCTCCATTGACTCAATGCATTTTGTTGTGTTTGGCAATGTCCCAAACATTTCCACAATTTTGTCAAACTCATGACAAAGCGAACTCTACAGGTTTTTGCTCATCACTAGTTAACATGTCGCATGTCTTATGATTGAAGAGATTCGCTTTGAGCTTCAAAATATTGACAAATCTCTGGCCAATGTTGAAGTTTTGAAACACCAACTACATAACGTTTGCATGCAAATCAGTGTGCAAAGGATGTGTGTAAATTTCGCACCCCGTCCAAAGTTGGATTCTGCCTTGTAACCCATACAGTCAGGATACGCACCGATTCCCAGAACACTGACCTTGTTTCACTGATTATAAAATGCAAGGTTGGAATCTAAGTATAAATGCAAAGCCTCCATTCCTTTATTATGGCTGTGTATGGCACGGGATTAGAAAGTGAACAATCTCACCACTCAGTCAAATAACAGCTGATAAGTCATAGCACCTTTTTCTTAAAGCATACACAAATCATGTATTTTCTTTTTTTTAGTTAATTCTATAATACTTTGGTAAACTTCAGACTAACATAACAAATTTAATGGTACCTTGAATGGCTATTTAAAACTGTAACACCTGACAGTTTTGAATAAGATGCTAGATATTTAAACATGTGGTCAGCAAAATAAGCAGCATTTTTCACTTGTCCATGTCTGTTGTCCTTGTAAGAATGTGTAAAAGAAGCCTTAAACACCCCCTGGGGGAAAAAAATGTGTCACTGAGTGGCATTGCTTACCTTGCCAGAAGCATGACCCCTTTTATTAATTCAGCTTTAATAAAAAATAAGTGATGCACTAGCACTTTGCCCTGTGTTTGTTCCCACTTTTCACCCAATGGTGGAATTGACAAAATTAAATATACAGTAATCCCTCCTCGATCGCGGGGGTTGCGTTCCAGAAACCATATGTTTGTATGGTTATTTTTATATATTTTAAGCCCTTATAAACTCTCCCACACTGTTAACATTATTAGAGCCCTCTAGACATGAAATAACACCCTTTAGTCAAAAGTTTAAACTGTGCTCTATGACAAGACAGAGATCTTCTTTCATCTTTCTCACAATTAAAAGAATGCAAATATATCTTCTCTTCAAAGGAGTGCCCGCATTAGGAGCAGAGAATTTCAGAGTAAGAGAGACAGAGCGCTGGCAAAGAAAAGCAAACAATCAAAAAAATCTATACGTTCCGAAGCACTGCAATAAAGCGGCATTTTTTAGAGGAGCGTCAGTATCTTCTAAGCAAACAGCCTCTGTGCAAACAGCCTCTCTGCTCACACCCCCTCCGTCAGGCGCAGAGAAGTCAGAGAGAGAGAGAGCATGCGAGATTAAAGCAAACAATCAAAAAATCAATACGTGTGCTTTTAAATATGCTAGGCAAACAGCCTCTGTGCAAACAGCCCCTCTGCTCACACCCCCTCCGTCAGGCGCAGAGAATGTCAGAGAGGGTGAGATAGAGGCAGAGACAAGCAAACAATCAAGCACCGTGCGGGATGCATATCTTATATCATTGAGGAGTTTTAGTTAATATGTAATACATGCTCTGATTGGGTAGCTTCTAAGCCATCCGCCAATAGCGTCCCTTGTATGAAATCAACTGGGAAAACAAACTGAGGAAGCATGTACCATAAATTAAAAGACCCATTGTCCGCAGAAATCCGCGAACCAGCGAAAAATCCGTGATATATATTTAGATATGCTTACATTTAAAATCCGGAATAGAGTGAATCTGTGAAAGTCGAAGCGCGATATAGCGAGGGATTACTGTAATTCATTAATTAACTAATTGGTGCATTAGTAGTGTGAGGCCTGGTCCGAGCACCATCAGACAAAACACCACCACTTTATAAAACACACGTTTATTACTCTAATAAAGTCCGCACAGCACACGGTGCTTTCAGCACCAATCACCCTCAACACGGGCCTTTCTCTCAATGTTCGGGGGCCGCTTTTCTTCCTCCTGTCCCTGGAGCTTCGTCCTGCTCCAGCTCTCAACTCTAGCTCCCCGACTGTCCACCCAGATGTCCCTGGAAGGTTCTTCCTCCACCTGCTCAGGTGTGGCGGAAGTGCAGGTCTCCCAGGCTCCACGACGCCTGGGGCGCCCCCTGGCAGTGACCACAGGCCCCAATGGGCTTGAACCTCTTTGCTCTGTTCCTGTGGTCCCCTCATCATCCAGGGCGGTTGACCCCTCATGGCCTGGGGAATGTATAGACCGCCTCGGGTCTGGCCCCCAGCCTCCTGCCACTATAGTCAGAAGCATAAACTTTAGCTTTACTAAGATTTTCAGTTTATTAGGTAATTTAAGGCACATTCTCTCACCTTTCTTTTTTTATTCTTTGATATTTTTAACATAATTAATTAAAGAACCTCCAGTGTGACATAATTCCAAGACAAAATGCAGTCACAATCCTAACCCTACCTCTAACCCTAACCTCTTTTTTCCTCCATCCTTTATCTTATTCAAAAATGTCTTATTTGCAGGCATTTTCCTAGGTTCTCATGGGCCTGATTTCGCTACATGTGCAGTACAAAGTATACTTTCCCTTCACACAGCTGCATGTTATTTACATTGAAGCCTAGCTGCTACTTTTTTTTCTAAATCTCCATATATATTTATCTATTCTTTTGCACATGAGTGTTCTGAGATTTACTGCACAGTGACTTCTGTAGTCGGTCTCACCATGAGACAGTGTGGTAGCACTTGTGCGAAGCAAAGGGGAGTTAAATGTCTGAACAGGTGCACTTTGGAAGAGACCAGATGATGTGCGATGACACCACAGCACAATCTGTAAAGTGCTTTGGTTGTGAAAAATGGTATATAAATAAAATTCTTAATTACTGGATAAAACGACAAATTCTTTCCCCTCAAAAATACCAACATCTATTAGTTAGCTGCGTGTTATACCTTTATATTCTGCACATTTCACTTCTTTGCTGTGCACAGATAGTTCATGAGTACTTTGGTTAGTCAGTTTCATACCAAACATTGAGCTGTCTACATACACAATACAGAAAATGTTTATTACACTATTAGGCTTTCAAACTACTGGTTTACTGTGGCTTTCTAAGAAAACCTTTAAAAGTTATTTCCAACAAGCTTGAAGAAACTTTTGAGCATCAGGATCTTTTTCTTGTTTTAACAACTTTGAGGTTTAGTTAAAGTTCTTGGCCTTGACTTTCTGGCTTTGACTCTTATTTGTTTAAGGTTGTTCTCTTAAAGTTCTCTTAATGTCCTTGTCCAGTTTCATGTTTTGAAACAGTTGATTTTTACAAACTATTTATATTTGTTTGCAGATATAGCTACAAAAGTACAGAATTTAAAAGAGGAAGAAACACCAGATCTCCTTTCCACAGGAAACCATGGCAATATTGTGTCACATTTATGTAATGGACTATAGAGTTCAGAGTTCAAACATTCTCTGGCCAGTAGCAAATCTGAAAATGGAGTAAGGCAAGACCATCACCTGCTTTAGGAGGAGGAGGAGGAGGAGGTTAGGAGCATGCACTGGTACAGCGCATTGCCCCACCCACCACACGACAGACCAACTCTGGATCCAGATTAGGACCTGAGTGCAGTAATGCAATGGGTGACACCACAGCACCACACTAGTTCAAATGGAGTGGATAGGTCACCATAAACTAAATCATGACAAAAAGAGATATTTAGTGTAATTTTTATAAAAATGGACTAAAATAATTTTAGGCAGTTGGTTTTAGAATGCAGTAACATTAACCCAAGAAAAAGTCCTGTCTCCTTTTCTCTTCTCTCATTATACTTCTAACTACAGATATAAAACCACATCATGTCACCTGCAGAAATTCTCAGATGATCCTGTACTTATGTGGTGTATTGATAAGAGAGATGAGACAGAGTAAAGAGTCATGTGGAGAACTTTGTTTTGGGTGGAAATAGAATTCTCTGCATCTTAACATCAGCAAAATCAAGGAACTGGTTATTGACTTTCACTGCACCAAAGAACCTTTATGTCCGGTCACTATTCAAGGCATGGATTTAGAGGTGATCCACTCCTACAAGTACTTGGGTGTCCACATTAGTGACAGATTGGAATGGTTTCGGAAAACAGGGCTTTGACCACCTCCTCCCGACTCTGGCTCCTGGAGTTGTGGTAGGCAGCTCTTTTTATATTACACCCAGAAGCACTTCTGGTGTCCCAAAGCTGCACTTCTGGATGTCGTGGGATCCTGACAAAGGATGATTCACCAGTCCCTGTACCACCCTTGGCAGCTCCCTTGGAACCAAATAGGGCTGAGTTGAAGAACTCCATTTCCCATGGTGCACTGTGGGAATCCTTGGTGCTGCCACATCCCAGAGGGGCTGCCATCTAGTGGTCTGGGGAAGACAATGTCCTGTGGATGCTATCTTTCCCAGTCCTTCCCGACTGAAGGTGTCTCAGCCAGGTAAGGCTCCTAGCTGTCCTTCTATCTATCTATCTATCTATCTATCTATCTATCTATCTATCTATCTATCTATCTATCTATCTATCTATCTATC
>JANRMT010062856.1:50215638-50242102 GCA_026402145.1 Polypterus bichir lapradei
ATCTATCTATCTATCTATCTATCTATCTATCTATCTATCTATCTATCCATCCAAATATTTCTTAAATTCTCATTTTGAACATATTACTTAGATTTCTGTCTTTTTTCATGGAGAAATAAGGGTCTAAATGAGGCCAATGTACTATATGAAAATATGTAAACTATTTTAAACATTCTGCTTAACTAAAATGTGTTAAATTGTGACACCTTTGACTCATCCTACATAACGCATAACTTAACATTTTCAGACCTTTGTAATTCAGTTCGGTGTGGTAGCAGGACAGAGCATAGCCTGGAAGCAATAGGCATAAGGCAGAATGCAACCCTGGATGTGGTGGTACTGTATGCAGGGCCCACTTTCACACACTCACACACACACACAGGTCCAATTAAGAAATAAAAACCAGTTAACATTCACATCTTTGGAATATTTTAGGGTGACCCTAGAATGAATTGATCATGGATGGATATATACATTAAAGGCTATAAATATCATAACACACAATATAGTCTTTAAAAGCCTGTCATCTGTTTGTAACAGGTTCAGTTTGTATCTGGATACCATAATATTCAGTATTGTACGGTGTACATGCTGTAATTTTGAAAGGCCTTGCCTCTTTTTCCTTCATCTGATTCAATAGCAACTTAAGATAAAATTTAAATTCAGAGCTAATCGGTTTCCTTGGTCATATATTTGCTTAGTGAGACATTGGATGGCTTGGGGCAAGTCTTTAAAATAAAGCATTGTTAAAAGGGTTATTGAAGCTCCAGCTAAGAAAGCATTTTAAACAGGTGTATTTCTCAGCCAAGTTTTAGACAACCATCCAATTAGAAATCTAGACTGAACGTTTTTTTAGAAAATGAACACCAAAAGGAAAAAAAAGTGCAAGGTGCTCCAAGTAGACATGCATTTGGGAGGAAGCCCAGGCAAGGTTTTCTCTCCACTGCCTTTCTATAAACCAGCTGCAGATGTTGGAAAGAAACAGATCTGTGGCAGCTTTAAATGAGAAAGTCTAAAAATGGATTGGTCTGCAAAATTAAACCCAGATCTTTCACATACTCTCTGGTAGCTGTGGATGAGTACACAAGGCAGGGAGTGAGAAGGGCAGCAACAAGCCCTTCTTGAGTTTATTTTTTGGGTAGAATGCCTCATTCGAATCGTAAAAGAATATGTTTTAGTTGTATAAAGACTTCTTTTCTGACTTTGGCATTAAGTATTCAGTTTATCCTTCTGAGTTCAAGACCTTCATGTACAGGATTATCTTCATCAAGATCTGGACCTGAAAGTTACTTCAGCCCACAATCTGTTTGCTTTTATCTCTGATTACTTTCAGGAGTTAAAGAATCTGAAAAGTGTGTACACATTTCGATTTTACTGAGAATCACTTTGTATTCATATTCAGTGTTTTCAGAAATGGGAATCCTATCAAGGTGTAAGTAATTTGAGCTTTAATTAAAATATTAAAAGAAAGACAGTCAGTCATTATCCAACCCACTATATCCTAACACAGAGTCACGGGAGTCTGCTGGAGCCAATCCCAGCCAACACAGGGCGCAAGGCAGGAACAAATCCCCAGGCAGGGCGCCAGCCCACTACAGTATTAAAAGAAAGGACCAAATTATTTACTGAGGCAGAACACTAGAAAGTCAAAGTCAATTTGCTTTGTCCACATATCAATCCAGTATAAAGTACTCTTACCCAGTCCATCTTGGTGGTGATCTCATCAGACCTGCCTCTACTGCAAAGAATCTTGGTGTCATTTTTGATTCCTCCCTTTCTTACTCCGCCCACATAAATCACATTTAGAAACATTCTTACTTTCACCTCCATAACATATCCCGTGTTCGCTCCTTCCTCTCCTTTTCTAATGCTGAGAAACTTGTCCATGCTTTTATCACATCCCGCATCGATTATTGTAACTCGCTGCTGGCAGGTGCCCCTTCTAATCTTATATCACAGCTCCAGCTTATTCAAAACTTGGCTGCACGAGTCCTAACATGGACCAGCAGCAGTGAGCACATCACACCCATCCTGCTTCGTCTTCACTGGCTCCCTGTGTCTTACAGAATCGAATATAAAATCCTACTAATAACCTACAAAGCCTTAAATAACCTCGCACCAAACTACATCAGTGACCTTCTCCATCACTATGAGCCTGCCCGCTCACTAAGGTCCTCTGATTCTGGTAATCTTGTTGTGCCCCACACTAATCTACACTCCATGGGTGACATGGCCTTCAGCAGCATAGCGCCCAGACTCTGGAATGACCTACCGAAATTAATCAGGTCAGCTGACTCCATGAATTCTTTTAAAAAACAACTCAAAACTCATCTGTTCAGGAAGGCTTTTAGCTCTACTTGACTTTATTACCCTTCTCTCAGTTTACCTCTCTATTAAGATGCTCATGTAACCTGTATGTGTGTCTGCTAGACCATCAATTATGTTGTCTGTTAGGCTTTCTCTGAATTTACTGTCTTAATCTTTCTTATTTATTTATTTGCTTTGTACTATGCTATATACTGTATACCCTGTCGTTCTTTCTTATATTCTGTAAGTGCCTTGAGCATGGGAAAGGCGCTATATTAATAACATGTATTATTATTATTATTATTATTATTATTATTATTATTATTATTATTAATTCAGTTCAATTTTAAAAGAGTCAAAACCAATCCGAACAACACCAATTAGAAGACAGGAACAAATCCGAGACAGGACACCAGTTTATCTCAGGGGTACACTCAAGTAAATGCCCACTCGCATATCAATTCAATTCACATACATTTCTTTGGGAAGTGAACAGAGAACCAGTGAAAAACACATGGATACTGGGGGGAGAATGTGGAAACTGCATGCTCTCCTGGAAATGTAAGAAACAGCAAACTAAAGAGTCATCTTGAAGGAATAGTTCACCCAAAAATCATATTTGTTAATATATTACTACTTTGATTGTTAAACTTTTTTGTCTTGTCCTACTTTTGCTTTATTTATTTATTTGAGCCCCAGAAACATTCCCTTCATCCTCCTTGAATAATAATTAATCAATGCTGACAATCATCCTGAATGTTGTCCCGCCCTTGGAGAATCACTGCCAAAAGCCATCCCATAACCATTGAAGACCTGCCAATAGTGGTCATGGCAGAGTAATGGCATTTGCTTAAACTACCCTTGGCGAACCATCGCAAGACCATCCACATGAGCCTTTCCATTTGATTACATTTGTGAATCACAACTCTGTGTGACCCAAATTCAGACAACCCATTTTGGGTCACAACCCATAGTTTAAGAACCTACATGTTACTGCATTGCCAAGGATTAACACCACAAGCCTTCTCATTTGGCAGATTTGCACATTGCTAACTAGCCATGATCTCAGGATTGCAATGGCCCTCAGATGCAGAGTCTTTACAGCTTTAGCTGAAAAGAAGGACTCCTTGGCTTTAGCTGCACAGGGAGTGTTTCTAAACACTGCAAGCTCAGTTCTTCCTAGTGACGCTAGTTTAACTCTCTCTTTTTCACTTAGCCCCCAACTTACCACACAGTGCCACACTCACCAAAGTTAATGTCCCCATTAGCTTTGTATTGATGTAGTGAAGTTTTTATTCTCACGTTTTCATGAATTGAGAAGGTAAAGTGTCTGATAGAGTAGAAGTGCACTGAGAGCTAGCTATCAGTACAGGGTTTTCTTTGAAGGAAAACTGGGAGAAGAGGCCCAGTTAGAGTCAGAAAAGGGTCAAAACAGGACAGTCTACCATACAGTGTTGAAGCCAAAATGAGAAGCAAAAATCAAGGTCAAAAAATCACAGGCAAGAGTAGAAACCAAAAAGAAACTAATCAGAGGGAATATTTATCACAAAATTGAGATGCAAAAAGTTTTTTTTTACAATCCACATACTTAGATAGGGACATGATCTCATAGGTGAAATTTTAAACTTGTTGCATCATTAACATGAATCACAACCTTTCAAGGGACACCACTAAAAACACAGTAGCTGCCCTAATAACGGGAAGACAAATGTCACGCATGTGTGCTTGCCAAAACAGCTTAAAGGCTTTGGTGATGGAAATTCTGTGCTGAGAGACTGTGTATTGATGATCTCTCTTCTCCCTGTTCTGCAGAAAGGAAGATTAATGCCATTCCATCTCTGATGTCACTTCTGGGGTCAGGTCACCTGGACCCACCTCTTCCTTCCAGAATTACTGAAGAATTGGAGGAGCCACCATCTTGGGCAGTCTACTTGAGATGGACGTTGGGACGACTTGCTTTTTTGCGTTGTGCAGGCATTTCTTTTTAAATTCGATCATTTCACTTATACAAGGTTGGCCTCAAGGTACTCCAAAGCTCTGACTTTGTTCTGCTTGTGGTTTACACAAAATAGCAGCAACTGTAAATAATCCAGGTTGTGGCAAAGACAGTACAAAATAATTTTAAATCTAAAATAATATAAAATAACACTAATGGAAGATTCAGTATCCAGAGCTAAAGATCACCCTAAAACGAATGCTCCACCTCATAAATTAAAGCGGAAAAAGGAATGAAAAATGAATAGTGAAGTCATTCATAATAAAGTGTCTAAGGTGACTAACACTGGATGACAGCAACAATATCAAAAGCATTCATGGACAAAACATGTGTTACTCATGTTACAGACTAGGAACAACTTGTTTATTGGCTAATATTGTGCTTCATACTACGTCAACATTAAAAAGTGCACTGAGCTATGAGTGCAACAAAAGATTAAAAGTTAAAGAAAACTAAGTGAAAACGTTATCAGGAAAAGAATATGCCTCACATATGCAGTTTCACAGACTTATTAAATAAGTCTGAGGTACTCCAGTTGCGGATATGAATATAAATAAAACGAAGTGTATAATTCAGATCTTCCATTTTTGTTTCAGCAGATTCAATTTTCGTTCACAAAGGCATTTTCAAGAAATGGTCTACTGTATGTAATAACATTTTAGTAAAAATATGTGTCTTTGGGATATTGTCAGCATATGCAGGATGACTTGCCATTTAGATTATGCTACACAACTTGCATGAGATTTTTTTCATGGACGTTATTATACTATATGCTGTAGTCCAGCATCAGTTCCCAAAGAGGCTTATGCTCTTAGAAACTTTGTTATCTCTGTTCTGCATGAAAACATGAGATTAAAATTATTTTTCTTATCTATCTCTCCAAACCACGTCATAAGTAAAATATGTAAAAAAAAAATAATCAACAAGACTTATTACTGTGTATTTTTAAAGAGGATTATTCACAATGCTGGGATGATGGTCTGAGTTGGCTCCATGCTCCCTGTTGCATTCTGGGAGCCTCTTGCACCTGAAAACATTAGTAGTCATGTAAAGGGATGAGCCGGGCAAATGAGGACACACACATCTTGCCATGGGTTGTTGTAAAAGTGTTCAGTGCTTTTATTAAAAACAATCCAAAAACAGTGTTCAAAAGTGCAGTGCTGAAATTCTTTAGTAAATAGTCAATATATAGTTATCACAGATAGGAGCACAGAAGTGAATTAATATGCAAGGTTTTCTTTAGGCTGGTCTACTTGAACATGCATGCTCATATGACATTATTGCTAGTTGGCAGTTGGTGCTGAGATGAAGACTGCATTATTCAAGACTATTAAGCAGCTAATGTTTAATAAATCCATTTTATGCTTCTGCTTACACGTTAGCAGGACCTGGCAATTTTAGAAATATATGGCTTGGAATGGGTGAAATGAGTCACCAGCAGGCCTTTCAGGGTGACTTCAGGTCATACATTAGGACTTTTTGGCCCCTAACCCCCTTTGTGTCCTGAGCAGCATTATCAAAGAAAGCAGCTGGGCACAGACTCTGAGGCTGTGCCATAATAACATGTTTATTATAGTCTAAGTATTAACTGGCTATATAATGAACTAGGACATATTTTTAGATTATTTCTATTCTATACCAATAAATCACAGAAATACTGAAACAAAATATACAAAAAGGAAAGAGATTTACCTGTGAAAATGTAAATATCTAAGAACTTCAATTCACATTTTTGAAATTATTAATCTATTATAAAGTAAATACCACTGGTTTAGGTATGGGCTTAGCACTTGTTACACTGAAAAGCAGCGTCTCTGTATTTAACGTGCAAGTTTCTTACCTTTCTGAGATGACCATAACATTACAGACAATTGGGAAGCTACCTACCAGGTCTTCTTCATCTCAGCTGGTTGGGATATTTCTTTGTCCATTTGAGGGGTCCATTCACATGTAAGAATTTAAGTGTGAACTCCATCCTGATGACAACACTGTTAGGGCTTTTGACTGCCTTGGTGAAAAGATAAAGACGACTAGTTGGGCAGAGATGAAAGGAGATATGTTAAGTAGAGCTGAGCTTAGCAAGTCTTCAGGCCAGTATATTTTAATTATGTCCTGCATGTTTCTCGCAGAACACAGGACACAGAGCCACCATTGCTGCTCCCTGATGAACTTGGCCTTCGATTCTATCCAGTTTCCAGCCAGATTCCTGCTTGCCAAGGCCAGTAATGTGTATTCATTCAGTGGTGTTAATGCTGTGCTGCTGTTAACAGCATACTAAAGAACTTGTATAGTAAATCCGAATACTTCAAATGTCCTTGTATCTTGCTTAATAATGTAAAACAGGGGCGGGTTTGTCAGGTTAAAATTTCTATGAGGGTGGCAGCACAGCTCTGCCAGAGAACACACTTCTCTGGCAGCTCTGTGGAGTTTCCAGGAAAGCAAACACAAGCCCTCTGGCAGGCGAAAAACAGCCAGATTTTACTTGCAGACACCACACGGCCTAGTGACTCAACAGCCTAAGGTTACAGAGTGGAACTGTCAGGCCTCATGATGCCTCTCGCAATGATACCATCTTCCCCATGGGCAATTGTACACTCCAAGGCTCCATTTGCAAACTGGATCAACCAGCCTAAGCAGAGAACATGTCAGAGCAGCTAAATCAAATAAGGATACTGCAACTCTGACAACACTCAGCTTGCAAGCACTTCTGCTAGTCACAGACCGTTAGCTAATTTAACACTTGGCAAAAGTGAAGTTTCATTGTTGAGAACAGACAGGTTTCACATAGCGAGGTTTAATCCATACCCAGTACAAAACTGCATACTGTCTTTCCCTGGGTAACACAGACCGCTATCCTTTCTTAATCTTTTTGGCTAATTAGTAATCTTTCATATCAACATCTAATGAAATGCCAGCAAACACTTCATTTTATTGAGGCAGACAAACAAAACTGAAATAAAAAGAAATGCATTACAGGGGCCCAGCTGCCTCCCCATTTAAGATCAATATTAGTAGGCTAGGAGGGAAACAGCTAATTTTCACTTTCAAACAATATGGGTGGATGTTGTGTGGTGTGGTGTCCATAAGCTCGAAACTCCAGAAAAGATCAAAAATGGACTCATCATGGATGATAAAGTTAGTTACATTATAGATAAATCATTTTATATTCACAGAATTGCAGGAAGCAACAGTTTGAGATCTTTGTGTCTTTACAATTACATCATCACAAAAATGCGAAAAGGTGGATCAAAGTTCAATTAATGATGAAAAATTTTAAAATGGTGGAAACAAAATATATGTCACAGTAGCATAAGCCTCCATCTGTTTTGTCTTTTTGCAGATGCAGCCCTCTTTGTTCTATAGTTGAGAATTATTATATATGAAGTTATTGAGGGGCTGTGTCAGTGTGCATCTGTAAAAGGAAAAAATATGTCAATATTATTTCCCTGGTCAAAAACAGAGAAGAACTTTAGAGTTACCATGTTTGGTCTATTTAATCTTCAATGCAGTTATCTCCTGGGAGAACACACACATATAACAAAGGTTTTTTTTTTTAATTTCACACATATACATTTTGTAATAGTTCAATGACTTCCTCAATTCAGTATTACTGACTGTCTCCTTTTTGTGTTGTCTTGGGTGCCCAATGTTGTCTTGTCTAGATTTAAAGGCTAGATTGCTTATTGAACTTATTGAACCTCAGAGTGGTGGGGCTCAAGTTTTCCCACTATTTGCCCTTGGAGTTGAAGGTATTAGAGAGCTCTTTGTTGATGGACTGTCCTCAGTCAGAATTGCAACCACTTCCAGTTTCATTTATTTCTTATCTACTTATTTGAGGAAAGTAAGAGATAGGCTTGGTACATCAGAACTTCTTGGAAGTTCCTGGATGCCCCATTATGATTATTTTGTGTAGGAGGGAAGGTTATGAAAAGTTATGATAAAGCTATCTTACTTTACTTATGTATATAAGTGTTATTTTGTTCTACCTTATTCTGTGTATATCTGTGATACCTTTATCACGAACTTTTTACTAAGAAGTTTGTATGGGGTTGTGGGCACTGTTTAATTACTGGGACCTGAGTGCTGAATTTCATTTCTGCATATGGATGTTGGATTGACAATAAAAGATCCTTGATCAAAATTATGGTTAATGTAAAGAATGACGTTTCTTTCAAATTGTGACAAGGGTGTTTCACAAAATATGACATTGTCAGTCAGTCATTGTCCAACCCACTAAATCCTAGCACAGGGTCATGGGGGTCTGCTGGAGCCAATCCCAGCCAACACAGGGTGAAAGGCAGGAACAAATCGCAGGCAGGGCACCTGCCCACCACAGGACACACACGGGACAATTTAGGATCGCCAATGCACCTAACCAGCATGTCTTTGGACAATGGGAGGAAACCAGAGCACCCCACACAGACACGGGGAGAACATGCAAACTCCACGCAGGGAGGACCTGGGAAGCGAACCCAGGTCTCCTTACTGTGAGGCAGCAGTGCTACTACTGCGCCACCATGCCGCCCCTTACGCCATTGTAATAGGTGCTAATACTAAAGACACATAAAAAAGTATCTGACATAATACAATGGGATTGCTGCACAGAACAAAAAACGGTGGATTTGAACATTAAAGGAAAATCCTAATCATTGCACAACCAATGATGTCCAGCTCCAAAAAACCTACAGCAAAAGTCTAAAAGCTGAAAGACTCACGAGAACTTGAATAGACAGTCTGTATTTTGAAAATAAATGTTACTGTCCCTACATTAAGTGGCATCTTGAATAACAAACTTAGCATAACTTTTTATAAAAAAAATAAAACCAATCACTGCTAATTATTTGACAAGTATCACAGCTGTTTGCGGCTACATGTAGGAGTTATATCATGGTAAAAATGCAGCAAGAAATGTCTATATGCAATGCAGCATCTTCCAACAACGCAAGGAAACAACACTGGAGTGTAAGCTAAACATCACCACATAACTGTAACTGCAGAAATATAGTAATAGCTCAGGGGCTATTGGAGAAGGCATGCACAGTACAGATGCCTTCTGGGATGTTAGCATGACCGCATGTGGTGACGTGTGATGTTTCAGCCATAAAGGATGCCTGTAAATATGAATAGGTTACCATCATGTTTCAGTTTTTATTCCTATTCTTCTTCCACTTTGTCATTTTTATAGAAATTACTTTTGTGTTTTGATACTGCATGTTGTGATTTTGCACCTTTTGAACATTCAATGTTTGTTTTTTATAATCTTTGTTTAAAGTTTTGCTGTTTCACTGCCAAGTTTACATACTTGCCTAAATCCTCTTTACTTGTTAACATCCATATGTGCTCAAGAAATAACTGTTTTAACCTGAAAGGAAATTACTGTGATATCGAGCTAAAGGAAAGTCGCTATTAATAAAAGTCAAGTGATGCAACCCTCAGACCCTGTCCAGAACATGTGGCTCATGCACAGCTTCTGTGAGGAGCAGATGCAGGAAAAGAGAACCTACTAAAGCCACAGAAATGTGACAGTCTAATTGTTCTTTCTTTTTTTTCACAAATACATTAGCAAACAATGTCCTTTTGTGTAAAAAATGAACGGCAAACAGTTCAAGTAGCGATTATAAGCAGCTAACAGATAGCCACTCTTGTCTCAGACAACTGGCAGCAATAAAGAAGCATACTCAAGAAACTCACATTGAGAATAAGGAAAAATTGTGATACCTAGTTTGTTAAAAAAGCACTTTTTTGTTTTCTACTATGGATCGGAAACGTTGGTGAAAAGACCTACAATATAAATGCTGTTTTATGATGGGATACTTATTCATAGATTATGAATTCTAATGAATCTCTGCCCTATCCACTAGAGTCTCTACAAATGGATGCCATTGAGCAACGCTGTCCATTCACTTCCAGTTTCTTGTTTAGCAAGTGCTGTCCTAAAGCCAGCTCCAATTTGAATGAATAAATTAAAAGTGTTTACATAATTATATGGATTGTGCAGTGATTAGTACTGCTGCTTCACCACTCCTGGGACCAGAGTTTGAGCTCTGGGGTTTGCAAGTGCTACCTATGTGGGTGTTTTGTGGATATTCTGGTTTCCTCTCAAACACATGCATGTTAGGAAAATTGGTGACTCTAACATAACAGCCTTGAGTGAGGATGGATGTTTGATGCAGCTACGGCCAGAAAGTGAAACTTAAATGGTACAGAAAAAGGAAAAAGTCACTATGGATTCAATGTTCTGCTTAGCAAATAACAGAGTTGAAAGGCGCTGGGCTACAACATCTTTCTTCTGCACTCTTTTCTAGAAACATTTAGTGTAGCACAACTTTGGTTTGCATTTTCACCACTGACATGGACTTCTGTGTTACTCTTTGTTCATGTGTGTTTATGTACGTAAATGTTGCAAGATTATGTACTTTACTGTCGCTGTATTACATACGTACAGTACATCTGTGTAAAAGTTCTGAGCTTATGCTTATTGGAGAATATGGAAGAATAAAATGAGTTGAATTAAATAAACTATGATGTACAAAAAGCCGCTTCTCTTCTTCCATTTGTGCACAATGCTAAATTAGTTAATATGTCTGTCAAACTGTTTTGTGGTTTCTACTGCTGCCTCACAGTTCCAGGAAGCAGGGTTTCAAAATGTAGCCAGTTTCCATACTGTTTATGTGAACCGCTCACTGGACGTATAGTGGTTTCGTCCTGGTACCCTGGTCTCCACTCATAAGCCAAAAATGTACATTTGTGTTGATTGATTATTCTTAAATGGTCCAGAATGAATGGGCATTTGTATTAGAGCATTCCCTGTGACCCGTACATCTTTTGTTCCAACCTGGAATCTGTTGCTACATGGACAGACATTACATCTACGTAGCCTTCGAACAGAAAAAGCAGCCTCAGAAAATAGATGTATGGGTCCCAATATTGTTGTATTTTGAAACAACTCAAAGGTTAAATTAGTTAGCATTTACCCTTTTGCTTTCAGAATCTTTCAGGTCAATGCTTCTCGTGCTCACTTTAAACTTATGGGCCAAGTTTAACAATACCTTTTGCTCCTATGCATCCATTTTATAGGTTATTTTGTAATAAGAAATGGATACATAAATAATCCCCTGATATGATGGTCATAGATTTGATGATCACAGTTTTTCTAGTCAAATGAAACATTTCTGACGTACCTTCAAAGGATGAACTAACCAGGTATATTTCATAGATTCAAACACATTATCCGCCCAGGTAGAAGCATTTCTGTGCAAATGGGGGTTAAGACTTTTTTTTTTTTTTTGTAATTCCTGCTAACTCTTCATAGGATTTCCCTAATTTCAGTTCTGCTTTTTTTTATTTTTAACTGAGTTGAATACTCTCTATTCTTGCCACATGCATCCCCACTTCATAAGAACAGTGGTTAGTAAATTTCCAGAATAAAGCATTTTTTTATTTGGTCCTTGTCTTCAAACAGTAAATGTATAGAATCTGCACCTAGGTTAAAGCAAATTGAAACTGAAACATTTCTGAG
Organism: Polypterus bichir lapradei; assembly: GCA_026402145.1. Lineage (NCBI taxonomy): Eukaryota > Metazoa > Chordata > Cladistia > Polypteriformes > Polypteridae > Polypterus > Polypterus bichir. Next base: position 50,227,461 of record JANRMT010062856.1, read on the forward strand.
AAGAAACATGTCAAAGTATCTGTTTGTCTAAATTCTTCTTCTAAAAATACAAGTCAATCATTACCATTATAAGATACCTAAAACAGGTAAGACTGAGATTCTGCAACATGCTGAAATTGGACAGATTAATCTACATAACAAGCTTTTACTGTAATGATTTCACAATTTTTTAACCAAAACCACAGCATTATAGTCAATGGATTAGATATAATGGGAAAGAGAAAGAGAATGAACGTGCCAGTTTAGTGCTGTGCTTGTCTAATATTATGTAATCATATTTGTGTAATAATGTGATTAATCTTCTTGTTAAAAATTCCCTGGGATTTTATAATATGTTATTAAAAATGTTGAGATACTGTAATTTAATAATCAATTGATTGATTTTTAGAGGAAGATTCAATTGTAAACATACAAAAATGGTGACATTGCTGTATAGTCATATACTGTTTAATATGTTCAGGCAGTGTGAAGTAGTGGCATACACACTGGACTTTAAAAATTAAGGCTGCTAGTTGAGTTCTGCCTGCAACGGACTCTGATTCCAATCATGTTACTTAGTCTACTTCTCCTCCAGTTAGTAAAAAAATGATAAACAGCTGTAAGGAATACAATTTTTATATGTCATTTTGGTTAGAGACATCAAATATTAATAATAACATTTGAATGAAGTGCAAGAATAACTGATCCACTTGGCACATACATACTGTCCATTTGACACCAAACGGACTGATTGCACACATTCTGTCGTGGATAACTTTGAATACGAACATCACCACTGTGACGCTGATAACACCAGGAAGTAATAGACTCTGTATCATTGTCTATGGAAACAATTACTCTTTCAGGGGATCACTGTATCACCCACCACTGTATAATGGCAGCTGTCATAATTAGACAGATCTTAATATGTACCTTCAGCAAAGGAATTTTGTCAAGCTGGTGAAACCAAGGCACTGCACGCTTATAGAGAACAAGGCATAGGGACTGCTGTGGAGGAAGCTGGCTTGTCATCAAGTTCAACTGATGTAAATTCGTTATTAAAAACAGCTCCCCAAACTCACCCCCAACACTTCATATGAAACAAATGTTAGAAATTCTCTGAAAAAAAAATTAAAAACAGCTTGTCTTTGATTTACAGAGATGCCTTCATATTGTTTCAACTTTGTACACACTGTTTCTAGACTTTAAATACATTCATAAATGGATAAAATAAAAAATATATTGAAATTGGATGAAGTTGCATAGGAAGTAAGGAATGTTAGCATTTAGAAACACTAAGCAGCAGAAAAAGCAAAGGGCAGCAGGTGATGATCCTAGCTCATTATGCATAAAAATAACAGGCAATATTTTTAGATTGACACTTCAGTGCTTTCTTCACTATCAGATTCATTTTATTTTATATTGAATTAAATTATCAAAGGCTTTGGAAGATAGATGATTAAAGATAAATAGGAAGAAGACATAATATTTGAAGTTTAACAATGATCAGGATTCAGAAATTAGCCTGCAGGGAGAGGTATTGAAAAGAGTGGACACATTTAAATTTCTAGGATCAGTGGTAGCTCAAGATGGAAAAATTGGATGCAGAGATACTCCATTGAGTGCAGTGTGAATGGAACAGCTGGAAGAAGGTATTAGGAGTATCATGTAATTGAAGAATTAAAATGAAGGGTAAAGGTAAAGATTTTAACACTGTGGTTAGACCAGAAATGATGTATAAAGGTGAGACATGGATAGTACAAGGGAGTGCAGAAAAAGATGTGGCAGAAATGAGAATGTTCAGATGGATGTTTGGAGTTACAAAAAAGAACAGAATAAGAAATGAGAAAATCAGAGATATCTAAAAAAAATATAGGAAAGCAGGTTGAAATGGTATGAACATGTGATGAGGACAGACATTGAACACGTGGGCAAAAGATTGATGTAAATGTAAGTACAGGGGAAGAGAAAGTGAGATATCAGAGGTAAACGGTTTGACTGTAGATGGACGTGCAGGACCAAGCATAGAGAAGGTTGATTGAGCACATCAAACCCACATAGAAATGGGAAAAGATTAAGAGGAGGAAGAATAACTTTAGTTATTCTTTCCATGTATGATAAAGTAAATGATACCTCACCCAATTACTACTGATTATCTGAGAACTCCTGAGAACATCTAAAAACCTTGTCAGCTATCCACCACTACATTTATCTGCTCTAAACAACTAGTCTATGCAAAGACTGTAGAAGCTACCACGGTTCCAGGGTGATATACTGAAATATATGTATTTATGTATGCATGCATACACTATTTGAAGGGTCTAGTAGTGAGGGAAACATTTTTTGCTCCTGAAAACTGTGTAATAACTTATGTATTAAGCTAAACATATCGAAACAGAGGTGACCATGAGGCGCGTCCTGGACAGGTGGAGTGGTGCCAGAGATACTGGTGGAACTAGCCTTATAAGGGATTCAACCTATTTAGACAAAGAGGTTTGGAGTCAGGCGGCAATCCCCGAACCCGTTGGTGGACACCGGCGGTGAGGGATGCCATCAAGCTAAAGAAGGAGTCCTTTTTGTCCTGTAGGTCTCTGGAGGCAGCTGATAGGTACCGGCAGGCCAAGTGGAATGCGGCTTCGGTGGTTGCTGAGGCAAAAACTCGGGCATGGGAGGAGTTTGGGTAGGCCATGGAGAACGACTTTCGGATGGCTTCGAGGAGATTCTGGTCCACCGTCCGGCGTCGCAGAAGGGGGAAGCAGTGCAGCGTCAACACCGTATATGGTGGGGATGGTGCGCTGCTGACCTCGACTCGGGACATTGTGGGTAGGTGGGGGGAGTACTTCGAAGACCTCCTCAATCCCACTAACATGCCTTCCAATGAGGAAGCAGAGCCTGGGGACTCTGAGATGGGCTCTCCCATCCCTGGGACTGAGGTCACCGAGGTGGTCAAAAAACTCCTTGGTGGCAGGGCCCCGGGGGTGGATGAGATACACCCGGAGTTCTTTAAGGCTCTGGATGTTGTAGGACTGTCTTGGTTGACACGTCTCTGCAACATCGCATGGACATTGGGGACAATGCCTCTGGATTAGCAGACCGGGGTGGTGGTCCCCCTCTTTAAAAAGGGGGACCAGAGGGTGTGTTCCAACTACAGAGGGATCACACTCCTCAGCCTCCCTGGAAAAGTCCATTCGGGGGTTCTGGAGGGGAGGGTCCGTCGGATAGTCGAACCTCGGATTCAGGAGGAACAGTGTGGTTTTCGTCCTGGTCACGGAACAGTGGACCAGCTCTACACCCTTAGCAGAATCCTAGAGGGTACATTGGTGTTTGCCCAACCAGTCTACATGTGTTTTGTGGACTTGGAAAAGGCATTCGACCGTGTCCCTCGGGGAACCCTGTGGGGGTTGCTCCGGGAGTATGGGGTACCGGACCCCCTGATAAGACCTGTTCGGTCCCTGTACAACCGGTGTCAGAGCCTGGTCCGCATTGCCGGAAGTAAGTCAAGCTCGTTTCCAGTGAGAGTTGGATTCTGCCAGGGCTGCCCTTTGTCACCGATTCTGTTCATAACTTTTATGGGCAGAATTTCTAGGCGCAGCCAGGGTGTTGAAGGGGTCCGGTTTGGTGGACTCAGGATTGGGTCACTGCTTTTTGCAGATGATGTTGTCCTGTTTGCTTCATCAGGCCGTGATCTTCAGCTCTCTCTTGATCAGTTCGCAGCTGATGTTCTGTTTCTTTCATTTGGAAAATTCACCGGTTATAGATTCCCGGGCAAGGCAGGGTACTCCTGCTAGTATCTATATAAATCTATATCTATATCTGTTATCACACACATGTGAATAGAAGGCAGCTGAAGGGCTTGGAGAATAATGGTAACACATCTGCCCAGGGGGTGGAAGGGTGCACTAACACTCTTTCTAAGTTCCCTGAAGACCTTTCCCGGGAATTCCCACCAGGAACCACTGCCTCGACTCAGGACACGCCACTTCCGGTCCCGGCCCCAAGGACGACATCACTTCCAGGCCCGAGGACGACATCACTTCTGGTCCCGGGCACAAGGAAGACATCACTTCCCCCAGACTTCCTATAAAACCTCACTCCCTTCCTCTGGAGCTCAGTTCTGTTTTGGACTCTTTCTTGTAAACTGCTTTGCACTTACAAATTCTTTACTTTTTGCAGCCAGGAACATATTACGCGGGTGGCTACCCCAAACCTTTATATGTCTGAAGTCTCGTCTTGTTACAGTGGCATAGTTGGCAGGATGGTGTCCCAGAAGAAACCGGGACAGAATCTTACTGTAAACCAGGTGAGAAAGTACCAGGGCCGAGTTTTTGGGCAGGGAGTGCGTCCAGGGGTCAGGAGAGACACGGAGCAGGCTCCGCTCCAAAAAGGCAGAACCAGGCTTATGTCTTACCTAAGGGAGAGCGTGGACAGGACCCACAGACGTGAGCTGCTTTCTGGGGTAGAAACAAAAAGGGCTTATTATGCTTTCTCGGATGAGAGAGCTGAGCCGCCCATCGGGACCAAGGTCCTTGTTAAGGGTGGGCTATCCCCAGGCCTGCAGGTAAAGGCGTTAAGTCGATGGGTATTTAATCCAGAGGGGTCGGTCCCGGAGGGGTGATGGCTACGGCCTTGGGAACTCACCACCTATCAATTGGTGGAGCAGATATCCTGCTTCCTATTTTTCCAGCATCTCCCAGACAATTTTTCCCAGCCGACCTAGGGAGTCTTTCACTCCATGAGTGAGCTCCTACAGCTTGTGAAAAAAAAACCCACGCCGGCCTCGCAGTCTGGGAGGGCAAAATGGTCCTCTAGTGGACTCCCTAGATACTATGTCCCACAACAGTCTTGTGTACACAAACTGGAGCCTGTTCCGAAGTCCCCGGGCCGCTTGGTGTGCAACCTGTCCGGGAACGAGGCGAAATGCAGGTGGACACAGGAATGTGCTTTGTGTGCCCTGGCCAACCCCCTAATGTCTTCACATACCGGAGATGTACTTGTTAATGGACACAAGATTGCTGCATTGTTTGACTCTGGCAGTAACATAACCGTCGTTTTCGCCGATATGTCTTACCGCGACAGCTGACTACACAAACGACCAGTCTTAAGTGCATACACGGAGAAGTCCGTGCATATAAATCCGCCCTGTGTTACATCTGCTTCGGAAGGACACTAAAAAAATACCCTGTAGCGGTCCTTCCCAACCCACCTTTTCCTTTGATATTAGGGCGGGACTGGTCAGACAGAAACTGCGGTAGACTATTGAGTACTCCCAGTCAGGCTCTGGGCCTAATGGTAGGTGAGAAAGATTCATCTCAAGCTGCCTCCACGCCTTGTAACCAGCCTACAGAAAGTGAGACGGAGGGCCAAGAGGGTGACACAGAAACTCCTGGTCCGTCGAGGGCTGCTACGTCATCTATTGGCGCCCCGGCAGCTCGGGAAGAATCTCTGCCCCTTGAGGTCAGACCGGACCCTTTCTCTGAGTTACATTTTCAGTTTAAAGCAACACTGGCTTCTTTCAAGAGAGAACAATGGAACGATGACACTCTGAAACATGCAAAGAATGCAGTGGTTCTTGTCAACGGCCAACGCACACATCAGCCCATGCCACAGGGACCTTGCTTCGTTATAGAAAATGATCTGTTATATCAGGTCAAGGAGCAGGGGGGGGGGGGGCCATCAGAAGTTCCTGCTAGGCCTGCGAGTTAGCGTACGCACACCTCCTTGGAGGCCATCTCGGCTCCGAAAAGACATTGGAGCAGATTAAGTTCTGGTTTTTCTGGCTGGGAATTAATGAGGAGGTTCTCCATTTTTGCATTTCCTGTCCGGATTGTCAACTGCGGCAAATTCCCAGGAGGGACCGTGCTCCTTTTGTTCCCCCTTCCCCTGATTGATGTTCCTTTTGACCGAATTGGGGTCAATATAGTAGGACCCTTAGAACCCTCAGCCCAAGGACATAAATATATATTAGTCCTCGTGGATTATGTGACCCAGTACCCAGAAGCCGTTCCCTTGCGCTCTGCCACCTCTAAGGCAATCGCACAGGAACTAGTAGGGGTCTTTGCGCGAGGCGGCATCCCTAGGGAAGTCCTAGGGGCAGCATTCAGCACCCCTAGCTGGCACTGGCAGTATTGTGTCCTTCCATTCGGGTTACACAGGGCGACTGCAACTTTCCAGCATCTGGTGGACAAAGTGCTCCGACCCCATAACATGTATTGTGCTGACTACCTGGATGACATGGTCATCTATTCCAGCATGTGGAAGATGCACGTACAGCAGGTCACAGCGGTACTGTGGGCACTAGGAGAGGCCGGGCTTCGAATCAATCCCAAGAAATGTTTGGCCCCATCCGCGAAACAAACGGCAGGTCTGATCATTTCTCGATTTGGCTGTGTACTACTGCCGGATTGTGCCTCGCTTCTCTGAGAGAGCAGCGCCCTTGACTGACTTGGCAAAGAAAAGAGCTCCCAACCTAGTTGTATGGTCTGACAAGGCGGAAGATGCATTCGGTGACTTGAAACAGGCTCTAACTTCAGCACTTATATTAATAACCCCTAACTTTCTCTTCCATTTGTCTTCCACACGGACGCTTAGGACACAGGCTTGGGAGCCATGTTAAGAAAAAGCGTCGACGTTGTTGAACACCCCGTAATGTACCTACTGTAAGTCGGAAACTGTTGGACTGGGAGACCAGGTACGCAGCGGTGGAGAAGGAAGCCCTGGTGATTAAGTGGGCGATTTCGCAGTTGCAGTACTACCTCTTGGGTCGGGTGTTCACTCTGGTGATGGACCATGCACCCCTAAAATGGATGGCCCTTCACAAGGAGTCGAATCTGCGAGTCGCTAGGTGGTTTCTTGACCTGCAGCAATACAAGTTTTCGATCATTCATCGGCAGGGGTCTTTTCATGCCAAAGCTGACGCCCTCTCTCGGGCTCAAGACCTCTTGGTGCAGGCCGCCCGAACCGACGGGTCTGGGCTGAGGGGGGAGTCTTGTCACACATGTGTGAATATGAGGCAGCTGAAGGGCTTGGAGAATAATGTTACCACATCTGCCCAGGGGGTGGCAGGGTGCGCTAATGCTCTTTCTAAGTTCCCTGCAGACCTTTCCCGGGAAATCCCACCAGGACCACTGCCTCGACTTGGAAAACGCCACTTCCGGCCCCGGTCCAGATGACGAAATTGTTTCCGGCCAAGGCCCAGAGGACGTCATCACTTCCAGCCAAGGCCCCGAGGATGACATCATTTCTGGCCCCAGCCCTGAGGACGAAATCACTTCCCCCAAACTTCCAATAAAACCTCATTCCCTTCCTCTGGAGCTCAGTTCTGTTTTGGACTCAGTCTTGTAAACTGCTTTGCACTTACAAATTCTTTACTTTTTGCAGCCAGGAACATATTCCACGAGTGGCTGCCCCAAACCTTTATATGTCTGAAGTCTCGTCTTGTTACGCTATATGTATCTATTGTGGAACGTGGCCCGGACACAGACAGGCAGACATCGTTTCATCACCCAACACACACATTTATTCTGTACAATATTTACAATTATTTAGTGCACAACCCAGTGCCTTCAGCACCGATCCCCCAAAGTCCAGGCCTCACAGATCAGTGCCTTCCTTCAGCCGCCTCCACTCCTCTCTCCAGACTCCAGTCCTCTTCCACCCGACTCTTGTCACAGAATGAAGGGAGGCGGCCCCTTATATACCAGCCCGGATGGGCTCCAGATCCTTCCTGGCAGTCCTCTGCGGACACTCCCCCGTGTTGCGGAAGTGCCGGCTGCACACCCGGGAAGCCCTCCGGGTGTCCCCAGTCTTCTTCCCCCCAGCACTTCCTGGTGTGGCGGAAGTGCTGAGGTCCAGGGCTCTTCAGGCACCGGGGCAGCCCCTGGCGGTGACCACGGGCCCCTACAGGGTTGAGCTTCCAAGCTCTGCACCCGTGGCCCCCAATGCAACCAGGGCGGTCGCCCCCTCGTGGTCTGGAGGAGGCGCAAGCCCTCCTCCAGTCCTCCTGGGCGTCCCGGCCGGGTACCACCTCCAGCCGTCCACCAAACTATCTATAAATATCTATCTGTATATTGTGGAGGGCGGCCAGGTCCCATGCCCGGCTGGGACGCCTCTTCTACATATGTTCCGGGGGAGCAACCATGGGCGTCTCAGTACCTCCCCCAGGACGCTTGGTGGCAGCCTCCCTGGCTGACAATGGTGCCTCAGTTTCCTGCAGGGCTTCATGGGATCTGGGGTGGCCACCAGGGGGTGCTGCATGGGTCCCTGAGCCAGCCTGGAGAATTCTACAGCTCCGCCCGGAACTGCAATCAGAGGGGGGTGATCAAGCACCTGGAGCACTTCTGGGTCGGCTATCAAAGGGCCAGCAACCACCACTCAACAGCCAGAATCGGAAGGAAGAGGACGAGGTTGCCAGTGAGGAGTGGTGGTGCCAGAAGAACAGTTGTGTTGTGTGATTTAAGTGCTTTTGGGACTGTGTTGTGGCTGGAGGGATTACGGGGAAGATGTGCCCTCCAGCTGAAGATAATAAAAGTTTTTGTTGGATTTTGCACGTGCCTCTGTGTGAGTCTGTGCTGGGTCGGGAGCTATATAACTCCTTTTATCACTATACAGTATATACCTGTATAGATATGTGTGTGTATGAAAGTCATATAATGCATAGAATGAAGTACAATATTAAAATTCTAATACAGTGTGATATATTTATTAAAATATTTAATACAACACTTTTAATGCAATATTAAATTCTTCTTATCATTCAGTTTATCGCTTCCTACTAAACAATTCGCAGATCAGATAGTAGGAGGAAGAGGCATTAATGGACAGATGTATCACATACCTTAAAAAATTTAGCATGTTTTCTGGCAGTCAGTTTGTGTGGGAAGACTGAATATAACCTGAGAATGAGGCATTAAGCAGGTTACTTAAAAGGTATCTGCAGTGGTGAGAGAAAAATAACATACATCCAGTATGGATAACCAAGGACACTAAGGGGACAGCAGACTCAAAAGGGACATCTTCTAATCCCAGTGCAAGACATACATGCAGGTAACATTAAGTTCTTGCTAATCATGACACTGGGCAAGCAGCCAAGTAACACTTATGAAGGCTTTGGCAGAAAACCAGAATTCAGCGTTGTAACCACTCATTCCTATAATTTTCTCAAGAACCTGACATTATACGTGAGGCTCAGATATTTAAGAATAAATAACAAAATAAGTTCATATATATTCCTCCTCACCATCACAATGAAGTCTCCCAATAACAAACAACATACACAGATAGACAGTGCTCTATTAAAAAGTGATAAAACAGATATAGAAGAATAGTGCAACATTTACAAAACATATAGACAGTGACTTAAGTAAAGTAAAAACTATAACTTACAAAAATCATATACTGTAATATAGTATGCAACTACAATCTAGTTAGCATAGCTGAGGTCTTAAAGGAATGAAATAAACTGCAAAAATAAAAGCCAGTTTGAAGGACAGTACTGTATTTGCAAATGTTAAACAGTGAACAACAAAAGGTTTCCAGAAAAGAAAGATACACCACCCCAAATTATCTGAAGACTTGAGCCAAATGTAGCAAGGTAGGAGGACCGCTGACATATGTCCACTGATCAGAGTTCTACCAACAGCAAAACTGCTGTAACTTTAAAGAGCAGATCTGATGTCCCTGTTTGAAAAACAATTTTTAAGTGTGTTAGATGGATCTTTAGTTTTGTGACTACAAACCTTGGATGTGTTTCTTCCAATATGCAGTGAATTCTCTCTCTAGAACTCTATAATGTGAATGCAGTCATTTGATTAAAGCTGCCACCAGTAATCAAGAAATCAACCATGGTGGCCTTTTTGGACAAAATACTGACGCACATGCAGACACAACATACATATGATCTCTCTCTTTCACTTATACAAGTACATAGACTCAGCAGTGTAACCAAGACATAGAACAAGATACATATTAATCATACATACTGACTGCTTAATCCTATGCAATACCAATTTTGTACAATATTACAGGGACGAAAAGAAGTCAGCAATGACCAGGAAGTGGCCTCCAAAGTGGAGCACATTGTAAAGGCTTGATTTCAGCCTTAAGTCAGAAAGTGAGTTAGACCATATGCAAGACACGGGCCAAAATAAGGTTAGAAGGAGAGTTTGGAGTGTGCTTGAGGGGATCAAGCAAGTCAGCCACAAAATCTGAAACAAGTTCTAAGCATAATTAATAGCCACTGGAGTTTTGTTTTTATTATGTTGGCTTGTGTAATTCATATTTTCACTTCAATCTTTTCCACAGGTGGCACATACTGTATGTGGAGCAAAGTAAAATGTATTGCAAATGGCTAAGCCACTAGACTTTAAAATACAAGGCTTCTAGTTCAGTTACAACATCTGACATGCTATGTAAACCTAAATCACTTGCCTGTACTACAAATGAAAAAATAACAATAATAATAATAATGACACAATTAGCCTATTCCTCCCAAGATCCAACCATGTGGCTGCAACTAAGCCATCAAGAGACTGACCAGACATTGGGGGAGACATTTGATCTAAGCAACTCTGACTGCAATATTATTGTTAAGGCCAGAAACTGAGTAGAAACATCTTCCTGGTGTAAGTCTAAGTATTTTTTTTACCTCTGTATTCATTACATTTGGTTTATGATGGCTACTATCCTTTTTTCTTATAATTAATTATTGTTATAGTTTTGATCGTTATTTTGTGAAAGTGTTTTCTTGAACAAATGCCATTTTGGTGATTTCTGACAGGGGCACGGTCATACTCTTTATGGTATGTGTTCTCATTGACCAAGCTTTTCCAAAACAGTATAACATTGTGAATTAATGATGGTGAGGCATAAGAACTCTGAGCTAGTGTTAAGATTTATGACACAAAGCTTATTTCGTTTCAGTGGTAGATTTCTGATCATTTCTCCTAGTCTTTTCTTACTCTTGTCTATCCACTTACCACAATTTTGCTTGTTTATGCTTTCATCTCCTGGTGGTGTTTTTCCCCCAACTTTCCTTGTGAGTCTTATTTTCTCAGACAAGGTCCAAACACTGCCCTCTTGGGATTTTCACACATTACAGTCTCTGGAGCTTAAAGAGAATGGTGTGATAAACAACAGACACCCAGCAAGTGGCAGTTCTGTTGACAAAATCGTCTTGTTAATGAAAGTATAAGGGAAAATGGCCAGGCTCATTCAAACTAATAAAAATAACACCTTTATAGAAGAGTGGTATGCAGAAGAGTGTCTCTGAATGTACAACACATCCAATCTTGTAAGAATAGGCTACAGCTGCAAAAGACCACATCGAGGTGTTGCTCTGGTCAGCTAAGAACAGGAAGATAAGCCTACAGTTGGACCATGATCATCAAAAATGGACCAATGTAGATTGAAAAAATGTTGCTTAGTCTCGCACAGAATTTGATTCCTGCTGTTACATGCAGGTGGTAAGGTTATAATTTGATCTAAACTTTATGAATCCATCAAAACAAGCTGCATTGATCTAAAAGAAGAACCTTCTGGTGGTAGTGGAACGATGGTAGAATACACCATACCTAAACACTTTATTACCATAGTATTATCTCTTTTTTTTAATTTCCAGAACAAAGTACACACAATGCCACAAAGCATGCATAATCTCTTTTTGGTTTCAAAAAATGACAGTGATTTCAGTTTACTCCAAGTGTCTGAACAGTCCCCAGATCCAATCCAATAGAGCAAGTTTGGGATGAAGTGTAGCGGGAGATTGGCACCAAGAATGTACGATGGAGGAACTGCATGATGTTAGGAGTCATTAAGAAATGCATCCAGCACCTAACTGTACCCATGCCATAGAGTTCAGACTCCTCAGGAGGCAAAAGGGGATCTTAAAATATAGCAGATAGGTGTGACTAAAGTGACCACCAAATGTATTTTTGACTACTGTAGCTCTGTTTGCTTATCCATCAATAAAGACAGTTCAAAAGCGTTCAGTAAGTACAAAACTAAAAATGTGCCTGTTCTTAAAAATGCAAATCCACACATATCCTTCAGGACCTATTATTGCTGAACTGACTGTAAAAAAATATAATATCAAAATTATTCTTTTTGTTACTAGATGTACTAGTGCCATCAACCCAACTGACCAGGAGGACTCACTTCTCATACTGTATATCCATTTCATCTCCTCAGATCATGAACACAAAAGTGCCAAAGTTTTTTTGTTCCTGATTATGAAGCAAGCTACAATAATACGCTTATCCTTTTTTTAATTTTTATTAAATTTAAGAATCAAAATTAGTGATCCAATCTTCTGATTTCTGTTATATTTTTGCACCAAAACCACTAAGAAAGGACATTTTTTTAAATTAAATGTGTGTCATATTCAACCGTCTTTCTTTTGACCCATTTTAGTCAAGTTTAGGGTCTCTTGAGATGACGTCTATTCTGGCACCATTAAGTATGAGAGACATTCAAAAAGTTTCCACTCTATTTATTAAGAATTTCAAAAACAAATTACATCACTTTTCTACATAATCACCTTCATTTGCGATGTAATTTTCCCAGTGTCCTACCAACATTTTAATGCCCAATTACTACTCCTCCCGCCTTCACAGTTTCCAATGAAAATATAAAAGTGCGGAAACTTTTTGAACGTCCCTTGTACAAGGAACAAACCAATCCTGGACTGGGTGCCAGTCTATCACAGGGCATGAACACATGTCCACACTCATACATTCAGGGCAAATTAAAACCTTCTTGTAGGCATATCTTTGCATGGTGCCATATCCCCTATATTACAGGACAATCACACACATTTTCCCCATTTTAAGTCTCTCAACTTATTCTTAAAATATTTCTCATTTAGTTTTTTTGTGCAAACATTATACTGTGCAACTGTTAAAAATAAATCTTTGCCTAGAGTATTGATTTGACATGTATTTTTATCAAAATGGAGACAAGATTATGCAGTACACTCTGGATAGATAGCATTTTGTAGATAGTTATATTCATTGGTAAGAATCACTTCAAATGACAAATACAGTTCTCAGACATTGAACAACCATCCCAGCATGTGAAGATTCGAAAGAACATTTTGAAATTTTGCTTTTGTAAATTATAGCATAGCAATGCTTTTCATTTCAAGTTTGTAATTACTGTTGTGGGTCCTGTTAGGTGATCTGCTTTCTTTTTAATTGTTATTGTTGGCTTTACATGCATAAAACATTTTGCTAATGCATTAATAATGTAGAGTTTATGATCTGAGTGGCTAGGTCTAGACCTCCTTCTGTGGACTTGAAAGTGCAAGCATTGTTCACGTGGCTCAAAGGCATACATAGCAGAGAATTTAATAACACATACTGTATCATATATTTGCACATTAATAAGCCAACCGACCAAGTACCACCATTCCCCACAGACACCCAAATGTGGCCCATCATCCACCAATGACCTTTCTATTATTCATTCTAGTAGAATTTGGTCATCCTGTGACTTTGGTACATTGGAGGAAAATCAGACTAGCTGCAGTAAAACTGGAGAGAAACAATAACCTGAATAAAATCCAAACCTTGGATTCCAGTACAAAACATTGCTCCACTAAACCACACAATACATAATTAAAATGTTATCTATTATTGCTAATATTGTTATGTTTAATTAAAGCACACTGACACTAAAATAATACTTCTGTCTAAGATACACAGAACATTTTAGATATAACAAATAAAGCACTATATTCTTATGCACGGCATAAAGATCTCTAGAGAAATTGCTGGTCAGAATAAAGAAGGTAAATATTTTCCACCCATCATTTTCACATTGTCAGGGGTCATGGTGACCTGATAATTAATCTAAACTTATCTGTACAAATACATTGTAATTTTTAAGTATTACTAATATAACAGCAAAAAGCAGCATAGGTGTGCATCTGCAAAATGGAAAAACAGGTGAACTTGGTTTTAATGTTGAAAATATACAGAGAAGGTTAGAGATACCTGTCACCATACACCAGATACAGGCTATACAGATAAAGGGCCGTGCCTCTACGTTTTTCATTTGTGTCAATGTGGAACTGTTTCTATCTGTTTGTAAATTTCAGTGTAAGTAAATGTGCATTAATGCATATTAATGCATTAATCAAATATTGCAGCAAACAGTTACAATTGATTCCATATTGAGAATTTTTTTCACAATGAAATTTCTCTTATTATTTTGCCTTTCTAATACCTCACTGTTACAATATTTCAGTTTTTCTGAAGCTTCTACATGTATGGGGCAAATAGATAGATAGTATTTGTATTTTTTATTTGTTTATTATGTTTTATGTTTATATTTTTGCTTTTGTTTATATATTTTTTGAAATTTTAATGACTCTGTGGAATAAAATCTACCTCTTTTTTATATATCTGACATCTTTATTGCCGGTTATTGTGACACTTGGTGCCGGTTAAAACCAAACTACTAGGAAAGCATCTGCTCCCACAGGTGACTTCTGACAGGGTTCAGATTCCATGCAAACATTAACTTTTTTCACCTTCATCCTCATTGTTAGTGGGTGACACTCAGTTTACTCATACAAACCGCTGATAGGCCATTACCTTTTGTATTAATTTCCATGCTTCAATAGATAGATAGATAGATAGATAGATAGATAGATAGATAGATAGATA
>JANRMT010062856.1:50250253-50280894 GCA_026402145.1 Polypterus bichir lapradei
CATACATATATACATACATATATATATATACATTATATATATATATACATGCACACACATACTATATATATATATATATATACAGTATATCACACACATATTATATATATATATATATATATATATATATATATATATATATTATATTTATACATATATGTGTGTGTGTGTCTTCCTTTAAGGAGTTCTGCACAACAAACCCACAATGAAAACGGCAAATACCCAAATCATAATAACATTTAACAAAAAAAAAAACATTAAAAGTGCACTTAATACACAAAGTTGGCTGCCTTTTAATGCAACTGCAAAAAAATGCCCATAACTTTGAAGAAGAGAATAAAATCAACAAAACCAGCCTCTTAAAAGTATTCTGTGCAGTTCCTGATGCATGTATTTACAAGCCTAAATTACCCCCTCCCCCCACCATGAAAACTGCACAAGCAGTAACGTTTATAACATGATGAACATTTGTGTTGTTCTTATTTTGCCACTTAGTCCAAACATAAAGCAACAAATTGAAAGTTCTGATCGACAACATGCGTTTAAGATAACAAAGAAAATAAGGTACAAAATAGAAATTATTACCATACATGTCCAGCATGCAGGATTAATATTTAATGCATTTTTATATAACCAAGCAGGCAAAAAGACGCAATAAAAAATAAAAATAAAAAAGAGATGTTGCATAAAATGTACTCCCTACTCGGCAGTCTTAACTTTGGAAGCGGTGCACATATGTACACACTACCTCCCGGATTTTGCTTCTTAACAACAACTGCTCAATTTCAGCGCTTACTATTATTATTATTATTATGTTTGTGTTCCTTTTTTTAAGATTTTTTTGTTTGTTTTTGTTCTTGCCTGTTGCAGCTGAGCGCAAGGAGTTTAAAATAGTCACAAAAGTCCATTCAGTTCAAATCCCAGCTACGCGTTGAAGTGGTTAAGCAAATTATCATGTTCGGGAAAGTTCAGAGCAGGCAGTTTTTGTTTTCAAGTCTGTTCAGAAAAATAAATGAAATATAAGAGGAATACAGAAGTCGCTCTGACTACAAGAATGAGCTTCTATTCTACAGCAGTTTCAGGGATGATCCACTCTTGTTTCTATGTCCCTGCCTGAGACAGATGGAGATGATTAGATAACAGGACACTGTTCTTTCTATTATCATAATTATTACGGTCATAACTGGGGTTGTTGGCGTTCAGTGAGTTCAGAAACGGGCAGGCGGAGCTCCATGCCTCTGCCGTGCTCAGAGTTGATTTTTGTTTCACATGAAGAACTCGGGCGAGGACGGATTGTCGCTCGTGGAACCGGCCTCTCTGAAGCCATTGTTGCCCGTCAGCTTCTCGCACTTTAACTTGTAGGCGTCTCTTTCGCGTGCCAGTCTGCTGATCTCCTGCTTTAGCTGCTCCACTTGGTTGATCAGCTGCGTCTTCTCATTTTCCAGCACGTGCTTCTGTTGCACTCGCTTAAATCTGCAGGACTGTGCGTAGCCCCGATTCTTCAGGGTCCGGCGCTTTTGCTTTAAGCGGATCACCTCATCCTTGGTAAAGCCCCTTAGGTGCCTATTAAGTTCTCGAACCGACATTGATACAAGTTGATCGTCGGAGAAACGGTCCTCAATATTGAGTCCACTACCCCCGCCGTGGTGACCCTGTTGCTGCAGGTGATGATGATGGTGGTGATGATGGCGGTGGTGCAGCTGCTGGTGAGAGCCCGGAGAAGCAGGAGATGGGCTGTCAGGGTCCTGGCTGTGGTGGTGGTGATGCTGAGGCGGGTTGTGCGGGTGGTGATGAGGCCCTGGGTGCCCGGCCATTTCGCTGTGATGGTGAGGAACAGCGCCATACTGGTGATGATGCTGCTGCTGCTGCTGCTGCTGCTGTTGCGGCTGCTGCTGACCGTGGTGGTGGTGGTGGTGGACCGTCCTGTAGTTATCAAAAGCCCCAGGATGCATTTGCTGCTGCTGCTGGACGTGAGCTGGGTTTGGGTGGGAATGCCCTGCCACCCCAATAAGCGCCTCCACCGCGTCTTCAGGGGTCAGGTTCAGGGTTTCGGGGTTCATCTGCTGGTGGTAGCCCGTGGGCATCCAGTAGAGCTCGTCAAGGTGGCTCTTCTGTTCAGTAGGGCTGAAACTGGGCGAAGAAGGTACTGAGCTGCACGGCGTGCTGATTGGCGTGGAAGACACCGAGCCCGGTGGCTGAAGCCGGTTGCAGTGGCGCCCGGACGACCTGTCCAACGCGCCAAGAGCTTCTTTCTTCACTTCAAACTTCATCAAATCAAAGTCATTGACATATTCCAGTGCCAACGGGCTGGTGGGTAGATCTGTTCCCATATTCATTTCACCAGCCATGATTTTTCTGGTATTATTGTTCACAGCTTGCTGCTACTTTCTGACAGCACTGCAAAACAACTCGCATTAAGTCTTTTCATACAAAACGCAGAGTAACTTGCTTTTTTTCTCTCTCTCTGCTAATGGACTTTCGACTCGTCTTTTAAAACTTGCATCAGCCTTTCAAAATACAGCTACTTTTCGCACTAATGCACGGCGTCAAAGTCGCTGCAACAAAACCGAGGTAGAATTTTGCAGTAGTCTCAAGTGAAGTTGTCTTTCTTGCAAAGCAAAAACATAAAAAAGCAAGCCTTACACGAAGTCCTCCTCTTCTCTCTTATTAGCACTTTTGAGTTGTAAGTCCTTCTTGCCCAGACAAAGAGTACGACAGGATAAGATCAAGGTTTTTTTTTCGCAGTGAAAGCTGCGCTCGCTCTCTGCACGGCAGAGATTGAACTCACAGCTCCCAGCTCCTTCTGCTGCTTAGTTTCTATCACAGAACGCTTAGCGAGCGCTTTCTTCTTATATCCCCGCCTGATGTCACGCTGTGGGGGACGGGCACTGCCGGAGCCTCTTCCAATAGAGGCAGGACTCCGCATCCTATTAGCATAACTGCGAGGAAGGGACGAAGGGTTTAATATTTTGACAGCTAGACACTGTCAGCTGACTCAATGGGAGGGAGGGGGCTGATCGGGTCGCGGCATGCAGAGCAGCTGAGAAGCAGATGCATGCCTTTACAGCGCTGCGCGCCTCAAAAGAAGCGATCGGGAGCAAGCAGCGCGTGTGCACGATCTCCATGCCGTTTCTTTTTATGTACACTGTCGGGCAATAAACGAAATGTTACGTATTCACATAAAACATGCTTCGTGTCTTGGGTTATAAACCTATCACTGCTACAACTAGTATCCCGCATCATAAAACGGATGAACCGATCGGTGCTTTTGGTGGTTTTCTAATATGGGTATGTTAAGAAAAAAGGAAAACAATGCAGTCGTTAAACAAATTACTTAAGTACATGCCAATGAGCAGCTTGTACCTCTTAGTTTTTGGTACTGTTCACAGACGAATCACATCTGTATGTTCACCCCGGCCTAAAACAGGCAATCTGTTAAAAAATATTTATTTATATACACACATGTGTATGTGTGTTTCTGTCAGGTATTAATATTAATATTTGTGCTGAAACATTTCAGCTTGTGCAAAGTATTACAACCGCTACGGTTACTGTTGTTATTTATTACTAGTACAATGGTGATCTATCAGTAACAGTGCCAATTACAGCCGTTTCTGGCACTGTAAATAATATGTAACCATGCAAAATATTAGCCTAAAACAGGTGTTTTTGCATTAAAGTATTTAATATTGCTAACGAAGTTGTCATGTTGGTGGTTAAATGTAACAGCAGTAGAAGTAGTGCTAGCAAAAAGAGAAGACCAAATAACCTCCCCGCTTTCTCGTCACAATAATACAAGTAATACATGGGGTATGAATGATTGCAATAATAGGTAAAGGTTTCTTGTGAATGCAAAAATATATTAATCTGAATGTCCAAAGTGTTACTGTCATTCCTGTTAGATATGTGAACAATAATATCAATGATGTTATCTGTAAAATTATACATACATGTTATTGGAAGGATTAAATCTAGGCATAATCACATTTTTACATTTGCTTCCGTTGGGGAATTTCACGTTATATAGTGTGCAAAACACCAACATGTTTTGTGACATATAGTGCGGTGCAAACTTGAAACGGCCACAACTGAGTATGACACACAAAACAAAAAGGGTGCTCACTATTTAAAGTTATTTTAATACTACGTAAGCCTTTCATGTGTCATATAGTTGTGCTATTTAAAACAAAGTTTTATCATGGCAGCTCAAATGCATTTTCCATTAGCATAAAACACACGACAATATTTATAAAACGAAACCCAAGGTTAAAGCAAATTACTCGTCATGCACCGTTTCATGTTTAGAACCGATGGTAGCAAATGTGTACTTTTTATAGCCTCTAAAGAACATTAAACGTTGAGATATAAAACATGACATCTGGGATTCAAATGAACATACTCCCATGCTAGCTATTGAAAAGAAAAAGATTAAAAAAAAGACTCGTTATCTTTTTGTTTGGATAACATGACTTCTTAAACTTTTTTAACACTGAAGCCTGCGGAGCGCGGCTTTCCTGTTGGCACCGCCAGTTCCGCACTCAAAGGAAAAGACGCTAAAGAGCGACTCCAAGAGGCAAAACCAGACACCGTCGGTTGGAACTTTACTTAGGAACACGGACGGTTTCTCGGCTAGAAAAGGCAACTTTTATTGATCAATTTTCACACAATACAAGTTTCATTACCTTTCAGCTTCCCTATATTATCACTCATTTTCAAATATGTATTTATGCTTATCTTACTGTATATTTGCGTTGCTAATCTTGTATTTAAAAGCTAAAAATTAAATCAACAATACAAATTAAGCGTTTATTACATAAAGGCGGGTAATTCGTGGTAAGAATTTATTAAATGCTGTATCGGTATTATATATACAGTATGTGGAGTGTTTTACATAAAGGTTTCTTTTCAGCAAGTCGTGTTTAAAAAATGTTTAGCATCCACCGGAGGAAATTGGTTGTAAATGAGTCAATGAGACCTATCGATCTGATTATAATCCCGTTTACTCTACTTATATACACTTGAGTACACATCTCCAAGTATTGATTCTTTAAAGGATTGAGATTGCTGTGTAGCTACAGAGCAGGCAATATAGCTGGTCAGCAATGTTTCCACACAAATGCTTGGATTTATTCAATTTCTTACTATGGGGCATTAGTTAGAATAAATAAGAGCCCAGTAAGCATGAGTTTCTCACTACCGCACGCAGAAAAAGCTAACATTTCAAATGAATAAATATGTGATTCATGGTTTTAAAATTGAAAGTCGTTGCTCGTTGTTTTTTTTATGCAGTTATTTTAAAGAATGTTAAAGCACTAAACACGCGTTTTACTAACAGCGCATTCCATTCTCTTCTGTCTTTGTGTGAAGAGTACTCACTACGTCTGAATAATGAGGAACTTAGTTTTTTTTGTGTGTGTGTGTGTGTGAACTTTTATTGTAGGCTAATGTATCCTGCTTTATTTTTACAACTGCATAAAACGGGATAAATTTAGAATTCGATTTTTTTAAGCCTGCTGGATTTGTTTTCTTTAGTGATATTTTGAACTAATAAATGCATATCCAGTTCCGCATCGTTGTGTAGATCTTCTCTCAGCAAATGATGCATGCTTGTTATTTTTAAGCACGAGGGCTTATGTACGTGCATAACATAAACTAATTTTTGATGCAAAATATTGTAAACAAACATCTTTGACTGATAGCCAGGAACTGCGCTAAAGTCCATTCAAATAAATGCTTCCCTGCTGAGAAAAGAAGGGGGGTTGGGGTATTGGGTAGTATAAGCTAAGGTGATGATCGTGGAACAAAATACTCCCAAAAAACCTGCTCTATCTTCTAGTGTCCTGAATGGCAGGGTCAATCGGCAGGACAGGTGCTTTCGGTCCAAAGAATTCATAATTTGTTGTTAAACAAGAGGTAAAAGTGAACGAACTTGTGCCTGAGTGGGCTTGGCTAGCAGCATCGGTCCTTATGATTATGTTTTAATATTACAGACGTTCTTATTGAGATAGGGTTCACTACACAATACTTAAAGGAGACACCAAGGGAGTGTGTTCATTTATAAAATTTTACTTCATGTTTTTCCAAGTTTAGCATACGACGGGGTTTTTTTTTTTCTTTCTTTTTTTAAGATTCCTTGATAAGCACAATTTGAGATAAATATCTCTTGCGGAGACGAACTAACATTTGCAAGCTTCCGCAGCTTCATCCGTATTTAAACAAGAGTTGTTCGTTTCATGCTTACGGAGTAACCTCAAAGATTAGTTTTTCCTATTAGGTTAAAATGCATCATTTGAATATGAAAACGTATCTTTAGCCTTATACCAAACCGCTAGCGAACTATGAAACTAAACCATACAGAAATACATATACAGTAACTGTTAGCATAGGTTGACATAAAAAGCAAAATCCTTAACAGGGAAGTTAACACGACTGATAGAAAATAATAGCACTAAGGAGTTGTTAATTTCCATTAGTATAAGATGATGATTTAACACCATACATTGACTGAAACCGTAGCCGATTCGTGTAAAACTTAACAGCCTGGCATTTTAAAGTAAAAGCCAACTGTAAAGCAGTTACAACGCAATAAACTTGATTTTAACTTGGCGAAGAAATTGCAGATGCGTGTTGCCTTGCTGTCCCTATCTGTGTGTTAAACAGGGCCGCACAAGAAACTCTGAGGGTGGTGGGGGGGTAGAGTTAAAATGCACGCTGCGTTTCTTCTACAGTCCAGGATATGAAAAATACTCCAGCCTTGCAAAAAGCCTCTAATATACCCCAAGCTGCCGTGAAATCCACCCCCCTCGGTAATAGCAGGTTGTAATGGAGACGAGATGTGAAATGTCTAAGTCAGCACACTATCGTTGGTTAATGATCTATTAAGTGATCTGTGCGCTTCAAGACAGCAAGAAAAAAAGTGTTGATGTTTGCTTATTTAGACTAATGAGATCCCCATCCTACGAATTTTAAGAATGAATAACAGAAAATTCACCTTAAAAAGTACCCCCTTGTTCAACCCCTATCATAAAAGTCAATGTTAGAGGCTGGATGCATTGCAGATTATTGCGATGCTCCCACTTTGTCATCTTTGTTCAGTGTTACGTTTAGCACGGGAAAATATTTCATCTCCTATTAAATAAAAATGACAGCACAGACAGTAAATGCGCCAGAGTCTGCAATTCGGTACACCTCAGAGGACCGAGACCACATCGAAGAGGCATTGGCAGAATGTTGGCGAGGAGAAGAGATGAATACTCTGCGTTTCTCCAGGTAAATGCTGTTCACGCGATCTGCTTCACCTTATGTGTCTGTGAAGTGCGGGATGTAGGTAACTCATTCATGAGATTGTTTTGTGCCAATCAAAGTTGGTCCTTTATTATACTGTTAAACAACACGAAAAATGCACTGTTTTTTGCACGAGGTTTTTGTGCTTTACAAAAGCTGGCTACATACTAGTGATCACTTTGATATAGCGCCTTTGTTTTATCACGTACCAGCATCATTTCAATTAACAGAACAATGCGCCGCAGTCGTACTTAGTCAATTAGCCACGAATCGAGAAAACTGACCTCTGAGTTTCATATATTTTAATTGAATGATGCACCATTTCATTCTGAATCCGCCTTATTTCATTTTCTGTGCCGCTGCCTATTATAATTACAATTGCCTACCATATGCTCGCAAGGTTTAAATCGTGACTGTTTTATTTCAATAGACTGTAATGTGTCATAACATTAGGAAGAGGACTTGAGACGGTTGCGAACTCTTAAAATATGTTAAAGAAATGCACTATAACATTCAGACTGAAACAGTTACACTATACTACAGCGAGAATTCTCTTCCTCGTGTGAGAATTTCAAAAAAAGACTGCATAACAGACATAGACGACTTTGTTCTGCATTTACAGTTAAATATTGGAGCAACTATTGTTTCAGACTTCTTTAAATACTCCTTAAATTAAAAGAGTTCAAAAAAAGATTTCCATCGCCGTCTTCGTCATGATTATTATCATCAAGCACATAGTGAAAAATGTGTTTTACGTAAAAGGTAACATGCTATGACGCATAATTATACTACATCTTAATTACCTTCGCATTCAAATGGTAGTAGATATCAATAATATCTTTGTGTTGCTATAAAAAAATAGTATTTTATCTTAATTTGTTTTTTTTGTTTTTTTCTTAAATGATTTAATGTCCTTTGTGCATATTTTATACTGGCACTTTGATTAATGACTGTATATAAACAATACGGTTCTTGGCAACACCTAAAAAAAGAATCCCTTAATTTTTTAGACTGTCTACGCCTGAAGCACTCGTGTATACAACAGAATCACAAAAGGTAAGTGTTAAAATCTTTTATCATTTTAAAAGTGTCATTAATTACATATATGAAATACTTGAGTGCATACATGAATGGTGTTACATTGCTTGGCAGAACAGTGTCACGTTTGAAATAAGTTTCAAGATTCTGTTCAGGTACTTGAAGAAAAAGTGAGTTCAAGCAGGTTAGTTCACTGCTTTTAAAATAATAAATAATGTATCATTTTTTTTAAGTCGACGAATGTTTTCTGATGACACCTAATGATGTTTTCCAAAGCTTATTTTAATCTTTAGTTTAAGCGAGTCATATCTTCAGATTATCATCATAACCGCCACATACAATATTTCTTCTAAATGACCCTTAAAATGACATCAAGTTGATACGTTTGCATTGGTTGTTTATCGTGTAGAGGACAGCGCCCTCTATCTTATTATGTGATCTCAGCTGAATTAATTAAGGGGTTTATTTGTGTGGAAGATACAGGGTAAAATAAAGCAAGGATAAAAATGTTAGAAATTTTAGCAAAACCACACAAAGTTCAAAAACAAAATGGTAGATTTAGTGGAGAAGTATTCTCACACCTTAATAATTTTAAGCAAGAGTATATGAGGATTGCCTAAATAAATCGCAACATTTATATTTAATATTTAACTCAAAATTATGAGTACATGGCTGCAACTAATTCGAATCTGTCTATCCATCGATCTATCGTTAGTCCGGCACTTTTTGATTTTTATGTAAACATGTGAATAAGACAATGCTTACAATTTAGCATCAATTACGCATGCTCCTAATCTCCCTCTCTGTACAATTTGCTAAATATGAAAACGCGATTTACTTCAGATAAAGCGACAGTTATGTATTACGATTTTATAAATAATCAAAACCTTTCAAGGATTCCGACACTGACAGATGTTCTGTATACTTTTAACATTTTTAAAATGTTGCCATGAAAGCTATACTTTTTATTATTTTTTTAACAACTAATTGAATAAATAAATGTTGGCGAATGGTCTTGAATGGTGCAAAGTTCGTGGCTGAACAAAGGAATCTTTCGAATGACTATGAGGTTTGACCTACGGATCATTTCCACAAAAGAGAAAAGAAAAAATCACCGTAGTGGAATTCCAACCTCGTAAAGGGGAAAAAAAAAATCAACGTATTACTCGTTAGTATCCTCCGAATGAACAGGCCGAGGTGGTTTATAATTTAATTTAAGAAGAATATTCTTTGAATATGATTTGCAACTGGCATCGAAAGTTTTTTTTTAATTAGACAAATTATAGAGGTCAGTTTTCATAAATGTAAGAATATCTATGTATCTGTCTGTCATTTGCTAAATCACATGCTTTGAAAGTCTAAAAAAAAAAAACCAAAAACAAAAAACAAAAAAAAAAGAGTTTCAAAAACTTTATGAATGACGTTGTGCAAAATTCCTGTGAGTACTTTGCACATGCATCGATAATGATAACGTCCGGATTGCATTAGAGTAGGCTGGCCAAAGTAGTACCTTTATTAAATATTTATTCAAGACAGTGCTCTGGCTGCAAAGGGTGAAATCTATAGACCCAAGGCTAATAAGAAAATCCACAAAGTCTGATAAATAACATCTCTCGGAATTGGGACTAGCAGCACTGTATGCTAGATGCCTCAGCAAGTGTAATTACAAGCGACAGGCTATATTATTATTATTACTATTATTATTATTAGATGTTGTTGGCTGTTGTCATTATTATCGTTAATATCACCATCATGTTTGCCTAATCATGACTGGTTCTCCTGATCGTTGCGCATGGGTTTTGAGCATTTACATTTTTTTGGTCTTTTGTTGGTTACTAACTGAACCTTACTGTTACAAAGCTAATCTCGCTTCAGTTCATGCAGTGTTCAGGACGGCAGTTACAAATATTATTTTGATGCGTGCACTCGTTTTAACTTTCTTAAGCTGCAGAGTAATACAGTGACACTGCGATTGTATGTAAAAAGCCACATACGAAGTCAACATGAAAAGAGAGCATTTGGCCCCCCTTTATCTTATGAAAATATAGACACACCGTAAGCACAACTGTAATCCTTATGGACGATTTTACAAAAGTAATTTTTGATCAAAATGTCATTGTATGACATGTAATTTTAAACCGCACATTTCTAATGTCCAGTGTGGTTTTCCGCCCTGCTTCTTGGTTGACATTTCAGTCAGCTAGAACTCGTCTCTGCTGTACCAGTACCAGTGACGTTTTCAGTGTCCAGCTGTTGTGTTTATTTTTTTTTAATAACGCTTTTTAAAAATTATTTCTATATCAAATCTCTTTACACAAAATACGACTTCTTATGTATGTGGCTCCGGATAAAAGTGTCCGCTAAATAAATACTTGTAGATGTAAAACTCGAAGGGATCGAGTAATACCTGTATGCATAATGTAACGAGAAAGTTCTTACGTTGGCAAAAGCCACCAAACCAATAAAAAAAATAATTAGAACAAATACATATAAAAGGCAAAACACAACATACAAATATAATTTCAGCAATTAAAGCGTTGGAAGATAAAACTATTTTAAGCGTAGAGCTTCGCTATAAGGGAGAAATCTGTAGTGAAATATCTTGAGGCATTTGAGCGTGGAATTGTCTCCATCTAGCTTTCAAACCAAAGAGATGTCGTTAGTTGACAGCAACTACTGTACACCAATAAATTCTTGTTCATTAATCCAGATGATGATTAATACTACTACTATTGCTACTGATGATGATAATAATAATACATTAATACAAATAAAGACGTTTTGTGTTCTGATTTAATATTTCTGTAGTAATGTCTTATCCAGATAAATTTCATGCACTTTCTCTCTCTGTTATTGTTTTTTTTTTTTTTTTTCCTCCGGACATACTGGGTTTTCTTGCCACGGCTATCCTGGGATGTTCGGGTGTCCGTCCGGGCTTGTTTTACGCCTTGTGTTCGACGCAATTGTTTCAGTGGCTCGAGGCCCAAAATTTAAATAACTCGGACTGGAAAGCTAATGGATAAATACCTCGCATTGGATAATAAGAAAGTCGTTTCGTTGCTTTCTTCTGCGTTCAAGAATGTACTCTGTATTTCACACATCAGGATTTAAAATATAATCCGTCGCATTTGATATTGGTAGCGGTGCAGTTATATTCATCACAGATTCTGCGCATTGCTCGGACTGTGTCCGCGTGGACTTTGCAAGTTCTCCCCTTGTGTGAATGGGTTTTAATCCCCTATTTCCAAAGTGGCAGAGGTTAGGTTCATTACCAGTTACCAGTTACTTGTGGATGTGTACCTGAGTCGGCCTGTGGTGTCCGGTCCAGGGCTGAAGAGGATACGCTTCATAACAAAAGTTACTCCCAGCTGTCACTTGATTGCCACCGCCTCCTGCATGCGTCATCTCTAATTAATTTACGCAGTTTCTATGTTGTTTATCTCCTTAATCTTTTATAACGCATGTATTTTTTTAATTAACACACAACATGCAGAACTTTTACCCTAAACGTTACTGAAGACACACACACGAGTCAATCAATCGCCAGAAGTGATTTGTATATGAATTATGAAAAATAAATTTCTTATATAAATCCTGTCCATAGCTTGGTTTCATACCAAACAGTATATAGAATTTTAATAAAACATGAAGTCATTGCATTACACTAATATCCCACATTAAACTAAATAGCCCAATATTTCAATAAACAGTTTTTAAATGTATCTTTAAATCAATTTCAAAATTTCATTTGTGAAATGTGTTGCATATTGTTCAAGTATGAATTAGCTTATTGTTCACAGTACTGAATCTAAAGCACAATTCTGAATTAGATAATACACTGTTCAGTACACTGTGCATCTTGTGAACTGACAACCATCCCAGTCAAGCACAGAATGCAAAGAGTTTCTTGATAAGTTGTGACAATTCTGCAGAAAGATTTTATTTTTTAATAAATCATGTACTATATGGTGATAATTTGTAAGTATACTAGTTAAAAAAAAAGATTTTAGGAATGGAGTTGGATGGAGCACTGGACCAAGCCACAAATAACTGGTGGAAACCAACTGCACACTCACCTTTACTCACACCAGATGAATTTAGACAGACAGACAGACAGACCGACTGACCGATAGATAGAGTTGGTGGCACACAGGATGGACAGGCACCCCATCAGGGACTCAGGATGATTCCTTACCCAGTCGTGAGGCCCCGAATGGACAGAAAGGCATCCCGGCAAGAGAGGGAAGGAGGTTGCACCCAGAGAAGGCTTCCCTTATAGAGGGATGGACATCCCAACTGTAGAAGAAAATGGTTCCTTACCTGGATGGGAAGCCCTTCATTTTATCTTTTGCCACTACCCTCAGTGGGTCAAGAATGCATCCCATAACTAAGCCTGCCTTCTTAATTCAGCTTCTATATTCTCTGGGCTTTTCTTGAAGTGATGCACACCATAGCAAAGAAAATTGTACTGGCTATCACAGTCAAAGAAGATTTAGCTAATGTAATTACTCATATTAAATAATACAGTCTCCTAATAAAAAATGGTCTATTCTGCTCTTTCTTATATAGTCCAGCTGGTCACTGCTGAGGGCCACCAAGTATCTATAGCAGTGTAACACCTCTATACCCACTCCCCAAATAGGGACCAAACCTACAGGCTCTTAAGTGTAGCAAAAGTCCATAAGCAGTTCTGATTTTGATGACGTTGAGTTGCAGACAGTCGTCTTATGCACCATGAACCAAGGTTCCCAGTCTCACTCTGTCTCATCCACCTTATCAGTACACCCTATTAAATGCAGAGTCGTCAAATAATTTCTGCAAGTGACATGATCTAGTGTTATATTTATTGTCTGAAGTGTACAAAAAATGTTACAAATATGTAACAGGACTGTTCTTTGTGGTTTCTCCGGTGTTTCTCATATCTGTATCAGAGACACAGTCATTGAGCCTCACAAACTACAATGTACCTGATATTTCTTCCATTATCCTGGACACTACAGGCTCATCCACCTGCATAGCTCTGAGTTTACCCTTTAGCAGATTTGGCTGGATGATACTGAAGGCACTGGGAAAATCCATCCATCCATCCAT
The DNA here is from genome assembly GCA_026402145.1 of Polypterus bichir lapradei. NCBI lineage: Eukaryota > Metazoa > Chordata > Cladistia > Polypteriformes > Polypteridae > Polypterus > Polypterus bichir. Next base: position 50,263,667 of record JANRMT010062856.1, read on the forward strand.
TATCCAACCCGTCATATCCTAACTAAAGGGTCACGGGGGTCTGCTGGAGCCAATCCCAGCCAACACAGGGCGCAAGGCAGGAAACAAACCCCAGGCAGGGCGCCAGCCCACCACAACTGGAAAAATCAAAACACATAATCCTCATGATGTTGTCAGTTCAAATGGGAATAAGCCTGAGCAGCAGACAGATAATTGCATCTTCCACGCCAATATTTGGCTCATAGGTAAACTTTAGTAAGTCCAAGTTGTCCATAACAAGATAGGTTATATAGTCAAGAACTGGCATCTCAAAGGTCACCATAATGTGGGACATAAAGACCCTGGTCTATAGTTACTAGGTTAAGCGATTTCTGCCTTCCTGGCAACTGAAACAACAAGCTGTGGCACTTTCTGAAGGCTCTATGACAAAACAACTGAGGTAGCAAAAAACGTCACAAATCTTGCCAGCATAAATCTTAAGTTCTCTAAGAATGGTTTCATCTGGTCCCATACTTTTTCCTCTGTGTTGCCTCCTTAGTTGTTTCCTCACTTGGTCATCAGTTATGGACAGCCAAAGCTGATATTTAGAGATAGACTCAGCACTTGCCATACTAGTTGACAAGGCAGGATTAAAATACATACAGAGTGTTGTTGATGCAGTAGTGATGGTGGTTGTGGCTGGACAGACTGGCCATTGGTGCAGAGAGAGAAATACAGCAGACATATTATTTGAAATTACTGTAAAAGGAAACAGAGTACCAATAAAAATTTGACATTGACACAGTAAGAATATGCAGTGCATTATTCAGGTACTATCCGATCCAGGAATTGAAGATGTGGGCATGGGGCATCATTAGCAACTGTACCATGCTATTGTGTTGCCTGTATGCTCTGCCTCTAAGTTGATGCGTCTAGCACTAGGCCTAACATTTTTTCCATGACACAGCACCAAGTAATATGTCATGTACACATAATACATTTGGAAAAAATATATTTAATGTTTGCTATTTGTAGACTATTATTGCCCCTAGTGGAACAACTGAGTAATTCTCTGTCTCAATCTCTGACCATTTCTAAATAATGTGTGTTCAATAAGAATAAGCCCAAATCTGAAACACAGTAGCACTGGAAGCAAGCTTTGGCGTAATACACAAAAAAGTACAAAACTGTGGCACAGTGATAGTGCTGCTGCCTCGCAGTAAGGAGACCTGGGTTCACTTCCTGGGTCCTCCCTGCGTGGACTTTGCATGTTCTCCCAGTGTCTGCGTGGGTTTCTTCCCACAGTCCAAAGACATGCAGGTTAGGTACATTGGCGATCCTAAATTGTCCTTGGTGTGTGTGTGAGTGGGTGTGTGTGTCCTGCTGTAGGCTGGCGCCCTGCCCGGGATTTGTTCCTGCCTTGCACCCTGTGTTGGCCGGGATTGGCTGCAACAGACTCCTGTGACCCTGTGTTAGGATATAGCGGGTTGGAAAATGACTAACTGACTGATGACTGAAAAAAACAATAGTTCTGTATAGCTATGGTTATGTAGTTTCAAAGAGATTCAAATATCTTATCATTATCATGGAAAAAAGGGCTACAAGCATAATGTCAGTACTGTACATGGATAAAAGTCTATGACACCAGAGGAAAATTAGAGAATTACAACAAAATGACACAACAATAGGGTCCCCACTGGGTCCCTCTGATGAGGTTTCTTGCAGTTGTAATCATCACAGCAAACTGAACCAGCTCTTGGTAGAGCAATTGAGAACAGCATCTTATTTTAAGGGGAAAACTGTGAAAGTATTCAGCTTAAGATCAGAGTCTGTCACAGAGAAACTGTTACATCCATCCTGCACATCAACTTCCTCTGTTAAATTAAGACCACAAGAATCCCTCCAAGAAAGCCCAAGAATTGGTGCATAGATTTTAACACCTCATCTGTAATGGGCAGCAAAGTACACTCTGACACATGACACTGTGTGACCAACAGAAAATGACTTCATCTGCCTGTGTTCCAAATGGAAAAGCAAAAGAAATGTAACCAATTTAATCTATGAAATGCTGTAAGTTGCTTTGGATAAAGGCATCAGCCAAATATGTGAATCTTAAAATATGAAGTTCACTGCCCATTTCACTTAAAATTAATTTTACCTTCAGCTAGGACTAGATGCAGCGGCTAAGATAGTTCCTATAAATATTTTCACCCCTTATTATTTGGAGTGGCTGAAATACTATATCTATCTATCTATCTATCTATCTATCTATCTATCTATCTATCTATCTATCTATCTATCTATCTATCTATCTATCTATCTACTATAGTAGTATAAAATGGGACACACAGAAGGGTGAGGAACCTTACTTCACCATCCAGCTCTAATTCATGAACAGTGAGATATTTCACTGGAACAGCATTGCATACAGAGGACTCAGTCTGTGGATATTCTTGTGAATAAATTGTTAATAAGTGTGAATTTGGCCCAATCTGAAGCTTCAGTTATTTTCTTGTCTATATCTCTTTTGAACCATAGTAAAATAGTAAAAAAGTCTTCAACTGGCCATTAAAAAAATACTTGGAAAGTTTAAGAGACATTCAGTATTTTGTTGCTTTAGGAAGCAACTAAGCATACAGTACAATTGGAGAGGTGCATATATTATTTAACTTAATTATCAGAAGGCTATTGATAGCCATACATAGGAGGTTAGTTATCAAACTAAAAGTAGTGGGACCTCAAGGGATAGATTGTAGATATAAGCAAAATTGGGTTAAAGACAGGAAGGAAAAGACTATGGTATGATGAAATTTGTCATAATTAGGTAATGCTGTGTCCCTCAGGTGTCAGTACTGGGTCTTCTTTTGTAAACAGACATACAGTAAATGATCTTGATAAGAACCTAAATAACGAACTGCTTAAGTCTGTAGATGATACGAAACTAGGTCGAAAAACATAAAAAAGTACAATGAGTCGAATCATTACAGATGGACGGAGACAGAATTCAGGCTTGGGCCAGTTTGTGGGAGATGAAAATTAATGTAGAAAAATACTAAAAAGTTTGAATTAAATGGACTTTGGGAGGTTTGAAATTCAAAAGTACACCTTATGAGAAGGACCTAGGAGTTATAGTGGACTGTTCACTACATATTTTCAGACAGTTTATTTATTTATTTATCTATCTATCTATATAGCACTTTTCTAACCAGCTATCAAGCAGGCTAATTAGACTAATTCTTCTATAAACCGATGTGTGGAGTACAAGTCAAACTATAAAGCATGTTTGTGTGGCCTCATCTGGAGTATTATTTGCAGCTTCATTTCTCCATATTAGACCAAAAAAACATATTAGCTTTTGAAAATAGGCTGATGAAGACCTGATTTCAGGATGGTGAGGTATAAACTATGAGGAAAAATGATAGAGATGGAACCTCTTTATTTTAAGCAAATAAAGGCAACACGACTGAAGTGTTCAAAATTATGAAGGAAATCGGATCCAAGCTGTTATTTCAAAATGAGATTTTCAAAAAGAATACTGGGACACAGATGGAAATTTGTTATAGGTAAATTCCAAAGGTTTGAAAGTTTTTCATCACAAAGGAAACTATAGACACAGGAAATAAATCACCAAGTAGTATGGTAGACAGTGGTACATTAGGGTTGTAACCACAAGGGGAGGCACCACCAAGCCCCAAACTGCAGGAACAATGTTATCAAACACAATTCAAATAAAAGATTTTTATTAGTCACCAACATTTTTCAAATAAGCACCAGGCAAAATATTCAAGTACAAACAGATTATTTTCCTCTTTCCGCCTCCAATTGAGTGTCACCCACTGCCTCCCAACACTGACTACCTGAGGTGAGTCTGCAGGCTTCTTTAAAATTGGACCTGGGACTGCTTCTGATATCCCAGAACTGGTCATCTGGAGCACTTCTGGGTTAGGTAAAATCTGGGGTAGTCCCCCACCGCAGCAACCTCTAGAGGTACTTAAGTATTTTTGGACTCCAAGTCCCATGAAACCCTGTAGGTGTCTCAAATGTGTTCAGCCTGGAGGAACATTGCCATCTGCTGTATTGGGGAATGAACTGCTTCCAGCACACATGTTCACCCTGTCTATTCATCATCCTTCACTCCATGCAAAAACTGAACATGATGCCTTTTTTCTGTAGAAATTAAGTGAATAAGATTGACAAGTTTTGTTTGGCTAAATGGCTTCATCTCAACAAAATGGTTCTACTGTTCATAGAATCCCATGTGGCCAGTCAGTAAAAAACACGGAAAGAAAGTAACAGTTTAGAATAGGGTGTTGCCTTTAATGCATCTATTAGTCAATTATTCCTAGGCTGCAAGACCTTTTATCTTATTGGGACTTACAAAGCCCAATCACTAATTTTGGAACAGAATTATTCTATTGTACATCTCTTGTTCTCTTACTACTTTGTACCAAGACAATAGCAAAGGCTTTATTTTATCTACCAGTACATGAGTAATAGGGACACCAATGCAAACCCTTGAAGGACCTTTTGTGATACTATTCTTAGATTGCACCTTACAGTATGTGTGTCTGACTTACAATTCCCTTTCACATCAATTTCAGAAAATGCAGCTACTATTCTTCTTGAACATTGAAATATTTTTTTTCCTTTTTATTTATTTATTTTTATTTACTGAATATTCTAGCATGACAGCACAGAGATGAAGTGGTTAGCACCGTTGCCTCAAAGCTCCAGGTGATCTGGGTGCATTTTTGAGTCATGTCTCCAACTGTATGGAGATGAGGTATTTTGCCCTATTCTGATATGATTTTCTAGAGGTCCTTTTGTTTTTCTCTAAATATGTTAGATTAATTAGCAATTCTAAAATGGTCTGATATGAAGGGGTACAGGTTCCACAGGGTCATGCAGTGTTTTGTAATGCTGATAAACAGATCCAGAATACTATGTTCAACTCCTACACCCTGGCGCCCTTACCATAAAGTCTTTTCCTATCAGACCGGGTTTTTCATACAGTACTATAGCTTTCATGCTGCGTCCTAAAGGTCTGTGGACTAGCACTTTGACAGGACTTGATTTCTGCTGGGAAAGACGTCTCCTCTCCATGACCCCGATATGTGTTAAATGATAAGTTTGGTATTTTTCAACTTATTTATTCATAATCACTCTATATATTAATTGCTACATACAATCGTGTTTTAAAGTAAGCATTTTTAAAAAGTGTTTAAAAAAACCTTGTCTGTTCTTGCATTTTACAATGGGGCTTAAGGGTACACAGATTCATAGATGAATGAAAAACCCTTGAACTTACCAAATACATTTATTATTCAAACCAAAACATTATCAAGTGTCGATCTGCATCTAGAGATTGCACACATACTGCAATACAGCATATCCATTTTCTTTTATTTTCATGATTTGGCATTGTCTTTTGATCTTGGATGTGCAACTAGAGATGTAATACTGTCTGTTTAGTGGAATATCTCTGGGTAGAGCATCTAGTGTTAAGATATTTAAAGACAGCAAAAGCTTGACTGGAATTAAAATCTGGCATGCACTCTCAGCATACAGCAAAAGCACATCATCAGTGAACAAATAAAAGTAAAGTTAACATTCTATTTTTAATAACATATAAGTGTCTTGCATGCATAGGAAATAATTATAGACCGCCTCCTGAAAGAGCTGTTATTAGTGGGATATTTTTTTTGTTTGTTTTCTCTTTTTTGGGAGGGGGGCACTTTCTAATAAACGTCTCTAACCACAGTGCACACATGTCAACTGTGACCCCAAGACCAGCTGTTTTTTTTTTTAAGCTGAAGAAATCTCTTGATTTTGAAGCCGCATTTGACCAATGTGGTGAGCTCAAAAAATAACTTTTGCTCTCATTTTATAGCATTTTCTTCCAGACATCACACAGAGTCTGAAGACAAACCATGGCTTCACTGTGACAACAGCTGTCCTGGGCTGACCTGCAATATATTGTGGAATCATCGCCTTGACGGAGAGATGACTGACAAGAGAAAGGAACCACTCATTCCGTTACTGGGCTGTATTTAACAGGCTGTCTAATTACACAGAGGATATTCAAGATGTAAAAACATGGTACTGAATGTTGCGAAACATATAATATGCAAATCACTCATACTTTCAGAAAGTAATTGAAGACAGACCAGAAGGGAAGCTTGCTTCCAAGTCTTGTATTTCCTGTCCATTACTTCCAGCAAATATCTAAGTTAGGGAAAGAATCTGCTCGCTTCTGTAATTATAAGGTCAACATTTCTTCTTCCATTGCTAAACATTTCATTTAGATTTGCAAAAACTTACTCGCTAAGGTTTTCTTGGTGCTGAAATGACAACAGTGCAATATTATTTTTGTAGGCTGTACACTGCAAGACAGAAAGCTGACATCATTTGGTTGATGTTATGATAGTTATTGAGTTTTAATGAACCATAAAACTCACATTCCACGCCCAAGATGGACAGACAGACAAAGTAGCTCCTCCTGGTATTAGATCAAAGAGCTCTGGTAGAAGGACGATTATTTACAGAGTACAGTACTGTTCTCAAACCTTTTAGACCAAACATACTCTTCCAATCAATGACCATACACATAACTCATCCATCACTTTTTCACACACAAATTACAACAGCAGAATCATAACTGGAATACAAGAATGAATACCATACAGAAAACTCATATGTAAAAATTACACTATCATCTACCTGTTGCACAAAAGTAAAAATAGGTAGTGGCTCAGTAATAAACCAGTATGGTTGCTTCTTTCATGACCCTACTTTTCACTATAAAGCTTAGCACAGTTAGGAACAACCAGTGAAGTTTTACTTTTGGATTCTGCTCAGCTTTCATTTTTGACAATACTTTGTCTTCACTGATTTGTGTTATAAGTGCATAAGTAACCCAACATACATAGAGAATTTATAGCAATGGTCACAACTACCTTTAATGCTTGCTTAAATAATAGCAGGTACTTCAATATTGCCTTTTATCCAAAATCCACAATAGACTTTCATTTGAACTGAATATTTAGTCATCCATCCATCCATCAGCTCCAATATTTTATCCAGGCTTGTCATTTTAAGTAGTTTGCAAAATCGTTTCTAAGGCTTTGTCCTGGGTGCAAAGTTATTTTAGAAGATGCTGGACAAGTTAATCAAGGAGTTCAATAATGAAGCCTTTCATCCTAAACACATTTTTCTCTATAACTTCATGTGGCAATGCTTAAAAACCCTGCCATGGCTGTTAGTTAGGATGCCAGTCCTACAGATTAAACAGACTGCCAACAAAAATGGTGGGCTTCATATTTCAGATACAAATTCTTTATCCAAGTGTGCAGAGTGACAGCAGAGCCGGCCTTAGGGCGAAGCGAACAAAGCGACTGCTTCGGGCCCACGGCTGGAGGGGGCCCACTGCGCCTGAGGTTTTTTTTTTTTCCTGTGATGCGACGCTGCTGCGGAGGGCCCAATGGAGCAACAGACTCCTTCACTCCAACCTCTGTTACTAATTTTTTTTTATATATATAATTCACAGGCAACATATTCCATCACCTAATTACTTCACGTGGACATCTCCACTCGGCACTCCAATCTTCATTACGCTTCACTCAGGCCCGCGCGCCTGTTGCCGCCTCCATGGCTCATCTGTGCCTCTGCCCTCAGTAGGCGGCCACTTACACTTCAGTCAGGGCCGCTCCGCCGCACTGCATTCTCGACAGAGCATAAAAGGGGCCCTTCTCTTCATAAAGCCATCACCATTTTCCTTCATATCAATATATTTCCATTTTGTTAGAAAGAACGTCTTGTAGATAGTAGTTAGGCCTTGCCGAATTTCCACAGTTTGAAATTATTGTATTCCAAATGCCTTCAGTTCCACCGCCAAAGAAATATAAATCAGGTGCTCAAAAACGTAAAGAAAAAGCAGCGAAAGATAAATTCGTCGCTACCCAAAAAGGCGCTTTGCAAAGCTTCCTAACAAAAACGGTTAGCTCTAGCAGCAGCAGCAGCACTAGCACCAGAAAGTATGAAAACAAGCTTTAAAACCGAATAAAAATGTAAAAACAAAATAATGTGGATCTCATCTTCATAAAATAAAAAAAATATATAAAAAATATAAAAAGCAAAAAAAAAAGTGCTTGGCCTAGCTATTTACCTCCACGTGCTGCCTGGTGGAAACAACAAAAGCTGGCTAAAATGTAACTTTATCTGTTAATGTATCGTCACTAAAGACATTTATGCGGGCCCACTCCGACCTCCATCACTCATACCCTTCACTCTGGGCCTTGTACGACAGTCTGTGCTGACAGTCTGCAAATTTGGCTCCTGTCAGTGTGTTACGGTTACGGTTGTCAGTGTCAAATGGAAATCGTCAAAAAGTGATGGTTGTAGATGCTGGGAAAACGCGTTTCTGCAGCTCAGAATGCAGGAAATCGCTCTGCCCCGGACCCCTTAGCTGCAGGGGTCGGGCCCCGTATCAGTTTGCTTCGGGCCCGAAATTGTCTAGGGCCGGCTCTGGTGACAGCCAGTGCACTTTAGTGAACAAAAGAAGTGTCATGGTTGCTACCCAGTCTTTTAATTTCCTTACATTTTTTTTAGGAAGAGGATGCTTTAATGATGTTGATGATTTTTAATGACTTGTTAAGCATCGATAGAAGTTCATCTGGCAATTTTTAAGTGGCAAATTGCATTTGCATGAACTCAGGAAACAGTTTAACTTTTCTCATGAAAGTTAAAGTTTCTTAATGTTCCCTCAGTATGTATTCCTACACAACTTGCCCAATACACTAGCCCTATAGGAGACATCAATTAAGTGGAAATCCTCTTCTATTATTACATGAGTAGATTGGATTGGCTGAAAAAAAAGTCCACATCTATTGTACCTTTAAATAAATAACAAACATAAACCAAAGGATTGTCAAGATTTGTAACATCTGTGAAATTATGAATCTCAAGTGTCCTTTTTGATATGAACAACTAGCTGGCAGAGACTACTGTCAGACATACTGTCATTGCGGTCAGCCACAGTAATTCTGAGGAGAAATACTAGATCCAACTTTTTTGACTGCCTTTCTCCCAATGCATGCAGCTGACCATGTTTTTGAAAATAGGTCAGCCTAAATGTTCAATGATATTTTGTTCAATTTTTTTTAGCTATTTTCTGGCTAAGAAGGTATAATGCTGTATAAACATTTTTTCATGGTCTACTGCTTAAGTATCGCTGCATTCATTTGCCACCTTTTTGTAGTTCTTTTAGTTTGCACTGGAAAATGCTTTTCTTTTCATTTCTCTTCTTCCTATCTTAGTGACAAGGTAAATAAGGGTTAGAAAACACTGTTGGCTTGAACCTACATTCAAATCATACACTATGGAATTGGACTTTCCAGAATTGTCTGACCATGTAAACCACACTTGCAGTATGCTGTAACTGTTGTCACACATAGATTTTTTACTTTCCATCTTTCTCATCTGCTATATTCCTTCTTTTTTTAACTCCTTTTTAACAGTTTTTGTTGCTGTGTGATCCGTTTTTCTTCTTCTTCAGACGTCCCCTTCATTTGAAGCTGCTACCCCATTTTATGGTTTAACTTCTCATCTCTCAGTTACTTCTTATCTCTGTCTTTATTTTTGCAGACGTTTCACTATAATTTTGAATTTTTAACTTTGATCACTTGCATTGGTAGGAGAGCAAAAGACTAGACTCTGTGATAACACAAGTAGTAATTTTGAGAATTAGATAGAACATTTCTGATTAGATTACACAGAGCTTTATGTGTGCCCAGAGAAATTTACATTGAGCAGAAGCTCTTTAAATAAATTCTGTACATAAATAGACAGATACACACATATACACACACAATATGTTCTGAACACACGCCAGAATTTAAGAAATAAAACTAAATTTAAAAAGAAGAAAAACGTCTGAAGTTGACTGCGATAAGCCAAGTTAAGTGGCTGTAGAAATAAAGGAAATATAGTTACGGCCGCTTAGTTTATCAAGGAAAGGGGGAAAATGCAATAGAAATAAAGTTTTCATTTACCTGTTTTAGCGCCCCGTTATGAGATTTACATGACACCGGCACAGACTTTCACCTATATTTGAGCACAAGGTTGCTCTAACGGATGCATGGAGGCCTATAGGCGCTCCGACAGTAAGCTATGGAGCTCGCACTGGTCAACGCCGAAGCACGCGGCTGAAACCGTCTTTCGAGCGCGCTCACGGTTTCAGGCGGTCGATTGCGGAGGCGCGCTCCCGTAACCGCTACAGGAGAGAAGGTGAAAGTGCTATGTTTAAATTCAGAGAAAGAGATCATAAGGACAGAGCGCTCAGTTTCAGAGTAGCCGGTCAGGAAAATATAAGCAAAAACGAGTGAGAGTAAAACAGTCACTTACCAGAGGCTGAACGAGAAGCCTTAACGTCACCAAGACAGCCATGTACACCGGGGTGCGCGAGTGCGGAAAGGTTTAACTAGGGTGAACTGCGCCTGAGCAGGTGTTGATGTTCGGTGCACGTCCCGACGTGATGGTTTATTGGGAATCGCAGGTAATGTAAATAAGGACTGTATGGACAAAAGGGTTCGAGGTATAAAACCATCGGAGTCGTCATTTGAGCAGGTCTTCTGGCTTAAGTGTACATCTCTGCTACGGAATTGCTTAGTTTAGTAGTAGATACCTACTAGTGGGTTCACTTCTCGGATTAGTTTTGGTGGAAAGATTTTGTGCTTATGGGTGCTCAGTGTATTTCTTTATTTTTTTTTATCTTGTCCTTGGCGCTTAGTTTTACTTTTTTTTTTTTTTTTTTTTGATATTTGATTATTTTCAGCTTGTTCTCCTGAACTGTCTTGTAGCTGGAGGAAGTGATCTGTTTTTCTTCACTTTTGTGTTGGAGCCATTGTAAATATTATAAGTAACACCTGCACTAATTTTCGTTTGTTTTGATGATAACTTTGCTTTGGACTTTGTAAATATTTTTGCAAGACATTTGTTTTGAAAATAAACACGACAGGAATAAAACAGAATCCTATTTTTGAATAGTCTTTCGGTCTGAGTCTCTCTTACTCCCCTGGTCTCTCAATCTCATCTACTGGCACCCCAAGTCGGGAATTGTACAACAGTGTCCTTGCAGGGAGTGCTACAGAGCCCCAGTAGCATTTCTTGACACACTTCTGCTGGATGATTCTTTGGCTGAAATTCCTCAGGGTTAGTATGTCAGAGAGAGGATTTGCAAAATGTCATATAATGGCATTCAGCTTTTTTTTTCATTCTCTCCTCAACTACTACCTCCAGGGGATCCACAGTGCATCCCATAACTGAGCTTGCCCTTATAATTAGCTTGTTAATTCAGTGGACTTCTATTGATATTTCCAACATAGCAAAACCATCCTGGCAATAGCAGAGTTGTAGAAGATGTGAAAGATGTCACTTCCCACAATAAAGAAACATAGTTTCCTATGAAAAAAGAGCCAGTTCTGCCCTTTCTTGTATAGCTCCTCTGAGTTCTCAGACTAGTCCAAGCTATCATTAATGTGGACCACCTCTACATCCACTCCCTAAATGGAGACCGGACATTAAGGCTCATTGGTGCATTAAAAGTCAATAACAAGTTCCTTGTTTTTGCTGATGTTAAGTTGCATACGTTGTCCACCTGACTCCTATGCTCTGTCACATCCCCTTTATCAATAAACCCCATAAGTGCAAAAACATCTGTGAAAGTTAAATTTCTTAAAGTTACATGACCCAGTGTTGTATTTATAGTCCATCATCCAGGAAACCATAGGCCAATCCAGTTTCATATCTCTGAGCTTACCCCTTATTAGGGATGTTAAATGAAACATTAGTTATAGCATTGCTATGCAAACATTGAAAAATTAATATTCTCAAACCTGCTTAATGTAATTCTAGGTAGCAGGGAGCAGGGGCTTATTCTGGCAACATTGGGCAAAAGGTAGAAACCAGCCAACTGAGAAAAACCAATTAGCCTAACGTCCATGTAGTAGCAGTTGTAGTAGTAGAAATGTCAGCCCTTTAAGGAACTTCTATTTGCATTATGTCTTCATAAAATTTTCCCAGGCCAAATGATATACCAATCATGTTAATTTTTATTGTATTTTATTACCTGAATACTTTTGCAACAAGCTTTACACAGTGTCATATTTGATATCCTCAGTTGTATGTACATATATTTTATTGTAATTTTATTGGCTTCTTGGCATCAAATTATATCACTGAAAGTCTATCTTAACCTCCTAATTTCTAAAACAAAATTTGGAAATGAAGACGTCTATAATTTTGGGAATAATATTAAGTTAATTAATTTTCAATAACCACAATTTTTCCCTCTCCAGCTTGGATTTCATTACCATTCCCTCTCAGTGTATCAATGACAACATGGAGTCATTTTCCCAGACTGCTTCTGCTGAATAAGAGTCATATCAGAATGCAGTTTGCCAGACGTTAAATAAGTAGTGTATTCCAATTGACAGCCCAAATGAGTTTCACTGCTGTCACAGTGAATTGTCATTGCGTTTTCTAACCTGCTTAATCTATAGGGCAGGGTCATGGGGGGGCAGCTGGAGCCCATGTGAGCTATTATTGGGCGCACAGCACAAACAAACCTTGGACAGGGCACTAGTTCATTAAAAACTCACAGTCAATAAAATTGCATGAACAGAAAAATATTGGTTGGTCTGAAGAATCACAAATTCTAATTATAGCAGAACATAATAGACGTTTAATGAGTTAATGGACCTATCAAGCCCAAATGTTGAGAATGGAGACTGATGCTGGTAGTGTAAAGTGGTGCTTTCTTGAGATGTGTTGGATCCCTTGGCATTATTACATAAATATATTCAATGGCTATCTGAACTTCAGCGACAATCAGGACTTTTTTAGTACTCTAATTCTCCATGGCACAATAATAATAAGAAAAACAGTGGTGTAGTTAAGGGAAAATGACTTCTACAGTCATTTGAATAATGAGAAAAAATGAGGTACTTAGAACAGACCTGTGTCACAGAATGGTGTCAAGAAAGGACTTACATTTTTACTCTTATTCAGTACATGTCACATACAAATCACTCTATTCTGAGGTGTCAGGTTGTTCAGAGTTAGGTCACCTAATAATCCCAAGCTGTCTCAGTCCAATTAGAATCACAAAGGAATGGATCTTATGCAAGCAACATCTGGAGCAAAGCTGGGATCATCATTTGATGGGACATTGCAGACTGAACCGGTTGCAGAGTGTCATCCGGTTTTCTCCCACTATCCAAAGACATGTAGGTGAGGTGAATTGGTGATTGTAAATTGGCTCTAGTATGTGTTTTGTGTGTGGGTGTGTATGTTTGTGTAAGTGTTTGCCCTGCAATGGACTGGCATCTGGTCCAGGGTTGTTCCTGTCTTATGCCCTAGGCTATCTGAGATAGGTTTCAGAATCCAACATGACACTGGTCTGGATTAAGTGGGTTAGAAAATGACCAGTAACCTAAAATGAATATGCTTGAGATGCAGAAGGAAATCCGGAGTACTTGGAGAAAAACATGAAAACTTCTCAAAGTGACTAAGTATGTGATTAAAATCCAGGGAGCTCATTCCATAAGACAGTAGTAAAGTTGCTAGCTCAGTATATAAAAGGTCTTCCAAAAAAGCTTTAGTTTTAGATGTTTAGCTTCTGTTTATCTGCAAAATTGCATTAATGTTAACTGAAGTATGAACAACCACATTAAATAAATACAGCAAGAAAATAAGTAAGAAAAAAGTCCATGCAACCCATAACATTTTAAGATAATGTAATAAAAAATCTAAAATTGAACAAAATGGTAAATAACCTTTTCAGTTTAATTATTGTTGCATTGTTTGGATTTAGGCATAATTGTGGTTTTTGAATTTATTGATATCAACCTAAATAAAGGGATTTAAATAGAACCGCAAACCCCACCTACCCATCAACACTTCTTGCTAATCAGTAAAAGCCTCTCCCACCCACTGCCCTGTTCCAAAATCTCATTTTAGGACAAGGATTCCGAATTGCAGTGTGTTTCTTAGAAATTACAGAGATGAGTGTTTTTCTTCCTCTTTATCTTCCTCCTTCTACTTATCTTTCTTTTTCTCTTGTACGCAACTAAAGGACAAAAGCAGCTGCTGAATTAAAAAAAAAGAGAAAAAAGAAAAAAAATAACAAAAACAAAAAATCATTAATCTTTGCCAGGACAGTGTCATCCTAGCCAGAGAAACAAAATGGGTGTCCTAACAGCACAGAGGATGAGCCAGTATTGAAATCAGTGACCCGGTACCAATTACCTCTGAAAGGCCCACCAGTGTTTAATAGACTTTTGCTGATCCAACACTTGTTTGCATTCCAGCACAAAAGGCTGATTGCTCCACCTGACAAGCCCCTGGTTATTGGGGGCTCCTCTCATGCTCTATGATAAATGACCCTGTTTTGAGAAGGAGGGACGCGTTCCCAGCTCAGCTTGGTGCTTCCTCTTTACTAGTGATCTGAGGAAAAAGTGCGTCCCAGCCAATGAGATGTATTTTCAACCTACGGGCTCCTGGCATCAATCACGCCTACGCTGTCCTGTACCCATTGGGCCTTCAAAGGAAATTTTAAAACACTTGCCTTTTTATTTTATAAAAAATATGTTTGAATAATAGTCCAAAAAATAAAAAGAAAGAAAAAAAAATGCAGTGATAGCAGCAAAAGTACACAGTGTGATGCTAATGTTCAGCTCTAGAATAAATCTTATTAGGTTGTTAAATTTAAGCATTTTTGCTCTTAAAATTATGCTAGGTTAATTTAATTTGTAAGTTTCATGTCAAATCAGAATGGAGTCAATTGATATAACCTTAGACGATTAATAATGAACAAGCCCAGGATGTTATTTGAGCCAGCCATTTGCATGACAGTGGACCTAAATTCATCATTGTGCCAACTTGTTATGTTCTACCCTCTCCAAGTTCTAGCCTGGGAGCATTGTGTCCCAGCTGTTCAATGCATGGTAAGCCTGCTTTGTGGTGCTTTCCCTGGGAGCGTGTGTGTTTTCTGGCTTTAGTGGTGACTATAATGCTTTTGTCTGTTTTAATTACTGCATAGACAGACACCATGATTCTGGATATTAAATCTTCAGGGAATGGTAACTTGCCAGCATAAATGATGAATATAATATGCAATGTTAAATGTGTGGTTTTAGAAGAAATTGTTACATAATATTTAACACAAAATTGTAAAGACTTTTAAAAATAGTCACTTATGATAGAACAGCTTAAAGTTGTATTTTTTACATCACACCAAACAAACAAAAAACAGCCAAATGAAGCATTACCTGACCTTTGTGGTTAGCTGCTTTTATCTAAAGCCTTCATTAGTTTACGAAATGCACTCCATGTTCGTGTCATAGCCACATGCAATGCTTCTTTGCTCATTAATAATTAATCATGTAATTATATAATACTGTTTTGTGGTTTTAGACATAATTATTAATTGTCACGGCTGGAAGCATGATTTATGTATTGAATTTACCTATTAAATGTTAGTTTAGAAATAAGAAGAAAGGAATGCTTTATCAGTGTGAAAGCATAAAAGCGTACATTTAAAAGTTTATATACAACACTGGTCCAAGGAAAAAGCACCCAGGCTTTGTTCTATTCTGCTTTGACCTGATTAATCATATTACTTATTATGTATTTTATCAAGTTTGTTTTTTTAACAGCAAAAATTTCCATATTTCTCCTTAAGGAAATTTGTTATCTTAGTTATTATCCATCCATCCACTGTCTAAGTCCAAAATCTGGCATGTTCATTAATTACTTTAATGATATAATATGTAGTAAAACGCTAAGGTCTGTGTGTGTCCTTTTCCTGTGAGCATTCTGATTGGTCAGTTTGGCTTTGGTCATGCAATCGAAACAGGAAGTGTGAATGTGAGACACATGAGGAGGATTTAAGGCATAGAAGGGATTCTGAGAGTCACCTTCAAAGACGGGACGCATAAAAGTGGACCGGAGGTGAGTAAAGCACCTCGAAATGACAGAGTCTGAGTGAAGCAGGCTTTATGAGAACATGATCGATAGAGGGAGCCCTAGTCAAGAGACATTCAGACACACAAGGATACCAAGGAAAGGTGTTGAAGGAACCTGTAGGGCAAGAGATAGGAAATATTTTTAAATGTATTTTATTCGCTGTAATAGGACTATGTTATTATTTTAGCTATGTTTCTATTTATTACAGCAATGTACTGAAAAAAAACTATATTATTAATTCAACAAAGCATTTTATTGTTATTTTTTTCATTAATTTGCTCATTAATTTTTGGGACCAATGAATACACTGACAGTATCCAGTGCAAGGCATGAACCAACCCTAGAGGGAGTGTCAGCCCATCCCCGGACACACTCAGGCCTACTGATACCAGGCTGGTTAGGAGTCCCTACTCATCCTGATGTAGATATATAGAAAATACTCAGATAACACCACACAAACATGGAAGAAATGTACCAACTGTACACAACAATGACAGTGATTCACAACAGATTTAGTTTTAATTCAATATTGTGATCTTATTTATCTATACTAATAAAAGGCAAAGCCCTCACTCATTCACTGACTGACTGACTGACTGACTGACTGACTCATCACTAATTCTCCAACTTCCCGTGTAGGTAGAAGGCTGAAATTTGGCAGGCTCATTCCTTACAGCTTACTTACAAAAGTTGGGCAGGTTTCATTTCGAAATTCTACGCGTGATGGTCATAACTGGAAGCTGTTTTTCTCCATTTACTGTAATGGAGATGAGCTTGAAACCCGTGGGGGCAGAGTTTGACATCATCACGCCTCCCACGTAATCACGCAGTACGTAGAAAACCAGGAAGAGCCCCAAAAAGCGCTGAAGAAAACATGCATTATATAATTGAGAAGGCAGCGAAACAATAAGAAGCGAGCGAGTGATATATACAACCATATTCATGAGTTCTGCTACTTCGGAAACAAAGCACAGTGTAAACCAACACTTTAAATTAAGTTCATAGACAGGCTGCCGCTGGCGTTTGTAATTTAGTGCCTGCCCATATAAGGCCGTCCGTCAGCGGCAATCCAATAGCAAACTGCCACGGGTAAATTATTCACGGGTGTAGGACTGTGCTTATGCAGAGGAAGATGAGATAGTCAGGGTGGTGTTTGGCACAAACTCAGCGAAACTGCGAGAGAAAGTTTTAAGTACCGGGACTTCGGTAGCATTAGATACAGCCATGGACATAGCACGACATGGCAA
>JANRMT010062856.1:50296859-50360895 GCA_026402145.1 Polypterus bichir lapradei
TTGCGCGCACTACAGCCTGCATGCCTCAATAAGTCATCCTCCCCTCGCTCTTACTTTTTTACCGTTCATCTAATGAATACACTGAGTATGGCTTTACCAAAACAATCATTGATTGCGAATAAAGTATTCATTATTCGAGTATGTAGATCGGGGTATATATATACATATATATATACCCGCGTATCACAGCGGAGACGTAGTGTGTTAAAGAAGCTATGAAAAAGATTCGTTTCTTACTGCATCAATAAACAGCTCGTCTTCTTCTTTATCTGAGACCTGACACACTGCATGCACGGGGTTTTTTTTTAACACTGTCTTCCTTTAGCGGGACATTCACTTTTTCCACCGTGTGCTTTGTTTCTGCAGTAGCTGCAGTTATGAATAATATGTTTGTATGTATCAGACGCTTCATATTTTTTTGCTGCCTTTTCAATTGTGTAATTCGGTTTTTGTTCAGCGCTCTTTGGAACTGTTGCTTTTTGTCTGTGCACTGCGTCAGTTCACGTGAGCTGCTCGGTGTACATGCATCGAAGTTTCCCAGCTGTGCTGGTGCCATGTCATGCTATGCCCATGGCTGTATTTAATGTTACCTTAGACCAGGCACTTAAAACTTTCTCTCGCAGTTTCGCTGAGTTTGTGCCAAACACCACCCTGACCATCTCATCTTCCTCTGCATAAGCACAGTCCTTCACCCGTGAATATTTACCCGTGGCAGTGTTTCTATTGGATTGCCGCTGACGGACGGCCTTATATGGGCAGGCACTAAATTACAAACGCTAGCGGCAGCCTGTCTATGAACTTAATTTAAAGTTTAGGTTTACATCGTGCTTTGTTTCCGAAGTAGCAGAACTCATGAATATGGTTGTATATGTCACTCGCTCGTTTCTTATTGTTTCACTGCCTTCTCAATTATATAATGCATGTTTTCTTCAGCGCTTTTTGGGCCTCTTCCTGGTTTTCTACGTACTGCGTGATTACGTGGGAGGCGTGATGATGTCAAACTCCGCCCCCACGGGTTTCAAGCTCATCTCCATTACAGTAAATGGAGAAAAACAGCTTCCAGTTATGACCATTACGCGTAGAATTTCGAAATGAAACCTGCCCAACTTTTGTAAGGAAGCTGTAAGGAATAAGCCTGCCAAATTTCAGCCTTCTACCTACACGGGAAGTTGGAGAATTAGTGATGAGTCAGTCAGTCAGTCAGTCAGTCAGTGAGGGCTTTGCCGTTTATTAGTATAGATTATATTATATTATATTATATTATATTATATTATATTATATTATATTATATCATTTTAAAAGATATATTAAACTTATCTAATTTTTAAGGAAGAAGAAAGGGGCAATTCAAAGCAGTATTCAGGTAACAAGGCAAGTCAAAAACTAAAAGCAAATACCAAAAAGAAAAAAAAAAAAATCAACACCCAAAACAGAAGTTTAGAATTAATTTAGCAAGGTTCAAATAAGTTTAATCGCTTCCCTTAGCAAGACAGACAAATCACAAGTTTTTGTTTTGAGAATGCAAAGCTTGGATGTTGGGAACAGTAACAATGCCAACCTTGAAAATGTTTATACGATGATGTCACACATAGCAATGGCGACAAAACACATGAGCGGAAGTAAATGTCCTTGCTATAAGAAACATGGCTGCAGCAGTCTGTGACAATTGTGCCATTCTAAATAATAAACAATTAAGAGGATTGTGGCTAGCCTAGGGCTTGCAGGAATGGCACTCTGCTACACAGAGAATCAATTATCCATTACACACCTGTGCTGTTAACACAGTTGTACCCCCATTGACACTCTCCGTCTAATTAGGAGAAGTACCTGAACTCACAGGTACAAAAGGGAGCCTGACTAGAGAGCTGAGAGAGAGCAAAACCAAAAAATGACGATGATGAAGGTTAAGGAGTAGTGAAAGAAGAGTCAGGAATTTGAAGAGCTTGTGAAGAGCCTGTGCAGTATGGTATGGACCTGGAGGCAGGCCTGTGCTCAAGAGGGGAGGCTTGGGGGGTTTCTCCTATAGAGCTACATTCAGAGTAGGAGCAGCTCCTTTGTACAGTATCTCTGTTATGACACCAAAGGGCTGGCAAAGGGGTTCAGTGTAGACAAGGGACTGGCAGTGTAGGCTCAAACCCAGATTTTAAAGGTTAACTGCACCTGTAGGCGGATGCCTCCTCTCATTGCAAGGTCCTGATGGTATAAGAAAAGGAGATGCCAGATTTTAGAGAGATGATTTGAGGCTTGTAGACTGTTTTAATGGAAGGAGCTGCCTGAGATTTTAAACCCTTTTCTTGAATATTTATTGATAATTTATTTGAGACTTTTAACCTTCATTTTCATCAATTTTTGTCTCAGATTATTCATTTATGTATTTATGAAGAGCACTGCACCATTTGCACTTGTGGTATTTTTGTATAATAGAAGTGGTACGCACTTTACACCTGCCTTTCGATTGTGTGTCTTGATTGTGACTATCAGTGGTGCTGGGTTCAAGCTGCCAAAGGACATGGAGCCAACTTGAACCATCACACAGCCATGAAAATCAAGTCCAAACTGGAAGTGCCTATAATGAAAACGAACCACAAAACGGTAATGTGATGATGTCATAAAAATAACAGTAAATAACGGAATAGTATGAAAAAAAACATTAATAAAGAAATATGTCAAATAGAAATAAGCCAAGATGTTCCCAGACACATACATGACACGGGAGAGGTACAGGTTCCAGGATCCATGACACAGAATTTGATTAAGCAAGTTTGAAAAAATATGATAATAATTACGGAGGTGTTAGCTTGTAAATCACAAGGCTGTTGGTTCAGTCCTTACTACTGACTCATTACATGGCCCTGAGCAAATCATTTACCACTCAGTTCTTTCAGCTATCAGAATAAGCAAACAATCACACTTCACACCTGTGATTTGTAAGTCCCATCAGTCAGATAATTGAATCATATTAAATCACTGTTTAATTATAATGGTGAAACATTTATTATTTTATGTTGGGAATATGAAATGCAAACAGGTTCCTGGCTATTTTTTCACTTAATGCCATTTGATAACTTTTTTGTTACAGATACGGTCTGCACTTTATAAATGAAAACAATAATTAAAGCAATTGAGCCTTTCACTTTACAGGTGGAACATTGCTTCTCTGAGAGAAAAAAAAAATACCTACTCAGTTCAAAAATAGATGCTGACTAAATATCATACATGAAAAAATTACGGAAAAGACATCTACACTTATAGTCTTCAATGATGTCAACTTCATTTTGAACTATACTGATGTATTTCCTAGAATGCTTTCACATGTTTTGAGGAAACTGCAGAAGTAAGTAGTATATCAAGTATTATTTCAATGAGCTAATGTTTTCAAGACATTCTTACTTTTCGTGGCACTGGTGATTGGTGACATATTACATCTCCCTGTGGTTTACATATGACAACACTACTGCTACTACTACTACCTTTAATTTATTATTAATTCCCTAGAATACAGAAATGAACAGAAAGTTAAAATGAGGCTCATTATTATTATAAATAACTGGAAATCGGGGAATCCAATATTCAAGGTTTCCAGAAGAGGTTATTTTCATGGTGACATGGGTTTTCTGAAGTATAGTCAGCATTCTAAAACAGTATCAAGGCATGTAAAATATCTTGATTTACCAGTATTCATGTAAATAATAAATACAAAATCAATATAAAATGTCTTAATAGGGTGTTGGGGTTTGTAGGTATGGCATTATGGTATATTGAATAGATACGACTTTCTTTCATGAGAAATTCCATTGTTTTGTGTTTTGAAGATGGTCGTGGTGAAGAATCCTTTTTTGCCACCATTATATATTTCTCCCAAAATGACTGAATTTGATTAAAATCCGGCATTAAGAATGATCATGGTTTAAGATTTACAATGTTTTGCTCCTTGCATTACTCACTAAACACTCACACATGGTTGCTGAGGGAATGGTCAAACCTGGCAGATTCCACTTTAATCAAGATAGAAGTGCTTTACTGGAAAGTAAAAGCATGACTCTGAGGTGCTCTGTAGTCATTGGCAGTTTGACCCTTAAAGAAATGAATGCACGACACACCAGGACAGAGCTACAAGAACCCTTGACCTTGAGAAATGTGGTCTTTCATGTGCATTACACCTGTGCTCTTCCTTTTCCTAAGACTAAGACGAAGGATGACTCAACTACATTTCTTTTAATACGTTTGTTAATTTGCTGCTGCCAGTCTTTACATTTTCAAGTACAGCGAAGATCTTCATGCTACTGAAATTTTGCTAAATGGGGTATACTGTGGTTACTGACAAGAGAATGAAAACCTTCTTTAGGCAAGTGGTGTACGGTAGAGTAAGTATGCAAAGTACAAAGATGACAAGAAGTTGTAGATAGATAGATAGATAGATAGATAGATAGATAGATAGATAGATAGATAGATAGATAGATAGATAGATAGATAGATAGATAGATAGATAGATGGGAAGCCTTAGACAAATGGACAGGGCACATGTGTAACACCTTCTCTGGCCAAGATAAAACAAAATAGGGAAGGACTGTCTCTGAGGGGTGTTTATTCCCCACCCCCCACACCTAGGTGCTACATGGCATCAGCCCACCATATCACACCCATTTAGGAACCAGCAGGGAATGCTGAGAGTTGTACTCCGATAGTACAACCCTGCTGAGGTCCATGGGTGCTGGAAGAAGGCACTGCAGGGAGATATACTCCCTATTAGTAGTAGTAATTCCAACAGGCAATAGCCCTGGCCTTTGTGCTTCAGTTTGGAGGTATTGTGTATGTAAACACATCCTTTATTTGAACCCAGGACTGTGTGGTGTATTTGTATTTGGCATCTTGTTTCCATTACAATAAAGGAGTCCCAGTGGAGTTTTTTTGGCATACTTTCAAACATCCATCCATCTATCCATTATCCAGCCCGCTATATCCTAACTACAGGGTCATGGGGGGTCTGCTGGAGCCAATCCCAGCCAACACAGGGCACAAGGCAGGAAACAAACCCTGGGCAGGGCGCCAGCCCACTGCAGGGCGCGCACACACACACTCTAGGGACAATTTGGAATTGCCAGTGCACCTAACCTGCATGTCTTTGGACTGTGTGAGGAAATCGGAGCACCCGGAGGAAACCCACGCAGACATGGAGAGAACATGCAAACTCCACGCAGGGAGGACCCGGGAAGTGAATTCGGGTCTCCTAACTGCAAGGCATACTTTCAAACATTATATCTTTAATCTGTCCTCACCATTTTATGTTTTCCTTTTTAGATATGGTCCATTTTCTGTCTCTCTTTGCATGGCCACAGTTACTTTGCCTGTTGCTAGCTGTTCGGGGACCATAGAGATACCCAAAATTTGCACTTGGAAATAAATCAGAAGATGATTAATAAAACAAGGAATGTGGTTTGGGAAAGCAAAAGGTCAATAACAGGAGGACAAAGATACTGTGTCATAAATGTCAAAGGCCTGTCACAAAATTGTAAACTGAGAAAATAAACCAAAATCAGAATTTATAACACTGGGCCTATTTGAAAATAAAGCTAGTTAACCAATGCTAAGTTTGAAAGTTGCAGAAAGAATCCACTGAGGAATACTGGTCCTGCTACGTGCTGCCAAATTTATACTGGAAATATCATTCAACAACAAAATCAAAGTAAAAATAAGCGCAAAAAATTATGAAAAACACAAAATGGTACAGGAACATGTGGGATGGGGATTATAAACTCACTACACTGTTTACACTGTCCATGGGATACAGAGGACATGTGACACATCACATCATCCACCTACTCTATCTGAGATGGCAGCACCCAGCAGCAAGCATCCGGGATATGCAGTACATTGTCAGTGACCAATGGCCTGATGTAAATATAAGCATTGTTATGCCCTGAAAAGGGACTAGTGTGATATTCCTGAAAATGGATTCTGCCTTGTAAATGTTTTTGCTGCAGAAACCTACTTCAAAAAAATGAATTGATGAATGAATAAATCTGAATTACTAATCTTTAACAAATAGTTCAGCCAAATGTCATATTTTCCCAAATGTTTTCTTGCCTCTAAATATATTCAAGTAGGTGGAATCTGCCATTTTAAATATAGTTATTTGTTTATTTGTTTATTATTATATTATCATTTTGATGTTTTTCAATATAGGCCCTATGACTTATTTTGCTTGCTTCGTTTGTATGCAAAATCTTGTTGTGAATTGGACATGGTACAAGTAATCCTATGTGGTTGGAGAAAATTCAGCTAAACTTTAGTGGTCTTGACTAAATATAGATACCAATATGGAGGCTTCAACAAAATATTTGTGTTCACTCTTAAATTGCTAAGATAACAATATTCACACTAAAAGATGTGAAACCAACTACTTGTCTGAATGTCACCTCTGTTTGTCTAGGAAAACGATAATGCCAGCAATGAACAGCATAGAGCTAAGTACCTCCAAGAAGACAGGGAGATAGATAACACCAAGTTGCAAACTGCAGCCTTGTCATTTGTTTCGGCCTATTAAAAACAGAAACCCACTGTGAAAATGCCATTCTGCAATGTGCTTATTAACAGGATGGATTTTTTTTTCAAAGAATAAAGCAAAAAGCAGAGGTATGGTGCATGTTGAAGAAGCAGAATTTGTTTAATATGACTCCTCAAATGCCTGTTGTTTTGTTTCAGCTCTTTCAAAGCATGGCCCTATGGCATGTTTCTTCGGGAATGGTTCAAATTCCATCCACAAGACAGTGAATGGGTACAGTAAATGTGGTCTTGTTGTGGAAAAACTTTCCTCACGGGGTCCAGATGAGAATGCAGAACACTTCTTTATTTGCACAGAGTTATGCACAAATTTCTTGGTCCATGGAATGAGCACTCAATAATATTTCCAGTTGAGCGAACGCTGGCGTGACTGGTTGCCAGTAACTTTTTAACTTTTTTACGATTAATTTACAATCTAATGGACTAAGCAACTGTTTTCATTTTGGGCAGATTTATTCGTTGAGTTTTATTTTTCAGTTATTTAAAGCTAAACTGATTTCTAGCGTGACTGGTGATTTGGCTGTGTATGGACTATTTTTCAGCCTATCCCCACTTGAAACTTACATGGCTTTGTTCTCCGGACATCCTAATTGTCTGCGTCATCTCTTAACATGTGGACCGATAGGATATTTATTTGGTTTGTGTTTGTTTGGTCCCTCCTGTCGATCGCTATCCAACCTGCGACAGGCCTGCTTCAGTACTCAGCTGCAAAGCTCCTCCGACTGCGCTTCCATCTCTCCGAGCCTCCACTGACTGGGCTGTATCTCCACCCGAACTTCGCATTCCTCCCCCATCAGAAATACATCCACCGCTGGTCCCGCTGGAGTATCCAAGCTGACAGTTCGAAAATAATAAACTCCATCTGGTCCAGTTCTCGACGTCCTCCACGTAACTTAGGCAGAGTTGCTGACCACTGTTTGTTAGCCAGCCTAGCCCGGTCGGCCAACACCATTGCTAAATGCAATAACGCCGTTGTCAACTTCGGTCTGTGGAACATCCACTCACTTACAAGCAAGGGGCCTCTCATCCACAATCTCCTCACTGATCATAAGTTTGACTTTTTCTGTCTAACTGAGACATTGCAACAACCTCATGACTTTTTCCAACTTAATGAATCCACTCCCCAGGGGTTTGTTTGCATCTTTCAACCCCGTGGCTCTTGCGTTAATATATCATGAGAAGTGGAAAGTCCTGCCGTTGTCTGTTCCTGCCGTCAGTTCATTTGAATCTCTTGTGTGTCAATTAACTGGACCTATTCCTACTATTATTGTAACTGTTTACTGGCCCCCTAAATCAAATAATGACTTTCTGAATGACTTTGCTGTTTTTCTTACACACTTATCTACTGTTTCATCAAACATAATACTTATGGGGGATTTCAATATACATATGGATAATATCAATGTCCCTATTACGAGAGACTTTACGAGTTTTGGATTCCAGCAGTATACTGATGTTCCCGCTCATTCCAAAGGACATATCTTGGACTTGATTTGCTGTTCTGGAGTTATCCCGCTTGATTGTACTGCAGATGAACTCTCCATAACTGATCATTTTCTTATTTCATTCAATGTTAAACTTTCCAATATTAAGCTTTCCTGTCTCATTTCTTTCCGTAATATTAAGAATATTAACTTAGACTCTCCTCTAGTATTGATTCCCTTATGGCATTCATAATTTATCCACTTCTGGAGAACTGGTCTCACACTATAACACTGGACTTAAATGGTATTAACTCTCTTGCTCCATTAAAAAACTAGATCTGTTTCTTTCTCTTTTTCTGCTCCCTGGTTCATGCCAGAACTTCAGCTTTTAAAAGCCAAAGGCTGGCTACTTGAATGGTTGTATAAAAAAACTGGATTCTTTGTTCACAAAGAGATGTACAAAAACCATATACTTTATTACAAGGACTGTATTGCCCAAACTAAATCTAACTGTTATACTCGCATTGCTTCTTCCAATGAAGGCAACACCAAGTCATTGTTTTCACTGCTTAATAATATCACACAACCCCTGGATTCTTTACCTTCTCACCTTTACTCAGCTGATTTTTGCGATTTTTGCAATTCCCTTATGTCCTTTTTAATGAAAAAATCCAGAAGATTCACAAGTTTCTCAGTACAGATTCCTCCAGTACTTCATTTGAATTTCACCCACCAACTCACTCATTTTCCTCTTTTCAGCTTCCTACTTTCTCAGAAATCTCAGATCTTATCTATAAGTCTAAGCCATCCAACTGTCAACTGGACCCCCTCCCTACAGTTCTGGTCAAAGCCAGCCTCCCCTCTTTGGCCCCTCTTATTTCTGCTATAATCCACTCTTCTCTCACTACTGTTACTGTTCCTTCATCTTTTAAAACTGCTGCAATAACCCCAATACTGAAAAAACCTGGTGCCGATCCGACTAATTTCAGTCATTTCCTTCCTATTTCTAATCTACCCCTTATTTCCAAAATTCTTGAAAAAATAGTGGCTATTCAACTTCATTCTCATTTACGTATCTCAAAATAATCTGTATGAACAGTTCCAGTCTGAGTTCTGTGCCCTCCACAGTATAGAAACGGCTCTTATAAAAATTAGTAACAACCTTCTTATGGCAGCTGATTTTGGTTTAATTACTATTCTCATCCTCCTTGATCTGAGTGCAGCCTTTGATGCTATTTGTCACACTACTCTTCTCAATAGATTATCTTCGATTGGCATTACCCACACTCCACTAGATTGGGTCAGATCCTACCTCTCAGGCCAAACTCAGTTTGTTCAGCTTAAAACTTTCACATCCCAACCCACTGCTGTTACTTCAGGTGTGCCCCAGGGCTCTGTCCTGGGTCTCCTCCTTTTCATTATTTACCTCTTTCCCCTTGGAAATATCTTTCGTAAATATAACATTAACTTCCACTGTTATGCTGATGACACCCAGCTCTATATTATTAGCAAACCTACTGTTTCCTTTCCACCCTCCTCGCTTATTGATTGCATAGCAGAAATCAAATCCTGGTTTTCTTCCAATTTTCTTAAATTAAATAGTGACCAAACTGAGGTTCTCCTCATTGGTACAAAATCAACATTATCCAAAACTGATACTTTTATATTTGCTATTGATACAATACAATACAATACAATTTATTTTTGTATAGCCCAAAATCACACAAGAAGTGCCACAATGGGCTTTAACAGGCCCTGCCTCTTGACAGCCCCCCAACCTTGACTCTCTAAGAAGACAAGGAAAAACTCCCCCCCCAACACAAAAAAAAAAAACCCTTGTAGAGAAAAAATGGAAGAAACCTTGGGAAAGGCAGTTCAAAGACAGACCCTTTTCCAGGTAGGTTGGGCGTGCAGTGCGCGCCAAAAAGAAGGGGGTCAATACAATACAACACACAAAACAGAACAAATTCTCAATACAGTATAAAAATAAAATATTTACAAGTACAGAGCAGAATTTAACAGTAGATGATATCACATAATATGATTTGGATTTGTTTAGAGTCCTAGAGACCTCAGCCATCAAGCTGCCTCCCCCATTTGGCCATTCCACAGCTGAAACAGCCCTGGGCCAGCCAATCCGATGAAAGGACCCCTCTACCCCACGATTCCTATGATCCTCTATCAGGGATGACTTTACCTTAGGTAGGCAAAACAACTTGGCAGGTGGGCTGTGGCACCAAGTGCCACATTTGAGTACCAAGAAGAGAAACAGAATAGGTAAGGGTTAGTAACAAATTATAATTATCATGTTGCTTATGTTTAAGTGCTAATGACTAACAACAGAGATGCAGTCTGTACAGTTAATCAGCAGCTCTAGTCAGGATATGCTAAACTGAAGTAGTGAGTCTTCAGCCGGGATTTAAAACTTGAGACCGAAGGGTCATCTCTTATAGTAGCAGGCAGACCAGTTCACAGTTTAGGGGCCCTGTAACTAAAAACTCGACCTCCCACTGTTATTTTATTAATCCTTGGAATCATAAGTAGACCGGCATCTTGAGATCTTAATGGCGCTCTGGTTTGTAAGTCATGATAAGTTTAGACAAGTAAGCTGGACCTTGGCCATTTAATGCTTTATATGTTAAAAGGAGGATTTTGAAATCTGCCCTAAACTTAACCAGGAGCCAGTGTAAGGATTTAAGAACTGGAGTTATGTGTTCGTATTTTCTTGTTCTTGTAATAATTCTTGCAGCAGCATTTTGGATTATCTGGAAGCTGTATACAGAACAGTTTGAACATCCAGTGAACACCACATTGCAGTAGTCAGTCTTACTAGAAATAAATGCATGAATTAATTTCTCAGAATCCTGTTTATTTAGAAAGCGCCTTGATTTCCCAACATTTTTAAGATGGAATAAACATGATTTGGACAACTTAATAATATGCGCTTTAAATGACATGCTAGAGTCAAAGATAACTCCTAAATTGCGGGCTGATTCAATAAAATTAATGGTGATTCCAACTGACTTAAATGATGTCAAAATATTATTATATTCATTATTAAATTTATTATTATATTATTATTAAATTATTATTATATTATTAAACTTATTGATAATTCCTCTGACTCCCCTTCCCCACAGGTTAATAGTCTGGGTGATAGTACTTTATCCTTTTAGTCCCACATCAATAACATCTCCCGGTCTGCATATCTCCACTGGTGTAACAATTATTGTATTTATTGTATTCGCCTCTCCCTCACTCCCCACACCACTGCTATCCTTGTCATAGCCTTGTCACTTCTCATCTGGATTATTGCAACTCCCTTTTCTTTGGTCTTACTCGCATATCTCATTATAAGCTTCAACTGGTCCAGAATTCAGCTGCCCGCATTATTACTAGAATCCACTCTATTCACCATATCACTCCCGTTTTGCAGCAGCTTCATTGGCTTCAGTTCAGTTCCGAATTCAATTCTAAATTCTTCTGTTAACTTTAAAGGTTATCCAAAACCTTGTCCCTCCATATCTGTCCGACCTCCTCCATGTTGCTATTCCCTCCCGTACCCTTAGATCCTCTTCCTCCATCCACTTGACTGTCCCCTTCGTCTTTCTTACCACTGTGGGGAGCAGAACATTCAGTTGCTCTGCTCCACAGCTCTGGAACTCACTACCATCTGAGCTTAGAAATATTGAATCATTTTCACTTTTCAAATCTAAACTTAAAACTCGTTTGTTTAAGACTGCTTTTTCTCTTTGATTACAATTGCTCTGTCTGATTTTAATTTTTTTGTTTTAGTTTTTTTTTCCTCAGTCTTATTCTTGCAGATTGGAGGATTAATTTAAGAAGTGCTCGATTTTTTTGGATCAGATCTGGAGGAAGATTGTCTAAAACAGAATCATCACTAGAGTGTCAGCTAACTATTTATACGCAATGGAAAACATTGGACATTTAGTTAAGATGTTAGTCGATCTCAATAAATTGTTTTAATGCGGAGTACACTTTTATTCTTTTATAACTGATAGTTCCAAAGCACACAAGTCTTAAAAGTACTTACAAAAATGCCTGATAGAGGAGGAAATTTTGTCAAAAACCCTATCAAGATACCAAAAGAGCCACACAGAAACTTTGTACAGGGTGGTCCAGATCTAATTATGCAGATCCAGATCGTCTGGATGACTTTGATTTATGTGGGGACGATTTCAGTTCAGCGCACAGACAATTCTTCATGTCGTTAGTTCACACACTTCTCGATGGTCCGAGATTTTTCGGGTGATTTTCTATGTAATAAACTTAATAAGTTATAGCGTAATGAAAATTGCATAATTTGATCTGGACCACCCTATACTGTACAATGAAAGGTTTATTATCTCAAAAATGTTCTATATTTACATGAAGCACCATAGAGTACACAAGGAAAAAATGAGTTGCCAGCAAGGTAAAGTTAGGTATCGGTATTTTGTCTAGGAATCCAGACAAAATCCAAAAGCACAGTAGAACACAAGAAAACTCACCAACTCCTTAGCACATTTGAAGAGAACCGCCAAGAACTGTGGAAGACCCTCCGGATTTATAGGCCGGAGGGCTGTTCCTGGAAGTGATTGTCAGGTGGCCCCGCCTTTTGGGAGAACATCCACAAAACACATGGAACATAACAAAGGCAGCTTATGCACATAGGCAAAATTAAAAATAAGGAGTGATACACATAATCAAAATAAATAAATGAATCAAGAATGAACTTGAATTTAAACCCTGGCTGGGATACAATATAAAGTACTCTCACTGTGGAGGCAATTCGATAAACTGTGGTTAACAAATTTTAGTAACAACTGAATCTTTGTTCTTATGAAGGCTCTTGAAAAGTATTTTGTTGACACGCTAAGGTCTGGGATAATCCTATTAAGCTAAAATAAACAACCCTGCTAATTTTAGTAAACTACAACACCAAAACTGCAAAAACCAAACAAATAAAATTTGTTAAGCATGACTTATTAAACAGCTGACAAGACTGGGGATCAGCACAGCGAGACGTTTATTTATTTGACTGTTAGCACCAGGAGCATTCTGATTTACATGCATCCATGACAGCATCCCAAATCTGTTCCAATCCATGATGTTAAAGGGAAAACATTTGTTTCTGTTTTCCGATTCTGAAAAGACTCAATGACTCTGCTATTAAGAACTGTCATGAATTAGAATTACTGCACCATCTGCCCTCCCAGTTGACCCTCTGGTCATTTGTAATCACAGTGCACCACTTTAAATTGAGACTTGGGAGTTTCCCTGTTTAAGTAATTGATAAATAAATAAAATGCAATTTAACAGCTGTGATGATTAATTATTTATCTTCATGGTAACTTTCCATCCAGTTACTTTTAATTAAGTTGGTCTGAAAAATGTCTATTTTTCTGAATTTCTCTATCAGTGCCCTTTTTGATGAAGACAATGGAACTTACTTAGTAACTGAAAAACCATAGCTATCACTGTATTTTTATTTTTATTAGCTTATGTATGCTATTGGTTACCATTTACAGTCACCCTCACACTTTCAAGGTAATGGGGTAATTAGCACTGCCAACTGGGAAAACGTAGTTATTAGCTAAGCAAACAGGTTTGATGGACTTAATGATCTCCTCTTGTTTGTCAAATTTCTTATGTTCTTATGTTATTTCATTTGTTGCCATCGAATATTTCTGCGTCTGACATCCAAAAAAACATGCATGTTTACTGGATTGGGACTTTGGACCTTTATGAACCAGTCAGCTTCGTCAATATTCAAAACATGATACCTATTTTTAGTTTCTCAAAGATTAACAGCTTGTAATGGCTCAGCAAGAAAAAGTGAAATGAATGTGACAAGCCACATGAGGCAGAATATTCAATTTTGATGAGCAGAGAAGTACCTGTGTGTTTTGTTTGAAAAAAAAAAAAAGTAGCGGTAGTTGTTTGGTGATATGTTTCATTCCACATCAGGTATATGAAATATTGCTTTTGGACCTCAGCAAAACTAAGTTTGACACCCCTGTACTTTACCAACCCAAGGGAATAGTGTGTGCATTTGCCATAAGAATTATAAGATATTTGACAAATGAGGGGAGACCATTTAGTCCATCAAGCTTGTTTGTTTGGCCAATCTTTCCCAGTATCTCATCCAGATTCTTCTTAAAGGTTGTCAATGTTTCTGCTTCAACTCCATGTCTTGGTAGTTTGTTCCAGAGTCCCATAACTCTTTGCATAAAGAAGTGCTTCCTGGCTTCAGTCTTAAATAAACTTCCCCATATCATGGACTGGACTGACATCACTTCCAGAGTTGGTTCCTTCCTTTTACCGTATGCTGTCTGGATAGGTGGCAGGTCTGATGGATTAAAAAGCTTCAGGAAATGTACTTAAGTGATGAGTTTTGCGACCATAATAATCAAAAAGTAATAAAAATGTGTTCATGAAGTTTAGGACACAAACATGCAGTTGCACCTCAATCACTGAATTACTTACACAGAAATCATGAGTTTATTGAGGCCCAGTTGGAGTCTCATGAGAACTTTTAGTGGGGTCACTTTATACCAGGAGACTGTGAGAAATGTAATTCTGATTTTCAGAGCATTGCGAAATGTTACAGCTCAAACAGAACAAAACAAAAAAGGGTAACAAAATCCATATGTGCAATACAAAGAGATCTGACTAGTTGATCAACAATAAGAAGACTGCCAATGAAATTCTCATATTTACCAACTTGACATTTTTGACAAAGATGCTAACTCCTCTCTCTTGCTTTCCTTTACTCTTTTTTAAACCCACCCCTGGTGAAAGCGGCTTGTCTTTATTGAGGAGTGATAAATTCATCTGGGCCGGTTGGCAATCTGTCCTGTCTGACGGGACGCTGATTAATCTCCTGCTGCACTCGGCCAGGAGCGCTGGAGAAAAATTAAAGAGACCTGCCCCCAGATTGTTATAAATGGGGCAACTCGGATGTGTAGGCAGGCAGAATCATTATTCACAAGTGCCCCAGACCATGTAACACCCCCCCCCCCACCACCAACTCGCTCTCCATTCTCCTTTCCTCAGCCTGCCACTCATTTCAAGCAGCTCTCAACTATTGACTTCAGCTCCTCTTGCTTTTATTAAGAAGGGAAATGAAGGCTATTAAAATGTGAAAAATGGCTTTTTTTGAGTTGTTTGTCTAGCTCTTTTTTTCTCTTGTTCACTCAAGCACATTCATTGGCATGTGTGTGCGTAGCTGAAAGCAGTCATATTTTTGGGAGACTGCAATGCTATTTTTTTGGCTCATTTATTATTACTGTTTCTTTCATCCTTCTTTAAAAGCATCCTGCTTTTTGAGTCTCAGATAGTATGTAAACTTAATAATTGGTCAACATGTTTCCACCTCATATTGTGAAATACCTCCTTAGGGTCGAAAACTTGTAAACAAATTGTCACTTAGATCTTTTTTTCATTTACAGATCTCTGTCTCAGGTTTTAATGTTGCTGACTTACGCTGTTTCAGTTTCCATCTTTTGATATAAATCTGACCATTGCTGTGCGTCACTGTTGAGGGTCTGGTAGCTGCA
The DNA here is from genome assembly GCA_026402145.1 of Polypterus bichir lapradei. Taxonomy (NCBI): domain Eukaryota; kingdom Metazoa; phylum Chordata; class Cladistia; order Polypteriformes; family Polypteridae; genus Polypterus; species Polypterus bichir. The sequence continues at coordinate 50,312,407 of JANRMT010062856.1, forward strand.
CTCAGCCAACTTGCTAACAATAATTTTTTAACCAGACAAATGTCAGCTTCCCTTTACTGCATAAATGAATCTTCTGTGATATTACATTGCACCATATTTTTCAAATGTGCATCGAAAATACAAATAAACACAGAAAATGGCACATCACCTTTGGAGTGGATGCACATATTAAAGTATAGCCATTTTCGAAAAAAAACCAACTGAGATTTAACCCTTAACTTTTCACCACCATATAAAGTGAGAAAAATGGGAAACGTACAAATAGATAAAGAGAAGAGCTCATGGCAGACCCTGAGGGAATAGGAAGTTATTTAAGTTTAGAAGGTAAAGGTACAGTAAAGGCACAATACTGCCACCCATGAGATCAGCCGTGCATCTCTTACTAAGGTGACTGTATACTATAAGGACTCTCTTCTTCTGTCTTCTTCTTCTTTTGGCTTCTCCTATTAGGGGTTGCCACAGCAGATCATCTCCTCTACATCTTGCTCTGTAAGACCAAGCACCTGCATGTTTTCTCTCACCACATCCATAAACCTCCTCTTTTCTTCTCTCCTGGCTGCTCTATCCTTAACATCCTTCTCCCAATTTACTCAGCATCTCTCCTTTGCACATGTCCAAACCAACGCAATCTCGCCTCTCTGACTTTGTCTCCCAACCGTCCAACTTGAGCTGACCCTCTAATGTACTCATTTCTAATCCTATCCATCCTCGTCACACCCAATGAAAATCTTAGCATCTTTAACTCTGCCACCTCCAGCTCTGTCTCCTGATTTCTGGTCAGTGCCACCGTCTCCAACCCATATAACATAGCTGGTCTCATTACCCTCCTGTAGATCTTCCCTTACAATCTTGCTGATAACCGTCTGTCACAAACTAGTCCTACCACTCTTCTCCACCCATTCCACCCTGCCTGCACTCTCTTTTTCACCTCTCTTCCAAATCCCCATTACTCTGTACTGTTGATCCCAAGTATTTAAAGTCATCCACCTTCGCCAACTCTACTCCTTGCATCCTCACCATTCCACTGACCTCCCTCTCATTTACACACATGTATTCTGTCTTGTTCCTACTGACCTTCATTCCTCTCATCTCTAGAGCATTTCTCCACCTGTCCAGGGTCTCCTAAACCTGCTCCCTACTCTTGCTACAGATCACAATGTCATCAGCAAACATCATAGCCCACAGGGACTCCTGTTTAATCTCCTCTGTCAACCTGTCCATCACCATTGCAAATAGGAAAGGACACAGAGCTGAGCCCTGATGTAATCCCACCTCCACCTTGGATATTGGTTTTATTTTTCTTACATTCTTACACTAATTGAATATTAATTTGTGCCAAAACAGGGTCAGTTATTGTCATGAACGCATCTCGAAAAGCAGGACAGCCAGCAACATAAGAATAATTAAACCAAGAGAAAGAAAATGGTTAAAAAGGAGGAAGCTTAGTTGTCATCTAAGGGACAGACAATGATCAGAAATGTCAGTAAAGCCTGAAAACATAAATGTCAAACCAAAAGTAAAATCACAAAGACTAATCAAAGGTCAAAAAGATCATGGCAAAAGGTAAAAATCAACTTCAAAAATCAATGCCATATAGCAATTACCAGCCATATGAAAAGTAAGCACACCCCATGTTTTATCTTTTAAAAAGTATGTGAACATATCAAGATTTGACCTTGATTTAAACAGTGGCTATAGATAAAAGCAATGTAATTAAACAAATACCATGCTACATTTACACTTTGTTTTCCAAACAATTTAATTTTCACATGTGGAAAAAGTAAGTACACCCCTACATTTATCACTACCTCAAATACCTACATTTAAAATCAAATGCACCAGATCAAGTGCAAATGATTAGAACATCATTAGACAGGATCTTGGAGGAACCAGTCTTACTTGAACCTCAGACATTTAGTTTAATTTGGTCATTGTTGTTGAAGTGTGTATTATCACCATGCCTAGATCGAAAGAGCTAAATGAGGCCTTTAGAAAGAAGGTTATAGATGCTTACTACTATGGAGCAGGATTTAAAAGAATCTCCAAACAAATGAAAATCAATCACTCCATTGTCCTGAAGATCATCTATAATTGGAGAAGTATTCATACAATGACCAATTTGTCCAGGCTAGGTCTCCCCAGCAAGTTCAGCCCAAGAACAGAACACAAGATGCTGAAAAAAGTCTCCCATATCTCCAAAATTTCATCATGGGCCTTACAGGTAAATCTTGCCCTTGCATAAGACTAACATTAGAAAGAGGCTGCACACATTAGATCCACATTGGAGGTGTGCCAGGAGGAAATCTCTGCTGTCCAGAATGAACACCAGGAAACATCTGTACATGTGACAATAATGACTCTATAAATTTTGTGTTATCAATCAACTTAATCAGGATGTGGGAGGAAAACTACAAGATTCAGCAGTATAGTTGCTAACCACTGCACTACAGTGCCACTTCATAGTGTGAAGCTAACAGAAAACTGATAAGGTTTACCTCAGTTCAATAATTGGTAGAAATGTACCTTTATATTGAGTAGCACTAGTAGAAATCAAAGAACAGGGTACTTAGATGTTTTCTTAGATGTGTTAACATCTGATCATTTGAAGCAAAGCTCATCCTTAGCTTGGGATCACATATTTCTCCGGGTCTTAATGAATGACTTCATTCATCTTCTCAAATGGCAACTTTTTCTTACCCACTCTCACCTTTTCTATTTTAAACTCGCTGGTTTACTCCATCCTTCTCCTCCTATAAATGTTACCTGTTATTTCCTTTTCTGTTGCTCACCTATTGAAGGCTATACAGTTGAAACATTGTGTTTTTAACCTTCTTTCCTTTTCAGCCTGGAAATAACCTTAAGAGTTAAGAGCAGTTTTTACCACCAGGCCAATTGACTCCTCAACAGCAACACCTGAACACTTACATACACTTACATTACACTTACATTGCATTACATCTACATTGCACTACTCACACACAAACTGTACCTGCATACACTCTGAATACTGACTGGAACATGCATCTGCACTTTATGGAATATGCATTTGTACTTGTAAAACATTATCTGTGCAATAACTGTCATTTGTACTTGCTGCTCATTCAACTCATATTGCTCTATAACTTCTTTTAAAATGTACACATTTTATTTTATATAGCTAGTCTATTTTTAACCTGTAATTTTTTTTAAAATTATTTTTAATTATTTTTTAGCTTTATTGGATCTAGGCTGAGTGACTTGTTTTTCTATTCATACAAATTTCATTGTATATTGACCCTGTGTTAACCTATATATGACAAATAAACCTAAACCTAAACCTAACCTTTAACATTTTTTCCTTAACATTTAGATAGACACAATGTAAACTGTTTTCAGGTGAAAATAAAACAACTGAATAGTAAAAAACAAAAGTGGAGTATAAATTATTTTTCTTTGAGAGTTAGCCTATTTCATCATCAATTTTTTGCATTGTTCTGTAATACGGCATATTTATTCAGAATTTGTTCTTGACTTGTATTGTAGGTCATAAAGAGCTGATATCCCTTATAAACTGCCCACTGTGTGTTATATAGTAAACTGTCTTTTACATAGGAAACAAAAGTAAAAGGATTATATACAAAAAAATAAATATAAAGTATCGAAATTCTGCTGCCCTGCTGAGCTTCACTGTACAACTTTATTAATTTGACTCTTTCTCTTGGCCAAGTCAGCACACTCAAATATTTACACCTCACCTTCTCTTGTCCTTCTGGATCTGCAGGACATTCTTGCAATGATACTTTGCTCAACTCATTTCCAACCCTAGACTTTACAGCCCACAGTGAATTTGAAATCAAATGTTTAATTAAAGGATACAAGGATTTGTCTAAAATGTATTAGCTGTAACGCAGTTGGCCTGTCTTTACATGTTGATTATGATGAAAGAGAAAATCGGGAGATACCTAAGGTTGTATAAGTGGGTTTACATCTGATTGCTTTTGGAATTTTCCAGGCCTTTACTTTTATGTATTATAATTTGAGAAAGTACAATTTTATTTGAATGAGCCTCTTTTTTTCCACCAGTGTTTAATTGAGCCATCCATTAAAATGCATTGTTTTCCTGAACTATGTTTCCATGTTGCTCATACTCTGACTTTTCTGTATCAGGTATAGAGGAAAGAGGAGTTACATTAGGTGATACAGCCACAACACTGATACCAACTGGTCCGTGAACACATATTAAAGAAGATCAGTGCTCCAGCAACCCGAAAGCTGTAAAGAATAATGCAATTGAATAGTACTAGTAGAAATCAATGAGTTAGAACAGCTCTAGATTTGTGAGGCAGGTATCAGTAAGCTAAATCAACACACTTGGATCCCAATGTAGGGCTTGTGGCTGACAGGTATCTTCTCCCCTAAATACGACTGCTGAATAAATTTGTTTGGGGATTCAGAGAGCAAAGTGAAATATAGCTTAGAGAATGTGGGGCAATGCAAGAGGCCTGGGAGCCTTGGGAAATAACAAATCTCTCTGCGTCATTACACAGGAAAACAAATACTCTGTTGTACCTAATCCATTTATCTAGAACATGAACATGGACAGTGACAGTCCTAGAATTTATGCAGTTATTTTCTTGTTTATTTAAAGAACCAAACTCCATTTACAATAACCATTGCACTGGAATGAACTTATTCATGTTTTTTTTTTTTTTATTTTTGTCATAATGCCAAAGTTGAATAAAATGGCAGTTCTTTTCTGATAAAATATACATCAGTCTGAAATCTTTGATAATGTAGTTCACATTCCATAAATACAGTATATATTTGATAAATATCTTTACTGTTTCCTCCTAAATCCCAAAGACTTGTAGGTAGAGGAGATTTTTATCCCCATTCTGATTTTCATCCCCATTCTGATGGGGGGACTGATGGCCCACCCAAGGTTGATTATTGTCTTGCATTAAATGTGGCAAGAATAAGCTTCAGTTCCCACAAACTCTGACAATAATGAATCCATTCAATAAATGGATTGCTGACTTATTCTCACTTAGGTACTTCCACTAAATACTGTAATTAGATAAGGCTACATACTGTATAAAATGGCAGCACTCCACCCAGTAATATCTTCCACAAACGACCATGTCCAACTCTAGCACAGTTCTCCACACCTTTGCAGACAGTGACAGGAACTACACAGCACGCTTGCCCAATGGTCAGAAAGACCAATCTACCATTCCAGTGCATATTATTGATTGTTAATGTCAATGACTATTAATCCCTAATCCCAGAATCCTGACATTCTACTGTGTATACCTTTGTGCTTTCTTATAGTTCTCATCAGGATAAGAGTCCTACCTTCACCCCATGCCAGTCATATGGACCCTATGGCTGTAATACTATAATTTCTTGGATATTATAGCCATATCTGACTTAATGATGGCGTTTGGTTCTGACTAGAATGTATTTAGTCGATTTGGTCATTAAGTGAATTGACACATATAAATGGGGTTAGGGGGCATGCGTCTGATGTCACTTTTACCATGCTGACTTTAGATATAAGGCACCGCATCTGCATCACTGCATTCCATATACAGTGCATGGCAAAAACCTACCACGCACCAGCAGCAGACAGGAACATGCCTTTATGTCATTTCATTTATTGTATCTCAACAGAAGCTCAATCATTAAAACGGAACATTGTTATTCGAGACATTGATAACCGAGTCATAACTGTATATAATTTTGGTGGTAAAAAGCCAAAGAATAACCAATTTAGGTTTTTACATGTAAGCATCAACAACAACCACAACATTAATTTCTATAGCACATTTTTATATATGAAAGTAGTTCAAAGTGCTTTACCATAATAATGGCTAACCAAAGTTACAAAGCAAAGCTAAAAACCAAAGAAAGGACATTTATAACAGCAGAAAGTCAACTTAACTCAATAACAAAACTTATGATCAGATGGCCAAGGTCGACAGGAAAATAAAAAATCTAGTTGATGAGATGTTGGAGAAAAACCCAAATGACTCCAAAGTCCCCCCTCAGCAATATACGGTCCATCAGTGGTCACCATTAAAATTATAATTTTGTGGAGCTATCTTCCTTTTCCTAGCATCTCAGATGACTGCACCATAATTTGATTAAAGGGTTAGTGCCACCGCTGTGTACAAGAAACAAAAGCAGTGATTAGTGACCAGTCAATAAAACAGCTAATACAATTGTATTTTATGAAAAGAATCAGTTTCCTCTCCTCTTCAGCATTAAGCAATACTAGTGATGCTAGTAATTTTTAAGTTATCACGAAAGCCAGAGGTAGGCTTTGAGAAGTTTTTTGAAGTGGTCAGCTGGCCTAGCAAATCTCTAATGGTAAATTATTCCAGATTTTTGGTGCATAGAAACAGAACACTGGCTAGGGGAGGTAACATTACAATTTGGAATGCAGGGGAACAAGAATTCCAAAATATACAGAAATGTTAGGTTGTTTAAAGCTCTACAGTATAAACATTTTAAAAGTATTTTAAAATCAATCATAAAAGACAATGGCAACTAGTGTAATGATGTTAAGACTTATGAAATATGCTCTGATTTTCCCTTTTCAATTGCATTTTTGATGCTGCATTTCTGACTAATTGCTGGTGAGTTATATCTTTTTTAGGTAATCCTGATAGGAGTGCATTGCAATAATCTAAGACAAAAGTATGTTATTATATAACTTTTCAGCATCCAGCAGTGAAATAAACTCTGGCAATGTTTCTTAAGTGAAAGGACTTAGTTTTTGTAATATGCCTAAAGTATGAATTGAAGTTTAGCTCTGAATCTAAAATGACACATCACTTCTGGCCTTATTAGTAAAGCTATATAGCCTAGTTTATATCTAATGTCCACACTTTTTGTTTGCTGCCAATAATTTAAATGTGCATTTTTTTCCTTGTCAGGTTTAGGAAAATTATTACTCAACTATTTCATGGTGCCTGTAAGACACTGAATCCAAGAATTTAGAGCCTAAGGATGATCTGGCGTTATCGATAATTAAAACTGTTGTTGTTTGCATAGCTGTGGTAATATACTTTATGTTACGAAATGATCAGGATTAATGGGAGCATGCATATTAAGAATAATAATGGAACCAGTATCATATCATTGTCACAACTGAGAAAAACTTTCTTCTTGTGGTATAAAAGTGAAACCGACTCAAGGTGCTGCCAGAAAGGCTATTTCACTGTCGAAGATTGGTCAATAAGAATGCTGTGATTGATGGTGTCAAATACTGCTCTCAAATCTAATCGAACAAGAACTGACATATGATTTGAATCAGTATTAAAACATAAATGATTGACTATTTTAATCAAAGCAGTTTGTATACTATGATTTGGTCTGAAACTCGACCGATACGTACCCACAATCTACTCAAATGTCAAATCATAACTGAGATAGTGTTATTATTTAAAACTATACAATTATTTAAAAGTATACAAAACAGTGTGGAGTATCTACTAAATTTTAAATTAAAACTGTTTAAGAATGCTGTAAGAAAGACGTTATATAGCACCCGAAACGACACAGATTTGACATGGGAGACACGTGTAAAATTAAATAAAGTTTTATTTTCTTTGTCTGTGGGCTACGTCTTCCCCGTACACCCAGACACAACACAGTCCCATGCACAATTCAGCAATCAACCACAAATGTCTCTTCTTTCTTCTCCACCACTCCTCACCAAGCTTCGTCCTCCTTCCACCTGACTCTGGCCACTGAGTGGTGGTCGCTGGCTCCCTTTATAGTTCACCCAGAAATGCTCCAGGTGCTTGATCCCTGATTTCCGGCTGCACTTCCGGGTGTGACAAATTGGTTGCCCACACGGGCTCAGAAGTCCCAAATACAGCACCCCCTGGCGGTACCTGCGGGACCCAACAGGGCTGCACCCAACTCCAATTCCCAGGATGCCCTGCAGGAACCCGAGACACTGTTCCATCCCAGGGAGGCAGCAAACTAGCGTTCAGGGGGAGGTATTGCAATGTCCATGGCTGCTCCCCCTGAATATAGTGTGCAGGGGCGTCCCAGCTGGGTAAGGACGCCAAGTCCCTGTCACAATGCATATTCATTTAGTGAAATGACACAGTATTAGGCAAAATTACACAGACAATAATACAAGGAATTTTCTGCCCATCCTCTCCTTACCAGACCTTCTGAATCCACTTCAGGGCTCCATGGGCAAACCATCTCCCATCTGTGAACAGGGTGTTACTTGAACAAAGGGCACACTCTTGCTTTTGCTCATACTCAAAAGTTGCTAAAATCTTTTTAAAGCTAGCCATCTGTAGTAAGTGTTTATTTGCTTATAAAAACACTATATATGATTAAAAATGAATACAAATAAACATTCATACAATAAAAACTAATGACAACATCTTGTGTTTTTGAACAGGTCAGTATATTCTGTGACTTCCCTTTAGAACGCAAAACTTCAGTAATTCATTTTGGTATAATTCTGTATATTGTTTTTAAAAACTTGACTGTCTTTTGGCTTACCCCCAAACAAAAACACCTAAAATGGTTGCTCTTCAATGCAATCTAGACTTGCCTTATAGTTCCCCTTTAATGTGACACTTTGGTGCTAGATGATTTTCTCAGCAGCTGAACAAGCACCTCACTAACATTCCCTGCACCTCTTAAGGAAATTACTTTAACAGTAAGTACTGTTCATGAAATGCTGATGGCTTTTAAGATTTTCCACTGAATGTTCTGTCTTCAACTTGCCAAGTGTCATTAAATGTCTTTCTTGAAAGTTCACTTTAGTATACTACTGCCTACTGAACATTGCATTATTGATACAAAGCTCTCATTTAATGTCAGTTCAATTGTATTTGTTTAGTTGTTTTTTGTAGTTTTTGTAGATTGCATCACCACCACAATGACTACCTCATTAGCTTGAATCTGGTGTACTGTTGGCTCAGTGGCATAGCTGGAGGGGGCGGTCCGCCCCGGGCGGCACATTTTTGGGGGCGGCATTATTGGCCACAAGGCTTAGTACAATTTGTGTGTAAGCAGCAGGGTTCGGAAAAATATCACTCATGTATGATTAAGTAAAATTATCTGATTTTTTAACCACAAATGCTTGAAAAATAATGTTCAGACTGTCATTCTGCATCAGACACAGCAGTTGAAATGTATGAGGCAATGACAAAAATAAACATAAACATTACACCGATAATATTTTCTAGGAAGATAAACAACTAATTTACAATTTATAATTTCGTTATTAATCCGAATGCGTTCTTGCTCTGCGCAGAAAACATCCCCACGTATCACTTGTACCCTACTTTGGTTGTGGATTTTGTAGCGTAATTATATTAAGCTAATAATTAGAACACGGCTTATCAGTGTGTCTATACTATATTCTTGTCTAGTTGATGTTTATAAATGTATATAAAAAAATATTGCTGTTTCTTTATATATGAATAAATCTATGCAAAATGTATCTTAATTTTTCTCTATACGTCATTTTAATTTTCTATTTAAATAGTTTAACATATTCAGATATGTTGGTGGGCGGCAAATTGAAGCCCCACCCCGCCCCGCCCAGCCCCGAGCGGCACGAACTCGAGTTACGCCACTGTGTTGGCTGGATCTGAACAAATACGTGAAATGACTGTGGTACCCTGAGGAGAGGTTTAAGGAGCAAAACTATTTTCTTGTTGCAAAATCACAAGACACCATAACATTCTTGGAAAATCCTTACTATTTTTTATCTCATAAATGTTTATTTCTGTTTATTGTAGTGTTACATAGTTTTGTGATAAGCAAATAAACCCTTATTGCCCAGACATCTAGTTCCAAAAATACATTTCTTTGGTGTCTTAAGATTTTGCACAATATCGTGTACAGTATATAATATAATTGTATTTTAAGTTTTGGTTTTTTTGAAACATGGTTCGGCACATTTTATTTCTCTGTATGCTTCAGGTTCCCTCCCACATCCCAATAATTTGTTACTTTCAAAAGTTCCCTAAACTGACCTGGCATGAGTAGGTGTGGATGTATTACATGAGTGGGTTGGCACCTAATTCAGGGTCTGGTTTCTGCCAGGCGATGCCAGGATACACAAAGAGTGTCTGTGAGCCCCAAAGTAGATTAAGTGTGATCAGCTAATTGATAAATTGATAATTGGAAATATGGTTGGGAAGCACTGAAAAATAATTTGATTACAAATTAACTACATCACACATGTGGTCTCCAGCCCCCTCCATTCCCTGGACTGTGCGTCTTTGCTAATCAAGTGAGGAGAGAGAACTGGGAAAACTCTACACAAACAAGGCTTTAAGGTGTTGAACCATATGCCAGCCGGCACTTATTTTCCCTTTCACTGAATTTACAGAAGGTTCCGTAGCTGTGGAAAACATTCTGTGTGGATACAATGCCAAAGAAAGGGCATTCCACTGATGCTAAAGACTTCAGACGAGTTGCTCTTACTTCATATATTATAAAGACATTTGAGATGCTGGTCCTAAAACAGCAATGAGCCCTGGTTTCAGAACATTTAGAACTTCTGCAGTTTGCATTCTGCCACATTGACTGGGTAACAAAAAACTGAAGGCTATGAATCTTCTTGTATCCTAAGTCTCCTGAATCATGAACTACCAGACCAACAGAGAGCAGTGTGTGAGACTGAGGGACAGAAGTGGTGGTGTGTAATACTGGAGCATCTCAGGGATCTATCCCATCTCTCTTGCTTTTTACCCTCTGCACAACAGACTTCTGGTGCAATGCCAGCACTTACCATCTAAAGAAATTTTCAGGTGACTCGTCTATCATAGGCTGCAATAAAAATGGAGATGAGTCAGAGTACAGGAACAGTGTGGAGGATATCTTCTTGTGGTGCAGGGACAACAACCTCCAACTGAACATCAGCAAGACAAAAGAGCTGTTGGTGGACTTCCAGAATGCAAAGAGCCTCTAAGACCAGTTACCATTCAGGAGGAGTACTTGGAAGTGGTGCAGAGCTTGAAGTGTGTGGGGTTTCACACAAACAGCAAACTGGACGGGTCTGACAACACAGTGGTGCTGTACAAGAAGGGTCAGAGCAGACTGTACTTGCTAAGGAGACTCAGGTCTTTTGATGTGTTCAGTAAGCTGCTGGACATGTTCTACTACTCCATAGTAGCCAGTGTGTTGTTCTACACTGCAGGCACCTGGGTAGCAACCTGAGCTCAAAAGCCTGAACAAGCTTATCAGGAAAGACTGCGCCAACACAGGGTGAACAATGAAAGCTGTTGTGGAAAAGAAGGTGATGGCAACATTAAATACCATCATGAAAAATCCCCTCCATCCTCTCCAGGAGGCATTCTATTGCAGCATTTTTAGCCACGGGCTCATTCCACTATAGTGTGCCAAGAAGCGTCACTGGGCGTCTTTTCTGCCAACTGCTATTAGGCAATTCAGTGCTTCCACCCAATGTACTTATTAAATTTATTTTTATTTTTTTATTTGCTTAATGGATGATTTCTTGATTGACTATCTAATCTTTTTTATTTACTTATTGGATGATTTCTTGATTGATTATCTAATCTAAAATGTTTACTTTTAAAATACTACAAAATAGTTGATTTTTTTTCAACCTTTTAATATTGTAAAGCAAAATTCTTAAGTAATTGCTCTTTTCTTTTAACAGTAGCACCATTAACCTATCATAAGTTTTTAAAATCATTACCAAGCATCTTCTCCAGCAGGAAGAAGAAAAGGCACAATAACCTTTTGTAAAATATCAGAGAATCATGTACTTTGACTGGAATATAAGTCAGGCTTTATTTAATTATGTACAGTTCTCTCACAAAGCTGTTTACAAAGTCACTGAAATTACACTGAATAAAAAATGTACTATATGTATTATAAAATGAACAAGTCATTACAGGAAGAAGTACAATAATATAAGCAAACTTAACATGTTGTTATTCAAGCTACAGAACAAAAAGAAAGAAATGGGTGATCAGCCTGTATTTAAAGGTCGGCACTAAAAGTTCTTCAATGACAGGTACTGGAAAACAGGTTCAGAGAGTAGGCTTAACAAATCTGACAATCCATAAGAAAACTAAGCAATGTGGTTACACTATGTATTTAAAAGTTCTTGATTTCTAGATTACTAGAATTATCTGAGGTTATTTTGAAACAAACAAAAATCTATACTCATAATTTGGTGCTTTCAACAACTCACTGACTCTGTGGCACTAAATAAATGCTTATTAGGTTTTGGTCTAAGGATACTACATTTGCTAAAAGCAGACATTCTGGAGCCCAACTGATTAGACTGCTCATCTACAGTGCACATATAACTGCGTCTTTTCCAGTTTCCCAAAATTGAGCAGCTACTGAATTGGCAAGGTAGGGTCCAGCATGAGTCAAACAAGTAACAAAAGAAATGTCTCAGTCCAATAGAGTTTGTTTTAAAAAGGTTTAGTGAAAATTCAAAGAAAAACAGTTCTCGCAAAAATAGAGAAAAAAATCAGAGCATAGCATCAAGTCAGTGAAACTTCTGGGCTATTGATCTGGTCAATTAAGTAGCAGAGGGGGTTGTTAATCAGTTTCAGCTGCTTTGGTGTTAATGAAATTAACAACAGGTAAAATAGAGGGGCAACAATGAGACGACCCCCAAAACAGGAATGGTTTAACAGGTGGAGGGAGGCCACTGACATTTTTCCCTCCTCATCTTTTCTGATTGTTTTTTCACTAGTTTTGTATTTAACTACGGTCAGTGTCTCCACTGGTAGAATGAGGCGATACCTAGACCCTACAGAGGATGCACAGGTAGTCCATCTTCTCCAGGATGGCAAATTAATACGTGCTATTGCCAGAAGGTTTGCTGTGTCTCCCAGCACAGTCTCAAGGGCATGGAGGAGATTAAAGGAGACTGGCAGTTACTCTAGAAGAGTTGGACAGGGCTGTAGAAGGTCCTTAACCCATCAGCAGGACCGGTGTCTGCTCCTTTGGGCAAGGAGGAACAGGATGAGCACTGCCAGAGCCCTACAAAATGACCTCCAGCAGGGCACTGGTGTGAACGTCTCTCACCAAACAATCAGAAACAGACTTCATGAAGGTGGCCTGAGGGCCCAACGTCCTCTAGTGGGCCCTGTGCTCACTGCCCGGCACTGTGGATCTTGATTGGTATTTGCAATAGAGTACCAAAATTGGCAGGTCCACCACTGGCACATGTGACAGACGTGAAAGGGTTTGGAGAAGCCATGGAGAATGTTATGCTGCCTGTAACATCGTTCAGCATGACAGGCTTGGTGGTGGGTCGGTGATGGTTTGAGGAGGCATATCAATGGAGCGACGCACAGACCTCTGTAGGCCAGACCTTAACTGCTATTAGCTATTGGAATGAAATCCTTGGACCCATTGTCAGACCCTATGCTGGTGCAGTGGGGCCTGGGTTCCTCCTGGTGCACGACAATGCCTGGCCTCATGTCGTGAAAGTATGCAGGCAGTTCCTGGAGGATGAAGGATTTGATACCATTGACTGGACCCCACGCTTGCCTGACCTAAATCCAATAGAACTCCTCTGGGACATTATGTTTCAGCCCATCTGACGCCGCCAGGTTGCACCTCAGACTGTCCAGGAGCTCGGTGATGCCCTGGTCCAGATCTGGGAGGAGATCCCCCAGGACACCATCCGTCGTCTCATTAGGAGCATGCCCTGACACTATCAGACATGCATACAAGCACGTGGGGTCCATACAAACTACTGAATATGATTTGGAGTGAAATTTTGGCAAACTGGAGTAGTCTGCCACATTATTTTTTCACTTGGATTTTAAGGGTGTCTTTGAATTCAGCCCTTTGTAGGTTGATAATTCTCATTTCCATTAAACAATGTGGCATCCTTTCGTTCCAAACAAATTACCCAGTCCATATCGGTATAGATGTACAGCATGATTTTTTTCCTATTGAGATCTGATGTGTTTTCAAAGTGTTCCTTTAATTTTTTGAACAGTTAATAAAAAATAGATCCCAGAGGTTTTTTTTTCCATGTTTGAAAATATGCCTTGTCATGTATGCATGTCAGAGGATATCTCCTCATGGGCTCGATTGAGGTATGTAATAACCCACCAGGATGAAAGTTAACACTGTTGCTAACATTCTCTTCTCTTTTTCTCCCCGCAGCACCGAGAAACCATTCAGTGAGGGTGCTTAGCCCAGCCCCTTCTGGTTCATCCTCAACAAAAATCACAGCTGCCTGGAAAGAAATGTCTTTTATGACCAGACCTACCCACCAGACAAGAGCTCCTGTGAAAGACCCTTAATTCTGTGGCGGAAAAATTAATCTGTTTGTTTATGTTTTGCCTAAGGGCTGGCAACATAACGGCAAGAGGCACTTCTTTTGTTGGACTTTTTTTGTTAATTAAATGAGATGACCTGGTTGGCAACCCAACTTTTATATTTGCGTGCTATTCCTACACCTGACCATAACCTAAATACTTGAAAAGAAATGATAATATTCGGAAACCTGTGGGGAAAAAAGATTGTGAAGCATTCTGAAACCCGATTTATTTAGTTCTGCATGGCATTAGACTATAAGCCTGTCCTGACCACATTATGTATAAAGGAAATAATCAGCCCTGGACAGGGAGCCAGTCCACTATAAGGCCCACTCACTTACACACCAACATTTACATCCACAAAAGATGAATCTAAAAGTGGCAATTAACCTAACATACATTTTTCCATGCAGTCAATCACCAGGTACAGAACTGTAACTTAGGACACTGGATCCGTGCCCCATATTATGCATTACATTTATGAACTGTAGACTTCAGCTATTTTGGTGTCACCCTATTGTAAGTTCACTACTCAGAACAGTTCAGTGTTCAACACTTAATCATCACATTCTAACACCAAATCAACTAAGCTTCCAGGATATCAGTCTGTTCATTTAGGAAGCATAAGTGATTGTGAATCAACTTCACCAGCTTTGCTGCAAATTTAAGTGACAGGCAACAACAAGACAACCCACAGAAAGAGTGTGGTTTTACAGGTGGTGTTCACAAGCAATTGTTCTTTCCTTATCCTTTCTGACAGATTCTCCTCTAGTTTTGCATTTTACTAGTGTCCTTGTTACTGCTGATTGCATGAGACAGTCCCTGTAGCTGATTCAGGTTGCACAGGTAGTTAAGAACCTCCAGGATGGCGCATCCATACATGACGTCACAAGAAGGTGAGCTATATCTCCCAGCACAATCTTAAGAGCATGGAAGAGATAGCAGGAGATGGGCCATTACACAAGGAGATTAGCAGAAAAATGCATCTAATCAACTCAATGTACAGTTAGAATATTTGATTAAATATCTGATCAACATTAACACCTGCAATAACATGAAAAGATACAAAAAGGAGGCACCACAAACACAATGGCAAAAAAGTGACATAATTAAATATAAAGTGAAATACTTTTATAAGACGAAATACTGTAAAATAAATAAAAATAGGAATTCCTATTGGCATTAAAAGACTATGTAATGTAAACTGCTCAAAAAAAATAAAGGAACACTTTGAAAATACATCAGATCTTAATGGGGAAAAAAATCATGCTAGATATCTATACTTGTATGGACTGGATAACATGTTAGTAACGAAAGGATGCCAGATAGTTTGATGGAAAATAAAATTATTAACCTACAGAGGGCTGAATTCAAAGACACCCCAAAAATCAAAGTGAAAAAATGATGCGGCAGACTTGTTCATTTTGCCAAAATTTCATTGCAGCAACTCCAAATCACACTCAGTAGTCTGTATGGCCCCCACATGCTTGTATGCATGCCTGACAATATCTGTCTCCTCATGACGGATGGTGTCCTGGGGGATCTACTCCCACATCTGGACCAGGGCATCACTGAGTCCCTGGACAGTCTGAGGTGCAACCTGGCGCCGTCAGATGGGCTGAAACATAATGTCCCAAAAGTGTTCTATTGGATTTAGTTCAGGCAAACGTGGGGGCTAGTCAGCAGTATCAATTCCTTCATCCTCTAGGAACTGCCTGCACACTCTCGCCACATGAGGCTGGGCATTGTCATGCAGCAGGTGGTACCCAGGACTCAACAAACCAGCACAGGGTATGACAATGGGTCCAAGGATTTTACCCCAATAGCCTGTAGAGGTCTGTACGTCCCTCCATGGATATGCCTCCCCAGACCATCACTGACCCACCACCAAACAAGTCATGCTGAACGATGTTACAAGCAGCATAATGTTCTCCACAGCTTCTCCAGACCCTTTCACATCTGTCACATTTGCTCAGGGTGAACCTGCTCTCATCTATGAAAAGCACAGGGTGCCAATGGTGGACCTGCCAATTCTGGTATTCTATGGCAAATGCCAATTGAGCTCTACGGTGCCAGGCAGTGAGCACAGGGCCCACTAGAGAATTTCGGGCTCTCAGGCTACCCTCATGAAGTCTGTTTCTGATTTTTTGATCAGAAACATTTACACCAGTGGCCTGCTGGAGGTCATTTTGTAGGGCTCTGGTAGTGCTCATCCTGTTCCTCCTTGCCCGAAGGAGAAGATACCAGTCCTGCTGATGGGTTAAGGGCCTTCTACAGCCCTGTCCAGCTCTCCTAGAGTAACTGCCTGTCTCCTGGAATCTCCTCCATGCCCTTGAGACTGTGCTGGGAGACACAGCAAACTTTCTGGCAATGGCACGTATTGATGTGCCATCCTGGAGAAGTTGGACTACCTGTGCATCCTCTGTAGGGTCCAGGTATCACCTCATGCTACCGTAGCCATATACAAAACTAGTGAAAAACATTTATGATGAAGACACATTCCAAAAGTCCTGCTATATACAGTCCATGCCTTTAACTTGTTTGACATCCAAGTTTTCAAGTGTAGTAACAGTAATGCTAGGCTCCCGCTAGAGTCTTCCTCCTTTAAAATCTTCCAGTGAATTTAGTTGACTAATTCCATCTTTGTTTAAAACACTTCATGATATCTTTGGAGCTAATGCTGAGACTTTATCTCAAAACACTGAAATTCTTGTTTAAAGTCATATTTCCAAATTCTGTTAGTGAGTTCTGTTGTCTCACAGCTTCTGAGAACAATTCCTAGTCCTTTTCTATTTACTTTTGATTTTGCATATTCAGTAGTGTCTACAACAATTTGATGAAGGCATGGAAGTTTCCTGCCATTCTCCAAATAAATCTATGCACAGGTTAATTAGAGGCTCTGAATTGGCCTTGTGATAATAAATGTGGATAGGCTGAACCCAAGGTTGGATTCTTTGTTCTCTTCAATATTTCCAGGACAGACTTTATCTCACTATGACTGCATAATGGAAACGTAGGTCCATAGAATTTATGGTTAAACTGTGTAATAATGATATATTCCCTTACAGTTTTACTGGGTATGTAAGTATGTCTGACATGTCCGTATCAATCAGCTACTACATAGGCCAGTTGTGGTCTCCAGAGGATGCTAATGAGACAAACACAAATATTACCTATAAGACAAAAATAACTAAAAAGGAAAACGTATTTCTTTTACATACGAGTTTTATTGGGACAGTAAGCAAGCATGTCAGGTACCTTCACATCAGTCAGATACTACATATTTTCTACATGCCAGTTTACTTCAGCTTGGTGTGACTTCATACACACAATTTATGAATTCATGTAGAATGAGCTCTGTATGAACGAGCACATTATACATTTGCATGCACTGAATTGAACGTTGGCATGGAAGAATGAATTTGCATTGAATCAACTTGGCTACTACTGACAAGAAGCACAGATTATTAGAGTTAGGCAGAAGCAAGTTGTAATCACATCGCAAAACACCTTCTAGAAGAAGAAACAGATTTTTCTGTTTTTCCAAAAGAACTCCTGTACTACGTTGGATCCACAATTTCTACCCTGGTTAATCCTTTGGAATTAGCTGATGCCTCTACAATATATGACCAGAATCAGCACGCTTTATGTGTGCTGGGACTTGTCTAGTTCTTTACTAGTGAAGAAGCTACACAAGTTACAGTAGAAATGATGAAACATTGTAAAACCCCCTAAGTTTGGTTCTTGTTTTACTGAAGTGTTTACTACTGCTTGATAGATAATCCAGCATTTGTTGGCTTCTTTGTTTTGAACTAGAAAATAGCAGCTAATTTAATTTAAGAGCATTCTTATTAAGTCTGTTTTTACACTCATAAGGGTGTTCACCTAGTGTAATACAGAGGTGTGCAGCAGAGCCAAGTGAGGCCTAATGATTTCATCTTCTGGCCAAAATGGGTGCACACAGAATTATGCGTCAGAAGTTACGGTACCATTTAAAAACACACAAGTTGTCATTTTCCATTAGTACATGAAGAATCTGTTTAAGCCCATTTCCAAACCAAAGACATTATAGACTCAGCAAAGGTTTAATACATTTTAAGCAGAGTTAGACATAAAGTCTGTTCATTGCATCTACAATTTTTTAATTGTCTTTTCACGTTGTGGAATTTGTTGGAGCAGCTTGCAAATTAAATCTAGAGGTCAGACTTTTCATAGCTATGTATGCTACGTTTATTGTGTAAAAATGCTCATTGAAGAAAGCGCAGCAATTATAAAGCCTTTTTATTTGCTCTTAATTAGGTCAAAGCTAGACCTGCTGGAAACGGGGAGGGTCACAAAATCATTTGTTGGATGAATATTAGCTTGTTGTTTGCAAATAGGTGATGTATGATGCCCCTATCCCACAGTGATGAATGGCTTTTAAAAATTTTCTTTTCTTTATCAATTGACTAACAAACTCATGAATCACTGCCAGTTGAGAAAGCTTTTCACATAAATTAAACACCAGCGTCTCCATCTTTTACCTTTGTTTTACACCCCTCACCCTTTTTGTTTAATGTATTATTATCAATGGCACTCCATGAATTAAGGAAACATTCTGAATTACAACCCACAATCATCCAGGCACCCTGAACATCCTTTCAATGGAGACAAGATGGGACTTGCAGATAGCAAACTTTAATAAACCTGGGAGACTGCAATAGTTTTAA
Organism: Polypterus bichir lapradei; assembly: GCA_026402145.1. NCBI lineage: Eukaryota > Metazoa > Chordata > Cladistia > Polypteriformes > Polypteridae > Polypterus > Polypterus bichir. The sequence goes on from JANRMT010062856.1 coordinate 50,331,410, forward strand.
AGTTGATAATGTAGTGAAATAAGGAAGATAATAATAATAATATTTCTTTACATGTATATAACGTTTTTCTCGCTCCTCAAAGCACTGAGACAGAGGGGAACCACGTCAACCTCCAACAATGTGTAGAGCCCACCTGGATGATGCGATGGCAGCCATTATTTTGCCAGTACACTCACCACAAAGTAGCTGTTAGGTGGTGCAGTGGTGAAAGAGAGATAGCCAGTTAAAGACAGGGGATGATTAGGGGGCCAGAATGACTAGGCTATGGAGGGCAGTTTAGCCAGGACATCAGGATAAACTGCACTCTTTTTAAAAGATGTCCAGTGATCTTTAATGACCACAAAGAGTCAAGACCTTGGTTTTGCATCTCATCCAAAGAATGGTGCCAGATTTATAGCACAGTGTCTCCCTCACTGCACTGGGGCATTGGGATCCAACTACAGACAACAGGGGAAACACCCTCTGCTGGTCTAACCAACACCTCTTCTAGCAGCAACCCCAGCTTTTCCTAGATTGTCTCCCATCCAAGTACTGGCCGGGCCCAAACATGATGAGCTTCAGGTAGATGACTTGTTCTGAAACGCATGTGGTATGACTTTGGTAGGAAATATCTTGCTAATAGCATTGACATTAAATAATTAAAGCATAATTACTATCTGAAGCATGCAGACATTTTCTAAAATGCCACTACTTTATTCAAGAAACTGAGACCTTAAAAAATTGACTTGAAAGATGTAACCGTTTTAACTTATTATTTCAGGTTTGTGAAGAGGTGTGTCTTTCCTCTATGTTAATCTGAACCAGTTTACAGAGTGGTAGACTTCAGTCAGTCCCTTCTCATTTTTCTGTTTTACATCTGGAGAAATAGCAAGAACTAGGAACTTGCAAAGTGCCATTTTTCACTATTGATTTGTACTCTTTGTTGGTTTGGTCAGGTAGGTGTCAATTTAGGTCCATAATGCGTCTGGCTGCTTTGGCGCTCCCTTATCACTATGACTATGCATTGCATGTTAAATAATGATCAACAACAGACTCAATTTAAAACTGGTACAAAACTTGGCTTTTTATGTTATTCATAAATTAGGTCATACTCATTCAGCTAGTGCATGCAAGGGGCTTTAAGGAAGTGTGAAAACAGGGTTCTTTCCTTATGTTCTTGTGATTGAAACTCAACAAAAAATTTTAAATGAGCTCTTGAATAATAAAGTGAAGAATATAATCTCTTTGCATTTTCACCCTTAAAGTTTATTAGTTTATGAACCAAAACTCAAACCTTTTCATTTACAAGTAGAAAATAATTACTTTTCTGATGCTCTTCTATATCCGAAGACATGTAATCTACCACAAATACGCTACTCAAAACAAAAAAAAAATTAAGGGAATACTTATTCATCACAGTCCAACACTAAGTCAATTAAGGTTCAGGGATATCACTCTGTCCATTTAGGAAGTATAAGCGATTGTGAATCAACTTCACCTGCTTTGGTACAAATCAGTGTCACAACAGGTGCACTAGAAAGGCAACAGTATGACAACCCCTAAAAAGAAAGCAGTTATACAGGTGGTGTCCACAGACAATTGCTCATTCCTTATCCTTTCTGACTGATTCTTCTGTAGTTTTGTGTTTTCTAGTGTCAATGTTGCTACTGGGAGCATGAGGCGGTACCTGCTGCCGATTCAGGATGCACAGGTAGTCAGGCTTCTTCAGGATGTCACATCCATACTTGCCACCGCAAGAAGGTTTGCTGTGTGTCCAAGCACAGTCTCAAGAGCACTGAGGAGATTCCAGGAGAGAGACTGTTACATGAGAAGAGCTGGGGGATGTGCTGGCCAATCAATGGCTTTGTCATCGAGGAACTGCCTACACACTCTGGCTACATAAGGTCAGGCATCAACCTGCACAATGGAGGAATCCAGGGCCCAGTGCACCAGCGTAACATCTGACAAAGGCTCTGAGGATTTCATCAGCAGTCAGGGTACTTGCCTAGCACGTGGAGGTCAGTAGCCAGCTAGACATGATTTTGTAGGGCTCTTGCAGTGCTCCTGTTCTTCCTCGTATAAAGGAGCAGATACCGATCCTGCTGCTGGGTTGATGCCATTCTACGGCCTTGTCCAGCTCTCCTTGTGTAACGGCTCATCTAAATCAGCCACTCATCTTGAATGAATATTCATATTGTGAGGTCCAAGAATGATGATAAGGTAGGATTCTTTGTTGAAGACTGATTATTTTTAGAGCTTATGGACATAGAGATTTGTTTATATACAGTAACACTTACAGCTTTGTTGGTACCTCTCCCATTTAAGTCTTCGTAGTAAACTGAACAAGGAAAAGCATCATTGCATAGTATCTTGCTCAGTGAAAGGGCAAAGAAAAACATACAATACTAGCCAACCCGCGGCGTAGCATACGGCGCATAATTATTTATTGATGGGTGAACACTTCCTGAAAGACACAATTGTCCAAATGGGGTGGGTTTGAGGATACGACTGTGAGTGAATGAAAAGATGGAACTCTGGAGAGAGCAACATACTTATATTATTATATTAGCAACATATTTCCATGACTGAAAACTGGATTTGGCAGATACAGACATATCTTTTTGAAAGTTTGGCCCTGTGCCTTATTAATTGTCATTGAAAAGGCCAATCTAACAGGAAATTGTCAGTGTGTAAAAGTAAAAGGCAAATTTGAATCTGATGGGGTCAGGGAAATCCGGGGAATAAGGACAGTTTGTGAGGTAGCAGCTGCAATAGTCTCACACTCCAGTACATTGCGGTGAGTGCTGGTAACAGAAAGTCTAGTGCCATTACAGAGATCTTTTGCTGGCAGGAGGTTTCTGAGAAGCATGATGACTGAACCAATTTTAATTTTGAGTTTATGCAGAGGCATGCCAGTGGGAGTAAGACTATTAAGAAATTCTTCGGGGAATGAAAGTTGATCTGCAGGATCGTCTGTGACGATGGAGTCAACGCTGGTGAAAGTCACTTCGTCGGTAGAGATAAGTTTCAGCACTTGTTCATTTAGGTGTAGTGAGTCTTCGTTGGTGACACTTAATATAGCTCACGTGCTGAGTTGTTCCAGAGTGACAGTTGTCTTATTAATTGTCATTGCAAAGGCTAATCTAACAGGAAATTGTCTGCGGGTAAAAGTAAAAGGCAAATTTGAATCTGATGGGGTCAGAGAAATCCGGGGAATAAGGACAGTTTGTGAGGTAGCAGCTGCGATAGTTTTACACTCCACTACATTGCGGTAAATGCTGGTAACAGTCAGGTGGGTGGGCAGACAGGCAAGCCAACAGAAACACTATGCTCTTAGTATGGTATGAATCAGGTTTTCCCTGTTCCGGCAGGACCATCTAAGAAGAAGTATGTTTGTTGCAGATGGGAATCCCTGTATGCAGCTTGTAAAACAGTTTGCAAGGGTGGACACGGGGGGAGGGTTAGACTTGGTGGGCGGGACTCTGTCGTGTGTATCCCATGACAAGGGAGGAGGGTTAGAGTTGGCCGGCGGGGCTCTGTCGTGCATATCCTTATCCCATGGTCTCTGCCTTGCATGCCATGGTCGACTTAGTATATAGACAAGCAGCCAAAACTGAAAAGAACAATGAAAAGTCAACGTGGCTCAGAGGTGCATGTGGACTGTAGCAGAGACGAAAGCGACTGAAGCTGTGTTTGGTGAGGTGTTGTGTGCGGGCACATGAGCAGGTAGTGCGCATGCCTCGAGAGCGAGGGTGGACGTGGGAGGAGGGTTAGACTTGGCGGGCGGGGCTCTGTCGTGTGTATCCCATGACGCAGAAGGACGGTTAGAGTTGGTGGGCGGGGCTCTGTCGTGCATATCCCATGGTCTTAGAGTTGGTGGACGGGGCTCTGTGAGTTGGTGGGAGTGGCTCTGTTGTGCGTATGCCATGGTCTCTGTCTTGCGTGCCATGGTCGGCTGCTTAGTGAATTATATATATAGATATTATCAATTGAAAAGAAATTACTATTTGCAGTCCTTAGAAGAAACTGAACACTTGTGTAGATGATGAAGGTATTCTTAGAAATGGAGGATGGTTGTCTATAGTATTTATTTAGTCTCAAATGAGAAGTTCTGTTTTAGCATTCCAGTCTTCAGATAAAGCTTTTCCACAACTAACACCAAAAAGCAGGGACATGTCTCCATAGAAGGATCTACTGTATTTGTGCAGCAGGATACTGGATTTCAGGTGCAAAGAGATGTTTCAGTAGCATTCTGGACAAAAGCATGGCATTCAATAAACTTCATGACACATTTGCAGAGCCACAAATGGAACACCTATCAATTTAATACTTAGGCACTGAGCCACCTTTTACTGATGAGGGCATAGATGTTTTTTGCCCATGAACTAACACAACAAGGCACACTCAGGGAGGACTGTTGTGCCGGAGGGCTTACATCTCTCTTCTAGCTTGGTAACACCTGAGAAATCACAAGGATGAGCTGAAATCTGTAAATGAGGACAGGACAGTTTGGGCTTACCTGCTGAGCCTGTGGCAGCTGTGACCTTCACGAATGAAAAACAGTATGAGAAGAGATGAGATGAAATACATTTCTCTACTCCCCTCCTAAAGTCTAGCTTCATATGTAAATGTACTGACCTATTGTGTTGGTGTGTCGAGCAGAAAGTTCTGGGAGAGAACTAAGTGGACTATACCTTTCAGCAGCAGCAGGCTGGGCAGGGCTAGATGTTTGAGTGGCAACATTCTGCTGACAAGTGTATCCTTAAAGTCAGGAAGGTCTGAGAAAGAGGGCTGAGACTTTCTTAGGAAACAAATAAATCAGAATCTCCTTGCAGATGTTAGTATTTTTCTATACTCAGCAAAAAAAGAAACGTCCCTTTTTCAGGACTGTGTATTTCAACAATAATGTTTTAAAAATCCAAATAACTTTACAGATCTTCATTGTAAATTGTTTAAACAATGTTTTCCATGCATGTTCAATGAACCATAATCAATTAATTAACATGCACCTGTGGAATAGTCGTTAAGACCTTAACAGCTTACAGAAAGTAGGCATTTAAGGTCACAGTTCTAAAAATGCAGGACACTAAAGAGACTTCTCTACCGACTGTGAAAAACACCCAAAGAAAGATGCCCAGGGTCCCTGCTCATCTGCGTGAACGTGCATTAGGCATGCTGCAGGGAGGCATGAGGACTGCTGATGTGGCTAGGGCAATAAATTGCCATGTCCACACTGTGAGACGCCTAAGACAGCGCTACAGGGAGACAGGAAGGACAGCTGATCATCCTTGCAGTGGAAGACCACGTGTAACACCACCTGCACAGGATCGGTACATCCGAATATCACACCTGCGTGACAGGTACAGGATGGCCACAACAACTGCCCGAGTCACACCAGGAACACACAATCCCTCCATCAGTGCTCAGACTGTCCGCAATAGGCTGAGAGAGGCTGGACTGAGGGCTTGCAGGCCTGTTGTAAGGCAGGTCCTTACCAGACATCACCAGCAACAACGCCACGTATGGGCACAAACCCACCTTCGCTGGACCAGACAGGAGTGGCAAAAAGTGCGTGAGTTTCTGCATGACAGCAATGTCAGTGTTCTGCCATGGCCAGCAAAGAGCCCAGATCTCAATCCCATTGAGCACGTCTGGGACCTGTTGGATCGCAGGGTGAGGGCTAGGGCCATTCCCCCCAGAAATGACCAGGAACTTGCAGGTGCCTTGGTGGAAGAGTGGGGTAACATCTCACAGCAAGAACTGACAAATCTGGTCCAGTCCATGAGGAGGAGATGCACTGCAGTACTTCAAGCAGCTGGTGGCCACACCAGATACTGACTGGTACTTTTGATTTTGAGCCTCCCTTCATTCAGGGACACATTGTGAAACATTTTTAGTTTATGTCTTATGGTGTTGACTCTTTTAGTGTTCATACAAATATTTACACATTAAGTCTACTGAAAGTAAAAACAGTTGAAAGTCAGGGGACGTTTCTTTTTTTGCTGAGTATATATATATGTTACCGGCAAAGTCTGAAATCCGGCATTCTATAGAATGCCTAGGCATTGTATATAATGCCCAAAACTAGCTGGCAATGTATGAAACGATTCATATTTCACACATTTCCTAGGCATTCTATAGAATGCCAAATGAGAAACCGGCAAAGTATGAAATACACCTCCGATTCATTTCGAATATCAAGTGGCAAGGCACGTGACTTTTAACGCGCGCCTCAGGCTTAGAATTTGTCAGTTGCACTTTGCGTTTTGTTCGGGACTGTCAAAATACGCAATTTTACTTAAATTTGTTCAACAAAAAATTATTTTTTTTACTGTGCTCCATGAAGGTGATTCGCGCAATATATTGGCAGTTGTAATGAGTGTGACAGAGGATGGTTTCTACCGACTTGGAACTTCTGAAGAAATTTTAAAACAAGTGTATGCGAGATCACAATTCACTTTATGCCCTAAGAACTTACTTAGAATTGAAGATATTCCTGACCATGAAATTTCTCTCCGGCAGTTGCAATTGCTCAGTCCAGTGGAAGCGGCCAAGGATTCGTCAAATGTATGTGTAAAACAAAGTGCCAAAATATGAAATGTCTTTGCGTGAAAAATGTAATGAAATGTAATTCAAAATGTCATTCAAGCCTACCATGTTGCAACAAGTAGGTTAATTTTAATTTCTTATTTTTTATATGAAAATTTTGTTTCCCTTAATAAGAAAGGCATAAATTTTGTTTTGTACAACTTTCATTTTTCTTTACATATTTTGAATATATTTTTTTTTAATGGCACTCTCATTATTTTTTTCAGAATAACATTTGTATTTTTGAGGAATGCACATCATTTATACAGTATAATAGCCTTATCAGGACCTTTTTTCATACTTTGCCTAAATAGCATTTGTCATTCTATAGAATGCCTAGGTATTATATACAATGCCTAGGGAAAGTGTGTAATAATTCTCATATTTCATACATTGCCTAAAAACGGTGGGTATTATATACAATGCCTACGTATTCTACAGAATGCCGGCTTTTCATACTTTGCCGGTAACATATACACCATCAACTCAATGATGGTCATGATCAGTGTAACAGTAATTGGTGATACCATAATATTGACAGTGTTGTGAACAGCATTCACCCACTGCATCTTCTTTCCAGTATGTACCAGTTTTGGAAGCATTTCCTTTCTCTATAAAAATGGGTAGGTGTAAACATCCATCTAGTTAGGCTCTTAGTATCCAGTGTTGTTACAACCCCAAATCAGAAAAAGTTGTGACAGTATGGAAAATACAAATTAAAAAAAACAAAAAAAAACACAGTGATTCTTAAATTTACTTTGACTTTTTTTCATTGCAGACAGTATGAACCCAAGATATTTCATGTTTTGTCTGGACAACACCATTTCATTTGTTAATATACATCCATTAGTACACATCAGGCTTACAGCACCTTCCAAAAAATGAGACAGCAAAGCATTTACCACTTTGTAATGTCACCATTTTTTCTCACAACATTTAAAAGACATTTTGGCACGGAGAATACCAAGCAACGAAGCATTTCAGGTGTTATTGTGTCCCATTCTTCCTGTAAACACGTCTTAAGGTGTGCAATAGTAAGGGGTCATAATTGTTGCATTTTACGTTTCAAAATTCTCCACACAGTCTCTACTGGGGACAGGTGAGAACTGCAGACAGGCTAGTCCAGTACCTGTACCCTCTCCTTCCGCTGCCATTTCTTTCTAATGTGTGCAGAAGGTGATTTTGCATTGTCATGTTGAAAAATGCATGGACATTCCTGGAAAAGATGTTGTCTTGGAGGCAGCATATGTTGCTCTAAAATCGTAATGTACTTTTATGCATTAATGCTTCCATCACAGAAGTACAAATTACCTTCGCCATGTAGACCCTGGCTTTTGGACTTGTTGCTGATAACGGTCTGGATGGTTGTTTTCATCTTTGTTCTGGATCACATGGCATCCATTTCTTCCAGCAAATATCTGGAATATTAATTTTTCTGACCACAATACACATTTCCATTGTGTGATGGGTCATCCCATTTGCCTCCAAGGTCAGATAAGTTGACACCGCTTCTGGACATGTTTAACGTAAGTCTTCTTTTTTGCACATTAAAGTTTTAAGTGGCATTTGTCAATGTGACTTCATATTGTAGTGCTTGCCAAAGTAAACCCTTGCCCATGTGGTTATATCAGCTATTGATGAATCGCGGTTCTTGATGCAGTGCCATTGAGGGATCAGAGATCATGGGTGTTCAGCTTAATCTTGCAGCCTTGCCCTTTATGCACTGATATTCCTCCAGATTCCTTGAATCGTTTGATGATATTATGCACTGTAGAGAGACAAATATGCAAACCCCTTCCAATCTTTCTTTGAGGAGTATTGTTTTTAAACACTTCAATAAAATTCTAAAGCATTTGTTGACAAACTGGAGATCCTCTGCCCATCTTTGCTCCTCAAAGACTCCGCCTTTTGTGGATATTGCTTTTGTACCAAATCATGATTATAATCACCTGTTGACATCACCTGTTTGAAATCACATGATTATTTCATTATTTTACCATTACTGGCCCACATTTACCCCTGTCCCAACTTCTTCTGGAATGTATTGCAGGCCTGAAATGCAGGAATGGATACATATTAATAAATTAAATAAAGTTCACCAGACAAGTAATGAAATATCTTGGGTTCATACTGTCTGCAATGAGATAAAAGTCAAAGTAAATTTAGGAATCAATGCGCTTTTTTTTTTTTTTTTCATTTTCCATACTGTCCCAACTTTTCCTGATTTGAGGTTGTAGTTGTTCAGTAAACAAGGCTGCATTTGGGATGAACTTGTTGCAGTGCTACAGAGAGGATTTCAATTTCCAGCAGCCCGCAGGACTGCACAGGCACCAACAGGAGTTCAGCACACACTTTAAAAGTGGTTTGGTGTTCACACTTCAGAGAGAATTGAAATGGCCAAAGTGAAGCTATGGCGTTTTTGACAGATGGCTGTTAAGTATGTTTAAGTTATAAAAACTGGCCTTTCTGCATGACGCTGCTATGGGTTTTGCTTTCAGACTGCGTATAATGCAATTTGCATGCCTAAGATATCCTAACTTAATTTTCTCCATATCAAATCTATTGTATATTTTGCACTTCTCCAGTGCGCAATTTTGCTGGGATATGCTCTGGCCCACTGTGATTTTGTATAGTATTACATGGGTTCAGAGTTCTAAGCTAAATTAGCCTTGTTAGAATAAAATACACCCAATGAAGCAAGTCATTAGAACTGAGAACGGCTACCAGATGCTGTTGCAGAGTTATTGATTTTGACTACTGATTTACTTTTCTGAATTACAAAATGAAGCTGTTTAACATGACAAATTCACTCTGTAAAACTGTGCATGTTTATTTTATTTAGTCATATAGAAGTTTTTTAATCAAACTACTGCATATGAGCCTTAAGTACATCGGCTCTGTCTGTTATTTCACAAGTGCTATCAAGCTTGGCCATCCCTGTTTTTTACTCTAAAGGGCAGAGTCAGGACAGCAGACATGTCCACGCAGGGCCACTTCTTAGCAGAGCGGCTGACTGTGTGCATTATTTATAGGTCCTGTTTGGTAATCTCCCAGCAGAGAGAGTGCCGAGGAGACCTGAGTGCATAATGGATTTGGTGAACTACTGTAGAGTGTCGAGCAGAGTTGGCTCATCTCAACCCAATTTTCTTAATTTGTGCTGACACCAATCTCTGTCTTTCCTTTTCTCTGTAACAACTCCAGTTACTGGGCAAAGCAGCAGTATTTTTATAAGTGTCTTGTTTTTTGTTGTGCTGCTATGCAAACAAGAATGAACAGAGGGGCAATTTCAATAAGTTAATGTGCAGATCAGTAGATGTACTTTGATTAATATTGTTTTACACAAAGTGCCTGTATGAATAGTGTGGAGGCTGGCCCGGACACAGACAGGCAGACACGTTCATGTCACCCACAAACACGTTTATTCACAATATATAAGTCACAAAGTGCACCACAAACCCCCAAAGTCCCCACAGTCCTGGCCACACAATGCCTTACTTTCTTTCTTCAGGCCGCCTCCTTGCCTCCTCCAGCAAGCTCAGTCCACTCCGCTCCCGATTCTCGCCCTGAATGAAGGAAGGCGGCCCCTTTTATTATCACCCGGATGTGCTCCAGTTGGGTTCCGGCAATCTTCCACGGACACACCCCTGTGTGGCGGAAGTACCGGCTGCAACCCCGGAAGCACTCCGGGTGTCCCTGCTCCTCTTCCCCCCAGCACGTCCTGGTGTGGCGGAAGTGCTGAGGTCCAGGGCTCCAAAGGCATGGGGGCGCCCCCTGGTGGTGACCACGGGCCCCTACAGGGTGGAGCTTCAAAGCTCTGTACCCGTGGCCCCCAATGGAACCAGCACAGTCGCCCCCAGATGGTCTGGGGAAGGCGCAAGCCCTCCTCCGGTCCTCCTGGGCGGGTCGCCACCCCAGCCACCTCTGACAACAGATAATTTCCAATACCTGATGACAATGTTTACTGAAACATCTTGAGACCACACTATAAAAGATAAAGCAGCAAACATAGGAACATGTTAACCTTAGACACAATCCACCATTGCATTTAAATGCAAAAGAAGTGTAATCATGTCTTTTAACAAGAAAGACTGCACAGTAAAACGAAGTTCACATAATCTCACCAAACCTGTGTATGCAAATCTTAGCAGTTATTTACTGAAATCCCTGCTTCTTGACTTCTTGCTGTTTTTGTTTCTGCCTCACGTAGTCAAATTAGAGAAAGCCTAAGGCTGTGTATATACTACTAAGTTTTTATTTAAATATACTGTTTTTAAACAATCCATGCCAGCATGTTCACATCATTTACAAAAGTTTCTATGTCCACAGTAAAATGACTGAAAATGCATATGAGATAGACATTCACCTACACCAAGCAGGTACGCATTAGCAGAAGAATCCTTGAAGGGATGGCAACACTGCTAGGGGATTTATTGAAAAACTGTATTGTGGTTAACTAATTTGCCTTTTGTGCATGTATGCAGCATTCATTTTGTACAAAACATAATATATATGCATACAAATAAGCAACTTTTTTCTGTCCGCTAGGGGGGAATATGATTTTCTTCTGTGAAGGGTGGCCAATCAGGAAATGAGATGTTGTAATGAGCAGGATCCAATCATTGAAAACTTAATAAGACACTTAATAAGAACAAACAAATCAGTGCATCATTACAGCCTGTGTTTATAAAAGTCTTTTGTTTTCACACGTCCCCATTTTCAGAACTATGTGGCTATGGGAAGCACTTTCAAAAGTCTCTATTTTGGGTGTTAAAAATATTGGGGTAGTGCAGATGAAAGGCCAATGTCTGCATTCAAAAAAAAGGGAAGACATCAAAGATTAGATGCCATGACACAACTGCTTTGACTTCCACTACATTTTGGAACCATCTGTGTAAGCTTACAAAGAAATTATAAACCCATCATAGTTAGTTAGCTCCTAAGAATACCCAATTACACTGCTTCTAAAGTTGTGTACTACCATTGCCCTCTTCATTTTTTAAAATCTTTGTTGGCCAACATTGTTCAAAGAACAGATTAGATATATTTTCTGTAAATTGCTTTTGATTAAAGCATCTGCCGAGAAATAAATGTATTTATGTACTGTGGAACAGGGAAGGTCACCTTCATATTGATAGAGGGTGGATGTAGGTCTCGTCCTTCTAATTAAGGGTTTAAAAACAACATTAATAATGACATAACATTCTTAAATCTGCTTAATTCGGTTAAGGCTCAGTAATTTGTTAGAGCCTACCCTGACATCCTTGCCAAGAGACATCCTTGGGTTTAGTCAATTACAGAGCCCACTCGTAAAGAACCTAATCTGGTATTGCCCAACCAGCGCATCTTTGGGGATGTGGGAGGAAAAGTGGAGTAAAACCCATGAAGGCACAACAAAAATCTGCATGCTTTTTAAAATTCATGGCACTGGAGCCATGCACAAATGGCACACTCACTGCAATACCATGATGACCCAAAGCACAGCTAATATTTTCACATTTATAAGCAACCTCCATTTATGTGTTTTAATCAACCTTAGTAAAAGGACATACGGTATGTCTGTGTATTTGTCTCTGTCATTCCAACAGATGGTACATCGCAAAACATTTGTAGTAATGCATTTTATTACTACACATGTTTGTGATGTGCCATCTGTTGGAATAAATAATGCAATACATTTTGTTACTACACACATTAAAAGGTACATTCCAATATATGGTACACTAAAAACATCAACGCTGAGGTCTACATTGATTACTTAGATTTCAACCTACCTTAGATGAAGTAGCACAGCTAGATTGAATATAAACATGACAGGTACATTCTTTCAAAGTACAGAACAGTTAAACATCCACCATTATAAACTCATGCTTGTGTCTAAGACCATGCCTTTTGGATATCAGAAGATGCTGAGCGTTACTGTAATTCAATTTAATATAGTTAATTTTTATAGAGCCCTCTTCACTGAGTGCCCCTCAGAAATGCAATAGTACAAGCTACCAGGGAAGGGGATACAGATTTGTTCAAATACATCAAAAATAAAGTAATAATAATAATTCTTTGCATTTATATAGCACTTTTCTCACTACTCAAAGCGCTCAGCGATTGCAGGTTAAGGGCCTTGCTGAAGGGCCCAACAGAGCAGAGTTCCTTTTGGCATTTACGGGATTCAAACTGGCAACCTTCCGATTGCCAGTGCAGATCCCTAGCCTCAGAGCCACCACTCCACCAAGTAGAAATTAATTAACATAAATGAAAAGAAACAACATCTGTCCTAATCAGCTAATTGTAGAACCACGGCCAAATTGTAGAAAAGGAGTCAGAGAAGCCAAACACAGTCAGAGTCCTGGAGACCTCAGTCAACAAGCCGACCCAAACTAGCCATTCTACAGCTGAGTCAGTGCTGGGTCAGCAAATCTGAGTCTGATACCGTCCAACCCCATGATTCCAGTTCTCATTTATCTGAGATGACTTTTTCATAAGTAGGCAAACAACTTGGCAATAGAGCAGCGGCAGTAAGTGCCACGTGATGATACTGAAAAGAGAAACAGAAGGCTTAGAAACACCTTGTAAAATATTGTATTACTTATACCTCTATACAGTATTTGTACTAGTGACTAACAACAGAGATGCAGTATGCACAGCTAATCAGCAGCTCTAGTCAGGGTGTGCTAAACTGAAGTAGTGAGTCTTCAGCCTGTAAGTAAAATCTTGTCCCTCCACTGTTTTATTAATTTTAGGAATCATAAGCAAACTGGCATCATGAGATCTTAATTTGTGCTCTGGTTTGTATGTAATGATAATGTCAAATAAGTAAGCAGGTCCTCGGCCATTTAACAACATGGTAAAAGGAGGAATTTAAAATTTGCCCTAAACTCAACCAGGATCCAGTGTAAGGAATTAAGAAACCTGTGTATTCTAGAATAGTTTGTTTTTCCAAGATATTGAACATTAGCACATAATCTGCTTTATTCATTGATCCTAGGGTCTATTCAGTGGTATCTTTTTAAATTTATTTATGTGTTTCCAAAATTGCTGGGATGATTTAGCACAGCTGAATGTGCTCAGAAAACATAGCAGGGAATGACATCTTCATACTGTTTGAATGGAGTAATGAAGGATAAAAGAACAGCAAGATTTGTGATTTAGAAAACTCCAAGATGCAAAAGAAAAAAATACAGAAAAAACACTGGGAGATTTTACATACCACATTGTACTTGTTCAAATGTCAATGCAGGGAAGATCAAGTTTTACAAACCTACTGAGGCAAAAATGCCGGTTTCATTAAGAGCCAAGCACACAGTCCAGTTGGGAGACATTAAAAACCCTTAGTACTGTGTTATTTATTACACTTTTTAATAATCTTTACTTGCATGTATTGTGTTATTTATCCACTGGAAAAAAAACGTCAAGAAGTTTAAAATCAACCACAAAATACTTAGTGTTTATCCAAGTCAAAGTGCAAGTCAAGAGGTCTAGACATATGACAATCAAGCTCAAATTGTTCATTTCTTTCTTGAAAATGATAAGTTGAAGGTCAAAACTAACTTCTTTGTGATTTATTTTTTATTAGCACTGAAGTACTGGTTAACAGAATTTCTCTTTTTAAAATATCTAAAGAAACAGCGTACTGAAACTTTCTGTAGCTCATCTGCTGGCTGTTTCCGTGTCCGAATGTTGCAGAGTCCATATGCCTACAAGTACTTGAACAATTCGAGGTAAATACGCCACAGACAGGCCATTTGTTTTGGCCCTGCAATGATGCATTGTTTTGCTGTCTACAGCACATTTTTACACCAGTGAAACAGCGGGTGAATAATGAAGCAGTCGAAGGGACGCCTCTCGCCCCTCCTGTCCACTCTTACAGCTATTTTTATTATTGTCTTACTTATAGTTTTCATTTTTCATTCTCCACGGGACCATGCCTCTTTAACGCAAGCGGCTTTCAAAGTTGGGTGTGAGACACATTCCCTGGGCTGCTGTTTCATTGCTGAGAACATCTGATTTTTAAGGTCTATGACAAAGCATAGGTTGGAAAACAGTATGAAAATATATGCAGCAGAAAGCCTTTTTAATTACTATTAATTATTGGTTCTTTACAATGTAAAATCATTTCAAGTTGAAAACAAAGCATTTGTACTGTATATTTGAATGCTGCTTGCTAATCATTAACAGTGAGAGGGGTTAGCATAAAATGAGGGAGCCTGTTTAAAAGGAAAGGCTGCGCTCCTAACAGTTTTTATTTCTCCAGATATGATTTGATTACAAGGACTGTGTACTTTGAGTGGGTATAAAGGCACTAATCAGTTGTTCTGTAATATTATGGTTTGCTTTCCAGAAGTGCAGTGTGGTGTAGTGGTTAAGACTTTGGACCTTAGTCTCTGAGGTTGTAGGTTCAAATCCCACTACTGACACTGTCTGACCATAAGCAACTGCCTGTGCTCCAGTTGGAAAAAGAAATGGAACCAATTGTGTCCCAACTGTTGTAAGCTGTCTTGGCATCAGCCAAATAATACAAATACCTTCCAGCTATTCAAGCGTCTGCTCCACAGTAAAATATCAAGATTGAAGATTATTGCAAAGATAATACATGTGGTATCATTAAAGATGATGCACGTAATCAGACGTTCATGACATATCCAATAAATTCTTAGGGCTAGCAAAAAAAAACAAAAGCTGGGACCTCAAATTGTGTTATGTTTCCTATAGTCTTGTAAGCACACTGCCACAAGATTAGTGATCATCCAGACTTACTCTACCATTACCTAGCACAAGAAGTTCAATTGAAATGCTTAAAGTAGATACTTAGCAAATGCATGCTGTTCCAGAAACAACAGAAACGTGACCATATCAGATCATCCATTAACATGCATATAATGGTATCAAAGAGAAAAGTGAAACATGAAAACATATTCTCGATACATCAATATGTCTTTAATGAATAATGGATTTTACTTGACAACACAGACAAAAGCCAAAGAATATCTATTCTTTTTTTTTATTTACTCAACCCAATATTACTGTAGAAATCTACTACTGATATTCACAAAGCAAGGGGTTATTCTCCATCAATGCAGAACCAGAGGGTAGGGCATTAAATGATGGCAACATAAGCAGCGCATCTATGTGAACTCCTAGAGAAGAAGATGAACTTGCTCCAGGCTGTGGTTGAGAACTTTATTTGTTGGATCTTTCCTTGAGGTTTCTGTTTTCTCTTCTTCATTGACAATTTATATTTCATTAACTGGAACTATCCTTCTACTCTATAAATTCATTGTTTGTGCTCTCTACAAAGTGTTAGTCATGCATAGTAAGGATGAATAGCTTGTATTTCTCTAATATTCATGAATGTACTTTCTCGGCGTGTGTTTAAAATGTACATACATTCAGTAACCCATTCTACAGTCTAACCTTGTTCAATCTATAATGCAGATTACAGAGAATTGTAATGAAAAAAATTTCAAATTACCTTCATTTTGCAGTTGTTTACAAAATAGCATTAAAAAAATACATTTTTTTTTAGATCCCAGGATCATTGATTGGTTAACTAATTAATTAGTTTAATTAGTTTGTATTCACATTATAGTTCCTGCTTCCAGTGTTATTATTAATATTCCCAGTCTGAAAATTCAGATCTGTTGCAAAAGTAGTATACACATTTATGACAAGGGAATTTTAGCTTTTTGTGAATAGCAGTTTTAACAGGTCAGCTTGATAGTTTGTTCAGAATTCTGATGCATACGTTATATTAACAGAGTAATGAAGATTTCTGTGTTGAATCTATATGTGTGAATTTTAACAAGAGACAGGATATTTCATAGGAGCATCATTAAATGTGATCCGTAGGCCTTTATTTAGTCCAGGGTGTGTGATTTTTACAAGTCGTACTGACGCAAGCACTGACACTGCCTAATCTTATATGTGTTCAAAATGTGCGACACTAGGTGCCACAATGTGAGTGTCCAGACTATACACACAAATGGTCCAGATGGACAGTTTTACCCATTGACAATTTGGAATAAAACTTTACCCATTCACGCCCTGCCCAGGGTTTGTTTCCTGCCTTGAGCCCTGTGTTGGCTGGGATTGGCTCCAGCAGACCCCCGTGACCCTGTAGTTAGGATATAGTGGGTTGGATAATGGATGGATGGATGGACTTTACCCATTCAAAAAAAAAAGCAATATGGCCACAGGCTTCTTAAAATTTCAACAAAGCAAAGAGCTGCATTGCTAAGTCTTGTGTTCTGGAAATACAAAGAAAAGAAAAAGTCATAATTAAACATGTGGATGGTTAGGAAGGTGTGGACACTATGGTCTGTCTATTTGAAAGAAAGAATTGGAGGTACATAATCTATGTAATTTACAACTACACCCAAAAATGTATTTCTTGTATAGCCCAAAATCACACAAGGAATGCCGCCCAGCCTTGACTTCTTACGAAGACAAGACAAAACACCCAAAATCAATCAATTCAAAGAGATTCCCCCTTCCAGGTAAGTTGGGTGTGCACTGAGGTTAAAAAACAGGGTAAATACAACACAAAAAAACAGAACAGAACTAACCCTCTTCACAGTTCTAGATGGCCAATCTATCATTGCCACCTCAGAAATACAATCAAACAGTACAAACTACTATGTTCTCGTACAGCACTCCTCACTAAGTGCAGGCACAGAACTCCGTGATCACTCTCAAGGCAAAAATGCAAAAACAGATTATACCATTCACTGAATAGAGAATGAAGATACAGATTTGTTAAAATATATCAAAAACAAAGTAAAAACTATTAACATAATCGAAAAACAATAATATCTGTCAGCTAATTGTAGAACCAAAGTCAAATTATAGAAAAGTCAGTCAGAGTCCTGGAGACCTCAGCAAATAAACTGCCTTCCCCTACCGGACATTCTACAGCTGTGTCGGTGTTGGGCTGACCAATTCGATGAAAGGACCCTTGTATCCTCAATGATTCCAGCTTTTCATTAACTAAGGTGACTGTGACAAAGTCACCAGTTTACCTTTGTGTCTGTTTATTACAGGTTTCTCCAGTAAATGTTTCCTAGATACTTTTATCATTGGTTATTTACTTGTAATTGTGTTGCTATATGATACCTAATATACAATCTTCATCCTCTAAATTAAAAAACATACTGAAATACATTATATAGGCATGTGTTTTGCTGCCAGAGCTCATTTAACTTGTCTCCATGCTGTCCTCTGCGGCATGTCTATTGTTATTATTGTTACCACACACACGGAGGTGAGAAAATTGGCTCATGAGACCACTCACACTACAAGACAGCCGAATGAAATTTCTGACATGACAGAAATTCTTCTGATCTTACAACATCCTAGTTATAAGATGGAAGCGGCATTATCTTACTGCATGTGAAACAACAGTTGATAAAAGTGAAATTCTAGCGGACTCTGAAAATCAGTTGGCGACTGCACATTGTACCAGAATCACACAGTGTACGCTTTTCTGTTCTGTAGTATCCTTCAGATATACTGAATGCTTAGAGGCAAGTAGCGGCAACTTGGAATATGTCAGTTCCATGTGAATTGGTGGCTTATTTAGTTAAAGTATTACTTCACTGAAAGATACAAGTTACCAAAAAGACTTGAAAAATTTCTTAGTCTTCCAGAAGGAATATTTTGTATTCTTCCTTCCAAAGCTGCTTCAGTTTTGTAAAGATTGATGAGAGTCTGGTTGACAAAATTACCATTAAGCTCCATCACATCCTGTGTATGAGGTTTGGTTGTAGACTTTGACTCAACTATTCTGACATTACATAGATTATTTGTTTTGAATCATGGATTTTCAATTGAGCTTTAAATGTAAGAGTAGTGCCTAATTAATAGTAGACTCATCATTAACATGGCATCCAAATCCTGAGACTGCAATATATTTATCGTATATACTCACGTTTAAGCTCTCCCACAGATAAGTCGGGGCTTGATTTTACCGTATAATTTCTGGTGTTTTATAACATCAGTCGTATAAGCAAAATGCGGAAAACTCACATTATTGGTCCAAGAGATAATGATATGCTAACGCCCACCTGACAGAGTAACCACGGAGCACACTGCCTTATTTTTCTATGCATTGTACCTACGTGACCACACGGTAATACCTGAACTATTCCAAAGCAACGTTTGCAATGTTTTTTGTATCTCACACCCTCATACACATTTATCGTAAGAGCATCTCTTATCTGGGATGGAGCATTCGATCAGAACAAAATATGAAGCTGGTTTTAAATTAAAAGTCGCTGAAGTGGCAAAAGAAATTGGTAAATGCGCTGCTGCAACAAATTCGATGTGTCTGAGAAACTGGTGTGAGACTGGAGGAAGCAAGAAGATGTAAAAAAAAAATGTGTCACATTTTTGAACAGACATATAAGTCTGGGTCTGATTTTATGATTGATTTTTCGGGTTCAAGACCTGACTTATATGCAAGTATATACGGTAAACCTGTTGAATCCATGCTTGATCAGTGGTTTAAGATTGTTCTTGTTTTTATGACTCAAATTCCCTCAGCCTGGGGCAAATTATACTAGAAATCATCAAATTCAAATTTGAGTGTTACTTCACATACTTAAAAATGAGCAGCAACATTTTTTCCTTCAGAACAACTATCTGTATAAGATATTTATATTTATCCAGCGTCTTTCTGATATTGTCATTTACCACAGTGAAAAACTATGTTTGTTTGCTGTTTTGACTTGTTGAGATGTAAACAAAGACCATATACCTCTTAACATGTTGCAGCATAAGACATTTAGGAAGTTTAGTATTTATACATGCAGTTAAACACATCAGCATTGATAAATAAATAGACAATTACCTTGTTATACAGAATATAAAAGTTAACTTTGATATGTTTTGTTAGCCTGCGGTGTGTTGGCACCCTGCCCGGGATTAGTTCCTGCCTTGTGCCCTGTGTTGGCTGGGATTGGCTCCAGCAGACTCCCGTGACCCTGTGTTCAGATTCAGCGGGTTGGATAATGGATGGATGAATGTTTTGTTAGCTTTAAACGAGTAAAAAAATTAACCTGTAGGTAAATTAAATATTATCTGAAAAATAGTATTTGTGCTATGTTGAATATACTTTTCTGATTTTTTTTATTACTTTGGTATTTTTTTTTTTTTTGTTTGTCTAAAATAAAGGTGGTTAGCATCTCTGGCTTACAGCACTGGGATACTGGATTTGATTGAAATACAGAGAAGCCACTGACAGCATGGGGTCTTCACGTTATTCTCTGTGTCCGAATGTGCTTTTCACAGAGTACTTTGTTTTGATTAGGTTTACTGGCAAATCTAAAGCAGCCTGGCATGAGTGAGTGAGTGGGTGTGGGTGGGTGGGTGCAAAGTCATGTCTTGTGATGGACTGGCTTTCCTTCCAGTGTGTGCCTTTTGCCCAGTTTTGGCAGTACAGGCTCTGTAAAATCAGGTGAGTTGCTTTTTTAAAAGGAATGGATAATGGAAGGTTATTAGTGAAGTTTGCATTTTGTACTAGGGGGCTTTGCCTCCTGCTCGCCAACCCCCGGGCCTGCACTACATACTAGCCTTTTTGCGGTGGTGCCACTCGCGTATGGGGATGCAGATGTACAATTTAAACAGATTTTTATTTTCATGGGAGTTGTTACATATGCATAATAGAAATAACTATTTTACATTACAGCAAGTAATTAACCATATTAAAAAATAGTAAAACGTCATAATTTGAAAGTAAATGTTTCATGTTGCTTTAGAGTTATTCATTGAGTAATATGATTTCATTCTGTTTGGCCATGAAATTAACACACGAATACTTTTTAAACTTACACTTTTACTGTAAAACTTTAATACTAGGGTGTTGTACCGTGTTAGCCATTATGAATGTAGAGAAAAGCCAAGCAAAATGACACCTTTTATTGGGTAACTAAAAAGATTACAATATGCAAGCTTTCGAGGCAACTCAGGCCCCTTCTTTAGGCAAGATGTAATACAGAAACTTACCAATGTTGTTTCTTGTCCTAGTGTGTGGATATAAACACAGGAAACTTCAGTTTCTGTATTACATCTTGCCTGAAGAAGGGGCCTGAGCTTGCATATTGTAATCTTTTTAGTTAGCCAATAGAAGGTGTCATTTTGCTTGGCTTTTCTGTAAAACTTTAATAAAAACAATTTTTTGAATTAAATTTGCATCAATAACGCATTGAATTTTGATTCTGTGTTTGGACTTTCATCGTGACAAAGCAACATATAACTGCCTGTGATTGAATTTCGTTTCTTTCTCTCTATTAAATAAAATTACTTTTTTGAATGTTTGGCTATGAGATTTGTTAATTTTCTTTGCAAAAGCTATTCTAATGGGAAACTGTTAACATTTTAATACAAATGGCATATTAAGATCTCTTGTTTTCTAATGTTATCCACGGGAGAATTACTGCATCACCTTTCTTGGATACATCCTTCTTTCTACAGTAATTCATGCGGTGGAAGACCGGATGGTGTTAATGGTTGTAGATACTCTTCAGGATATTGTAAGTTGATGTTTTCATGTTCCGCATGATCACCACCAACTGTTTCAGCATAGTCTACTGATACGCATTTAACCAATTTGTCGTGTAACTGATCGACATTATTGGTGTTAATTCATTTGACTTCATCATTTCTCAGTGCTAGGATTGCCGGTGTACTAATTTTTTCGGTTGATAACCCTTCGTGATGAAATTCTTCAATAATATTTGGACATAATATGTCTTCTTTAATTGGGAACTTAAAGTGAGGAAAACGTTAAAATGTATAAGAGCTGAGAGAGAAGGAACTGTGTCTGACAAAAGCATTTACACATATGAGAGGTGAGAGTACTGTGTGGGCGGCATGGTGGTGTAGTGGGTAGCGTTGCTGCCTCGGAGTAAGGGGAACTGGGTTCACTTCCCGGGTCCTCCGTGCGTGGAGTTTGCATGTTCTCCATGGGTTTCCTCCCACGGTCCAAAGACATGCAGGTTAGGTACATTGGCAATTCTAAATTGTCCATGGTGTGTGGGCTGGTGCCCTACCGGGGGTCTGTTTCCTGTGTTGCGTGCTGGGATTGGCTTCAGCAGACCTCTGTGACCCTGTAGTTAGGATATAGTGGGTTGGATAATGGATGGATGGAGTACCGTGTGTGTGATTGAGAGGAGGGTGTGACTTGAGAAATTCTTATGGCCAAATTCTCGTGGGTCTTGAAAAAATCTCTTCAAAAAAGACTCATTGCAAGATTTTTTTATATAATAGAGAGTTGTAAACTTTTGATATCTTTGGAAATGTGTCCAATTTTTCTACTATTATTGAACAATACTTAAGGTGTGTCTTCATCATGCTTTCTGTTCCACATGAATCAATAGATAATACTTTGTTTGTGTGACAAGAAAAAAAACAATTTGCACACATGCCTCAGTGGTTGTTTTCAATCATTCCAGAAGTGTTCAGTCCATCCATCCATCCATTATCCAACCCGCTATATCCTAACTACCGGGTCATGGGGGTCTGCAGGGCACACACACACACCAAGCACACACGGGACAATTTAGGGAAGCGTTCAGTAATTAAGAAAAATAAATCCTTGATTATGGAGGAGTGCAACTGGTAGCTGGGATAAAGCACAAATAAAAGAAATGAGTCTTGTAAACAAAACCCCACAATGCAAACCACAGTCCTAAGTCTCAGTTGAGATGAGTGCAGTTCTTACACTATTAATTCTTCTATATATATCTTCTGATCATATTCACAATGCAGACCGCTATGTATGTGGTCTGCTTAAATTCATACTCTCAGACAGTGAGTGATTTAAGATCTCTTCTGGGATCCTTTGGTTTGCGAACTTTATGTGTCTTGGTTAAAATGAATTGTAGCGTCTGGGTGCTTTAACATGTTCTGCATATTCTACAACTATAATTGCGTAAAATTTTTATCACTCCATATATTACTGATGTAAATACTTCAGTAAAGTTGTCCAAAGGAAATTTGTTTTTCAATAATGCAAAATGAATATTTACTACTGCACTTTAGTAGATTGTTTTCCTGTAATACAGATTAAGGTATAAAACATTATAACTTGAAGTAAAGCTTAGTGAGGCACAGTTTTTTTCCTATTAATCATCAATATAATTTGTTATCATGTAGTAAAGGGAGTGACTAATAAATATCTGACTGGATATTATTTTGTCATTAATCTTTTAATATAATTGTAGCCATCAGATTTCCAACCATAGACTGCTTGGCCTCTTTTGCAGACTCTTGTATGCATCTCTTATTTGGGTATACTTAGCTTACAAACCCTATTTTAGCTATTGTGAGCTGTATATGTTAAATTATAAATCCTTTATAGTATAAATAATAATTACATAACTAAATTACAAATTGTATTATACTCCCTCTATAAGGTGCAAAAGTCCCCATAGTCCCCTGTAATGACTCCCTTGAGGAATGTTGAACACATTACTTGCTACTCTCTGAGAGGTGCAGATTGCTTCCTCTATTAAACATGGTGATTAAATTTTCCCTTGATGATTAAATTAGACTCTATTCTAGGAGAGGTACTGTTTTCATTTTTAACCTTTTGGAGTCAAAGAGATTAAATATATAAATAAATAATACTTTATTCCATAAAACATAATTTCTCTAACTAGATTACATTATATTCAGTCTTATCAAAAAATTATACCAAATCTCACTTTCTTTTTGTTGCAATAAACATTTCTATGCGTATGTTCTTTGTGTATTTTGGGGTTATGACCTACAAGGAATCAAACTCTGTGGTTAATTTTACATTTGGAATTAAAGTTATGAAAGTCAATTTCATTAACATTGTCTTAATTTTTTAAACGTCACGTGAACTTGATTGTCATGCTAGTGACATAGTAGAAGTGATGCTATAAACACAACACTGATATTGCACTATTTGTTATCCCTTAGTGGATAAAATTCTTAAAATAAAATCTGCATAGTGTTAATTAGCTTCTTTTAAAGTAGGTCCAAACAGTAGGATTTTCATTTTGGTTTTGACTTCGCTTTGACTTTGACTTACAAGTCGACTTGTCCTTTGGTTCCTGGTTGCCTGGTGTAGTTTGATCTCACAGTTTTGACCCATTGCTGCCCCAGACCATGTCTAAGTTGTCATTTATCATGTCCTGGTATTTCTTTACTCTCAATAATCCTCAGGCACACCTTTGTGTCCTTAACACTTTGAGACGCATGATAAATAAATTACAGTTCTCCATATGAAAATTAAATAAAGTTACGAAATTCTTCCCAGTTGGACAGCTGGGTCTTTATTTGTAAAGCAAAATTTATCCATCCATTTTCCAACCCGCTGAATTCGAACACAGGGTCATGGGGGTCTGCTGGAGCCAATCCCAGCCAACACAGGGCACGAACCAATCCCAGGCAGGGTGCCAACCCACCGCAGGACACACACAAACACACCAAGCACACACTAGGGACAATTTAGAATCACCAATCCACCTAACCTGCATGTCTTTGGACTGTGGGAGGAAACCGGAGCGCCCGGAGGAAACCCACACAGACACGGGGAGAACATGCAAACTCCACGCAGGGAGGACCCGGGAAGCAAACCTGGGTCTCCTAACTGTGAGGCAGCAGCACTAGTGTTGCCATCCCTTCAAGGATTCTTCTGCTAATGCGTACCTGTTTGGTGTAGATGAATGTCTATCTCATATGCATTTTCGGTCATTTTACTGTGGACATAGAAACTTTTGTAAATGATGTGAACATGCTGGCATGGATTGTTTAAAAACATCCATCCATCCATTTTCCAACCCGCTGAATCCAAACACAGGGGTCTGCTGGAGCCAATCCCAGAGAACAAGGCAGGAACCAATCCCGGGCAGGGTGCCAACCCAACGCAGGACACACACAAACGGGCCAATTTAGAATCGCCAATCCACCTAACCTGCATGTCTTTGGACTGTGGGAGGAAGCCGGAGCGCCCGGTGGAAACCCACGCAGACACGGGGAGAACATGCAAACTCCACGCAGGGAGGACCCGGGAAGCAAACCTGGGTCTCCTAACTGCGAGGCAGCAGCACTACCACTGCGCCACCGTGCCGCCCTAACCCAAAAATTCTGTGTAGGCTAACTATACTGTCTTTTTTGCCCAGATTTTTGCCATTTGTAAACACAAATAAATTAATTGTTACAACTAATTCAGCTTGTGATTCACAGTATGTAGTGGTGGTGAATCAATACCTCATCTCAAATTGGTTATTTTGCCTTGAAGTCGAATACATTTATGCAGGTGTTAAGTTCATCAACATACAGAAAAAAAATACTCTGGAAATATGTTAAAACAAAATATTTTAACAGTAGACAAAAACAGAAGAACAGTAAGAAAATACATTTACACTATTAATGATGTTGGTGATGGATTCTGCCAAGAATGCCTCTTGTCCCCTCACTTGTATTGACAGAATATTAAGGTCCAGATGAGGCTTGAAGAGTATCTAGTTTGAAAATCTAAGACTTGCAGGTCTACTTACACACTGAAATGGTACACAGCTGAATGCAATTGGGATGAACAACATCATCTTCAAATCTGAGTTAATGGTCCTTTTCTACAAAAAGAGAGACTTGTTCTTTCAGGTAAGGAGTAATCTGCTGCTTCCAGTGGAACAGTGACTGTGAGATTGACCAACCAGTTTGGTGCAGTAGTACCAGTTTTTCAGATGAGGCAGCAGACCATGACAGTGAAGAGAGCGATAAGTCCTTGGATGAATTTTCATTTACTAGGATTACATTCACATCCTTACCTAGGGTCATGAGCTCTGTCTAATAATAGAAACCATCATGAGTACAGGCTTGCTCGACTCCACCACTTTATATAATATGGTAAGGGTCTCAGCAATATGGAAGAACCTCATAAAAGTATAACTGCTGTTTCTTTGGATTAAATGGTAATTGGGTGTATCTCCATTGAACCTTCCTTGACAGGTTTACTAGGCATAGCCTGCTGGGAGATAACCTAGGAGCAGACCCATGGTATTCTGGTAGGAATTTTCCTCTTGCCTGGCCTGGTAGCTTCTGGGAATTCCCAACGAAGAGTTGGAAGAAGTTGATGTAGCTTAGTGTGCTGCCTCTGTGATCTTTACCAGGATAAGGTGACAGATGGTGAAGTGAAGACAGTTCATTTGAAAAGTTCTGTGAAATCTTTGCAAAATGACTTAATTACTAAATGGCACACAGTTTGTGTTTTCAGTTAATGTTTTTAAGTGAAAGCTCACATGAAGCCTGTAACCTTAGATCTGATTACTTATCTGGGCTTCCACTGAAAAAACTGACAGCAAAAAAGCAATAATGGATCCTTAATTTTGTCATCTCATTTTCTTTGCTTTCCAGTAACAAGTACTTCCAGCCCTGATGCAGCCAAACGCTGCAGATTTTTGTGCTCCAGAAGAAAGACATACGATACTTTCTTACTATTGATGTCTTCAATTAAACAATTCTTAATCTCTTAAAACTGTAGTACTTTCTTTAAATTTGTTGGAACTGATTAAACTATATCTACAATGACTTTGAATGTGTATTTCTTAGTTATTTACCTGATCCTTTTATCTAAAACTACTTACAAAACACAACATACTTTATAAAATGTTTTTATAATTGTACCACACGGTCTGGGTTACACAATAAAGAAGTGGTGGGGATTGAACTTTATATTATACAATTCAGTTCTTTACCAGCTTCGGAAAAAATTCTTCTTAACTCAATTTGCTAGTGAAGAGTTGATTCATATTTTCTTTTTCATTTCTTTGGTGTGTTTTTACAATAACATGGAATTGCTTCATTTGCAAATGTGTCGTCTAAGTGTTTTGACATAATCATTCAAAGTCTGCAGTAGGAGTTTAAAACCAGACATATTGGTATTATCAAATGTAAGGGCTGCAGACCTTTTTATGATTTCCAACAATTAATTCTTATGTCCCTTCAAGTTGTCTGGAGCACTCTAAAAGTCAACCAAGTTCTTTCTTCATCTTTTTGCTTTTATATTTTCTAGAAACAGCGTAACTGTAAAAGGCAGGCTCCTTATCTTGTTCATGATTTCTTGTTGATGTTAATGTTCTCTTGTCTTCCAGGTGGCCTCATCGGATATGCCCTGAGTTCAGCATGTCAAGTGCTGTAGAGGAAAGAAGACATGTTGTGGGGCATTTAGAATGCTCAAACCCCATTATCATGGTCATTCCTGTGCCTACTATTCATGGGTAGAAAGACTGAGGTGATAAAGTGTGGTTTTTTTTGGGTAAGGTTGTAATTAGAGGTGCTTTACAGGGAATTTTGCAGGTCATACACTAATTGATTCACACAGCACTCACGTAGACCTTAAGGGCACAGTAAACAATCTAAAAATGATATTGTACACATTTAAGAATAGATAAAACAATTATGTGAGTGAAATGGTTAATTATGTACAACCAGTAACAGCGCACTGCACCACTTGACTTGAGCAATTCTAGTTTTTATACTCTTTCTCTGCACATTTAGCATTCGTTTGCTCAGAGGTTGATGCACTTGCTGCTTCCTGAGCAGCTCTTCTTTTCTTCACCCTAGTGGCCCGCTTCTTCTCTTCTTTTGTTGGCATCTTTTTGCGTTAAAACTGATTAAGTTGGTATTTGTGTTGCAATTACTTAGTACGTTTTCTTTAATTTTTCATTTAAGATAGCACTTAAGTCTTCAACCTGCCTCAAGAATGATTTAATATATAAAGAGGAAGGGGAAGTGATGGCGAAGGTGGTAGGGATAAGAACAGCGCCACACAGCTGCCCGCTGCCGAGAGTTCATTCTACAATAAAATAAAATAAAAAAATAAAAAGAGGAATAACCTTGGAGGTCAATCATCACCCCAAAAGCGGATAGTAGACGTCACGTAGTGTATGTGTACAAAATTTCAGGTCAATAGGTCAAACGGTTTGTGAGCTACAGGTGATTTAAAATCCTGGGCAGACAAACAGACAGCCATGGTAGCATATTATATAAGAAGATATGTGACAGCAAAATTCTAAAGAGTTCAATAAAGCAAAATTGGTTAACATGTGCAGGTGAAAATTTCAAAGCAATGATGCCATCATGTAGACCCATGTGAAAAAAGATGGGCTTTCGCTTTTTCACTTGCTTAAATGTCAACCGCAGCCTTTTGGTAGCCTATAAATACTGTTCTCTATAGTTGAGTCTTTAGTAAAATCATAAAGTATTATGTAATATGTGGAAAGAGCAGCAGTGCTTTATCACCATCCTTATCGTTTAATTCAACCTGGTACTGCTCTGCTAACATAAAAAAATATTTTATGGCCTATAACACATTGATTAGGATTTCAAGCACCGATTCTGTTAATTTTTTTTGTTTTTGGGTTTTTTTTTTGTTTGTTTTCTTCTTTAAGTAACCATTCACACTTGCAGGACACTATGAATCTATTTTGCAGTGGCACAGAAATCCTTTGAGAAATAAAATATGCATGTGCATGATCAAGTGTGATTTATTATTAAATAATTAATCCATCCATCCAGTTTCTTCTTCCTGCCTGTTCCAAGTAAGGGTTACAGGGAGCACTGAACACAATGCAGGAATCAGCCCCAAACAGGGCATCAATGATTGATCATAGGCTAAACTTTTAGAGCACACATTAGTCTCATTAATTTTTAACTGTGGTGCGCACTCAGACTTACACACACACTCAGAAATATTAGGAAATGAAGTAAACTCTACAGTAAAAGAAAAGTTTAGCATTTTCTTCTTTACTTCTCCACTTGAGTTTTTGTGTTCAGATTGAAATGACTTGCTTTCTATGGTATATACAGAGATTGAATTATGTTAACTAGTACAAAAATGCAAAATTTACATTTACATTTTTTCATCCCACTTATACAGTACATTTTCAGATAAGTGTTGTGTAACAAGGCTTTATTACCATGACTCCTTCTTCTTCATTGCTGTATATTTGCAGCATCATATTCTTCGACATGTGTCTGTGTGCATGCATGAGATCGAATGACGGCTGTGCGCATTTTGAGTCCAACTCTTTTCAGTATTAAGTTTACCCACGTAGTTTTCAGATGGCCTTGTGGTCTACTGCCATCTACCTTACATTCTAAGACCATCTTTCCAATGCATTGGTCACTTCTTCTCAATACATGTCCAAGCAATCTCTTTTGTCTCTTGCATATGATGGCTCTCAGTGTTCTTTTCACTACCCGGTGCTCTCTGATCCCTGCATTGCATAATTTCTCTATATGTCATACACCGAGAATCTTTCTGAGTATGGCCATTTCAAACACAAGTAGTTTGTTTTTTTTATTTTTTCTAAATGTGTCTATGCTTCACAGCCATACAGGTTGATTGGTACAATTACCGTGTAGCACAAACAAACCTTTGCATTCACACTACTTCTTTTATGGTTCCAGATCTTGTCAAGTCAAATTACTGTTTGTAAAGCTACAGCAGTTTTAATTTTGATGTCCAATTCACTGTAGCTGTCTCTCGTTATGTGTTCTCCCATTGTACTTCAACCAGTTTACTCATTTAAGTGGCTAGTCCCTTAGCAGAATTTGTTCATTGTTTGTGTCTTTGTTGTTGCTCTTACACGCTTGTAACCATTCAATTTTAGTTTCAATTATCTGAAGACCATATCTGGAACTGCTGTCATCGCCTTTATCAAGCAGGTGTTGAGCTTCTTGTACCTGCTTGGCCATAAAAACTATGTCGTCTGAGAATCATTGGTTCTTGATTCTCCTAATTGCTACATTAATACCAACATTACGCATCTTGTCTCTTTGTTGTCTACCACTTCTCTCATGATATGTTTGACATAAATGTTGAATAAATCCAGTAATAATATGCATCCTTGACTTAAATGATTTGTCTGAACTGTTCAGACCTCTCATTTTCT
>JANRMT010062856.1:50372886-50408858 GCA_026402145.1 Polypterus bichir lapradei
ATAGATAGATAGATAGATAGATAGATAGATAGATAGATAGATAGATACTTTATTAATCCCAAGGGGAAATTCACATAATCCAGCAGCAGTATACTGATACAAAGAAACAATATTAAATTAAATAGTAATAAAAATGAAAAAAGTTAGCATTTACTCCCCCGGGTGGAATTGAAGAGTCGCATAGTGTGGGGGAGGAACGATCTCCTCAGTCTGTCAGTGGAGCAGGACAATGACAAAAGTCTGTCACTGAAGCTACTCCTCTGTCTGGAGATGACACTGTTCAGTGGATGCAGTCGATTATTCATGATTGACAGGAGTTTGCTTAGTGCCCGTTGCTCTGCCACAGATGTTAAACTGTCCAACTTTACTCCTACAATAGAGCCTGCCTTCTTAACAAGTTTGTCCAGGCGTGCTGCCACCCCAGCACACCACCGCGTAGAAGAGGGCACTCGCCACAACCGTCTGGTAGAACATCTGCAGCATCTTACTGCAGATGTTGAACAATGCCAACCTTCTCAGAAAGTATAGTCTGCTCTGACCTTTCTTACACAGAGCATCAGTATTGGCAGTCCAGTCCAATTTGTCATCCAGCTGCACTCCCAGGTATTTATAGGTCTGCACCCTCTGCACACAGTCACCTCTGATGATCACAGGGTCCATGAGGGTCCTGGGCCTCCTAAAATCCACCACCAGTTCCTTGGTTTTGCTGGTGTTAAGATGTAAGTGGTTTGAGTCGCACCATTTAACAAAGTCTTTGATTAGCTTCCTGTACTCCTCCTCCTGCCCACTCCTGATGCAGCCCACAATAGCAGTGTCATCAGCGAACTTCTGCACGTGACAGGACTCTGAGTCATATTGGAAGTCTGATGTATATAGATTGAACAGGACCGGAGAAAGTACAGTCCCCTGCGGTGCCCCTGTATTGCTGAACACAATGTCAGACCTGCAGTTCCCAAGACGCACATATTGAGGTCTGTCTGTAAGATAGTCCACAATCCATGCCACCAGGTGTGAGTCTACTCCCATCTCAGTCAGCTTGTCTCTAAGGAGCAGAGGTTGGATGGTGTTGAAGGCGCTAGAGAAGTCCAAAAACATAATTCTTACAGCACCACTGCCTCTGTCCAGGTGGGAGAGGGATCGGTGTAGCATATAGATGATGGCATCCTCCGCTCCCACCTTCTCCTGGTATGCGAACTGCAGAGGGTCGAGGGCGTGGCGGACCTGTGGCCTCAGGTGGTGAAGCAGCAGCCGCTCCATGGTCTTCATCAGATGTGACGTCAGAGCAACAGGCCGGAAGTCATTCAGCTCACTAGGTCGTGATACCTTTGGGACAGGGATGATACAAGATGTTTTCCAAAGCCTTGGGACTCTCCCCTGATCCAGACTCAGGTTGAAGATGCGCTGTAGAGGACTCCCCAGTTCCAACGCACAGGCCTTCAGCAGTCGTGGCGATACACCATCTGGACCCGCTGCTTTGCTGGCACGAAGTCTTTTCAACTCTCTGCTCACATGGGCTGCTGTAATTGTGGGTGGGGATGTCTCACCTATGCTGGTACCAGCAGAAGGATGGTTGGAGGATGCAGTACTTCGAGGTGATAGTGGTTTAGGGTGATCAAACCTATTAAAGAAGTTGTTCATTTGGTTTGCTCTCTCCACGTCTGTCTCGATGGCGGCACCCCGCTTCGAGCTGCAGCCAGTGATAATCTTCATCCCATCCCACACTTCCTTCATGCTGTTGTTCTGCAACTTCTGCTCCAGCTTTCTCCTGTACTGCTCTTTCGCCGCCCTGAGTTGGACTCGGAGTTCCTTCTGCACGCGCTTTAGCTCATGCTGATCACCACCTTTAAAAGCCCTTTTCTTCTGGTTCAAAAGGCCCTTGATGTCACTTGTAACCCATGGCTTGTTGTTAGCATAGCAGCGTACTGTTCTTACTGGAACTACAATGTCCATACAGAAGTTGATGTAATCAGTTGTGCATTCAACAGCGTCTTCAATGTTCTTACTATGTGACCCCAGCAGGATATCCCAGTCTGTAGTTCCAAAGCAGTCTCTCAGAGCCTGCTCTGCCTCAGGGGACCACTTCCTGAATGAGCGTGTGGTTGTAGGTAGCGCCCTCACTCTTGGTTTGTATTGAGGCTGTAGCAGAACCAGGTTATGATCTGCTTTCCCAAGCGCAGGCAGCGGGGTGGCGCTGTATGCGTCTTTAACGTTTGCATACAGTAGGTCGATAGTCCTGTTTCCCCTGGTGTTACAATCCACATACTGGGAGAAGGCAGGTAATGTTTTGTCCAGCGTTACATGGTTAAAGTCTCCAGCGATTAGCACAAGTGCCTCAGGGTGCTGCGTTTGTAACTTAGCAACTGCGGAATGGATGATGTCACTCGCTATCTCCGCGTTCGCTTGAGGGGGGATGTAAACAATGACAACAATCACGTGTCCAAACTCTCTGGGCAAGTAATACGGACGCAGACTTACGGCCAACAGTTCGATGTCCCTGCAGCAATTGGAGATTTTAACGTTTACATGTCCTGAGTTGCACCACTTTGTATTGACATAGAGAGCGAGTCCTCCTCCTTTCTTCTTCCCGCAGGTACTTGCGTCTCTGTCCGCTCTAACTGTGCTAAACCCGGGTAGCTCCACGTTAGCATCTGGGATGGTAGTTGTTAGCCACGTTTCACTAAAACACAGCAAGCTGCATTCTCTGTAGGTTCTGACAGTTTTCACCAGCACAGCCAGTTCGTCAATCTTATTTGGTAGTGAGTTCACATTTCCCAGGATCACAGAAGGCACCGACGGTTTATAACGCCATTTTCTCTCAAGTTGTCTCGATTTAATCTTATCTTTTATCTTTGCGCCGGCTCGGCTGCCCCGATATCGTCTTCTTACCTCGTCAGGTAAATAAGCAACCACACCGGCATGTGCATTTCTTCTCAGTGCTTTAAGCTGACTACTTGAATAGGCGATTCTCGGAGTGTAAAAATCCATGTCAAGTAGTAAAAATAGTAAAAAGTGTCCAGGGAGCAATTCCACATAAAAGAAAGTGGTAGAAGTGATCAGTGAAATAGATAAAAATAGATAAAAATAGAGATAAAAAGGTAAAAAGATAAAGTCATATACGGAGCTGCTGGAAAAGGCTGCCACTCGGATGCGGCGCCGGAAATGAATGAATTATGTAGTATCCTCCAAAATGTTTGTGACAAAGACATAGTTTTCCTTGATTTACCTCTCTGTTCCACAGTTTAAAATTTCAAATAAAAAAATAAAACAATTTAGACTTGATGAAAGTGCGCATTGCAGACTTTAATTTAAGGGTATTTGCATACAATTCGGTCACACTATGTAGAAATAACAACACTTTTTCAACATGGTCCTCCCATTTTAGTGCACCATAATGTTTGGGACAATTTGCTTTGCAGTTTTTGTGATTAGTCAGGTGTGTTTCATTGCTTCATTACATGGCTGCAATCATAAAGAAAACACATAACATGGTGGCATCTGTAAAAAAAACTTTAACAAAACCACAATCATGGATGGCATGTAGTAGCGTTAGAGTTGTCATAGGGAAATGACAAATTAAAATGCAGTTGCTGCTGTACATGTCTTGATCCAAATAAGTACACATATTGTTATCATAATGTTGTGATCCTGACTATTCAAAATGCTTAAAATGGATGCAGGCCTCAAAAACAAACTGCAATAAAGGTCTCAAACTCGAGACACAGGTTTCTGGCCTGTACAGCGCAAAAAGTGGGCAAAGGCTTAAAAGACAAAAATTCATATCTAAAGGAGAGAGAGAGAGTAAAAAAAACAAAACAATAAAATTGTCTGGCCCAAGAAAAGCAAATAACGTCTCTTTGATATTTAAACATTTGTAACTCACTGCACAAAATGCAAACCTGTAGCAAACAAATCCAAAAAGAGTAGACAGAAATAATACTTGAATTCAAGAGGGCCAAAAGCAAAAAGGCCAAACTCAGAGAAAAACACAATCCACAAGACAGGAATGCACATTAATGCTGAAGCAGTCATATTAACACCTGCATCTCCTTAAATACTGCTGAAGAGGTTTCATCACCACCAATAGGGGGTCCTGCCTCCTGAGGATTCACATATAGAGGACAAGACAGAGAATGTAGAAAATTAATACATATATTAACATAAGATAGCAATGTACACAATTGCATAAATAAAATGCAGAAAGAACAAAATCTACAACATAATCAATAACATAATGCACAAAACAATATTTAAAAGACAACAAAATGATTCAATATGAAGAAAACAAACCTGAGCCAGAGATAAAACTGACTCAATCATGAGACAAAATACAGTTTGTATGCTTGTAGTCACAGCAGGTAATTAGATACTACTACTTTAAGAGAGGGTGTTGTTACCTTAGCTTCTCTTTAGTGATTCGGTAATGTCCAAGTGAGATATCTAGAGCAAAGCTTGCATAGATGCCTTTGCAGTTAAAAAATAATAATAACAATAATAATACCATTACCATTCTAGATTGCATTTACTGTATATTTACATTACAGATTATTAGGAAAGCTTAAGGCATGCTATA
Source organism: Polypterus bichir lapradei (assembly GCA_026402145.1). Classification (NCBI taxonomy): domain Eukaryota; kingdom Metazoa; phylum Chordata; class Cladistia; order Polypteriformes; family Polypteridae; genus Polypterus; species Polypterus bichir. Next base: position 50,377,457 of record JANRMT010062856.1, read on the forward strand.
TCAGCCTGACATTCTTACCAGGATCCTTTGCCCACTACTTGTCTACGAAGTTTTGAACTCCATGATTAAGATATTGGAGAGAAAAATGAATAGCCACCTAAGGAGATGGCTGAGACTACCAAGGAGCCAAAGCAGCATCACACTTACAGTAATGGAAAATTATATCTGCCCCTCAAGTCTCTGAAGAAGGATTTTAAAGTCACAAAAACTGGAGAAGTGATGCAGTATAAGGACTCAAACAATCGAGGGTAGCTGCAGCTGGAATTAGAGGTGACTGTTTATGAGGCTGAGCACAAGGGTTTGGGGAGTAGTGTGACACAAGGTCAAGCTGGACTGGGTTTCTTTGAGACTCCCCACATTAAAACCACCAGGGGGAGGAAGGAGTGTCAGCTAGTTTAGAAAGAAGTGACAGCTGAAATTGAGAAGGAAAGATCAGGCGTGATGAGACAACAAGGAGCAAAGACTAGATGGGAAAAGAGGGTTGAAAGGAAAGTGACCTGGACAGAGTTTTGGAAATCTGAGCCACACCCTATAAATTTCCTCATTAATTCAGCTTATGAATCCATTCAGCCCACTCCATTGAACCTGCACACATGGGATAAAGCGATTCTCCGGTCTGCCCACTGTGCTACAAGTGAGGAACCTTGATGAGGGACATTACAGATGGCACCACGATCAAGTCTTAAAGGCCATTGCCAAAACTGTAAGTTCAGGATTTAATGCAGCCAAGCTATCTCACTCCTCTATGATGATTGCCTTTTTTGTAGCCAAAATTTACAGTGTAATCATCTGTAGGCACCTTAAACTTCAGCAGGGAATTGGCAGTTGTTGTTGGACCCACTGAACTTCCCCAGTCACATTGCTTTCATTACCTTACGAACAGACTCTGGCATCTTGTCTGAGGTCACCAAGTGAATTTTGATGCTGGAGCTGACAGTCCTGTGATTAAAATGTTTGGAAGAAGCCTCTGACAGGATGCTCACCAAATATGCAGGGCTGGTCAGGCAACATCAGTAAGTGGGATGGAGATCAAGGTGCCTTGCTATAGAGGTTGGCTATAGGGGCTTTGCCACCTGTTCCCTATTCTAGACCTTCAGTTTTCTGGGAATTGTAGAAGATGGGGGGAAGACAGCCACCCACAAGACTACCAAAATGGCAGAGAGAGCTTCTTAATGGCTGTGGCTCACGAGAGTTAGAAAGTTGGGGTCTTAAGTAGCTAGCGTGCCAACTATACAGAAGCGGGGCATATAATCAGCTGTAGTGGTCATCTGCATGAGGGTGTATGATATTGAAATGCCCGAAAGAACTGATAGTTCCAGCAATATTATGGACGATGTGTCCATAAACATCAGCAGATGCATTTGAATGCAGACCTAACTGATTTGGTGTTCTCAGTAGCCCTGTGGCACTCCATCCAGGGCTGCTTCAAACCACAGCACAGAGAGGATGCCCAGTGAGGGCAACTGAATCAGGCCCTTCCAGTCCCCAAGCTGTAAATCTCACTGCTGATGGAGAAGGTGTTCAGTCTTGCACCAAACCCAAGACAGGATGGAGTTCCTTCCTGAGAGCTTTGCAATTACATAGCCTGAAAGCAATCTACTTTAGGGGCTTTTCTGTTGGCATGCATAGTGGGCCAAATTTTTGTTTGTTTTAAAGCAAATATTTAGTTGGAATTAAAAAGGTTTGGTGCCCCTATCCATTTCCAGGGGCGACTTGCAGTTTCTTCACTCGACCACAATCTACGGTTGTAATTCAAGGCAAAAAAGGAGTAACGGAGTCTAAAACAGAAGGTATGTTTGGTCCCTCTATAGCCACTGACAAATCAAAAGAGCTTTGACCTGAATAAACAGAGACCAACTAAATTGTGCAAAACAAAACCAGGGCCTACATAGTACCCAAAACTTTTAATTTCTTTCCTTTTCAGGTTATTGTACACTACCAGAAAGAAAATATGTCATCTCTAAATGACATGTTGCCATTACACTCTGTGGTGTTGGTACCATGTATATTCTTTGTAATTACAGAGTAATCATATTTTTGGGTCTGCATATTTTATAAAATATATATTCAAGAACATTTATAATCTGTGGGGTTGTTTCAGTGTTACAAAAACACAGCGTTTTGTTTTTGGCATATGTAGGCAACTACACTGTTGAGATTCAACCAGACCTCCAATGTTTAGCTTGATGATTTTATCCACATTTGCCACACTCAAATCCCTTTCATTAAATGTTGTGGCCAGTTCCCCATTTTTAAAAAGGATGTGTGTGGTGGGACTGTCCCAATGAGCTTTTTTGACTACCAAAACTTTTGTTAAAGCAACTACAACCCTAACTCAGATAAGATGTGAAGCTGCTGCTTAGCAAACAAAGCAGGTGCTCACCTCCAGATGCCTCAGAGGATTCTGTATATGAAGCAATGCATTGCTGTTCCTAGATCCAACAGAAAAGTAAAGAGGAAGCAGGGAATCACCTTCATATAGCCATTGGTCACATATTTGCCAGCCCCGCACTGCAGCAACTAATGCCAAAAACATAATTAGACTCTATTGTTGCAGTTGTTGTTGAAAATGTAATTATGAAAGATGAAACACTGCCTTCAATGAGATTGCTGTAAATAGCATAATTAATAAGGGGTTTGCTCCAACAATCCTGTATTACGGGGCTCTGCGTTGAAAGTGAAATTAATTAACTGTGCCAGGATTTATGAGGGAGTTGCAAAAATAAAAAGAATTAATCCAGAGAATAAGATCGATGACTCTTGGAATGTGATGATTCTCCAGCCTGGGGTATTGTAACTGGCTTAGGGGGCAGCTTTAGGGGAGAGTAAAAGATTCTTGACACAATTACTAGTGCTTTGCAACAGCTTGGCTTGCAGCAAATTTAGTACATTTTTGGCTTTCATAGAATAAGACAAAACAAATTTAGGAATGTATGTGAGGTGAAACAACTGAGGATAAAAAAATGAGAACATGTAATAAAAAGGCCTCTAACTGATACAAACAAGTACATTATCTGCTGTATGGCTATGTAAAAGACGTGCAAAGAACGGAGTGTTTGACAGTCTGATTTACGGCAGAAACTGTTAAAAGAAATAAAAAATCTTGTGCACACATTGACTTTCACACATACAAACAAAAGGTATGGGATAAGAGTGTGTACCTCACGTCTTTATGGGACTCAGTTAGAAGAAGAAGAAATAGAATTTTTGCTAGATTATAATTTGATGGAATCACTACAAGCTAGTATTGAATATTACTTTATAATACTGCAGCATGAACTGACCTACTAACCCTTTACCACTTGAGCCTATTTTTTATTGGGAGATGAAATTTTAGTTTTGCCTTACTGACCATCACTACAAAGACCCTGATATATTCCACTTATTTTTCTCTAAAATTTATTTATTCTTCTGGAGTCTTCAACTGTCACTTACACAATAAACATATCACTCGTCTGCTGTTTTTTGCCATGTTGTGCTGGATAGGCTCTGCTCTGACCCTTTTTCTCACCTGGCATTTTCCTTATTTAACTTTTAAACATCAGAAAACATCACACAAAAGCAATGCCACTATTTAAACAAAATTCAGGATCGCCACAAGCTAAAGATCATCGTGGCCGCACTAGGCAGAAGATAGCAGAAAAGGATACCATACGGTCCAATGCAGAGTTCACCCATGCATACTGTGAGGTCATTTTAGGGTTAGCAAATGACATAACCTGAAAATCTTTGGGGATGTGGGAGGAAAAAACAGAATACTTGAAGAAAAAACCTTACAGAAGAATGTGTAAAATTCGCACAGACAGCAAGCTGGATACGGGATCCATGAGGCAGTAACACATCAACATTGCACCAGAAATCTGAAAGAATTGCTATGTCATTGACTGATTGGCAGAACTCAGTTGCCATTTTTCAGAGGCATTTTAAACATTACAAACACACACCATATTTCTTATAATTGTTTGGAATGGACATATTTTCATTTTAAATCTTCCAACTTTGTTCAGGGGCTTGTACATTAAGATGAACCTGCACTGACTGAAAAGGCAGTCAGTTAAAAACATTTTGAGCAATTACTAGGATATAGGTCAAAAACAGACAAGGACTGATACTGAAAGTCAAAGCCAGATCGCTAACTAAAGCTAAAAGCCAAAAGTTCAGAGCTATTGTCTATTGCCAGTAGACACAAAAAATAAAAAGAGCAAAATCACTATTTAAAATAATCTAATATAATCGGGGAATCCATGAGGTGATCTTTATATGGTTGTGCCGATGACACCAACTGCACTCCCAGTGCATCATTGGAAACATTACAGTGGCAATGCCAATGTCCATAGAACTATCCTAAAATAGTGGGCAGAAATGCCTTTAAATAACTATAAACTTTTCATAGAAGCATCTGATCAAAAAATAAGGTGAGCCATTGAATTCTTTGCATCTGAAAACACCCAACAAGTAGTCAGAATTCATTTTATCTCAGGCAGGAGATGCACAAAAAATTAGTAAAAGGTGTCATAACAGAACCCAAAATTAATGCCAGGCAGGTCATTGTTATAAAAACTGTGCTTTAATAACTGAAGAAAACATGGAGGGAGGTAAGCACAATCACACAATGAAAAAAAAAACGAAATCATGTCTGCCCCACTGGGCATAGTTAACTGTCTGACTGCTGTTTGCCCTGTGTACTTGCACACATGTAATCCCACTCCTCTCGTACTCCTTACACGATCTTTTTCAAAACACTGGTCTCTCTTTCTCCCGCTACTTGAACTCTTGCCTCCATTCACCTCTATAGTGACTGAAAGGGAGACCACTTCCAGAGTCAAGACTCATTTTTTTGGACTCCTGATGCCAAGCAGTCAGGACACCTCCTCCTGCAGCCCTAAGCTCCTATTCTGTGCTAGACAAGTGCCTGCCCACTGTAATGGGGAAGCAAGTTGACAAGCAATTCAAGCGGGCGCTTTCTGATGCCACCTGACATACTTGTGAAGCACCTGCTCCCCAGTATGCTTGTATTTTCCCACATTCTAGAAATATTTATTTCCTTGATTCCAATGCTGTGTAATGGGGACTTAATTTTATAAGGACCCTTGTTTGTAGCCTTTCAGAGGCACTTTACTGAACCACAAGAGAGGATATACTGTAGTACCCCTGTTCTCAACAGCCTAAGTGAGGGGCAGAACTGCATTCGATTACTTCTGCCTGTTCACTGTGTGTGACGCCTTTAACACGGTTCCTATATTTTGTTGTATTCTTTGAAAAATTGTATATTACTATTAGTTAATTCTGTGCAGTTTGTTGCATATTTGATTATAATGATAGATTATCTAGGTGTCAAAAAATAATTAGGCTATAAAATTTGTAAATAGTACAGATTTATTATTAGCCTCCAAACAAAGCCTAAAACTACTATTTATTGTTTCATGGCAAACCATATTTATGACCAGATACTATACATTACTGTAACTTTGTCATCAATGACATGTATACATCTTATATATCTGCTTCCAGGTTCAAAAGATCATCACAAGGTACTACCAGTTTATGCAGATTTCCATATTTTTCCTTTGATTTCTGTTCTCCTTTGTTATTTCCAGTTAAATGATTGTTTAGGTGCTGAGGACTACCAGACCTTTCCCTTTTTTATGAAATACACTACAGTGTATACTAGCAATATATTTTATATTCCAAACAGAATGGCCAAACAATATCCAGAAGCCAAATCATGAAGCTGGCTGTACATTTAATAAAAATATAAAGTGTCCTAAGAAGTTTAATTGTGTTGTATTTACAGGAAGGAAAGGACATGGTGATGATCAAGTTCAAATTCATTATATTGTCAAAGAGCCATCAGTGATGATAGAAGATGTATAAGGGACAAGGAATGCTAGGATATGTAGAAGAGATCTGTAATTAAATAAGAATCTATGATAAGGGTATAAACACAGGGACTGGTGGTAACATTGCGTTCAGGAGCCCGACTGCCTGTGAGAAGAAGCTGTTGTGCAGTCTAGCAGTTTTGGTCCACAGACCCTGATACCTTCCGCCAGTTGGAAGCAGAGAAAAGAGACCCTCCACAATGCTGGAGACCTTATGTGAACATGTCCTCAGTGGAAGGGAGACAAGTTCCAGTGATGGTCTCATATCCATTGTATGGACTTGCTATCAGATGCTTTACAGTTTCAATAGCAGTCAGCGATGCAACTGGTTGGGACGTTTTCAATGGTGTCCTCTTCTGCTGGCAAAATTCCACTGCATCCTGATTTTACAAGTCACCATGAATCAAGAAATCAGCCCAACAGATAATAATAATAATAATAATAATAATAATAATAATAATAATAATAATAATAATAATCTTCAACAGTTCACACAGCTGATGTTTGATCTGAAATGCACTTCTGCTCATTGCTGTCTTTTGTCACAATCATAGTTGACTTTGTTCATGCTTGTATCCCTTATGTGGTGTCATTACTGGTGATAATGGCCATTTTAGTAACTTGGGTTTGTAGAAAGAAGTGCTTTGACTTAGCTGAATCTTAAAGTAGCAATTTACATTCTGGGTTTAAATTCTTTGTGTCTTTTTTGTTGTTATTGTGTTTAGGTTGTACATATTTACACATGCCTTGGTACAAATTCTTGAAAACAAAAAGCTTGCTGTTGCTCTCATCTAAAAACATATCAACAAATACTCCCACCACAGACCATCATTTAAAGGAGATTGTTAGATACAGAAAAACCTTCTGTCTCATGTCACTGCAAACCCACAATGCACACATTTTCTCACTTCGAGTAAAATTAATATTTTGCTTCCTCTCTGTTTATGTTCATTGCATACTTGGTGAGCAGTATCTCTCTAAAAGTCTTTCTAAAGTCTTATAAGCTAAGCAGTGGAACCAGTCGTATATTGTCAGTCGAAAATCAGTTAGTATCTGAAAAAATCCCACTGTTTCCCACAAAGCAAGAGCATGTATTTACAAAGTAATAAATACTTGTGTCAGTATAATGGAGAGTTAGACATTTCCATTTTGAGTTGGTAACAGTATAATTATTTACTTTTTTTGGAACTTAATAACTTGCATATTCAAATGTCTCATCCAACATGTAAGTTACACTTACATATGGGTTTTTATAAGGTCATTATTTGTGTTGTCAACCAAGGGAATACACCAGTCCACTAAATGAAATGTTGGGGTGCAAACCAGGCCGCTCCTTTTAATATCTGCAGCAGCAAGGCAAAATAAGCAGGTGCATGATGGTGCTAACCAGAACAATAAAAGAACAATAAGCAGGCTGTAAAGTCCAAGGAACATCATAAGGTTGGTCTGTACAGTTGTCAGGTTAATGCAGGAGCTCTCTCTGATGGTCTGCTCTTTTCCAAATGTGACGCCAACTTCTTATATTACTCATACAGGAAGATGGCAAGGTCAGTTGCCTTCCTTCAGAGCTGTGGGTAGTAAATGAGATAATGTCGTCAGCGACAGCACCCCCTGCATGCATGGAAGTGCTTACCTCTAATGAGCCGGAGAGGCAACCTTCTGACGTGCATGTGTGACACTGTTATGTGCAGAATCATCTTGGACATCTTCCTATATGATAAAGCAGGCCACATAATTCAAATACTTTTCATATTTGGTAAGTAATATTTAAATTACAGTGATTCATAGAATACTAATACTAGCGGGCATTCTGTTTACTGAGATGTCCGTAAGTCTGCTTTTGTTACAGACCTGATGGCTGCTTAGAGCAGGGAAGTATCCAGGTCTCATTGTAAAGTAAAAAAGCTAGGTGTCTCATGCAGATTTGCTGTTCAAATACAGCGCGTGGCTTTATTTATAGTGGCTGTGTTTAAATGAAGAGTATTGTGCTATTTACTGTAGAGATGACTTTTCTTTCCAAGGGATATCGCAGAGAGCTGGGGTGTTCAGAAAACACATTGAAAAATAAACAGAGAGCTCTAGTTAGTGTAGTCTGTAGTTTAGGAAAAATAAAACTAAATACAAGGTACCGCGAGTTTAAATGTAACTGTTAAATGAAGTTCTTTATGGTTGTAATTCACAGATAACTGTTAAACTGTTACTCCGTATGATACTAAAAATTAAGACACATAGCCATATATAAACATAAATACATACAAAACCTTAATACTTTATCTACATTCTCCCGATTACAAGGTGCTATAGCCAGCAACATACTGTACATACTGTACAATGCCGTGCAATGAATAGCTACAGGTAGAAGAAGCAATAAAAGTGGAACAATAACTTTAAGTATTGTAGTTCAGAAAAAAATAATAATATTAGGTCCGGTTATTAAGAAGTAGCAGTGGCTGCAGTGAAAGGTAAATGGGATGTGTTGATGGAGTCTGACTGCCTGGGGTAAAAACTGTTTCTGTCCCTGAGGGTTAGAGATGTCACACTTCATATCATCTTGTGGATGGTAGGAGTGTGAAGAACTTTGACAACGTTGCATGCCCACCTATGTGCCATTGTGAGGTGTACATGTATTGCCCTGCGGTGATGTGAGAGCAATTCTTGTGATGGCCTGGGCTGGGACTTGTGATCTGTGACAGTGCAGTTCCCAAAGCAGACAGTAAGAATACTATGAAAGGTCTGCTTGGAGAAGTTGCTGGGAATTCTGGAAGGTATTCTCTAGAATGAAGCCATTTACAAGTAATCTCTCTAAATTGCCCTATGGTTTTGCACTTAACTGCAGTCTTGCACTAAGCATCCATTTTTGCATCTGACTGCCACCACCTCTCATCTGGACAACTCTGCATCTTTGTAGAGCACATACAGTTGCACATACAAATTCTTAGATCATATTTTACATTTCAGGGTCCCCATATTATGCTGCTTATGCCTTCAAATCATTGTATCTTATGTTAGAAAGTTATTTTTATGTCATAGTTTTATTGCTTTTCTTTTGATTATCATAACAGCCCCGCTGTGTCTGCCAGAACATTAATTTAAAGGGATATGCCAACAAAGATTCCTTCTTTGGAGGTTAGTGCTTAGGGTCAGTTATTGTACAGCATCCCTGGAGGAATTTTCTGGTTAAACTCCTTGCTCAAGGACCCAAGGAGAGTATTCCTCTCCTCTCCTTCTGGTAGTAACAGGATTTGAACCGGGAACCTTTCTACACCATGTGGAGATCCTTAACCTCAGAGCCCCAACTCCGACTGTTTTTTCAAGAGCAAAAATATGTGCGGTTATGAATAGCAACCTATACAGAGTTAACGGAAATATGTCATATTTGAACAACAATAAATAATAAGTGCAAAGCATACATCTCAAACATGCTCCTTTAAACACCACTTCAAATTAGGGTTGCAATAAACCATTGCTAGGCAATGGAACATGAAGACACATCATAGAATGACACATGGTCAACTTATAGATTCCAGTTTTAGTAGGTTGACAAGTTTAGAAGCTGCTCACATACAGTCACTACTGCCTAAGTGCCTGCCACTGCTTGATGACCGTTGTACATTTTGTCTCAAATTTAAGACTTTGTGAGTGAATAAAGTTCTTTCAATACCCTCCTTTATGAATCTGTTAACATTAACCAAAGCAAATTGTAACTGGACAGAGGGGAATACTGTATATTTATTGTAGTGGTCACCACCCAGCTCCAATTCTGCAATTAATGAAGAATAATGAAAGTCTACAATTTGTTTCAATTGCAGTTATAATAGAAAAACAGATGGATAACAACTGAACCAATAATATAAAACTGTAATGACAAGGCTTCAAATCCCAAATTCTCCTCTGTGATTTTATTTTGCATCTAATGTCTTGTGCCTATTGAAGAAACTATTCTAAGAGTTCATCCTGAGAAATCAAGTTATACTTTGCACTGATGATAATACTACTCATCTTCAAACTGCTTATGGTTTTAGAAGAAAGACAAACTTCCCAAATGGTCTCTGCTTATTAAACATAATGGTCCAAAGCATTATAACAAAAATTTGAATATTATGTTCACAAAATTTCCTAAACAGTTTTTTTCCAAAGGCAAATGTTCCAAAGGCCTTATGGTTGACTCTCTTAGAAATGTTTGCATAAGATGATTGCGTGCTGTAATGAAACTACTACTCATTGTTTAGGGATGAAAAGATCCTTAAAACATCTATAAAAAAAGTTATGTTTAAGTTATGTTGGGGTTCCCCAGTCAGAACTGTATTATCTAAATTAAGAGTGCTTTGAGCAGTAGTTTTCTCAGGAGTTGTATTTCCACAATCTATTTAGGAGCAAGGCATTTAAGTTTAAGCATTCTATGACAACATTTAAGGATCTACAGGCCTAAACAATATTAAATTAAAGAGTAATAAAAATGCAGGTAAAACAGACAATAACTTTGTATAATGTTAACGTTTACTCCCCCCGGGTGGAATTGAAGAGTCGCATAGTGTAGAGGAGGAACGATCTCCTCAGTCTGTCAGTGGAGCAGGACAGTGACAGCAGTCTGTCGCTGAAGCCGCTCCTCTGTCTGGAGGTGTTACTGTTAAGTGGATGCAGTGGATTCTCCATGATTGTCAGGAGCCTGCTCAGCACCCGTCGCTCTGCCACAGATGTTAAACTGTCCAGCTTCATTCCTACAATAGAGCCTGCCTTCCTCACGAGTTTGTCATCTTGCCTCTCTGTTCATTACGAATTAGGTGTTTTGGATATTGTGTAATTTATCAACACTTACTTATTTTTTGAGGCTGCTTTTTGTTTGTCACTGATGCCATCATTTCAAATATTTTTGGATGGCACCAAGCATGCTGTCATTGGCAACTTTGCCCAGTAGATATGAAGTTCTGCCAGATGTTGCCCTGCATGATGTCATCACCACAATGGTATTTAAGATGACACTGTACTAGTCCTAGCAGCCAAGATATTGGATATTTTAGGAAACCTTTTCTATGTGCTACCTAGCAATCATACCAATTTAGAGAGTCAAGATCTGCATGCATTTTGACTTCAAGCTTGGTTGCATTTTGGGTTTCGTATTTTGATTTCTTTAATTTTTTTGGTTTAAGGCCCCCTGCCTGTTTTTGAGAGTAGTGTTTTCTTGTTCTTTCCATCACATGATTGACTTTTCATTTTGCCTCACTTTGCCTAAATTCTTTTGGGGAAATCACTGGCAAGGTCAGTGATTCCATCAACAGAGAAACAATGGACAAAAAATTAATCCATGGAAAGGAAGAAAGGCAGAAACCACTGTAAGAACAAACATGTGCACTTCCTGTTTGCCAAAATTCAACTGGAAAACCCTTAAGAGATCCAGAACAATTATCTGTGAACAGATCATTCAGAAGTAGGAATAGCACCCCATTCTATCTGGAAAAAAGCGGCAAGTTCATTACTCTACCTGGTAGGAATCTCATGTCAGTAGTCAGACAAGATGGTGATAGTGTCATGGTTTTGGAAGGCTGTGCTACATAACTTTTGGATGATGTACTGTCATTAAAAAAAATCTGTTCTGTAAGGGTGGAATATGTTATTTCACCACATACTCTATTTCAGTCCCCTACTGTTCCAAACACATACATATGGGGCTGCTTTACACCTTGACAAGACAGGAGTGAAAGGATGTACGCGCATTAATGTATTCTGCAATGAACTAGTGTCCTTTCTAAGGCTGGTTTCTGACTTTAGTTCAGTACTGCTGTAACATTCTGTGAAACTCTGCAACCTTTAAAACAGATTTAGTTAATTTATTAAATGTATTTTGTACTCACCTTATTTTGTTAAATCATAGAAAACATACAGTACCTTGATCAATCCTGAGGTGTCAATCTGTCAAGGAGTACCATGATCAGAATGTAATCCTGGTAGAATTCCCAGTGGGGGCTGGGTGGTGGCATGGCCTTGGACCCCTTGCAAATTTTGTTATTTTTTTTCTACAGCCCTCTGGAGTTTTTTTTTCTGTCCTTCTGGCTGTCGGACTTTACTTTATTCTTTACTAGCAAAATACCCGCGCTTCGCAGCGGTGAAGTACTGCCTTAAAATTTTTATTAAGAAGAAAATTAAACCTTTTTAAACTGAGGGAAAATATACCAATAATTATTTGTTAAAGATCTCTTTGTATGCCACGTTGTCAGTTCGGCCCTCCAGTTGCAAAATGACCAAGCTGTAGCTGTGCGCTGAGCTTACTCTTGAGCATGCAATGTACAGTTGGCCATGTGAACAGTAATCTTGTTTCAAATCTCACAGCTTGGATTGCCGCTGTCATAATCGGTTTGAGTTTCATGGTTTGTTTCAGTTACGACAGTATTTGTAGGACTTGTGTTGAAGAGACATTCGGCATCTGTCAAGCGTTGTAAGTATACAACCAGTTTCATTGATAACTTCACATCCAGCTTTTGAGAGTTTAAACATTTCTAAACATCAAAGTGTCCACTACTGAAATCGTCACCTGTGAAGCTAAGATGTTTAAGAGGCATTGGCGGTTGTCCAAAGGTGTAAAATATTTGGCCATTTCGGTACACTTAAGCATTTCACTCTTGTAGTGCTCCTGTGTAGTATAATTATCTCCTGTACCGTCATCATTCCACACCTTGAACCTGTCCCAGTCATTCAATACATAAGACACAATGTTCCTCCGGATATCAATAGTGAGCCTGATATGGCTGTGCAATATGTAACAAAGAGAATGGAAAGGCAGGTGCCATCTCCGGGCATGGAAACCACTTGGTAAGTGACAGTTCTTTGATCGATGGTGATTACCTCGATAGACATGTTAATGGGGGTACGGTTTGAATGATAAAGGAAATGGGTACCTGAACAATGTAAAGTAAGTCTAAAATACCTATACAATAACTATAATCGTAATAAATGAACAATAAAACAGCGGAGAAGCCGTGGATTAAATAAAAAGGCTGTAGTTATCAGCAGGGAGACGTGAATACCGTGGCGAAGCAAGGAAGGGAATGTAGAGACTGGAGCGACAGACGGCCTTATATAGGCAGGCAGCCAACAACGTGGGAGGCGTTGGGATGGGGGACCCAACGCTGCCTCACACGGTGACCGAGCTGCAGGCTATGGACGTATATATGTACGTAAGTAGGATTCAGTTAGCGTTGGGAACCCGCGTACCAAATTTCTTGAAGATGGGCCCATAAGTAACAAAGACCGTTGAAAAGTTCAATATGGCAGCCGACAGTGGCATCATATCACCGAAATAAGTACCAAATTTCAGCCTTCTACCTATGAATAAGAAAGTTCAACATGGTGGACGTTGTTGACCGTTACGCGTAGAATTTTCAAATGAAACCTGCTTAACTTTTGTAAGTAAGCTGTAAGGAATGAGCCTGCCAAATTTCAGCCTTCTACCTACACGGGAAGTTGGAGAATTAGTGACGTTGGAAACTTCAATATGGCGGCCGACAATGGCATCATACCACTGAAATAAGTACGTACATCGGTTTTGGTTAGCGCAGGGAAGCCACCTACCAAATTTCGTGAAGATGGGGCCATAAATAAGAAAGTTCAACATGGCAGACATTGTGAAAATTAGTGACATTCGAAAGTTCAATATGGCGGCCGACAGTGGTGTCATACCATCGAAATAAGTACATACATCGGTTTCGGTTAGCGCAGGGAATCCGCCTACCAAATTTCGTGAAGATGGGGCCATAAATAAGAAAATTCAACATGGCGGACGTTGTCGACCGTTATCAACCGTTATGACCGTTACGTGTAGAATTTCGAAATGAAACCTGTTTAACTTTTGTAAGTAAGCTGTAAGGAATAAGCCTGCCAAATTTCAGCCTTCTACCTACACGGGAAGTTGGAGAATTAGTGACGTTGGAAAGTTCAATATGGCGGCTGACAGTGGTGTCATACCACCGAAATAAGTATGTACATTGGTTTCGGTTACCGCAGGGAAGCCGCCTACCAAATTTCGTGAAGTTGGGGCCATGAATAAGAAAGTTCAACATGGCGGACATTGTTGACCGTTATGACCGTTACGCGTAGAATTTCGAAATGAAACCTGCTTAACTTTTGTAAGTAAGGTGTAAGGAATGAGCCTGCCAAATTTCAGCCTTCTACCTACACGGGAAGTTGGAGAATTAGTGATGTTTGGAAAATTCAATATGGCGGCCGACAGTGGCGTCATACCACCGAAATAAGTACGTAAATCGATTTTGGTTAGCGCAGGGAAGCCACCTACCAAATTTCGTGAAGATGGGGTCAGCCTTCTACCTACACGGGAAGTTGGAAAATTAGTGACGTTGGAAAGTTCAAAATGGCGGCCGACAATGGCGTCATACCATCGAAATAAGTACATACATCGGTTTTGGTTAGTGCAGGGAAGCCGCCTACCAAATTTCGTGAAGATGGTGCCATAAATAAGAAAGTTCAACATGGCGGACGTTGTCGACCGTTATCGACCGTTATGACCGTTACGTGTAGAATTTCGAAATGAAACCTGCTTAACTTTTGTAAGTGAGCTGTAAGGAATAAGCCTGCCAAATTTCAGCCTTCTACCTAAACGGGAAGTTGGAGAATTAGTGATGAGTCAGTCAGTCAGTCAGTCAGTCAGTCAGTGAGTGAGTGAGTGAGTGAGTGAGTGAGTGAGGGCTTTGCCTTTTATTAGTATAGATTACTTAGTATTGCCTAATCTTATTTTTATTTTTTATAAACTTTCCTTTCATCATCTTGTAAAGCACTTTGAGCTACATCATTTGTATGAAAACATTCTCTATAAATGAATGTTGTTGTTGTTGTAATCCCTTATAACATACAATGTGCAGAAAGTAACGCAGTGAAACTGTTAAGAAACTACAATACAACTATAACAAATCTGACTGGCATTCCATCACATTAAATCATACAGTAGGTAAGGCTTCATTTTCAAAAAAGCTTCACTACACAAATTACAATTTGTACAGACAGATCTTATTTTATGTATCATTGTCATTAGTTATAGTTAATTAGCTTCCATTAGGAGCCATTAACTAAAAAAGTAATGGATGGTGTAAGGATATGAAGACAAAAAAGACATAGCAGCGCTAGATAAGGCCCAGAGAAGAGTGACTAAGCCTGTTCTGGGACTAAGAGGTATGAGCTATGAGGAGAGCTAAAAGGAGCTGAAGCTTTCCAGTTAAAAGAAAAGAATATTAAGAGGGGACATGATTGAAGTGTTTAAAAGTATGAAAGGAATTACTACAGTGGATCAAGACTGTCTCTCTATTTTAAAAAAAAATCTTGGAAGGTTGGAAGGAGACGAGACGTATTTTCTCAGAGAGACACTTTCACGTCTTGCAAGACAAGTCTTTGTGCCAAAAGATTTTACCACTCCCGGGGCCAGAAATAAAACCAAGAGTCGATGATAAAGTAGAACGTCGTAAAGAATTCAAAAACTTTGGCGCGATGCACATGCAGAGCAGGTTAGACATAATGGAAGTACAAAAATTTGAAAGACTCAAAAAAAGGATAGTAAAGATCGCATTAGCGCAAACAAACGGAAATTATTACTCGATGAAATAACGAAACAGCGAAAAGAGATCGAACATATTGTTTGGATTTAAACTTTAAGTCAGAGACTTGTAGATCGTCTAATTTGTGTTGCCATCAGGGAAAAAAAAGTAGTGTTTCTTCCCAATGAAGAGGCATATCTGCGAGAATTAAAAGATTCCAAAAACGCTGGCACATTACACATGCAAAGCAGGTTAGAGATAATGGAAGTACAAAAATTCAAAAGTCTCAAAAAAAGGATAGTAAAGATCACATTACCACAAACAAACGGAAATTATTACTCAGTGAAATAACAGAACAGGGAAAAGAGATGAAATATATTGTTCGGATTTAAACTTTAAGTCGGAGACTTGTAGATCGTCTAATTCGTGTTGCCATCAGGGAAAAAAAAAAGTAGTGTTTCTTGCCAATGAAGAGGCGTATCTGCAAGAATTAAAAGATTTGTTGCCTTATGAAAGTGAACTCCCGCAAGAGAAATCATTTCTCATTTGTGTGAATGTTATTGTCAGACACATTTCTTGTAGAGAGAAAGAAACTGTATTCAGTTATACGTTGCGTTGTCACGATGTAATTCCAAACACGGAATAAAAATTCAATGCGATATTGATGAAAAGGTAAAAGCGAAAAGAGATCAAATACTATATGGAAATAGGTGATATGACAGAAGTACGCCCTGCAAGGCAGATCACGCAGCATGGCAGCAGCAAGCCAGTAGCTGATAGAGCAAAGAAGAGGTAAAAAAAAACCCTGTATTTATTTCCCATTTTATCACAGTTTAAAAGGGGGTTTTGGAGGAGCGACCGCATCTCTTTGGGGTGCGTGCAGCCCCACTCTTCACAACGCGAGCAGCAGAGACGCGAAGCGAGCAGGGTGCGAAGCCCCCTAGTTTTCTTAAAATTGCTGACATTGATGCAAACTTGTTAAAGAAAGATTTCTCACAAGCAGAGTTTTTTTTTTTTATTCACAGATAACCTCATGAAATTAGTTACCAAACACTGGGGTATAGAGTGGCAGTTTAAAAAATTTCAAACCCTACTTGATGTAATTTTAGAAAAATTACATGAATAGGATTATTGAGTTTTGTTGGTCTGAGTGGCCCATTTTTGTTAAAACTGTTCTAATGTTGTAATGTTTGCCATCAGTGGTCATTTTGCTCTGAAGAATTCTGAAAGAGGATTTATCAAAAATATCTGGCCAAGACCATTTCAAATCACTTGAGTGAAAGACGAGCTAATTAAGAACGTAATCTTGGATGGCAAACTGAAATGTAAACTGGTTTTATATCTGTGTTTCAGTGAGCATGGAACAGTAAGTCAGCTATGCAATGCTTGGAAATCCTTCAATGTTTATACACAAAACAGACAAGAATGGTACACGTGCGGGTGGGCTCACATACAGGAAGAGGCTTTTTGTTTGTAAAGCCAATATCAATTCACATACAGCAGTTCATTCTGGAATTCAGAGCAGGATGGGCAGAAGCATGTCAACTGTGTGTACACATAAAGGTGTACCAAAGCAGCAGGTTTAATTTACCAGCTGCAGGCTTAATAAAGATTTCCCGATGTGTAATTTGCTGACACCCACCCCCACCCCCACGCCCAAGCTCAATGGTGCATGGAAGTGCGATAGTCAGGCACAAGGATTGGGGATAATTAGCCCTCGAGACAAGATAAATGAGTGGTTTATCGTATCCCTCTGAAGGACAGATGATTAGGTAGTTACTACCCAGCCTTGGCCGCTGAGCAGATCCTCTCTGATAATTAACTGCAAAATAGGGGAAGAATGGTTCAATTGTATCTTCAAATTAAAGAAGAATTTGAAGTACAAATTAGGTATTTTTCCCAAGTGATTATGAAATATTGTTTAATTTACTGCATGGAATGCAACTGAGCTTGATAAATAACAGGCTATTTTTTTCCCCTTCTTTCATTGTTTCTGGGAAGAAGCAGAAACGTGAGAGTAAAAAATGGAAAGAACACTAGGAAGTAAGCAACTTTATTTAAATTTTCATTTACTTTACCACAACAACTTGGATGTGGCTGAACCATCACTGAAACCTTTGCAATTTCTTATTTTTTGATTTAATTTCAGAAAAAGCACTAGTGTGTTGTACTGTGTTAGCCATTATGAATGTAGAGAAAAGCCAAGCAAAATGACACCTTTTATTGGCTAACTAAAAAGATTACAATATGTACGTTTTCGAGGCAACTCAGGCCCCTTCTTCAGGCAAGAGTTGCCTTGAAAGCTTGCATATTGTAATCTTTTTAGTTAGCCAATAAAAGGTGTCATTTTGCTTGGCTTTTCTCTACAGAAAAAAGATCTGATATTTTTAGCAAAAAATTAAAAAATGGAATTCAGGTTTGTTCCTTTACTGTGATTAACTTTAGAATGTGATATTTTAGGGCAGAATGGTGGAGTAGTGGTTAACCCTTACAGAGTCCCCGGTCTGAGTCCCTATTTGTGAACAACCTGTCATTTTTTGTCATGTTAAATTAACTAGGTTGGATGTGAGGTTATTTTGGAGCTGTGCCCTGGACTTGACTGGTGCCCCTTTCAGGGTTTCTTCACTCCCAGAACTACCAGGATAAATAAATGACTGAGTTTTATTGAATTTTATTTTATATTTTTATTATAGAATATTTATATAAATATATATTTTTATTATTTATTTTTTGTATTGAATTAAATGTGTATTTTGACCTTTTCAGAGCACCAATGTACAGTATGTTACACATTTCAAAGTGACATATATTCTCATCCAATATACAGTGTACAGCAGATTGTCTTCAAGGAAAATTTAGTACTTACCTTGCACGTCTCCTGTCCACGTTTACACTTCCTGTCTTTGAAAGTGACTTCTACACTTTTACTCCTCCTCATGTGTCTCACAATCAAACTTTCACTTTCAATTGCATTGACAAATCCAAACTGACCAATCAGATTGCTCTGAGAGACCAGACACTCACATACAGTAGACTTTAGTGTTTTATTATATAGTAGATATTCTTTTTATGCCAAGCCCATAAACAAAA
Source organism: Polypterus bichir lapradei (assembly GCA_026402145.1). Taxonomy (NCBI): domain Eukaryota; kingdom Metazoa; phylum Chordata; class Cladistia; order Polypteriformes; family Polypteridae; genus Polypterus; species Polypterus bichir. The sequence goes on from JANRMT010062856.1 coordinate 50,395,959, forward strand.
CAAGACAACTAGTCAAGCAATATTCAGAAGAAAACAAAACTTTAATTGAAGCAGCCCTAAAGGTCTTTAAATATTCTAAATGTAAAAATACTGTTACGTTATTAATTTAAAGTCACTTTGATTAGTAGTACATTGCAAGGCACACTAATATGAACACACTTTCAGCTAACATTTAGCTCGCCTTATAAAAGCTGCAGTTGCCTTGAACAGGAGGCTTGAGCTTTTTAAAGTGATGTTATGCCCAAGGTTGTCCTTGCAAATGTGGGCACACGTGAGCCAGAAATTAATACAGTCTGACCACCTCCAGCATTGCTTATTATGTATCAAATGTTATAAGATAAAATAAAAACTTAAATTGAGCAATGTAATGTTTTCATAATAGAGAAGGTGCTATACATATAAAATGTATTATTATTATTATTATTATTATTATTATTATTATTATTATTATTATTATTATTTTCCAACAGAATTGTATATCTATTCAGATAAATAAAGGTTACTTTACCTGTTTCAAATGAATGTTTTTTTACTTTTTATTGGAATTCACCTAAGTTCCTAACTTCTTTCATGGTTGCATAAAGAGCTAACTGATATCAGTCTAACATAGTACACACCCGACTAGTACAGTATTAGTACTATGAGCAATAATAGAAAATAATAAACTATATATATTGTGGGGAACAGCCCGGACACAGACAGGTAGACATGTTTTTAAGCACCACAACACATTTATTTTCAAATATATACAAAGGTGGAACACACACAACCCAGTGCCGCAGCACCAATCACCCTCAAGTCCAGGCCCTCAACACAATGCCTTTCTCTCTCTCTTCAGGCTGCCTCCACTCCTCTACACCAAGACTTCGTCCTCTTCCACCCGACTCCAGCCATCGAATGGAGGGAGGCGGCCCCTTTTATACACACCCGGATGTGCTCCAGGTGCCTCCCGGCAATCTTCCACCGGCACTCCCCAATGTGGCGGAAGTACCGGCTCTGCATCCGGAAGCACCTTCCCCCCCCCCAGCACTTCCGGCTGTGGAGGAAGTGCTGAGGTCCAGGGCTCCAAAGGCATTGGGGCGCCCCCTGGCAGTGACCACGGGCCACTACAGGTCTGAGCTTTAAAGCTCAGAACCCGTGGTCCCCATAGCCAACAGGGTGGTCGCCCCCATGTGGTCTGGGGGAGGTGTAAGCCCTCCTCCAGTCCTCCTGGGCGTCCTGGCCGGGTACCACCCCCAGCCACCTATGACAATATATATATCAACTGAAATTATGTGCATCATTGCAAGGTACTGATAGTCCTCCAGTTTCTGAACTTGCTTGTTGGGACCCTCCTGTGCTGGAACAAATCACAGTAGCATCCCGGCAGAGCCAATTCAGGTTTTACAGCCAGCGCATTACAAAGCACTGTTACTTACACTAACAAACTTATATTCTAATAACATTTTTCCTAGACGCCATGACTAAGCTAACGATAGATCCATCTATCGATTTTTTGTATGTAGATAATGAAATATGTAAATAAATATTTAGCTTTAACAGAAGGTAAATAACACAGAATAGACCTGAGAGCCAGATTCTCTGCACTTCAATACCCCATAATAGATAAATAATATTCCTGAATTAGAATGAGCACAAAAATGTGTAAATATCACAGATTGTAACAGCTGGACTTTGTTTTTCACATTGTATTCTTATGTTTTTAGTGCTTGATTTATTAGTATTCTTCCATCATTTATGACAAGTTGGGTAGGCACATCCTCACATCTTGTCATGTGGAGCCAGAAAGCTCTTATAGGTTTTACAACAAGCTTTTCTTATTTAGCCTGCTCATTTCAGGCTAGTGAGTTTTCTAAACTAAAGAGTCTTTTTTGTCACTAACTTCAATTAATGACAAATATACTCTTATGGAATTTTAAAGATATTTAAAGTTACAGTATCACTTATACTGAGAAAATATTGGGAGATTCATAAGAGAGATTGGAAAACCTGTAAAAACCCGCCAGTTGGCCTTAACACCTTAGCAATGTGTGTAAGTGCTTGGGCTACTTTTAAATTAATTTAAAAACAGATCTCAAATTTTCCATCACTAGCATTTGCCTAGATTAATCATATTCTGGAACCAGTACAGAAATTCAATTACAGCATTGTAGCTTTAGTTAAATATTTTTTTCAGTTACTATTAAAACAATAGAGAGTTAATAAGAGAAATTAGATAAGCTTTTATGTCTTCTTTTCTTCATGCATTTTATTTGTGTGCTTTAAATCTGAATTGTTCTGCCTTGTGAGGGGATAGAACATATTTTAAGAGCGAGTACCAGGAGATGGATATAATCAAAAAGTTGAGCAATGTTTCAGTATCAAGAAATCAAATCTATCTTTCACCAAAGTCAAATTGTAAATCAAGAATGAAAGTTGCTCAGCCAAAAGAATATTTTATTACATCGAATAAAGAAACAAAAAGGATCACTAATTCACACTGTGTTCATCCAAATCACTGGTACAGAAATAATGCGTGAACTGACTTAGCTCCAGTGACGTCACATACTGAACTGATGTCACATTCTGGGTGAAATTACTATGGAAATAGCAGCACTACAGTACAGAAAGTGGCAGCACCCATAATTAAACAAAATGGTTTTGCAATATATAATGGCTTTCTGGGTAAAATGTAACACAAAAAAATAGTTTCTGGTGTAGAAAAAAACTTAAACTGGTTGCATCAATTGCAAAAGAGGAATCAATTAATGCTACAAAAAATTACAGAAAATATCAAATCATACCATGAATGGCTAATATGTCCATTCACCTTAATTACCTACTATGTCTTGTCTTGAACAGTTCAGTGCTGGAGGTTAACTCAGAAACTCTGAGCATTAAAGGAGAAGACAAGACTGGAAAAAATGCTAAATCAGTCAAAATGTCAAGTTATCTTTGGACACCCATACACCTTCTATAAAACTTACTGGCAGTTAGTCAGCCTGACAGGATGTTGTTACACCACAGAAGCAGCAGTAATTCACATAAAATGCACATAAGTTAAAGAAGTACCAGTATTTAGTGTCATGCATGTGCAGCAGAGAACTACCTTCTGGGCTTACCTAAGGTATGTAGTAAAACCCTGAGACAAGACGGGGCACTGTCGCTAACAATCTCCTGATTCTCGCATAGCAATACAGCCAAAGAGACCCCGTCCCTTCCAGTCTGTCCAGTATAAAATGGAGATATGCTTCCAGAAGGTAGCTTCTCATTTGGACCTGTCCTCACAGAAGAGTCTCTGTGAATGACACAACATTTACTAAAAGTAAAAAACTTGAGCTAACCAAAACCTGTTAAGAGCAAGTTGGGCCATTACGATCTCAATGAAGATGCTGCAATAGTTCATTCTTCTTTAAGTGTTATAGGGCATAATAGTTAAGTGGATGCTCCAGAAAGGTGATTTTTGTCCAGATCTTCTGGGATTGACTATGGCTTTCTGCACCCTGAAGAAGAAGAACTGAAATTCATAAAATGAGTCGATAGATGGATGGATAGATAGGAATGTAAGATTCCAACATCATCTAGTGCATTTAATTTAAATTGTGAGATCTACTGAACAATCATTGGATAATTCAGATTGAACTAAATAAACTGGGAACTACAGATCCAGTAAATAAGATACCAAGCAGCCTAGGAGATGTAGCATATTAGATAACCTTCAGAGGTCAACTTGATCCTATTTTGTAAAACTAAATGATAAACTGTGTTGGATTAAATGATTAGTCATATCTCCTGTAATTTTCTCAGACCACTTTTCCTGGTGAGAGTTACATCTAAATGGCTTATTCTAATCCTAATTGTTCTTATGTTCTCATATTCTAAACGAAATAAATCAAAATTGGCAAAGTTAAGCATGAAAACTGTTATTTATTAAAATGATTATTAAAATGATTTCTTTATTTTGCAAAGCTTCCTGCAGCAAGTTGCACTCTAATAATGAAAATTACCTTTCTTTTAAAGGTAAGCCAGTTGAGTAATTCATCTACCTTAATTTTAGTACTATCCAAAAGACATAACAATATTCTAAATCCTTCAGAAATGTAAAACTCATATATAGATGAATAAATATGATTAGCAGAAGTGTAATCTTGGAAAAAATAGATATGGTATTTAGATATTACCAGGTATTCAACAGCAAAAAAGGAATATGCAGTATACCATGACTTAGTAAAAAGAAATGAGTAGTCTCAGCTTGGAAGCCCCAAACAGGAAGACTGGCAAGTCATTCTCATATAAGTATAAATATTGGCATTTCCCTGTGCCAGTCATGGAATTGTGAGTAATGAATGCCAAAGCTATTGAAGTGTAGATCAACATGCATACTGAGTAATATTTGCTTCTTCTTGGATTAGATCCCATCAAATCTATAAAGCAGGACTCCTACTGTAATTGATCTAATGGCTATCGACAGAGACCGAGAAAAACAGATACTCAGTTTTCTTCAGATTGAATTAAACACCTTTTATTGCGGCAATCAATAGCCTTGAAAATGAGGGAGGGGGTGGAGAATGAGAGTGTGCAGGAGATAGAGGGGTGATGAGATGATATGTTGCCACACCATCCATCTTCCAGCAACCCCAGCTCCCTCTCACTTCTGTTTGAGAAGAGGACTGCATGATGTTGTAATTCACGCAAATCGATGCTTTTAAGGCATTTAGCCCTGCCCGATAAAGAACTACTGTCAAAATAGGCCTGCAAAGCAATAAATGGACCAGGGCTTTATCTGTCATAATTAAAGCAGGACAGTACAGTAGAGGAAACCAGAGAGAGGCAAATTAAAGACAGAGCAGCTTGGAAAAACATGCTGAGCTTTAATGGGAGCTTGTAGCACTTACAGGGCTGCTGGATAACCATTTGGGAACCCTAGGGGGTATTGACAGCATTTTTACAACACTGTAGTAAATTCATGTTGATTTCCTTATGATAATGCAAACAGAACAATACCAAGTAAAAGTTTATAATATTACTAACTGAGATATTTGGGTATCCTGAATGGCTTTCTTCACTGTACTGCAAGTAGAGTTTCTTTTTATATTTATTGTAACTTGCCTTGTGGGTCTGTAATTTGTAAGAACTGATATTCATTCTTGATCACACAAATATTTGTTAATTAATCAGTGTTTATATACTAGACAAAAGAAATACAACTGGAAATTCAGGCACATTCAAGTGAATAGAAAAATGCATTTATCAAATAGTAAAACTGCCATTTACATACAAGTGCATAAGAATATTGATACCAATGCATGTCCAAGACACGAAAATGGGGCTATTTAAAATGATTTGGTTTTAAATGTACATCTGAGAATAATGACATTTAATCAGATTGCTGCCTATATTGAATAACAGCTCTAAATGCATTTTTGCTATAGATGTGAAATAAAAACAGGAGAGCATGCAGTGTGATAAGACAGCCCCTATACATAGACACCAGATGTCCAGAACACACATGTTTATTTTCTTTTGCCTTGTACGGCACCTCACAATGTCCTTTCAGCCAAACTGCCGCCTCTACTCCTCTCCTCACAAGCTCCGTCTTCTTCCTCCCAACTCCGGCTCTCCTAATGGAGTGAGGCAGCCCCTTTTATGAGCACCCGGAAACACTCCGAGTGTGCCTGGAATTTCTTCCGGCAGCATTTCCGGTTGTGGCCGAAGTGCTACAGTCCAGGGCTCCATAATCCTCCGGGCACCCCCTGGTGGTGGCCATGAGCCCCAACAGGGTTGAGCTTCTAAGCTCTGATCCTGTGGCCCCGATGCAGACCAGGGCGGCTGCCCTCTCGTGGTCCAGGAGAGGTATTGTCCCTCTCCCGGTCCTTCTAGGCATCCCGGCTGGGCAGGATCCCAAGCCGTTCACCACAACAGATAATCGAGTGGAGATACCATCCTGCCTTACCTTACCATAGTAACCCATCCTAACACTGACTGAGTAACATATAGCATGACTCAATCGTGGATTCCAGAGCTCAACCATTCACCACAGTTATTTAGGTGCACCTGCTGGTTAGCACATGCACCTTCTTCTTGAAGTAGCCAAATATTTGCCTGAAGCTAAATATTCAGAAAATATGTTATAAATAACTTTGACCATAAAATGATTATAAATGGGTGCTGTTGTTATTCCTGCATCTTAGAAACAGCTGCCCTCATAAATTTTTATGCACTACACTTTTCACAGTTTACAGAGCAGAATCAACAATATTTATTTATAAAACTTGTTTTTTATACAAACAATGCAGCTCAAAGTGCTTTACAAAACATGGAAAAAATAATTAAGATTAGGCAATAATATTAAAGAATAAGTATCAAAAAACAAAAGATCAGACGGATAGGAGGACAGGAAAAAAACTTCAATTAGGCTGGGAAAAAAACAAAATCTGCAAGGGTTCCAATGCCACAAGACCACCCAGCACCCACTGGACATTCTACCTAACATAGATGTTCTTAAATCAAACCCCACATGATAGGATTTGATGTGGAGAGCTGAGACACGACCTTCATTCTATCATCACAGGTGGCTGCATAGTGCCTAGATCAGGTAGTGTTGGCACAAATCGCGACCACAGAAGAACTGGAAAAGACAACAGAGAATAGGTAAAGGCAGTTCTATAGGTGACAGGACAGAACAGACAGGCCATTCTCTTTGAAATTAACATAAAAGCCACAACTACTCAAATAACAGATCTTTATCAGGATGTCTTGCAAATAAGACCCGGATGTAAAAGAACTACAATAGCAGAAGACCACTCCAAGTTCCACTTTCCATTCCTGTCAGTTAAGAACAAGAAGCTACAGTGAGCATGTGATAATGAAAACTGGGCTGTTAAAGCTTGGAAAAATTCTTCCTGGTTTAACAAATCTTGATTTCTGCTGTGACATGAGGATGGAGAATTTGACATAAATGGCATCAACCTTGTGCCAACAGTATAACTTGTAGTGTAATAGTGTGGCAAACATTTTCTTGGTACACATTACTTTTGATAATATCAACTGCACATCATTTGAATACCACAGTGTACCTAGGCATCTTTGCTGACCTTGTGTATTCATTTGTGGCCACAGTGTACAATTTTTCAAATGGATATTCCCAGCAGGATAATGTGCCCTGTCACAAAGCATGAATCATCCTAGGCTGGTTCAATGAACTTGACATTGACTTCAATCTACTTCACTGGTCTGCATAGTCCTTATATCTCAATCCAACTGAGCATTTTGGGATGAAGTAGAAAAGGAAGTTAACGTCATAAGAGTGTGACTGAAAGAACTGGTAAGAGGTGTGTGTGCTACTATTGAGTCAAAATCCAAACACAGCTTGTGGCGCCTTCTTGAATCTATGCCTCAGATAATTCAGGCTATTCTGGAGGTGAAAGGGTGGACTTATTATATATTAGGTAGGATGTTCTGTAATAAACTGACCATTGGCAGTGTTAAGGAGGAGCAACCTATGGATGAGTTAAGAACATAGCTCATATCACCTTCATGATATTTGATATGCAGGGAAGAAGAGAGAAAAAAGTAGATACTCTACAAGGTTTGGTGCTTCAGAAGCATATAAATTAGTTAGTCTGTCAGTCCACTGATTTTTTAAACTGCTTATCTTGGTATACCTAGTAGTCCTTTGGTAGTACAGAAACAAAACATAACTGATCAAGCCTGCAGGTATTATAGTAGATAAAGGGATGGATGTGCAGCATTCTTCTTGTGCTTCCTCTCAGTTTCCCTATATTACCAATCTCCTCACAGTGTCAGGAAGATTAAGCCTATATAACCTGAGAAGAAATCAAATTTCTGATTCTTGTACAATATTCAGTCTCATTCTCTAAAACACTATGCACAGTTTGCAAAGATAGCAGCGAAACAGGACAGATTAATCAACCTTTTAGAGTTAATCTCCTTTTCAGTCTCATAATATTTGTGAACAAAACACTGAAGTCCTCCACTAAGAGCAGCTAACTTGATCCTAACCTTAAAAGGAAAGTCTACATGAGTTCACATGCAAACTTCTACCCGTCATCCTGACCATCAGATTTGGCATCACACTTGCTCGAGGACATGGCAAAGGACACAGTCTGGCAAAACCAGGAGTGGAATATTATGTGCAAACAACAGAAACATTACCTTGAGGTGCCTAAAACTAATAACGTTAAAGCCTCTTAATATTCTGCCATTATAAATCTCACATAGGAGGTAAAACTTTGACCTTTTTAAAATTGTGCCTTGCCTTCATTTGCCAGTGTCATTCTCACTTGCTGCTCTGTTTCCAATGAAAGCATTTAGCTCCAGATTCTTCTCCAAAAAGTATTTCCCACTCTTAAGATGTAGTCTTTCTGAATCCATCCAATGACTTCCTGTCAGCCAGCCTCGACATAGCTGTCAGACCTGGATAAATTCACAAAGTGTAAGCATCTCTGTTGGGAGTATTTATTTCTGAATAAAGGAGATCTGTATTTACTGTTTTGCTAGGCAGTTTCATGGTCTAAATCAAGCAAGGCATCACAGAATTTGAAACAGAATTTCCTATCATGATTCAAAGGCAAAACTAAACTCAGAAATACAATTCATTCTTACAGCAAGTCCATAGCCCACCAAATCATTTGTAAACCCACTTAACCCAATTAAGGATCACAAGAGGCTAAAGCCTTTGCTTTAGGGAGGCAATTTGGAATCACCTGTTAACCTAACTTGCAGATCATTGGTGACATGAGAGGAAAATCGGAGTGCCTAGACGAAAGCCCATGGACATACAGAGGGATTGCATAAATTCAAGGTCTGAAATGCGTGAGCACAGGATTTGAACACAGGATGGTGGTCTTGTGAACTGTCAACTCCAAACAATGTGCAACTTGGCCACGTCATTCTTAACTTGCAGCTCTTTTTAAATGTGAATTTATTCCTTTCAATAAACACCAGATAAGCACCACATGTGAAGGTCATTGGTGTACAAAATGATTGTGGATGTTCCTAATCAGCTTGTGGATAGCTGGAAAACACATACATGAATTCTGGTACACCTTCCAGGAAGTGGATCTTTCTTTGTCTTCTTGAATGTATTCTCATGGGGACTTATTTTAGAAGAGAACATGACTTCAGTGTGTAACCAATCTCTTTCATCAAATCCACCATCCATCCACCTATCCATTATACCAGAGAGACAATATTAAACTACAAGCAAATTCTGTCCTGTAACCACTTACAGTAGTAGTGGTAGCATATTGACAAGGTGGTTTTAGTATGTGAGTGCTCCTGACTTTAATAAATTAAATACATGCTTTTGTGTACTTCTATATTTTACTTTTCAGATTTTTCACATTTTTCCATTTCTGTCAGCACAAACTCACACAAGCAGCATATTCTGTACTCATTTCTATCTCCATGGCCGCCTCCATATATCACCTTGCTTTTAAGCCTGACACATAGCAGCCACAAATGTTTATTACCTCATGGCAGGTGCCTGACCTTTTGACCTGGTCTCAGAGAATCTGAGACCCAGGAAATGCAATATGCTTCAACTTCATTCTTCAACGTTTACTTCCCCCTTCTCCTTTACAAATTTATATGATAAAGAGTGACCTCACCTTCTTAATAAGTAAATAGAGAACATGGCAAATGATTGACCTAATTAAGAAGAGTAATTTTCTTTTGTCTGGGAGCAATTACTAGCCTTTAGTAGTCCATGGTCACCATCCATCTCCTTGGGTTTTGTCCCAGGCAAATGTAACCACAGAGAAGAAATAATGAGGAAGTATGCTGTCATGGAGTAATTGAGAATTAGTTGTTGTAATGGAATTTTTTATTTGATTATCACCAGTGGTTTGACAATTCAGCTCTCTTATTAGCAATAAGGGAAAGCATAGGAAGAAGTAGAAGTAGAAAAGGCTTTTCCATTTTCCCTCTACCTCCACCCCTCATTTTGATTAAAAAATGACTGCGATATAAGCTGTTTGACTTGAATGTCCATTACATTTTTTGTTATATAGGATCTAGGGAAATCAACACCTCTGCTTTGCAATATCCAACCCTACTACTCCAGAAATGGCACCCTAGAGCAAAGACATCCATTCTACTGCATAGAAAATGCTGTTGGGAGATACAAAGAGATGAAAATATAAAAGCTACGGTACAATTTCAGTGCAATGAAGAAAGGTAAATGTAAAACTATGAAACAAACCCAGCTTCTTCTTCTTCTTCTGGCTGCTCCTGTTAGGGGCTGCCACAGTGGATCGTCTGTTTCCATGTCGTTCTGTCCTCTACATCTTGATCTGTCACACCCATCACCTGCATGTCCTCTCTCACCACATCCATAAACCTCCTCTTAGGCCTTCTTTTTCTCTTGCCTGGCAGCTCTATTCTTAGAATCCTTTTCCCAATATACTCAGCATCTCTCCTCTGCGCATGTCCAAACCAAAGCAATGTCGCTTCTCTGACTTTGTCTCCCAACCATCCAACTTGAGTTGACCCTCTAATGTACTCATTTCTAATCCTATCCATCCTCGTCACACCCAATGCAAATCTTAACATCTTTACCTCTGCCATCTCCAGCTCTGTCTCCTGCTTTCTGGTCAGTGCCACCATCTACAACCCATATAACATAGCTGGTCTCACTACCATCCTGTAGGCATTCCCTGAGAAACCCATTTAAGCTAAAAAGCTGTCCTTTGAAAGTGACATTTCTGCGAGTTTATGAAACAACACTAATGTGTTATCTTTATGTGGAGCTGTTAAAATGTACTCCATGCTATATTACAAAAAACTATCCACTTTACTTTGCTTCCAGTTTCTGCAGTCTTCAGTGGACTATGTGGAGTTATAGTGCACCACTGTCTTTTATTCCTTAACACTTAGAATTCCATCTGCCTTCAATTTTTCCAAACCCACTTCATCCAATATAGGATTGCAGGATTAGAGACATACACATAGGTCCTACTAGGTCTCTCCTGGAAACCTTTAACCTAGAAAAACCTTTACATAAACTTCCAGAAACCTTTAAATTAAGAAATGGGTCAAGATAATTGCCTCATGGTATTTGAACTGTCAATTACAGCATATTCTCTGTGAAGTGTACATTTTCCTATTTTTTTTCCTCTAGAAAGTCTAGATTTCTCCCACTGTTCAAAGAGGTTCTCTCATATTTACTGGTAAGAGAGTCATCGTGGAATAACAACTCATTGAGGGATATTTGTAGCCTTGTGCCTATCACATTTAGAATAGACTTTGACTCAAAACATGTAAATATGAAGACACTCCATTAACATCAATACCCCAGTTTTGTCCAGATGAGAACAATTTGAACCTTTGCAATTTCTCCATTGGCCTTGAGAACAACTTTTCTGGCAATGCTCATTTTGTAAATCAGTTTCATCACAACAAAATCTGTGCCTTTTTAAGAAACTAAAAGTGGAAAGATATTGCAACATAAAAAAAAAAACATTCACAGATTTGCTTATTGTACTTCTGGGCTGCAGGAAACAAGAAAAACTAAGTGAGCATCAGACACATAGAAGGACACCAGTCCTGGGCAGTGTGTCATTCAATCATAAGACCTTAAGATATTGTGCTTGTGTTCAAATGTCTATGTGCTTTTAAGTTTTTATTTCTAAGTGTTATACATATTAACTAAAATGAAATTAACCAAGCTAAAATATCATTTTACATTGTTCAATAACAATGCCCTAACACAAAATAGGAATAAAAACATGATTGTCATCCACTAGTCTTAACAGATAACACTCATTTCCTATTTGACTGGCCATGGATTCAGACAGCTCATCTGTTAGCTAACCAAACTTTCTTAACAGCCTGAATCGCTGTTTCCCATTTGCAAAATTGTGTACATTCTTATGTTCTTAATAGCTACTGTATATTACCTAGAGAAAATTTTCAAATATTTTATATTTCATATCTCTTGCCCTATGTACACCTTTGTGTTCCTCCTCCTTGCATGTCTTAGACTCTGTTGCCCAGTGCTCCCTATCTTGATCACGTTCTTTCAAAGCCTCCTTCTCAAACTCTATCATTTTGAGGCACTTTGCTCGCCTCCGGTACACTTCTTTGACTACCACCAATGGTAGATGGACCCCGATTACCCGAATACTTCCCAAAATTGAAGGCAGACTTTCAATGTTCCTCCTATGCCTTTATTCTGTATCCTTGTGGGTCTCCTCATGGACCCTGTGATCATCAGAGGTGACTGTGTGCAGAGGGTGCAGACCTATAAATATCTGGAAGTGCAGCTAGATGACAAATTGGACTGGACTGCCAATACTGATGCTCTATGTAAGAAAGGTCAAAGGCCACTATACTTTCTTAGAAGGTTGGCGTCCTTCAACATCTGCAATAAGATGCTGCAGATGTTCTACGAGATGGTTGTGGCGAGTGCCCTCTTCTACGCGGTGGTGTGCTGGGGAGGCAGCATAAAGACGAAAGACGCCTCACGCCTGGACAAACTTGTTAAGAAGGCAGGCTCTATTGTAGGAGTAAAGTTGGACAGTTTAACATCTGTGGCAGAGCGACGGGCACTAAGCAAACTCCTGTCAATCATGAAGAATCCACTGCATCCACTGAACAGTGTCCTTTCCAGGCAGAGGTGTAGCTTCAGTGACAGACTTTTGTCACTGTCTTGCTCCACTGACAGACTGAGGAGATCATTCCTCCCCCACACTATGCGACTCTTCAATTCCATCCGGGGGAGTAAATGCTAACATTACTCAAAGCTATTGTCTGCTTTTACATGCATTTTATTACTATTTAATTTAATATTGTTTTTTGTATCAGTATACTGCTGCTGGATTATATGAATTTCCCCTTGGGATTAATAAAGTATCTATCTATCTATCTATCTATCTATCTATCTATCTATCTATCTAT
>JANRMT010062856.1:50425960-50438467 GCA_026402145.1 Polypterus bichir lapradei
ATCTATCTATCTATCTATCTATCTATCTATCTATCTATCTATCTATCTATCTATCTATCTATCTATCTATTATATAGTGCCTTATGTCACCTGGCCCAAACTCACATATTAAGATCCACAGACCCTCCACATCTTAAAATATAACTCACTCCCCAACCTGTCTTGTACTTCACCAACAAGGTATGTCCAACCTAAACCTTATTCTTCCTTTACGATCAGGATACCGATATTTCCTTGAGCATAAATTTTACCTTCCTTTCCTTCAGGCCTGAAAATTTCTCAATTACTTTCTATCTAAATTGAATAAACTCACCAAGCCTGCCAAATAAAATTAGCCTCATGCTATTGACTAGAGCAGTGTTTCCCAACATTTTCTTCTGTAGTGGCACGATTTTTGTAACCAAAATCATCCCAAGGCACGACACTATCTTACTAACCACAAACCCATGCACACTATATCTCATACACTTGCTCAACTGTCTGAAGGGGTGGGTCTATCCGAGAAGCTGGTAAAGGAAGGAGCTCCAAGATCAGTGTTCACAGAGACGGCACTTAGTAAGCACTTTGGTGGCATCTCCCTGGTGCTTTGGCCTTTTTGCTCTCCCTTTCTGCCCCAGAGGCAACTCGTATGCCGACTATCCACCAGCCCTGTGAGGCTCACTGATGACTCCACACGCAGGGATGATGGACTCTAGCAGCCAGGAGACATGTCCATAGTGCTCTGACATGACGATCACGGAGCTGCTATTATGCCAGCTTGTCTCGACCACCTGTGGCATATGTCCCTCTCAGGTTCTGACCCAAGTGTGCTACACTATTATTTCCACAGCACACTTGGGTAGCTGTCATGCTGCGCCACTGTGCCGTGGCACACTGGTTGACAAACACTGGTCTAGATGACTGTAGCCATTTTTGTGTCACTTGAATTATTCACAAAGATGTTTTAGGTCTCGTAACCCTATCACCGTCCACAACTCTTTGTTACAAACATTTTGAAATAGCAAACAGGGAAAACAAAACAAGGCCTTACTTACACCACATCCAGTTAGCCAACTCCATTTGTCATAACAAGAATGAGAAAAAATTCAGGTGTAAGCTCTTGTAAGCTTCAATTTATGAAGGGGTGTTTCATTAAAGAAATAACTGAATTTCACTTGAACTTGCCACCTCTATAAAGCACACTCGCTCATCTGTAGTTACATTAATGGCGGATGTGAATTGTGAACCATGGATGTAAACATGAAATAGTGCGTTGATGATTGTCCAATCAAAAAAGCCTAAAACAATACTAATCCACTGCCAATAAATGTGGTTTTCAGGGCATACCAAGTTGCATCCCCAGAAAAATCTGAAAGCAACCAATTAAAGGGGAGCCTTCAGTCATCTGCTTTCCATAATATCAGGGACATACATTGACTGTCATTTGGCCAGTGCCCTTCAGTCTTGAAATATAGGTATTCTCACAATCATTAAACAAATACAAGTCAGAACCAATTGTTAATGGATGACACCATGCACGTTGTGCAAATAAACAAATTTATTTCATGATTATTTTGCATTACCTTCTTCCATATCTTTCTGTCCTCTGCATCTTGTTCTGTTACACCCATCACCTGCATGTCCTCTCTCACCACATCCATAAACCTCCTCTTAGGCCTTCCTCTTCTCCTCTTACCTGGCAGCTCTATCTTTAGCTTCCTTCTCCCAATACAAGGTGGTCCAGAGATAATTATGCAGATCCAGATCGTCTGGATGACTTTGATTTTTGCGGGTACGATTCCAGTTTGGCGCGGAGATGATTCTTCATGTTGTCAGTTCGCACTCTTCTCGATGGTCTGGGATTTTTCGGGTAATTTTCTATGTAATAAACTTAATAAGTTACTAGCTGATTACCCAGTGGCTTCGCTCACTGAGTGGAGGGGAAAAAATAAAATGTAGTATATAAATTATTAAACAGTAAAACATTAACATGTAAGAAGTAAAGATACATTGAGCACTACTGGAGTGCTTTTGGGTAAAGTACATTTTAAAGGAGCTATAACACAACAGGTAAGTAGCACTAACAGCAGCTTAAATGTATTTGGATCATCTCTCGGTAGCAGATCCCTTGTGAAAGGCGCTACACGACCGCTGTGGTATAGAAATTACATTTTCTATGCAATCCTGCAAATTTCTGCCTGACAACCTTGCACTACGTGCCTGTGATTTAAGAGAAAAATTATTCTGAGAAATGTGGACGCTGCCCTTCTGTGCTTAACGGGCAGAAGGTCCAAACAATTCCCAAGTCCAAAACTTAACATGAAGAGGTCGGTACATCTTCTTAGATGTAAACCCTTAATCTTTTTAAAAGAATTTATCACAAAAGCAATCTTGAATGTTGCAGGGTTTTAGTGACCTGAACTCACCTTAAGGGACAGTAAGTAGTCGTGAAGCGCAATTTACAAAGAGTGTTTTGCTTCAATGACGGCAATTACACTCATTCGCAAAGATTTCCACTCTTCCAGGAGCCGACAGGGCACTCGAAGTGTCACAAACAGTGCGAGAAGAGAAGACGCTGCCCAAAACTGCGAAGCTCTTGACCCGGCGGAGCAGCCCAATATTCCACGCCTCCCAGTGTCCACTTTGTTCTCAGGATCCCTCGCCACTGAAGGCAGTGTCGTCTTCACATTGTTTACAGCTCGGCACAGTTAAAAAGTAGAAAGACGCAAAGCTGTTTTCCTCATCTCTTCTACTATCAAGTACTGCCAATTAAAAAAAAGTTATAATGTGGCAGTTTCCGCGACAGTCTCATGGATGAATAAATAAAACTTCTCTATCAGAACACGCCTGGCGGCAGACGGCTCAGCGCTCGAGGGCTGGGAGAGGGTGACGTGGGGCGCACTTCTATGGGATAGATCGGCGTGTTTGTGTTTACTTCTTTTCAATATGAGTAAAGTAACTCTCACACAAATAATAACAATTCATAAAGACGATATAAAAATGGCATCCACAAAAGAAGTGATTAGTTCCTATCCTTCTATATAAAAGCGGTTGGGATTGTCCTTCCGTCCCGTGAGTGCTACGCAGGCGCGGAGTTTCACATACGCCCCGTCCATTTTGCAATGCACGATGGGATTTGTAGTTTCGTTTTTCCAGGTAAAAGATGATTTTCTACTCCAGACTGTGCGATATCTTCTTTTTCTTTCTTACTATATAAAATCGGTCGGGATTGTCCTTCCGTCCCGTGAGTGGAAAGCGTAGCAGTATCACAGACTTACTACTTGCAGCTTGCGGTACGAAGCGACATGATGTGAGCAGAGTTCTGGTGCTCCCATCGTTCCCTTTCTTTTGTGCGCGATGCACTGGAAAAATAGACAAAATTATGTCTCTGGAAATAATTAATGTTGATGGAGTACAAATGCCTCACCGCATAGTAAATATCAGGGGGGTTCAAAAGGGCGACCTCAATATAGAAAAAAAGTTTAAATTTCATCACAAAAATAACAGAAACTACGAGTATTAAAGTAATACCGCTCAAATGCAATATAACCAAATTAATGAGTTTGTATAAAATATCAAATTGATCTACATATTGAATTGCCTTAAGAAGTGGTCAACTTAAAAGTCGGTCGCCTTAAAAGGCGGGTCAGCCTAGTATAATATGTTCTGTGATCATGCGTAATTTCCATTTTGCGTGGTCATACGTAATTTCCGTTTCAAACGTGAAAAGAATTTTATATATATAGATAGCGCAATGAAAATTGCATAGTTAGATCTGGACCACCCTATATACTCAGCATCTCTCCTCTGCACATGTCCAAACCAATGCAAACTCGCCTCTCTGACTTTGTCTCCCAACCGTCCAACTTGAGCTGACCCTCTAATGTACTGTAAATATAATCAACAGATCAGTAATCATAAGTTACTGTGATTTCTGTTTTCGTGTTTATTAATGCATATTTCAGATTTTTTTGCTACAGCATATTTATATTTCTAGAGATTGATTTTACTTGTATTCACACACATATAAAAAAAGCATTCCACTTAATGTCAAACACTTTATGAGCAAGCCGTAAGGTAAGGCCACTTTCAAGCGTAAACTTCCACACAAATATACACAAACTCTGGTAACAAAATTGTTATGTAGCCCAACACAATAGTGATTTTTGGAGCAACTGCTGGGAATAATTTTAAGACAATGTTTGAATAAGATAATAAAAATAGCTGTTAACACACCTTGTCAGTCTATCACAAAATCTTAACAACTGAAAGTGCTGACTTGTTGGGATTCATTGAGCTGCCAGCTTTTGCTCTTTCTCTCTGCACCAGGTCACCAGGACACAATTAAATAGCCAAGAATCCAGCAACAGACGACAAACTCACCCATAATCTTATTTACACCTTTTGACCAGATAGTCTTGCTCTGATGATGTGAGATCTTCCTATATCTTAACAGTTGTTTGCCATTAAAAGGTAAATGTTAGTATTACAAACCAAGCTAAGGTGCTCTTTTTCTTTAAGGGTTGAATGCAGAGCCGCCCCTTCAATATGTGCACATCAGGTACTGCGCATGGGGCCCATTATTGATACTGGAGGGTGTTTTTAGATGGACCTGCAGATGTCTGCAGCTCCATGATTCAAGAACTCCATTAGACAACCAGTTGGATTACACATTTTTGTCACTTGGTTCACTTGGCTTGAGGCAGATAACTCAGATCCTAATCTTAACCATGGTGTAACAGGGTATATTGTGTAAAGGTCACTGAAGTACAGTGATCGCTCCTTTATCACGGGGGTTGCGATCCAGAACCCACCGCGAAAGGTGAAAATCCGCGAAGTAAAAACCATATATTCATATGGGTATTTTTATATATTTTAAGCCCTTATAAACTCTCCCACACTATAAACATTTCTCGCACAGTTATACAGTATAATCCCTTTGTATTCTCTTAGATATTAGGTAAGATTCATTGACATTATGTATGTAAACACACTGTTTATATACAGTAAAACCTAACTATTATTTCAAAGATATTGAGCGTCTCCAATATCACATGTGTTACACCCATTACGATAGACAGATCGTTTTGGCGCCATAACGAAGGGCTTGACTATGCACAAAGATAAACACAAAAGACCACAAAAGTTAACTCTTTATGCAGCGAAACACGTTGATGCTGAATGAGCGAGACGAGACTTCCTGGTTAACACAGCGCAATTGAATTTGGCGCTCCGTCGCTGAGCCAATCTTAACTGCGTGCTCTGATTGGGTAGCTTCTCAGCCATCCGCCAATAGCGTCCCTTGTATGAAATCAACTGAGCAAACCAACTGAGGAAGCATGTACCAGAAGTAAAAAGACCCATTGTCCACAGAAACCCGTGAAGCAGTGAAAAATCCGTGTTATATAATTAGATATGCTTACATATAAAATCCGCGATAGAGTGAAGCCGCAAAAGTCAAAGCATGATATAGCGAGGGATTACTGTATAATGTAAAGCATCAACCTCCTCAATGAAATGGAACTCTATCGGGGTTATTGGTTTTTGACAGTCACCTGTTGTGATCATTTTCTATTAATAAGCAAAGAGAGATGGCTTCAAGTCACCACCAGTCAGGAGCACAGGAAAGTAGGAAAAAAAAGCATGAAGAAGTAGCTTGTGCAGCACTTGCAAATGTGTTAAAAATCTAAATCTGTCCAAAGTCCAGTAAGCTAACTAATGTTACATCGGTTGCACTAAGGCTAGCAGTTTATTGGAGTAACAAGGGAGTCACAATAGCATTATGTGTAATAGTTTTGTTATTGAGTGTTTAACAGATAATATCTGATGTTATTGTACTTAGCTGACACATGGTTGAGGATTATTTATTACCACCATACAGACCTCAGGACCTATACATGTTGTTAAAGGCTACTAACGTTACTCGACATGTGAAGTGCTCCATTGAGGGCACATTTGTAAATTTCAACAGCACACACAGGCTCTCTTTAGTTATTGGCTGAATTTGTGAAAAAGCACCATACAAGCAACTTTGACATACAAAAACAGCAATTAGCTCAGTTGTTGGTTAATTTAATTGATAGCTAACATTACTGATTTAGTTAATGCCTTATTGCTACCTACTGTCTTTGGATGGAGAATATGAAATATAGATCACTTCACAAGTGTAGGTGATATATTCAAATGTGCCTTTTTTAACTATCTAAATATTTGACCCTATTTTTACTGTATTAAGTATGTTTATTAAGCACACTCAGTAGTAGTAGAAGCAGTTTTTATTTTATTAGTAGTAGTAGTAGTAGCAGTTGATGTGTTTTATATTATTATTATTATTATTATTATTATTATTATTATTAGTAGTAGTAGTAGTAGTAGTAGTAGTACTAGTGGTAATAGTAGTATTATCAGTAATTGTATTGTAATTTATTATTATTATTATTTTGATTATTATTATTAGTGGTAGTATTATTGTTTTTAATGTTGTTGTATCCCATGTCATTTTTGGCTATATCAAGTAACAAAGAGTAACAGCACATTGATACCCTTGACCATTATTATAGCTATTACTAATTAGGCCCTCATTTATAAAGGAAACAAATCAATTGGTATATCATTGCTATTAAATAGCATTGAAGCCCAAATCTATGGATTGCCCTCCAGATTACAGCAACCCTCCCATTTACATTTACATTTGCAGAGCAAAGTTTTTGAAAACTTAAGCTCATCAAGACATACTTGAGGTCAACCATGGCAGCTTTCCGATCACCAGCATCAAACTTGCACAGAAGCTGTTGTATGATTATCTAATGAATGACTTTGACTCCAGAAAATGTAAACGTGTGCTGTTGTGATACGCTACAAAGAGACTGGAGAAACCCCGAAATATTCACTTTCATGTTTTGATGATTTTAAAATATACAGTATATGTTTTCATTTGACATAAAAAGTGATAGCTAAGTTTGTGATATGTGTTGTCTTTGTTTGTTTATTATTTATTTACATGCGCTTTGTTCAAATTAAAGCTGTTATAAGAAATACCAATGTAATGGATTCAGGAAGGGGTGGCTTGGAGAGTTTGGTAATGGCCCCGACAACAAGATTCCAATTAGGGGCCCAGTTTGGCTAGGAGTGGTACTGGTTGAGTGTACTGTCCTTCCATCTACTGTCTGATGTGTGTGTGTGTGTGTGTGAAGAAAGTTTAGACCATTAGGTGACACCATGAAATAATAAATAAATGATTAGAAAACATATTTCAGGGAGAGTGTTTACCCTGCAAGTTACTTGCCTCATGTACAGAACAGAATTTCTGCTCCCGTTTTAGTTTAATTACTGCAAAAAATGCGTCTGTTACTCGTTTACTCTTATGTAACAAGACCTTAACAGAAGGCTTCTTTTGGTCTTCATAGTACTTATAAAATATCAGTAGATCGGTGGTTCATGTCTGTGCACCATGGCATATTGACGTGATTAGAAAATAACTTGTTAATATGAAGGATTCCCCGGTCTTATATTAAATATGTAATATCAAGGGAAATGTGTCTTGTTTAAGGCCTTTTGGATCACTCCAAAGTGAAGTTCTGTTAGCAGGTCACATTGCAGAGATGAATAAACACTTTGCTGATGCTTTGTAAGTGTTACAGAGACCCAAAGATGTGTTTGTTAAGGTCTTGATACATAACAGTAAGTGAGTAACAAATGCATGTTTTCAGTATCTAAGCTAAACCACATATTTTAAACATTTACTGTACATCCTTTATAACAAAAAACAGGAAAACATTCTCAATTTCAAGCGGTGCATACATATGGCTCTTTGGGTTTTATACCTCTCCTTCCTCTCACACCAACTGGCTGCCATCAATTCACAAATACAAAGTATCCCCACGTGGCAATTAAAGATCAATTCCCAATTACGTTTAATAAATTACTACACAAATAATGAAAGCACTTTGATGATAGTGAGAGTGTATTTAATCAGCACTCAAGGAGCCAATTGTCATCTTTGCGGAGCAGACTGAAGGACAATCACCCCAGTCTGAATTAAATCAGGCTTTTTAATAATCATTTTCTTAAAATGAATTTCATAAAACAAAACATATTTCTAAGCATTATGAGCTTACTAGGAAATCACTTGTAATGTACGTCTCCTGAAAAAATATTTCATTTGTGAATTTTAAAGTGCAGTATTACCTGGACAAAAAAGGTGTATTTCTTCATTCTTTCTTAGACAGTATATGCACTGAAACATATTAAATTATTAATACATTAAAGGAGCCCAAACAACTTAGAGTCCTAATAAATTATATCCTTTAATCCGTTCATAAGACACAGGGCACATGCCCACACCTGTCCTATTGTATAGTGGCAGGAAAAGTCTTACTACTCTTAGAAGAACCAACACAGAGACAGGGAGAACAGACAAACTCCATATTGACAGAAAGTATACCAGGATGCTAACCCTCTTACCGTGGAGCTGCTATGTGGGGGCCCGAAACACTGCATCACAGTGCCACCCATTACAATGGGAGCATGATAAATAAAGTTAATTAAAATTTTGCACAAATAAAAAGAGTAATCTTGCATACACATTTTTTGGTACACATGTATTACAAAAAAAAATCCTTCATATTGTTATTCATTTTACTATACTGATTTACCTTCTCCTTTCCCCCTCAGCACTTTCTCTGGACATTCTGGACATTAATCTCCTTAACAGTTTGACTAAAACAAATAGCCAATAAAAAGAAAGGATTCTCTATTCACTTGTTTCTTTCTTTTTAAAGCACAATTAGATCAATTTCCTTTAACAAGCAATAAATGTGTTTTCCTTTAAACCCTGAGCTCATGCCCCATTATCCAGCAGCTCCAAGTGAATATTGTCCCTTAGCCTCAGAGCAGAGGTCACCGCCTTGGCCTAATGAATCTCATTAACTTGTCTAATTAATCTTAACTAGTGCAAAAGAAAGGGGGGGGGGGGAGGAGAGGGGGGGGGTTTAAACACTGAGACCGTTGGTAATCTTTTTTTGATCACAAGATAGCCACCAATTAATCAAAACTATCTGAGAGCTTCTTTTCAACAGATGAATCCTCTGGTTTATAGTGGAGTGGCTTGCCCCCAGGCAAGTTTTTTAAATGCTCTAAAAAGCCCTTTCTGGTCTCCGGTCTTGATGCTGAATCACCTTTGATCAGTGGGAGGACTGATGTGATGCTGAATATTTAAAATTTTAAACTGCAATGATTTTGAAGGGGTGTATTTTCTACAGTACTGAATACAGTAATAGATATGGCAAGGCGGCACAGTAGTTGGCTCTGCTGTCTTACAGCTGCTGTTATCTACACTAATACCTCAATCTAGTCATTATTTGTTTTGGGGTTGCACATTTTACCCATAAAGTAACTGCGTCAATAAGTGTGAGTGTGTGTGTTAGTGTGCCCTGTGTCTCACAGTGTAATGACAGTGTAATAGAAGAAAATGGATTCAGAAATGGGGTTGTTGAACTTTATATACTGTATAGTGTGCCTCAGTGTTCAGCTAGTAGTAGCATAGACCAAAGGAAGTCACAAGGTACAAGTTCTCAACTAAAAATTTCCCTGCACTCTACTATGGCATAATAAGCATGGCTAGGTAGTCTACAGAATAAAAACCCCAAGTACACAAGTGTGAGACAAAGTTCTTGGTCTCCTGAAAGCAAGCTAAAGAGCTTCCCCATGACGATAAACTGCAACAAGTAAATCTTAATGGAGTTAACAGCAGAGGACAGAGGGCTCAATGGAAGCGCAAAATGCTTGACCCACTAACTGTCCAGAAAAATTATTCCTGGCTGAAAGATGGCAGCAAAAAGATTCTTCATGAAGCACGTGGGACCACCATGGCTTGACACTAAGAACTCTGGCCTTATGCCTTTATTAACACACAGAACCATCTCTTTGTGGTGCTCTTCTTTTGTCTCTCTGTTTCTCCTTCTGGAAAGAGTCCGTGAAGAGAAAAATACTCTTTCTTCTACATGGATATAATAGAAAATTTCATAAGCAAAGAGTACTCCCATAAGGGCATGAATATGGCTCAGTCTGTGAAATTCAGATCTACCTTCAAAATGTTTGCGGTAAACTACCTTCATAGATTTGAATTGGATGAACCAGGTTTGAGATTGTTTTGTTCTACATATTATGCTATGTTATGTTACATTATGCTATAACATAAATGAAATAAATCTGAAGAAAATGTACTCCCAGTTAAAACCAGTGATGTGGATGTCCTTCAAACTCAACTCAGGGGCAGAATTCTCTGGTTACTCCCGGGAGATGTCTGGGAATGATTCTGCTGATGACAGGCCTCTCTCCCTGACCTTCTCCACCTCTTGGGGTCCCAGAGGCCCCAGTGAATCCACAAACACAATTTCTATAATGTCATTTACAGATCAGGAGGAAAGCCGGCTGTCAGGGGGCTCTGCCGAGCCCAGGAAATCGAGCCTGACAGTTGACGGATTCTCAGATTTGTACGATCAGACAGCTCCCCCTGAAATGGCTGCCTTTCTATGTCAAATGGACAAAAATTAATACATTATTAACTTCAGCAGTAGGTAATCTAATCAAGTCATTTGGTCTCTTGGTTTCAGCACTTAGCCAGGCGATGGGCTGCGAATGCTGAAGATGGCTTCAGATGAGAATTAATGTTCCAGCCTGACAAAATTGGACTGTAATCTTTTTTGGAAGTGTCACAAAAATGGCACCTAAGCAGGGTTCTAAGGAATTTCTAAAAGCTAGAGCAAGCTTTTCAGTATATATTTGAAAGCTTTTTTAAAAATACAAAAGCATTCTTTGGTCTTAATATTATATATTCTGTATTATGGTGATCTAATAAACAAATACATTTTAGAATACATACATCTGTACTGCATATATTGGTTCTGCCTCAACTTTATGGGTTAAACAAAATGATTTAAAATGTTTTTGGGCAGGGACACTTTTTGGATGTTTTATTTAAATACAGTCACATCTATAAGTCTAAATGAGGTAAATAACCTGTAAATTTACATTTGTTTCTGCTCACTCATGGTTTTTAAGTCTTTTTGTACTCTTTGAGGCTAATAAGCTCAAGAGTGGCACAAGTTTTGGCTATTCAGCTAAAGGAACATTGTTCTTAATTGGTGATACTTCTTGATATACTATGCATTTACTGTGTCCCTTTATACAGTACACGTCATATGTTTTTACCTACTGTCATACATGTGAGCATGGTGAGTGTCTCACGGGTAATGGTTCAGGTTGTTTCAGGGGTAAGGAAAAGAGCGATGCACTAGAAATGAATGCAGTTACCATTTTCTCTAGAATGGAAGAAAAGCCAAGGGTGGACGACTGACATTACATCCAGTGTAATCCCCACCTCTTCTAGTTCTCTGGATATTTAACCAGTGGAAGCTGTCATTCATTGCAGTACCTACTTTAGCAAAGGACAGAGCTCTGTAACACTGAGACTTGGAAAATCATATTGACAAACAAATAATTCTTATTAACCTTTTCTTCCTTTATTTCAATTCAGCTCTGACACCACATCTGTCCAGATCACTATATAAGCATGAAGCAAACTGGAAGTTGGTGTTCATTCACTGAATAACTTCAGCATCATCCCTAGCTAATTATTAACTAGCTAGCATTTAAATCTTGAACCATGATGATTATTTGTTTATTTAGGAAATTCTGCGTCCCATCCATTAAACAAGGATTCTATTCCGGTCCCAAAACCATGTTCTTGTATTCTTTGTTTATGTTACAATGTACAGTATATTTTATGTATGCATATATCACGTTTTTATACATTGTGCAATTGTGTTTGACTTATTGCTTTTTTAAATTCACGATTATATTTGTCCATGAAAATCCTCACCCAAGGCAGCCTGAACCAGAACTCCACTGTCTGGATTTGGACAACACAGGTTGGCTTCAAAAGTTGATAATATCTTTAATGTCTCAAAAATATGCCAATAATGCACATAATACCCCAAAAGGGAAAGAAATCTCTGGTGTTGGTGACAAGTCCAAAACAGACTCTTTATAAATAATTAATTTAGATTTAACAAAAAGATCAAAATAGTGACAAAAAGAAGGCAAACCCTCACATACCAGAGCAGACAAATCCTAAACTGAAAGTTAAATACAAAAATCCAGAGAATCAATACTTGAAATAGAAGAGCACTATTCAATTAGTTAGTGCCCTCTTCTATGCAGTGGTGTTGTGCTGGGGAGGCAGCATAAAGAAGAAGAATGCCTCACGCCTGGATAAGCAGGTGAGGAAGGCAGGCTCTATTGTAGGAATGGGGCTGGATAGTTTGACATCCGTGGCAGAGTGACGGATGCTGAGCAGGCTCCTGTCAATAATGGAGAATCCATTGCATCCACTGAACAGTGTCATCTCCAGGCAGAGGAACAGCTTCAGCGACAGACTGCTGTCACTGCCCTGCTACGCTGACAGACTGAGGAGATTGTCCCTCCCCAACACTATGCGACTCTCCAATTCCACGTGGGGGGGGGGGA
>JANRMT010062856.1:50438867-50462953 GCA_026402145.1 Polypterus bichir lapradei
ATCTATCTATCTATCTATCTATCTATCTATCTATCTATCTATCTATCTATCTATCTATCTATCTATACATAGATGAACAACACAAAGTATAAAGAAACTAAATAAGCAAATAAACAAAACAATATTAACCAAAAATACATAAATAGAATAAATATATAAAAAAATAACAATTTAAAGAAGGCACAAAAAAGAAAAATAGACATAAGACAGGGAGCACACCTTGGCTGAAACATGAACACATGACACAAGCCAAGTGAACTGACTGGCTTAGATCTACCATAAGTGTTCAACAAAGCAATTCAGCACACACCAGTGCTCACATTGCTTGGAAGAATCACATGATGGTCTGACACATGTGGCACCATTGTTTCTTAATCACTACAACATTTAGATAGATAAACCCAGAGGATTTTCTTGGTCATGGCTGTAGTGACACCAAAGGCCAATTCAGTATATGAGAAGAAATAGAAAATAAGAAAGGGTTAGTCACAATAAGAGTGCCCTGGTTTTATTTTAGCCTGAAAGTCTCTCTTTCATAAAAATAAGCAAGCATACAAACAAATAAGAAATTAAAATAAATTAATATCTGCTAACAATTATGTACATTATAATAGCCCTGCACCCTGTTCAGGGTTGTTTCCTACCTTTCACCCAATGATGCTGAGGACAGGAATCAGGTTCAACATGTTTGAGAAGGAATGAATTATTGAATAACATATTATAAGTTTTACAACATATACAAAATAAAAAAATGGCTGTACATTAATTAATAACATATGCACCATCCACCAGTCCTTCCGTAATCAGTTTGATACTACTCTCAGGCAAGACCCAGGAGCTGAGCACAGATTCACATGAAACAGCTTGGTTCATCTAACACCAAAATCAACTAAGTATTATTTACAAGGAGAAGAAATTATGGAAGAAATTATGTATCATTTTTCAAACTAGGTGTTAAAGCAAAGCAAACTAGTAGGGCAAAAACTGAAACCAGGCAACTTCTGCAACTGGTAGGATTCCATATCGCTGCAGAATATAGAATCAGTCCTGCTGTTTATGCAACTGCTTAAAACAAATACTGCCTAATCTAGCTATTGTAGCAATTTCCATTGATACTTTACAGTTTTAAATTATGGTGCATCCCTCTCTATCCTAATGTCTGTAAAGAGCTTTTTGTTTGATGTCTTTCAGGGTCCAGCTAGGTGACACATTTAAGAATAGACATCTATACAGCATAATATGCATTACAAAAAACCTGAATGTAAATGCTAAAAGCAATGGGGCACCCTGTGGCTGAAGGTTTCATCTTTTGTAATAATTGTAATTACCCTTGGAAGAAAGCCTGCAATTTTAAGACTGAAGCGTGCACTCTGGACTATAAGCATTAATAATTCTGTATGGTAATGTGCAGCAAACTGGTAGAAGCAGGATATCATATTTAAACTTAACTGGAAGCCAGTGAAGAGTTTAAAGAACTGGATTTATATGTCCATACTTAACTAGTTCATAGAAGCATTACTTTTATTTAAGTGCAAAATACTCAGTATGTCTTAGTTCTCAAATATTTCTTAACTAATCAAGCACTTTAAAAGCAATTTGAAAGGCTCCTTGCCTTAAATTCACCTTCTATAGAAATCAGAGAGGATGCAGGTGTTTCCTGATATTTATAGGAAAGCCAATCAAGTGTGGATAATCATCCAACGATTTATTTCCAAAAAGTACATGGTGTAGGATGGGGTACTTGGTCTTTATTTTCTGGGTGTTTGGTAACAGAAACCTAATGCTAAGCAGGATATAAGTCTTTTGATGTTATAATTCTTATATATTGCCCTTGGTGCTTGTTACACAGCATTTTGAGGATCTTAATTTTGGTTTCAAAGTCATTAGAGGAATTCAAGCTGCTTTCAGTATAATATTAAAATTACACAAATTTCTTAAAGGCTTATTTTAAAAGTTACACCCAACTAGTTCCAGAAGACTGGATTCCAGCTTGACTACTGTTGTAATGGATGGCAGATATGGGCTGGTCTCCAGGCCGGGCTGGTTCAGTATTCTTTACCTGGATTGGAGGCTGGCCCATAAATTAGATCAGGAGGTTCCTGTCACAGCCAAAAGATGGACAGGAATGGATATGTTGGCATCCTGGAAGGACTTGATAAAGGATCTTAAAATGGCCAGAATGTTAGTACAAACTTGGATTATTTACTCCCCCGAAACGCTAGATGGCAGTATTCCTAAATTGCAGTACCTATAAGGATACCCTCAGGGAATGTTGGGAACTATAGTCCCATGGGGCAGTCCTGTTGGATTCCTTGGGGGCTCCTAGGAAGCGCTGAAGAGATTAATGGTCTCTACTTCATGGGACTTCCATGGGACAGTGTCATGGCACCTGAAATATTCCCATGTCCTAGATAAAAGAATCGGCTCTGCTACAATAGAAATTAGTTGGGAGTTGGGAGAGGAGCTGGACGACACTCTCCAGGTGGGGTGTGTTAATATGTGTGCCCTACAAAGGACTGGTGCTCCTGTTCAGTATGGATTAAGTGACTTCAGACAATTGATTGATGGATGGGTGGATTGATACACCACAGATAGACAGCATTTTATTTTCATCTAGTAAGTCATCTAATTACTACAACCAGACAAGCCTGATAATATTATTAACTTGTTATAACCAGTTTAGTTATAAACATATTTTCAAGTCATATAGTGTTATTAATGAAGTAAAGAATGCTTTCCAGGTTAGTTATTATTAGATAATAATTAGTTGTAGGAGAATTTAACCGATGTTATGAAAGAAGACTTCTGTTTTCATTATCCAGAACTTAGAGGGGTGATGTGATCTCAGCAAGAATGCAAACCATTCCCCTCAGGAATGCCTTTTCCAAGGCCATCCATCAAATTTTCAATTTCTTCCCACACAGAGCATGCCTGAAGCTTCCCCGCCCTCACAGACTCTGCTCTGCCCCTTCCCATCAAAACCAGATGGGCTCAAAGTGGCACCTCACACACCCAGGAGGCTTGATGAGTGGGCGCGATATCCATCTCAGTGTGCCAAACCCCCACCTGCCCTCTGCTCCCTTTGGAAATCGTGCAATGTGTAGGAAGGAGACAGGTTAAATTTTAACCAGCATTCCCATTCAAAGCCACCACAGCTTCCCCCTTAACAGTTGAAAGGGGCTAATGATGGATCGTTTCTGTCTTCAGAACTCTCAAGAGTCCTTAGTGTGGCCTCTTCTTTAAAAATAAATAAATAATGCTCAAAATAAAAAAGAATGAGCCTAAAGCTCTGTCTGGGAACAGATACTGTGACTGTTGGGAAGTTATGGCTCCATCCCAGCACACTTTCAAATTTATACACATTCCTGGATTGTAAGGCTAATGTAAGCTGCCATTTGTACTGCATGTCAGCTTTTAACAATGAGCTCTATATTAAAAGAAAGACTCAACAGCATCTTTCAGGCACCATGACAAATATTAAAATGTCTTCAACCATATGACTAAGACAGATGCCCCATCAGAAATTTATATCAAGAAGCAAAACCAGACACGGCTGTAGGGAGATAAGCATAACACAGAAAAGTTCTCTGATTTTACTAAGAGGCAATTCTCTGCCTACTAATGTCTGCTCCTCCCTGAGCACCCTGCTCCCCACAAGTGCATATCAGCCCAAACCCTTAATCACTGCTTACAGTGAAGGTCAGGCTGTTAACCTGCAAACTCCCCAGGGATACTGGAAGCTGCTAGAGAGTTTCTCAACTTTCTCTTCTGAAGTGGTGCCCACATAAACCCTGATGCAAATATAACATGACAGAAATGTGTCAAACATAATATGATGGTATTTAAAAAAAATAGAAGCAGTTAAAGAAAGCCTGCATCTGCGTGGATATGTGCAAGATAAGAAACAGAAGCAGCTGCATTGTACCTAAATAAGTTAGAAATATAGCATTCCAATTGTGCTGAACATCCAAAATTTCACCACAGAGTAAACTTGTTTTTCTCTTGTAATAGAACAACATATCATGTATCTATCAAAACCCTGACAAAGTGTAGGGCCAATTTAGAGTAGCCAGTCAACCTGAAAAGCGTGTCTTATTGGATGTTAAAGGAAAATCCCACACAGGCAAGGGATGAATGTAACAACAGCTGGGTTTGGGTGTGGATTTGGATCCCAAGACCCTGCATCCATGAGGCAGCAGTGGGAATTAAGAGGAAGTGCAATTAAGACTGAAACCAGGAAGCACTTTTTTATGCAAAGAGTTTTGGGAATCTGAAACAAACTGCCGAGCCATATAGTTGAAACAGAAACCTTGACAAATTTTAAGACTTATCTGGATGAGATATTGGGCCAGTTTAGCTATTAGCTAAACTAACGAACTTGATGGATTGAATGATTTGCTTTTGTTTGTCAAATTCCTTATCTTAAATATTATTATAGTTCATTTGAATACTCTTTGAAACTTTTTTTGTACTGAAAGTATCAATAATATTCTCGACATTCATATCCAAGACTCTAACACATTATAAAAATCTCAACTGATTTTCTGTTGAGATGGAGAAGTTTTAGGTGCAAGGCAAGAACCAACTGGGGATGGGGTAGCAGAAAATGTTCTAACTACACAGAGACAGTGACCACACCAGGACTGAAACCATTTTCCTGGATATGTGACCCAGCAGGGTACCTTCCTACACCATGATTTTTTTTTTATTTAAGTTATTTATTAAGGAAGGAGAACAATTAAGGGTTAATGCCACCAACAGAAATGGAGAAGTCTGATCAGTATTACCAAGATGAATAATGTTAAAAGATGTGGCAAAAGGCACTATATAGGCGTCGACCCGACACAGACTGACAGCAGAGGCATGTATAAAAATAAAAAAATTTTCGTTTTGTCTTCAGCCGTGGGGTATGTCTTCCCCGTGTCCCACAGGCCCTACACAGTCCCCAAAACAGACCAAAAGAAAAACACCCAAATACACACTCTTCTTTCTCCTCTACTCCTCTCAGGCAGCTTTGTCCTCCTCCTCTCAACTATGGCGCCCTGAGTAGTGGCCACAGGCTCTTTTTATAGCCACACCCAGAAGTGCTCCAGGTGGAGCCCAACAGGGAAGAGCTCCGGTCTTCCACAATGGTGGCCCTGATGCAACCCAGGGGGGCTGCCACCAAGTGTTCCGGGGGACATAGTGTGCATCCCATGGCTGCTCCCCCAGATCCAGTGACAAAGGGGCGTCCATCACAAAGACTTGAAACATGTGATGAAACTAGGGTTAGGGTTAGAGTGAGGGCCACTGATGAAGTATCTAGGAGCATCAACAAGTGCAGTATTTAATTTTAGTTTATGTGCATTATATAAGGGAATTAAATAATTTAAACTTCTGTTTAGGAACATTTTAAACTCAATGTACGAGACAATTAAAAAGTAATTTTGGTACTTGGGGTGGTACAGTGGCACAATGGCAGTGCTGTTGCCTCGCCGTAAGGAGACCCAGATTTGCATGTTCTCTCCTTGTCTGCCTGGGTTTTCCTCCCACTGTCCAAAGACATGCAGGTTAGGTGAATTGTCAGTCAGTCAGTCATTCTCCAACCCGCTATATCCTAACACAGGGTCACGGGAGTCGGCTGGAGCCAATCCCAGCCAACACAGGGAGCAAGGCAGGAAACAAACCCCAGGCAGGGTGCCAGCCCACCGCAAGGTTAGGTGAATTCCATCCATCCATCAATTATCCAACCCACTATATCCTAACTACAGGGTCACGGGGGTCTGCTGGAGCCAATCCCAGCCAACACAGGGCGCAAGGCAGGAAACAAACCCTGGGCAGGGCGCCAGCCCACCGCATGTTAGGTGAATTGGCGATGCCAAATTGACTCTAGTGCATCAGTGTGTATGTGTGTTTGTGTTTGTCCTGCAATGGACTGCCACCCTGTCCAGGCCCTGTCCTGCCTTCTTTCTTCCCTATGTTGGCTGGAATAGGCTCCAGCCTTCCCTGTGACCCTGGATTAAGCAATTAGGATTAAGCAGGTTAGAACATGACATGAAATTTTGATACCTGCACATACCTTCAAAATACAAATTGAAACCTGCACAGACCTGGGAGCTGAGTGATTCTATTCAGTGCTACACAAGGAACTGGACAAGAGCTAACCTCAGTAGTCTTATTTCCTTCCAGTGCTTTAGATCAGTGATTCTCAAAGTGTTTTGGACTGAGGTTCACTTTGTCAAAGTCAAAGATATGGAAGACCACCGAAGGCCAACTCATTATTGTAAATGCCAAGTTATGTTTATCACATCATTTTTTCTACAGGTACTTATGTAAAAAATATTCTAACAAGCAGTATAAAGAAGTTGGAACACAGACTGAAATAGTGAGTTAGTATACAAAAAAAGGGTTTTCTATTGGAAAGCACCTCTTCAGTTTAAGCATCTGTGTTTGTCCTTCTGTTATAGCTTTGGAATATGTCCTTTAAAAAGCTAGCATATCCAGCACAAACTACATTGTCAAACCATTCCTCCAGTTAATCCACTACTCTATGCGCTCCCACGATGTCTCATTTTTGTTGGTTCTACCTACAGATCACCACCACTCATCTTCCTTCATGTCTGTGTAACATACTGTACACTGTCTCTATTTCCGTCTCATGGAATCAGGTGCTTGTCTCTGGTCACTACAAGATGAACATTCAAACTTTGCTGCGTCTACGTTTCAATGTCCCAGATAATCCATAATTAAGGGCTTGAAGATGGTGTTATGGTATAAAGAATTTGAAAAAGAGGACATTGAAAGCAGCATATGTCAACATCTACATGAAACAAAGGGATTGCTGTTGACAGTTGTTGGCTATTGAGGTGAACATCAAGGTGGTCTTCGAAAAAAAAAAAAACAGAGTTAGGTTGAAAAGGAGAGATCTGTGAGTTAGAAAAAATGCCAAAAAAGTGGCGTAAAAGTTTAAGATGTTACCGTCTACAGGAAAGTCAGAGCATTCTGTGATCAGTGTCTTTTCATGTGGCTTATTAGCAAGAAAGTTTTTCTAAGAAAGATGTCTGGGTCAGTCTAAAGACCACCTGGAATATGTGTTCAATGGACCACTCTTTGAGAACCACTGCTCTACATTGTAAGTAAGGGGACATGCTGAGTGTTACAAAGCCCATGGTTGGATAACATTGAGAAACACTGCTGAATTGAATATCGAATCAGCAGTGCCTCATTTTTTTCAACACTTTATCCATGTATCCATCCATGGTTGGGAACCTCTTCTCGATCAGGCACGCACTCAGGCCCCCATCCACACTGATACATTTGCATTTACAAATGAGGACATTAGCTCATGTTTTCCTTTTCTTCCACACTACCCCAATGTTTTCAATGTCCAAAAATAGAGACTTCTGTAAACTGCCTCCAGTGCAGTAAACTTCTGAAATCATAGCCTGAGTATTGTGCTTTGTACGGGCAAAAATACAATTTTTTTTGAAAATGCAGATGCTAACTGCACTCTGATTTGTCTGTGCTTATTATGTGGCTTTCCCAGAACTGGACTCATTAAAAGTTCATTAAAACATCTCATTCCCTGATAGGTCACCCTTCATGGAAGTAAAACATATTCAAACGTAGTGGACATAGAACAGTTGCTTTCCAAGGTGTTTGTTGTGTTGATTACCTGTATGCATCTTAATTACATTTTGTAGTCTAAATACTGCATATATACGCAAAAGGCAAATCATTTACTGATAGCAACAGTTTTGCAATAAATCCAGCACACAGCAACTGTTAAATGCTTCTTCTGAGTCCTTTTTGTACATTTTTGCTTTATTTGTATACATAACTGTTTCTTCTGTTTATGATTTGCAGTATTCTTTATATTTTATGTATTTGTATCTAAGCCTGTGTTATGTTCCAAGTGATTTGTGGGTCGTCATCCAAGATGTTGGGCATCTTGCCAATCATTACCTGGAACTGACATCTGCCCTATAAATCTGGAGGGCCTTCCAAAGTTCCTGGCAGTTCATTGTAAATGTGCTAAGGTTTTGGTGAGATTGGTGTTTATTGTTCTTCTGTGTTTTATTGGATTTCTGGATTTTCAACTTTCACCTCTGTGCTTTGATATTGTTATTGGAAACTGTATTGGGACCTGTTTGATTTGACTTCTTGTTACAGGCGATTCAATTTTGCCCTTGTAAATCCACAGAGCTTCATTGTGGTTGGAAATCATATATACAGTATATGATGTGGTGAGGCCTGGTAGATAACCATCCAAATAATCAAATTGTGATTCAGACCTATGAATGTCATACTCCAATCTTCACCCTGTCAAGTAAGTGAACCAGCTGCCATCAGAAGCTTCATCTCAGGTGTTGGCATCCAAAGTTCGATCCCTGTATGGGGAAACAAAGGCGAGTACACCTGATGATCCTCAGTTAGGGTGAAACACGTGTCTTGTATTTTTTGTATTAGTTTGCAGGTTCTGTATCACATATCTATGATCTGCTTCTCAGAACTGAGACGACGTGGTGGATGTTTCCCGACTGGCCAGCCAACCACATGGCGTTACCTGATAGGTAACTATCCAAATAATCAGACTGCGATTCAGACCTATGAATATATATATATTATATTGTAGCAATAAATGTTTTATTTCCTAGAGATTATACAAGGTTGTTTGTTGTCTAGACAGGGTTTTGGAAGGGATTTTTCCCTCTGGTGGGCATTTTTGGAAGCGCTTTTGGGACTTACATACTCTGACAACTCCTACTTCACAACAGCAGTGTTACCATTCTTCAAGGATCATTGGTTTTGGTTAAGACATCTTTGCTGCAGCTAACAACTACATCATATATGTTTTAGGTTATTTTAGCAAGCCCTGAGATACTTTTGAAAACTATATGAAAGTACTAGTGTGGACTGAGATTATTATTATTAAAAAATACAGTTTTTAAATGAAACTGCAGTAGGGTAGACGTATCCTTTCACTTTCATTTTAGGATGACTTACAGTTGTCAATTAACCTAAAACATTCAACTATGGTAAATGAAAGGAACACTGGAGTTCCCCAAAAACATAAGACACAGGGAAAACATACAGAGACAGGGCAGATAGTGAACAGGTCTTGATCTGAACTCAGGACACTGTAGATATTACATCCACTGTAGAAGCTACACCTCTATTCCATCCCCCAATCTCTTTTTGCCATTTATACTTCGAAAAACTCTGTGCTCTTCCTTGACCTTCCCACTTGGTGTGCCTCCTCTCTTGAGACACACAGAAACAATCACTCATTCTCAGAAGTGTCCAGAAAGTTCCCCATCACCATCAGAAGTGCAGTCGACTGATCTTCACATGCCTTTTGAAGACTGACCTCTTCAGATATCACCTTGGGATTGCTTAAGCTTTCTGCCACTCATGTCTTTTTTGAAGCTCACGATTTATTCCTGTTTTGTAATGCCCTCCATTTAGTGCTTGTGCTAACTGTAGGTATGCACTTCTTATTCTCTATAAAATTTACCATTACTTTTCGAGAATTAATGTGCAGTATATATATATATTGATTTTCTGAGTCATTATCTGTGAAAGTATTTGCCCTATAAATAATCATAAAAAGAAGAAGATGTTCAGGACTAGCTTACTGAAGCCCCTCACAGGCCAGCCAATCAAACGGCACACTCGCTCACATACGCACAAGCTAAGCTAATTTAGAGACATCAAATCAACCAAACTGGTTTAGGATTTGAAAGGAAAACCAAAGTACTATTAACAAAAACAATACTGATAGAAAGAGAACATGGAAACTCTGCATAGACAATGACCAAGAAGGGATCTGAACTTAGTTTTCTGGAGCTGTAAATGTCTAGTGCTAACTCTTGTAGAAGTATTGCTGAAAGTAAACTATTAACAAAATGCTTGGACTGCTAACCTTGAGAATGTTGTAAGAGTTACACAGGCATTAAACTGTGAGCTGATAAGATTCTCCCGAGAAGCAGATACGAAAAATGATGTGGTCAGACTATAAGGACCAATGGCAAAACTGAAAGATGAACAATTTAGTAGAAAACTTTCAACTTAAAATTAATTTAATAATGAATAATAAATAGTCTATTATTTGGTTTAAAAGTGATTTGGAAAGATATTTAAAGCAGTCAAAGTAGTAGTAGCAGTATTATGTGTGCTGAATACAATGAAATTCTTACCTGTATGTCCAACCTTCATTCAACACATCATCACTCTCTGACCCAATAATAAACAATAATCTATTAAAATACAGAACTTTATGTTATTGAATGGAAAACACAAATCAGCCCACCTTATGTTCTCCCTACTTCTGTTTCTCTGCTGCCATTACCAGATCCATCCATCCATCCATTTTCCAACCCGCTGAATCCGAACACAGGGTCACGGGGATCTGCTGGAGCCAATCCCAGCCACAGGGCACAAGGCAGGAACCAATCCTGGGCAGGGTGCCAACCCACCGCAGCCATTACCAGATACCTCAATAAAATGTAATATATAAGGTGTAACACATGGCATGGCTGTTTCACTTTGTAGTGTCACTGGCTCATGGATCCGCTGTCCTCTGTTTGAATGCTGTCGTAGGACATTGTCTGGGTGGATGAAAATGTTTAAACCTGTTCACTAGTGCTGGCACACCGGGTGCAGCATACTAAATAGAATTCTGAGCAGTGCTGATGTCAATGCTTTCCATAGAACAAAAACTTAGACTTCTCACTGGAAGTTAAGAGTGTGACCCTGTTCCAAAAGGGCAAGACAGTGGTGGGCAAATGTGAAGATTATCTTGATCATGGTATTCAAAGTCTTATTCATTAAAATGTATGGAGTCGTTATACAGTAAAATAGATACTGATAAAGAAGTTGCTATTTTATTAGGAGAGAAAAATTAGACGCCAAGTGGTTATACTGCGAAGTGGCTTCTGCACACAATGCTGTCTACAATACTGAATTTCGATTAAGAAGTTCTTTATACATAAAACCCTCCATATTCGCCTGACATAACCCCATGTGATGTAATATTTTATTCAAAAATGTCACAGTGAAGCATAACGTTAGAAAAGTGGCCATGCTACCCCTTCATTATAATGTGAAACCAGAATAAAATGGTTGCAGATTTCCAGCACTGCTCCAAAAAGTGGCAGATGAAATAAGATTAGTGGTAGATTACTTCAAGAAAATGTTAAAGGTATGTCTTCAAAATAAAGCAATCATGCTAATTTTTTCTGGTCATATATATTACAGTACGTACGGCATGTCTAAAAATGACAAAAGATGTAGCCGTTCAATGACACGAATTCATTTACCTGGAAAACATTACTTCTTGTCACTCATTCTTCCATATTTAATCTCACACCCAAGCTCCAAGTTTGTGCAGTGTTGGTTGAATGCTGGATAACTACAGTTAGAAACCTGGCACCAGCTGCAGAATAGCAATATGGGGGTGGGCATGTGCACAGAGGAAGGTGACAGATTTACAGGAAGCTCCGGAAGAAGAGGTAAGCCAACTTGAGCTCTGCATGCCAACAATGTAGCAGCAACTGGCAAGTATCAAAATGCCCCGCAGACACTCAGTAGGAGTGTTGGGGATCAATGGAGTGGAAAAAGAGTGTGGCAGATGGTCATAAGGAAGGTTATCAGTGACCAGTACAGATCAGTTATTTGCAAAAAAAAAATGCTACTGTGTCTGAATGCTGATCCTTACTGCTATTGACAAGGCCCACAGAAAATTGAGAGCATTTTGGAAGCAGTCAAAACTGTATGTAGAGTATACTAAGTACAGTCACCTTGAATTTACCATATTTAGCTTAAGTCAACAGAGCACTTGCTATGCAAATAAGTGCATTGAATATACCAATGATCTTCATATGAAAATTCAGAATGGATGGACTACAAAGAGAGATTCAAATTAGCACAAGCAAACTCTTAGCAATATCATCAAACAGCTAATACAGTCCTTTTTTTAATTACACTTAAAAGACAATGGCTGGGAATCAATCTTCATGAGTGGTTCTCTATCTGTGCACTTGCTATGCCATCTATCACCATTCAGCTTATAACCCCCCATGCCCCCCTTTCCAAAGCCCCATCTGCAAAAATCCCATTCAAGCCTTGAACGACCATTTATCAGTCCTGTTATCGGACTGCTTCTCTCTCAGTTTCCTCATTAAATGAGCTAGCCCTGAATTACAGAGAAAATAAATAAAAATAATTATAACAGCCATCACTGCTCATTTGAGGAAATGGAGAATCCTGTAATAGTAAAGGCTGCTGTGGGTGTTCTGTAGCTCTCTTTGTAACAAGTAAAGCTAGACAAAATAAAACAAAAGTCAGCTGCTAAAGTGGTGCAAAAAAGAAAATGGTTTTCGTGTGCTGCACTTGTACTTGACCCAAGGAATAGGAGACTTCTAACCATAGTTGCACGTGGAAATAAAATCTGCATCTACATGACAAACCTCGGTAGTTTAAGTGCAGCTGCTATACAGTGAGTGTGTATTTAAGATCAGCAGCATGGAAGAGTGTGGGTGTATGTGTGCATGTCATCTTTCATAGATTCTCATCCATTCCACGGTGGATACTTGTGTTGAGGCCAGTTCCACCAGGCTAGCCACTGTTCCCTTGGAATTCTTACTTAAATAAGCAGATTACTAAAAGAAATGAACTTAAGTGGATCAAGCACAATCATGTGGACTAACACTACTGTGCCAGTGTTACAGTAAAATCTAGGAGCAGTGACAATAACTGACAGGGCATCTGCTGGAGAAAACCACACACTTGTAAATCTGGGTTTTAGAATAAAAGAAGAGTAAAGATTCCAGAATGTTTTATTTTTAATTCAGAGTTCTTCAGAGTTGGATTTATTGGCTTTGATTCCGGCTTGCTATAACAATAAATTAATACAGAAGGAGCATACAGTGTTGTTTGTAGAAGGGTGCAAAACTGTCTCAAATACCGGAAGCAGAGGGTTATGGTGTGAGGAACCTTATTAGAATTGGGTGATGTTAAAAATGGTGTTCCACAGGGGTCAATGCTAGGGTTGCTGCTATTTTTAATATATATAAATGCTTTAGATAGAATTTAAGTACACACTTTGTGAGGTCTGAAAATCGAAAGTACACCTGATGAGAAGGACTTAGGAGTTGTATTGTACACAAAACTACTAACTTCCAGACGGTGTTCAGAAGCCATTAAGAAGGCTAACAGAATGTTAGGTTATATAGCACAACGTGTTGAGTACAAGTCACAGGAGGTTATGCTCAACTTTTATAATGCACTGTTGAGGCCTCATCGTGAGTACTGTGTGCAGTTTTGGTCTCCAGTCTACAAATGGGACATAGCAGCATTAGAAAAAGTCCAGAGAAGAGCAACTAGGCTCATTCCAAGGCTACAGGTGTTGAATTATGTGGAGAGATTAAAAGAGCTGAGCCTTTTCAGTTTAATCAAAAGAAGATTAAGAGGTGACATGATTGAAGTGTTTAAAATTAAGAAGGGAATTAGTCCAGTGGATCGAGACTGTTACTTTAAAATGAGTTCATCAAGAACACGGGGACAACAGTTGGAAACTTGTTAAGAGTAAATTCTGTACAAAGGTTAGGAAGTTTTTCTTTGCACAGAGAAAAACAGACACATGGAACAAGTTACCAAGTAGTGTGGAAGGACCTGGGGATTTTCAAAACTCGACTTGATATTATTTTAGAAGAATTAAGGGGATAGGCTTGGCCAGTGGCGTAGCTTTGGCAAGGGGAGACATCTGTCCCCGGGTGCAGCATCCAGGGGGCGCCAAATTGATATTATGAAATTTTAGGAATAAATGTTTTCCATTCTTAAATGCACTAAAAAGTAAATAAAAAAACATTCGCATACTCGGTCCATCACTCCGTCAGTATGAGGATATCTTTTTCCTATGTTTTTTGTCTCTTTCTGATTTCGAAACACGTATTAGTTCTATATACCCAACAGACAATAATTTATCCCCTCCACTACTCTAACATGCTTGACTCCCACACAGAAACATTTTTGACGTTATTAAACAGGTCGCGCGACTGATATGAGGCATTAGTGTATCATTGTCTAAGTTGTTGCAAACGCCATTTCTGTGTGCCAAATGATTTGTGTTTATGTGTTTGATAGAAAATTGATTGAGCTGTGGTGAAGTATTCTAGTAGATGGCTGCAAAAGTCTAGACGTTTCCCCATCATATTTTCGTACGAATAAATTGTAAGTAATGCAGTTTTTATAAATATATAATTATTTTGCTTTATAATTTGCTATATACTTTCTTTAAAATCATTTGTAAATGCGGAAAACAAATTTTTTCTTACAAAAACTAAAGACAGATTTAGATTTTAAAGAACACGAGGCGGCATTATCATTTTCGGGGACTTATGTGAAATTTTTTTCTTAAAATACCATTATTTTAAATACATTTTTAAAAATTTTCTTTCCCTTCCCCATTGCATTTTGGCAAACAGGAGGGGGCACGAAATCTTCAGTTGTCCCCGGGTGCTGAAAACCCTAGCTACGCCTCTGGGACTGGCGAACTTTGTTGGGGCTAAATAGCCTGTTCTCGTCTAGATTGTCCAAATGTTCCAATAATTTTTGTACATACAATTGTGTCCGGATTATAAAGCACATGAGCAACTTATTTTGTTAGAATAGTGCTAGATTTTGTATTACTATTTCTCCACTACAACCTAGACATTTGTGTACTCATTCATCTGAAAGATAAACAGTAGAAAAAAGCACAGTTGTGCCAATTTGTTGCAGCTTGATATTTGTCTATAAACCGTCTTGTTTCAGATGGAAATTTCACCCTGAAAGGTGTCCAAAATTGCAAGATGTGTTTATGTGTTTGCCACTCTGACTCCACTAGTCTGGCATACTGTGACTGCCTCCTAATTGAAGGTGTTTCCATCAGCACAGGAACCAAGTAAGCTGCCAGATATCACTAGTAGCTCCACAAAAGTGGAACACTTCAGTGAGTAGAAAGGAAAGCTGATCTTATGGATTCATGTTTTCCTGCCAGCCTTCATTAGCTAAAATACTGGCAAAAGACATGTTATTTTCTAAATGGTACACATATTAACTATTTAAACATTTGCAATGCTTTTAGTCTGTTTTTTTTTATTTTCAGCATCAGTATATGACAATGTTTAGAAGGAAAAATAACTTGTCAGTGCCTAGCATGTTTTTTGCTGCAGGTCCATCATGTCACCATTGTATTTCCTGTATGTGAGCTTGAATGTACAGAATGAGACTTCTACAAAGTGGCCATGACACGATGACCCCCAACTTTCAGATAAGTCTGAGCCTGTTCTTCTTCAGGCTGTATATTTTACACTTAGCAGGGCGTGAAGGATTCAGGTTAGATCAGAATGATATTTGTCTGATAACCACCATTTATTTCTTTAAGTTCTAACTGCAGTCCATAAACACACTGACCAGTCCCTGTACATCCATTAAAATACAGTACCTACATGGGTATGGAAGTTAAGTCTGAGTGAGGGCAATTTAAGAAAATATCACCATAAATTTATAACCATTTTTTATATCTGCTTTTCTCTTTATTTAAAAAGATTACATGTTTTTCACTTTGTCCTGTTTTCCTTTTTCTGCAGCATATTTACAGTATTATACACAACTCAACATATTATTTAAATAAATGGTAAGTCCATAAAATTGCAATAGGGCAGTGTAGAATGCTAAGTAAGACTCTTCTTCTTCTTCTTCATTCGGCTGATCCGGTCAGGGGTTGCCACAGTGGCTCATCTGTCCGCATATTTATGGACTTCAAAAAGATTGGTGGTACATATTAATGAATATGTCTGATTTAAAGTGAGACCCTGACTATAGCACTACACTTCATCTAATAAAAAATACATGTCAGGTATTGTGCGCACATAGGGAGAGCTTAAGGGCACTGGTGATTGTAATTCCCCATTGGTCCAGTAGTTGGCACTGTAATCTAATGACTTTTGTCTTCCTCTCAATGCAGACCAAATGATTGATAGCTGTAATGCCTCTGATGTCACTTCCAGCCATCTTGAAACAGTTCATTTGAACTTGCGTCTGGAAAGACATTTTCAGAATTACTGTGGGTTTTCTTTTGTGTTTGCTGCACTCTAATTATATGGGATCACCAGGATGGTGCCCCAACTCTTTATCGTGGTCTGTCTGTTTTCTTACAAAGGATATATGTCAGCTGCATCTTTATCATAATGAAGTGTCTTAGAATGCTTCAAAATACAGAAAGATAGAATATAAAATGAAAGGCAGCATATTTGAGCATCAAAATGGTGTGGCCCATTGAATGAACACACGCCAGTCTGGATTCACACAATAGATAGTTGGCTGTTTATTGTCTAAAAGAGCATGCTGTAAACCACTTCCAAAGAACGTGTTCCTTTGTTCTGTTTAATTTGGTTCCTAAATCAATTAGTGTTACCTATGCAATGATAGTTGTTTGTAAAAACAATATTTTCTTTGAGTCATATGATATTTTTTCTTTTGAAAATATGACCATCACTATACAGTAAAAGGGCTATTAAACCATAAAATATTGCAAGGGAACATTCCCAAACCTATTTAATCCAATTCAGAGTTACATGATGTTGGACATCTATCCTTGCAACATCTGCCACAAGACAGGAACCAACCCTGGGAGGAGAACTAGGCCACACCCACATGTGATGGCATTATTGATAGGTGGGCTTCTAAGGCTTTAGCCCCTAATCTCTAGCGTCCAGCCCTTGATCTTCTGTGACAACCCAGGATCTTCGATAACCCGGTCATTATAGTGCCCAATATGTGTGGATGACACACAATTTGGTCAGCAAACCCAGAAAACTCCAAGGGAGTAAACCGCACAGAGAACAGAGAGGGGCTAACCACCTAATAAGCACTAAAGCTAATGGTGCCCTTGTCCACATTCACTGCTACACTAAATCCATTTTTAATTTAGCAGCTAGCCTAACAGACAGATCTTTTGAAATATGCAAATTTCATACAGAAAGGGACCAGGCTTGCAGTTAATATGTGCCATATGTAGAAACTGCAATGGCATAATTTAATGAAATCTTTTCATATGTTGAAAAGACAAATGAGAATAATGATAGAAAATGTAGTTTAAACTTGGACCACATATTTTTAAACAAAATATACAGTACTATAGGTAAAATCAATTGATAAAAAACTGAATTTCTAAACAGGACAATTGGAGCATTCAAAGAAATTCACAAAATTCAGTTCACATAGGGTAGATCTCAGTCATGAGTGGAGAATTCTGTGCCCATCACAAGGCACACGTTCACACTGGAGCCATTTAGAGTGGCCAGTCTGATAGGAAGTGTGGTGGAATTCAGTTGGGAAATGCACCAGTACTAACTTGACATCATCCCTGCCAGGAGTGGATCTCATGAGATGTTAAGTAGCTTTTACCCCAGCAGCCATCCATCAGCTCAATGGTGTCACACTTGACAGTGACACACATTTTTTGAGCTTTCCAGTTTTCTTAATTTAACGTTGGTGGATTCACAGCAGGGCCACGAGGATTAGTGATTACTTTACAATGTCTTTGCTAAGTGCCACCTAACAATCCTAACAAATTAGCTTATCCATCCACCCACAATTGCTCCAAGCAGCATACTATTAGAGTCTGCTCCACAAGTGTAAAGCTCATTCTGAACAGGGTGGCATTTGGTCCCTCTCCTAATTCACAAGATGAAGCATTCACCTCCACTAAAACTTGGCGCACCAAAGAGAAAACAATCGAGCCGTACAGCCATGCAATGCCTCCGTGATGAGAGTCTGTGGCCCACATGCTGTAAAATATCAATGCTAACCAAGCTGTCAGCATGTCATACATAAATGGTATTTATTTTGAGTAAAAAAAAATGAAGAATGAAGACACATTCCTATATGAAGTGGCCTTTGTTTCTAGGGACCTTTTGTGAAGTGATTTTAAATGTCATTATTGTAACCAGAGGATGAAAAACATTTCAAAGAATCCTGCTGACGTCCTTAAAAGTGAAAGTTGTGTCATTCAGATGCCACAGAATGATTGGGATGGTTTTAATCATCCAGTTCAATTATTAACTCCTTATGGTGAATGGTTCTGCTGACCAGTGAAGTGGGTTCCTCAAATAAAAAAAAAAAAAAAAAACAAATACGCCAACCGAAAGGAAATGTCCTGGAGCAAAACCATCCATCAGCTTAATGCTGTCATACTTGACAGTGGCACACATGCTTTTGGGCTTTCCTGTTTTCTGAATTTCGTGTTGTAGATCCACAACAGTGTCACAAGTCAAGGGTTTACTTTTTTCCACTGTTTCTGCTTTGTTTATCCTAAAATGTACGGGATGTATATATGAAAAGCTGTCATGAAAAGTTTCTTTTGTTCAGTAATCATTTTTGTCTTGAAAAGACTTATAGATATGTCACATATCAGGGTGACGTTTTATGTAGTTTTGATATGATAACTTACTATAATCAAATACTGGAAGTTATCAAAAGGGGGCACATCTACCTTAAACCCTTTTTAGGAAAATAGCTTGACTAGAGGTTCAAACGATTAAGGCTTGTGGGTGGCAATAAACAACAGCTGAAATCACCCACTATCCATCTACTTTGGGTGCCCATGTATATAGGCGGAAAGGTTTCGTGTCATTGTCTAAGAATTGTGAACTTCACGTCTTAGCTCTTTATGGCTGGTTAGAAATTCTATTCTGTTGAAAAACACTGGTGCAACTGAGTTTAGGCTTTTATACTTCCTATTTTCTCTTTAAGGGTTTTGATCTTTTCTATTTTGAGCTCCCTACACCAGTTATTACATTGCAAGGGAAGAAATCTGGAAAATATGTTGTAATTAGATGTTTTATTATCACTGACATTAATATTAATTAAGAACTGATACATAACCACAAATTTGTTGAAGCACCATGGACTCACAGAGAATTTATGTAATGTATGCATAGTACGATGAAATGTCTTGTCAGACAGACAAAGTTACAAATAAATAGAAAGCATAAGTAGCATGTAACATACATTAAAATTAAGACAGTGGTAAAATTAGCAATGATGTACAGACTTGAAGCATACGCAGTAAATGGAGCACAGAACAAGAAACTGGACATG
The DNA here is from genome assembly GCA_026402145.1 of Polypterus bichir lapradei. Lineage (NCBI taxonomy): Eukaryota > Metazoa > Chordata > Cladistia > Polypteriformes > Polypteridae > Polypterus > Polypterus bichir. The sequence goes on from JANRMT010062856.1 coordinate 50,457,993, forward strand.
ATAAAAATAAGAATGTTGAGATGGATGCGTGGTGTTACAAAAAAGGACAGAATAAGAAAGAAACACTTAGAGGTACAACAAAAGTCAGGGAAATATCTAAGAAAGTTGATGGATAATATATACATTTTTTATTAAGCCAAATGTATTTACTTTTTTATACAAACATGGTATCTTGTTTATATTTAAAACATTTGTGGCACCATGATGACACATTGGTCAAGTTTAATGATTGAAAGAACTTGTTGTCCGGTTAAAAGTAGAGGGCTTAGGCCGTGGGTTGTCAGGTGAGCCTATGTAAGAGTGCTCATCCTACGTTAAGATGTCTGATGCTATGCCGGTTTCCAGGCAGGATGGCTGTAAACAATATCTTAGCTACAGAGCCATCATTTGGACATGAAGACACAGTCTGACACATGCTGAATACTGCACCTGATTTGTTTTCAAACAAAATGTTCTGAGCTTCCAGTAGAGTTACACAAGGATCTAATTCCAGATTTAGGGAACAGTTTGGCCTACATCTACAGGAGATAGGGATATTTTTACACATGCAGTGCAGATTGTGTTCACGTTTTAACAATAGCCTGGACTTTAGCTTCTATTAATCATTGTCATTTTGTCCCATTCTTAGAGGTTCACAAGAGAAATAATAAAAGTCATGAACAGGATGCACCTGGACTAGAAAGTACATCTTGACATTAACATTCTACTTCAGGACTATTTACTGCTGAGATGGTTTATTAGAAAGAAATGCATTTGTCATTTTACACATTTCATGCATTCCACTGCTTGGTTATTCGACATTCTTTTCTAGGAAAGCTTTCCTTTAACACAGTAATGTAAGTCTTGACCCTGCTGTCATTAGATTCATAACATTTAACCATTTAAGGTATTTTGTTTAAAATTATGTGTATTTATTTCTAAAGATTTAATTACAAAATGCTTGGAACAATTATAGGTATATTCTTACAAATTACATTTGTACATTTTATAGATTTTATAATTTTGTATTAAAAGACGTCAATTTATGGTGATGAGCAAAGGCCCTTGTTTACATAGTCAATGTCAACAATGTGGACTTAGTGTGAATATTACATTTCCTTTTGATTTTCTGTCTCCAGTTTTAAGAGAGATTTATTGGATTCATGATTTTTTGGATGTATTAAACATCTAACAGTGAACTACATGCTGATTACTTTAAATTCATTTTGTACATGATCAGAATCTTCCTAAAATGAACAGTTTTTGATTAGAAAAGCTATGTTCGCTGAAAATTAGACATATCAAACTATAATTACATAACTAGATATCTTGTGCTTGTCAGGTGTAATTGAACATTTTAATAGCAGTCTGTGTAGCACTGAGGGTGGCTACATGGTCAATCCTTCAAAGATGGGCAATTTTACCAATATGACACATGTCACTCCTCCTCTTTTGCCTCTTGATGTAAATGATGAAATCTAAGGAATTGGATCAGGTACATTTGATAATCCAGGATAGATTCTTCTTCTTCTTTCCTAAAGGAAAACCACAAACCAGCCAAAGAAGGACAAGATTGTGACTGTATTTTCTCTGGTGCAGTCTGTGTAATAATTTCTCCTAGTGTGTGAATAGCACTGTAATGACATTACTGATAATTTTATATATGATGTTACCTAACTGAAATTATGAATGATTTTCTAGAAATGAAAAAGGCAGATTATCTGATAGAGATAAGCCAAATGAAACAGATTCAAGTGCCGAAAACCATTTATTGAATTGTATAACACATGCTCAGTCTCTCTTGCTGAGGCTTATGGTAATAAAAGAACAACTAAGGGCAGCAATTTTGAGTGAGTTAAAGTAATTTGGAAGTTTCGTAGTTTATTCTTAAATGGCATTTACTCAAGCCAATAATATTATAATAATAATAAATTACATTTATATAGCACTTTTCTCAGTACTCAAAGCACTATCCATACACAGAGAAACCAGGAAGCGAACCCACAATCTTCCACAGTCTCCTTACTGCAAAGCAGCAGCACTACCACTGCACCACCTGTGAAGACAGTCAGAGCAATTTTAAATCAACATTGAATTATTTGTATCACACAAAGTGAATGACTGGTGATTTTTGTCTAGTTGTCTACAGAAGAGATGAGACAATTCAAATATGGGGTTAACATTTAATTACATCAACAAAAGCAGCTACTGATGATTTTATGAGGTGAAAAATATACAGTATGATAGAGGAAATCATATGTCATGCGACTGAAAGGTTGGAGAGGTGGAAGGCAAGCAGTGAGGTGAAGCACACAGCCGGTCTAATTTTAAAATGGCTTAATCTCACAAAAATGTTTTTTTTTATAATTTCCTGCAATGACATGGATATGCTGTTTTATAATATGCGTGTTATCTCAAGACGCAGATCAGTACTCAATAAGACTTGCAAAATAGAACGTTTTAAAGCTTTTGTTTTCACATTTGGACTTGTGCCCCTCAAAACCCATTTTAAACCACAAGAAGAGGCATAATGTTTTTTAAAATGTATTAAACACTCTTCACTTTGAAATACAACTTCATGTGGCAAATTTGTATATATGATAATTGTTAATGAATAACTTTGACTTGAAAATACTGATGTTATCCTTCAGGAATGGCTTAAATAGTACTGTATTTTAATATACTTTTAAATTTCTGATTGGGGATTAATAGTGTATATCAAATATAATCTATTCTAATCAAATCTAGATTAATCAAGTACAAGTCCAAGGAGGTTATGCTTAAGCTTTATAATGTACTTGTGAGGCCTCATCTGGAGTACTGTGTGCAGTTTTGGTCTCCAGGCTACAAAAAGGAAATAGCAGTGCTAAAAAGGGCCCAAAGAAGAGTGACTAGGCTCATTCCAGGGCTATATAGGAAGCAAGAGCGGCATTTGGGGGTGGCAAGTGGGGTCACTGCCCCAGGCCACGCACCTAAGGGGGCCCTGTTTTTGAAGTCTGCATGTCCCATTCGAGCAGATTTGTCAAATTATATTCTCCAGTATATATATATATATATATATATATATATATATATATATTTGAGATGCTTCTAAGAGGAATCCCTTTTAAAATCCCTCTTCAAGATCAAATTACATACATGTTCGTCTTTAAAAACATTCCATAGTCCACATTCATTGCCCAAAAAGGATCACCAGTATACTCACTTCCTAAAATGGGTATAGCCCATTAGTCACTGGGTTCGCTTCTCCTATCTATAGAAAAAAGACATTGCATCCAGATTAGACTACAAAGATGTCATTTACAACTTTTCCAATCGGAAGGCAAGAAAAGTGGATTTTTGTCTCTGATCCTGGAAACTGGTAAGAGATTTCATGATGATGCCTCTAAGTTAATTTCACACTTCTTGTCGAAACACTGCAACTCACAATTTATTTGTAGACCATAAACATGTCTGAATATTAATGCATAAAAACATGTATCGCTAATGATAACTGGCTGACATGACATCAACGTAAGTAATGACTATGACATCCTGCATATCAAAACTCAGAGTATACTTGCAATTTGGGTACTTTTCTAGAAGAGGCCCTGCTAATATTTGCATGACACCGCATCACTTTTCACACTGTTGTGCTATTGTCATGAATTTTGAATTGCACTTTTTTAATAGATTATATTGTTATATTTTGATAAAGTTTGCGTGTTATCTTGCAAAAATTTGGTGTATGTTAACATTATTTTTATTAAATTTGTGTGCAAGTTTATACAGTCCACTCATACCGGTAACAACGTAGGGTTGGTCAGCCCTAGGCCCCGCACACCCCTAAGGCCACCTCTGATGGAAAGAATTGTGAGGAAAGATTAGAAGAGCTGAGTTTTTTCAGTTTATGAAAAAGAAGATTAAGAGGAGACATGAGTGAAATGTTTAAAATTATGAAGGGAATTAATACAGACTGACTAGATCAAGACTGTTACTTCAAAGTGAGTTCAGTAAGAACACACAGGCACAGTTGGAAACTTGTGCAGGGTAAATTTTGCACAAACATTAGCACATTTTTCTTCACACAGAGTTCCATAGACATTTGGAATAAGCTACCAAGAAGTGTGGTAGACAGTAGAACTTTCAAAACTCAACTTCATGTTATTTTGGAAGAATTAAGTAGATAGGACTGCAGAGCTACATTGGTCTGAATGTCCTGTTCTCCTATGGACTGCTCTAGACAACATATGATAAATATTAAAAAGAAACAAGGAATTATATTATCCTCTGTTGTTTAAATGAGTTTTGTGCACTGGTACCCCGTCATATACCATACAAAACTTATATATTTCACATAGCATTATGTGATTAATTAAATGATCTCAAATGATTTCTGTATTCTAGAACTTCATACCAAATACTTAATAATTTTGCTTTTCCATTTTTGCACAATATTTTTTCAGCTATTTATAAATATACTTGGCTTTTCTGCATTGACAGAATAAGAACAGAATACTGCTGAGGATATTAGTTTAGTTAACCTGCAGATCTGATTTTGCTCCCTGCTCTTTTTCTCTCCCTTGAAAATACAGTGAAACTCTGATGCACAGTTTTGCTGAATGATTAACCAGACTGCTTCAATATATATAGTTGACTGGGACCAGTGCAATTGTCTGTGCTGTCATGTTCAGGAAACATGGTCTCCCAAAGAGGCCTGCCTTCCTGTCAGTCCAAAATAGCCAGCAACACTGACTCTTTTTGTCAGCAACTTACATTGGCCATGTAAGCAAATTCTGAAAAAGGAAGAAGAGCTCTTTATTTGAAACAAAGGTGTGGGTTACAAAGGCTTCTTTGCTCATTCTTGGGTAGCCAAGATTTAGCTCATTGGACTCATGAAGAGGGGCTAAATTACTACAGTGTCCAAGCTGTATCTATCTATCTATCTATCTATCTATCTATCTATCTATCTATCTATCTATCTATCTATCTATCTATCTATC